>CM019831.1:77464705-78120035 GCA_009763385.1 Coix lacryma-jobi var. lacryma-jobi | reverse complement strand
TCTTCATCTTCGATGATGAGTTCGGGCTCTTCCTCCTCATCTTCGTCTTCAACATGAACATCTTCTGCAGGTTCCACTTCTTCATTCTGGTCTGGCTCATGTTCTACTTCAGGTTCCTCCACGACTCCATCTTCTGGATCCTCAGCAACAGGTGGAACCACGGGGTGAAGTTGGTTGTGCAGCTGATGTACCTCCTCATGACATATCATTGTACTGCTCAATCTGGGCAGTGTACTGCTGCAGTCCATGAGCTGGGCTCTGGTGACGTCCTCGCGGGTCCAAGCATCATTGCGCTGCTCGATAGCGCGAACGTGTTCCGATTGGCCTGCTCCAGGAAGCTCGTGCTCATAAAACTCCATGCGGGAAGATAGAAGTCATGCTCCATGTTCTCCATCTCAGCCTTCAGATTCTTGATTTCCTCCTTCAGCTGTTTGCGGGTCGGCGGGGAAAACGACGACCATTGGAGGATTCTCCAGTCTCTTCTCCGGTGCGTGGCGCCAGCTGGTGACGCGGCACACCTTCGGTCCAGTCGACTTGCGAGCAGTCCGCTTGATAAGGCCATATCTGGACAAGAGAAGATGGATGAGAAAGGCTAGCAAGAAAGGTAAAGGCATACTAACCCAACAGACTTAGAGAGGAAGTTATTATCTTAAGTGATTATGCATGATGCATGATTCGTTCCTACGGAACAAGGCAATGCAACTACTAAGGTAAGGTACATAGGGCTTATACAAGTTGTCTTGCTACTAGTTGCCAAAGACAAGATGAGATGAGAGAAGCAATTTGGACTCAAAATAGTCAAGTTTAGTTTTGGACTTAAAACCCTTTTGAAGTTTTCGCAAAAGATTGCAACGTCGTAGTGAGATGCTCCGATACCACTCTGTGACGTAACGGCCCTAATCCCATGGCCCACTGATCACTGTCAACCACTGACAGTCGATCCGTACAGCCAAGAGATTAAGACCGGTTCGCCACTGGGCTACATCAGTGCCCGATGTCCGCAGGATCATCTCACAATTCAGTTACAATCTCTTGAACATTTTGACAAATAACATCGGAGTAATAGCGGAAGACTTAGATAACAATAGTTTTACAAACCAGGGTTCAACATAAACTTAAAGTGAAGTTATTACAGACCATAGTTCAAATAGATAGAGTTGGCAGGGTAGCATATGACAACAACTAAAGATAAAGATACTTCACCCAGCCCGAGGGTGAATAATCACTCATCGGCCTCATCGGCCTCTTCCTGAACAACAGTCACACAGCAGGGTCCAAGGCATACTGAGGAATCTGCCATACCTGCAACATGGGTAAAAGAACCCTGAGTACAAAGGTACTCAACAAGACTTACCCGACTAAGAAAAGGGAGAAGACTCAGGAATGCAGGCTTAGGGTAGTCAAGGTAAGGCTTAAGCAAGTTCAAGTATTTTGCAGAAAAGCATTTTTTAAACCTTGTTTTATTTTGAAAGATCTCAGTATTCCTTGTTCCATCATAATCCTTGATTCATTTTACTTTTCAAAACATTCCTAGTTGAGAACCACTCCCTTTTTACAGTCAGTGACTAAGTCTCCATAACCGAGGAGCAGCGTTAATCCGGATAATAATACTCAGCTGAGGGTCCCTATCCACACTGCATATGTAGCACCCAAGCTTGCATATGCCAACTCGTCTACCACGATTCCTCCAAGATTGGGCCCGGTCCTACGCCACCCGGAAGTACAGTACACCACTCCAATCCGGGACTTTAACCCACGTGGGTACATGCTACTTCCGCCATCTCTCCACTCCCAGTGCGCGGTTGTCGGTCCAATAAAGGATCCTCGGAGCCGAAGCTTTCCGTAGTATGTGAATAGTTGCAAGTCTTAGTCAGCAGGCCCCCATACAGGTGGTCCCTAAATTTTCCAGCCAGCGACAAGCACCTCGGGACTTAAACCCAAGAGTACAGGTCCTGTCAGTTTTTTCAACCCTGTCCGGTCGGTGTCAACTGTTGAGTCCCGGACTACAACATGACGGCACCGTACGCAAGGACACCTCTTCCTTCTCCTTGACTAAGTACGGATCAGATTCTTAGCCAATAGTGGGAGTAAACGCCAGAAATTCCCATAAATATTCTTAAAGTGATCACACTTTTGAAATTGGCATTTTTATTGCAAATCTATCATATAGCATTGCTAAGCATTTTGCAAATAGTTTTTGAAAGCAGGTATCGGGTGTATCATTGGTCAAGGTAGATAATGCATCAGATAGGATTTCACTCAACTCCTATCAACCTAATGCAATAATTTAACTAAACATTTAAGAAAACTTTATAAAAGCAAGGAAGGGTTTAAATGCACCGGGGCTTGCCTTGGATGGCAAAAAGAGCAGACTCGGGGTAGGTATAGGTGTCGGAGCTCGGGGTTGCCTCGGGGACAGATCCTTCGGTGGCTACCTCGACTTCAGGGCCTTCTCCTCGTCACTATACGTATGCAATGATGCATGCTCATGAGATGCTAGTATGAACAAGTGCATAGATAAAACTAGAGTATAGCTTTGCAAAGTATGAGTGGTGGTTAAAGTGGTCAATAGATTACTCATCCCTTTTTAGCAATATTACAAATTTAATTAAGCAACTTTTATCAGCCTAAGTATGGACATAGCAAGGCATCACAAACATCATAGACCAAAGGGTAGGGTCTATGAACATCAAGCAATCCAAAAGTCACATCACAGGGCATTCAACGCTAACCCTAATCACCTTTTTCTATTTTTCTTAATTATTTAAAAAGGTCATTTTATGAAGGTGCTCCAAAAATTACCAAATTAATCACACAAGTTCATTAGGGTACAAGTATGGCAAAAACAATTTCATAATTTTTGGAGGTCATTAAGGTGCTCAATTAAATCTAGACATTTAATTAACAAAAGGCACTATTCCTTAATTAAAATAAAGCTCAAAACAACTTGCTCCAAAGCCTTCAAATTTTACCAGAGACTCATCATGACATAACTAGCTTGCAAATTTTATCTCAAGATTTTTGGAGCTATAGAACACTCTCTAAAATACCCAAGCCTTCATTTTTTCAATTAAAAGGGGAAAGTTTTCATTTTCAAATTTTTGCACAAACTCAAGTTTCCATATTTTTTATAAAATATCTTCAGACATAAAGAGTTTACCACAAAAATTTCAGAATTTTATTGACTTCAAGGTGTAAAGAGTCTACCATCAAAATTTCAGAATTTTTGGATCAACACAAAAATCACACAAAAAGATGAAATCTGAACACTATTCACATGTATGAAGAAAAAAGAAAACGGCACTGTGCTTCGTCTTCCTCCCGCCGGCGGTCACCCGACGGCGGCGTGATGGTGTTCCGGCCACGGCAGGGCTCGCGGCCGAAACCAAGGCATGGAGAGGTTCAGGAGCTCACCGGCAGTCGATGACGCGCGGTGGCGAGGCGAGGGGATGACCGGAGCTAGGAGGTCGACGGAGCGGGGGTCGTCGGCGGCAGAACCGCGTCGCGACGGCGTTCCGGCGATCCTGAGCACCATACGAGATCACCAAGGCATGTTTAGAATCGCAAGGATGCGAGGAAGAAGAAACAGAGGTCGGGGAAGGATGATCATGGCCGGGGAGAGAGAATTTCTCGAACCCGAGCTCAACGGCGCTTCGCCGCGTTGGGGAAGTCGGGGTTACGCCGGGCGATTGGGACGGTAGAGGTAAAATTGAGAGGTGGGAAAGCTTCACGAGAACTTGGCGGAGCTTTCGAGCTAGCTGGGAGAAGAGCGGAGGCTCTGCTAGTGCTGGCGACGGTGGCGGAGGTGGTGTGGAACTCCGGCGACATCGTCGGGCCTTTTATAGCCGCGGCGAGAGGCTGGCGGAGCGTGCTCTGGCGAGGATAAGGCTGCTCAGTGCGTGCGCAATCGATTGCGAGGCCGAGGGTCAGCGGTTTGGCGTTCGGGGTCCGGCGTTGTGTTCGCCGGCGATGAACACGCGGCGGCGGCGCGCAGAGCTCTGTAGGGGACGGGAGCGCGGGTCAGCGCTCGCGTGCGGGCGCGGAGGGAACAAGGGGACAGCGGCGGCAGGTTGGTGACGCGTGGGGAGCAGCCAGGCGCGCGGCACGCGCAGCGCCGGCGGGCTGGCCATGGCCGGACCCCCCCCCTACCGGAGAAGATGAACAGGGTCTAGGCTAGGGTTTGACTTTTGGCTGATTTCAGAACTTTGCAAATTTCTCCCAAAATTTGAACTGCACAGCAAAACTCAAAATACCAAAGTTGTTCAGAAAAATGAGATCTACAACTTTGTCAATATGAACATTTTCAAATTCCAAATAGTTTTTGAACAATATTTGAAAACAATAAAGGGACACTTTTTCAAACTTGATTCAAATCAAAATTACTCTGGATTTCAAACTGAAACTTGAAAATCTTTATATATGAAAGTTGTTCCATTTGTCAAGACCTACAACTTTGCTATTATACACTTTTCCTGAAACTCAATAGTTTTTGAATTCATTTTGAAAACTGAAAAGGGAACAAAGTTGGGGTTTGAATGAATTTGAGATAACTCAAATTTTGTACAGAAACTTGAAAACTTGTGAATACCAAAGTTGTTTCTCCTTGACAGATCTACATCTTTGCTTTTTGGACCAATCCCAATTTTTAATAATTTTTGAATTACAAAAGAGGATAAATCCAGGATTTGGAAATCAGGGTTTTGCAAAGAGATTTGAAATCAAATTCTGATTTTTGAACTTTGGCCAACACAACAAACTTCAAGACACGAAAGGAACAAGAATTACACAAGACTAGTCACAGAGATGAAATTACCATTTTGCCCTTGTAGAGAGAAGTGGGCTAATTAGGGTTTTTGCAATAGAGGGAATTCACATAAAATGACACACATGAAATCATGATCAAGATGCTTAAAGATGATAATGATGATATGTCAAGTTAATTACATGCTAAACACCAGAGGTGTTACAGCCTTCCCCCCTAAAAGAAATCTCGCCCCGAGATTCCACGTCTTACGAAAGGACAAAGAAGGGATAAAGGCAAAACTTTACATTGACAGGGATTCGAGAAAGTCGGGGTAGTTCTTTGCTAAGAAGTCTTCAGATTCCCAAGTGGCTTCCTCTTCAGAGTGCTGGTTCCACTGGATTTTGTACCATCTCGTGGTGGTTCTTCGAGTAACGCGATCCTTGTGGTCCAACACGCGAACTGGATATTCTGCGTAGGATAGAATCAGGCTCTAGCTCGACACCTTCAACTTCCACGACATGTTCTGGTACTCTGAGACACTTCTTGAGTTGGGAGACATGGAAAACATTGTGGACAGCGGAGAGATGATCGGGCAACTTCAGCTTGTAAGCTACCTTGCCACAACATTCCAAAATCTCAAACGGACCATGTAGCGGGGTGCTAACTTTCCTTTGACTCCAAAACGAGTGACTCCTTGGTTGGTGAGACCTTGAGATATACATAATCTCCAACTTGAAACTTCAGAGGTCGACGTCTCTTGTCAGCGTAACTTTTCTGTCGAGATTGGGCAATCTTCATATTCTCCTGTATCTGCTTGACTTTCTCTTCCATATCTTGACCAGGTCAACTCCAAAGAATTCTCTTTCTCCGGGCTCAGACCAACTGAGGGGCGTACGACAACGACGACCGTACAGTGCTTCAAAGGGTGCCATTTTGATGCTCTCTTGGTAACTGTTATTATAAGAGAACTCTGCCAAGGCAAACAGTCATCCCAAGTATCTGCGAAGGTAAGGACGCAGGCTCTCAACATGTCCTCCAGCACTTGGTTGACTCGCTCAGTTTGTCCATCTGTTTGCGGATGATATGCCGTACTATGCAAGCTTGGTTCCAAGCGAGGTATGGAACGCTTTCCAAAACTTAGCGACAAACTGGGTACCACGGTTAGAGACAATGGTCTTGGGTATGCCATGAAGTTTCACTATGTGGTTCTTGTACAAAGTGGCATACGTGGGGACGGTGTAACTGGTCTTCACTGGCAGAAAGTGAGCTTGCTTAGTGAGTCGGTCCACGATTACCCAAATGAATCAAAACCTTTCTGGGTCTTGGGTAGTCCATTGACAAAATCCATACTAATGTCGTCCCATTTCCAAGCGGGCTCGATGATGGTGGAGGCGCCCGACGCGGCGGCTAGCGCTGACAAGGCGCCGGAGGGCCCGGCCAGGGAAGAGCCGGGGCCCGTGCCGTCGGGCGGCGGGCCGCAGCTGGGGCAGTGCGAGACAGAGGAGGATCTGGCCGAGATCGAGCTTGACCGGCCAGTATGGCCGTTTCCCGACGCGCCAAGCCCGCCCCTTGCCATGGTCCCCGTCGAGCAACCGGCCCAGTGGGGGGCCCCGCGCGAGGTGCGGTCCATCTTCCGGGAGGTGGCCGAGCTTATGGCGGAGGCGGAGCGGTCCTGCTCCGAGGAGGCGGGCCGGTCCGCACAGGTGTCGGCCGCCATCGCGAGGGCTGAGGCGGAGCTTCAAGATCTCCGCGCTGAGCTGAGCCGGAACGCCCAAATGGCGAGCCGGCTCAACGAGGCGGAGGCGGAGGTCCGGGCGGCTCGAGGTGAGGTCACTCGATCCAAGGAGGAGGCCGCCGCCGCTCTCGAGGCATTGAGAAGGAGGCCGCGGACGCCCGAAGCGAGGCCACCTCCGCCCGGGCTGAAGCCGAGGCGGCGAAGCATGAGGCCGCTGAAGCCCGTGGCGAGGCCGCCACCGCCCGAACCGCAGCGGAGGCGGCGAGAAAAGAGGCCGAAGACGCCGAGAGTGGTGTCGCCACCGCCCGAGCTGCCGAGGGGGCGGCGCAGCAGGAGGTGATCCGAAAGGATCTGGCCCTCGTGGAGGCGGGCCGGCTGATCGAGGAGCTTAGGTCCGAGAGGCTCCTTATGCTGGCCGAGAAGCGCAGGCTCGAGCAGCGCGGTGAGGGCCTTACCGGCGGCCTCGCCGCACTGGGGCAACATTGCGATGGTGAGGCTTATACCTTGTTCTTGTTTGTGTCTCAAAGTTTTTTATTACGCCGCAGTCTCACTCTTCCTCGTTCGTTGCACAGGGGTCGAGAAGACGGTCGAGGAGCTCCACGGGACGAACCAGGCTCTCTTGGACCAACTCCAAGATGAGACAATGGTGGCGGAGCGGGCTCGCACCTCCCTCGACCGGCTCTGCCCCATGTGGGGTGCTCCTCTAGTGGCTGCGGCAGAAGGTGCGGTGGACCGAGGCGACGCCTTGGTCGACGCCTTGTGCTTCCTCGACGCAGCGGCGCGGGACCGTGTCCGGCAAGCTCTCCATCATGGCGTCAAGCAGACGCTCGCGGTCGTTCGCTCCGGTTTTTGCTTCCCGGTCCACGTTGTCGCCAACGGCTTCATCGAGATCGAGGGGAAGGATGAGGAGTGGAACAACCGCCGTGTCGACAAAATTTTGGAGAAGATGGAGAGGCCGGGGACATCGCTCGCCAAGATTTTCAAGGAGGACGTGCTGCCTCCGGACGCCAGCAGCGGTGTCGAGGGCTCCCCTCCTTCTAGCTCGGGTGTCGAGGCTGAGCCCGCCGTGGAAGACCTCGGGGAGGAGTACCACACCGACAAAGATTAGGGCCTCCGTGCCAAATTTGGGCATCGAGGCCCCTGTAAGAATTTTACGACATGGATGAGGGTCCGTCGAGACCCGTACGTATATACGACTTGTTTGTTTAAAGGAGTTGTTTTCTTTTCAAATGCGTTTGACCACTGATCTTTGTTGCAAGCTCGAGTTTCTGCTAACTTAGTCTGTGTTCCTTCGATACGTCGCGAGCCCCTCGAGGGGAGGCGTAGGTAGGGCACCGTAGCCCGGGGGCGTATGTGGCCGTCTACGTCGACGCCTCCCGACCCTTGGAGGCTCGAGGTATTTTAGGATTTAGGCGTCGCTAGCTCACTCGAGGCACGAGTCGAGACGAGGGTCGGATTTTTGAAAAGAAAACGCGCATTTTTTCGGAGTCTGGGGGGCGGTTACCCCCTTGTCAGCCCCCGAGGGAGGCTCGACCCTGAGCAAAGTAGGGTCGAGGCTACCTTAAGATGCTAAGCAAAATGAAAGACAATGCACGAGTTTGTTCATTCATTTTGGCATGTTTGTACAAAGCAACAGAGTATGCTGGGCCTCGAGGCCCTTAAGGGTAGAAGCGACGTAGCTGAGAGATGTTCCACGCGTTCGCTAGGATTCTGCCTTGATCGTCGTAGAGCTTGTATGTCCCTGGCTTGAGCACCTCAGCTACGGTGTATGGGCCCTCCCATGGAGGGTTGAGCTTATGGCGCCCTCGATTGTCTTGCAGCCGTCGAAGCACGAGGTCGCCCACCGCCAGGTCCCTCTTGCGCACGTGCTTGTCGTGGTAGCGTCGAAGTGTTTGCTGGTAGCGGGCGGAGTTGATGAGCGCCACGTCTCGGGCCTCCTCGAGCTGGTCCTTGGCGTTCGTGAGCCTTTCATCGTTGGTTTGCTCGTTGTAGGCTCGAAGTCGAGGGGAGCCGTACTCGAGGTCCGTAGGCAAGATAGCCTCGGCGCCGTAGCTTAGGAAGAATGGAGTGAACCCAGTGGCTCGGCTCGGCGTAGTCCTGAGGCCCCACAGCACCGAGGGGAGCTCTGCGGCCCACCCTTTTCCGAAATTTTTGAGGGCCTTGAACAGCCTCGGCTTTAGCCCATGGAGTATCATGCCGTTGGCGCGCTCGACCTGCCCGTTGCACTGAGGGTATGCGACCGCGGCCCAGGTCACGCGAATGCCGATGTCGTCGCAGAAGTTGGTGAACTTTTTGCCCGTGAATTGGGTGCCATTGTCGGTGATGATGACGTTAGGCACCCCAAACCGGTACATGATGTTGGCGATGAAGTCGACCGCCTTCTCGGAGGTGGGGTCTCCTATCGGCTTAGCCTCGATCCACTTGGTGAACTTGTCGATGGCCACGAGCACGTGTGTGTACCCTCCACTTGTCCTTTTGAGGGGACCCATGAGGTCGAGCCCCCAAACGGCAAATGGCCAAGCGATTGGGATCATCTGCAGGGCGTGTGCGGGCTGGTGCGTCTGCTTGGCGTAGAATTGACACCCATGGCATGCTCGGACCAAGCGCTTGGCATCCCCAATGGCGGTCGGCCAATAGAAGCCTTGACGGAAGGCGTTCCCAACCAGGGTCCTCGGCGCTGCGTGGTGGCCGCAAGCCCCCCGAGTGCATGTCGTCGAGGAGCTTGCGTCCTTCCTTGAGGGGGATGCAGCGCTGAAGGATCTCGGTCGGGCTTCGTCGGTATAGTTCCCGTTCGTCGCACTAGGTGACGTAGGTCTTGGCCCTTCGAGCAATGCGTCGAGCCTCCGTCTTGTCTTCTGGTAGCACGCCTTGCGTCAGGTAGTCGAGGTACGGCGTGCGCCAGTCGAGGGGTCGTGGTGAAGAAGAGGCGGGTGCGTCGACCTGCATCGCCTCAGCGGATGTCGAGGGGTCATTCCCGAGTTGTGGCGTTGAAAGTCGAGCCCCCGTGTCTAGCTCGAGGGGTGGCGTCGAAGCGCCAGCCCCCGGGTCGATTTTGATGGATGGCTCGAAAACGTCCCTCGAGAAGACGTCTGGTGGAACCGTGCCGCGCGTGGACGCCAACTTTGCTAGCTCGTCCGCGGCCTCGTTGTACTTTCGAGCTATGTGGTTGAGCTCGAGGCCGTAAAACTTATCTTCTAGCTTGCGCACCTCCCCGCAGTATGCCTCCATCTTGGGATCGATGCAGCTTGAAGCCTTCATAACCTGGTTGATGACGAGCTGCGAGTCTCCTCGGGCGTCGAGGCGTCGGACCCCGAGCTCGAGGGCGATGCGCAGCCCATTGACGAGGGCCTCGTACTCGGCGACGTTGTTGGAGGCGGGGAAGTGCAAGCGTAGCAGGTAGCGCATGTGGACTCCGAGGGGTGAGATGAAGAGCAGGCCCGCGCCTGCCCCCGTCTTCGTGAGGGATCCGTCGAAGTACATGGTCCAGAGCTCGGCTTGAATCTGCGCCGGCGGAAGCTGAGTGTCGGTCCATTCAGCAACGAAGTCCGCCAATGCTTGCGACTTGATGGCCTTTCGCGGGGCGTAGGTGATGGTCTCCCCCATTAGTTCGACGGACCACTTGGCGATGCGCCCCGTGGCCTCCCGATTGTTGATGATCTCACCGAGGGGGAAGGAGGACACCACCGTTACGGGATGAGCGAGGAAGTAGTGCTGGAGCTTGCGCCTTGTGACGATGATGCCGTAGAGCAGCTTCTGGATGTGCGGATACCGGACCTTGGCCTCGGAGAGTACCTCACTGGTGAAGTACACCGGCCGTTGGACCGGCAACGCATGACCCTCCTCGTGCCTCTCGACGACTATGACCGCGCTGACCACCTGAGTGGTTGCGGCCACATAGAGGAGGAGAGGCTCGGAGGGATCGCCACCTTCAGCTGGTTGCGGAGGCACGAGAATTGGTGCGGAAGTTAGCAACCCCTTCAACTTGGTTAAGGCCTCCTCGGCTTCGGCAGTCCATGCAAAGTGTTCCGTCTTCTTTAGCAGGCGGTAGAGGGGCAGCGCTTTTTCCCCTAGCCTCGAGATGAATCTGCTGAGAGCGGCTAGGCAGCCTGTCACTTTCTGCACACCCTTTAGGTCTCGAATCGGGCCCATCCTCGTGACTGCTGAGATTTTTTCAGGGTTTGCCTCGATCCCCCGTTGTGAGACAATGTAGCCAAGTAGCATGCCTCGAGGCACACCAAAGACACACTTCTCGGGGTTGAGCTTCACATTCTTGGCCCAGAGGCACTCGAACGTGGTCTCGAGGTCGCTGATGAGGTTCCCGACTTTCTTGGTTTTAACCACGATGTCATCGACGTAGGCCTCGACGGTCTTGCCTATGTGCTCGCCAAAGATGTGCTGCATACATCGTTGGTACGTTGCCCCGGCGTTTCGTAGGCCGAAGGGCATCGTAACGTAGCAATACATACCAAATGGCGTGATAAAAGACGTTGCGAGTTCGTCGGATTTTTTCATCTTAATTTGGTGGTAGCCGGAATACGCATCAAGGAACGAAAGTACTTCGCACCCAGCAGTGGAATCGACAATCTGATCAATTCTAGGTAAAGGAAATGGAACTTTTGGACATGCTTTATTCAGACCAGTGTAGTCTACACACATCGGCATTTTTCCATTCTTTTTCCTAACTAATACAGGGTTAGCTAGCCATTCTGGGTGAAATACCTCCTTGATGAACCTGGCCGCCAAAAGCTTGTGCACCTCCTCGCCGATGATCCTGCGCTTCTCCTCGTTGAAGCGGCGCAGGCGTTGCTTCACCGGTCTGGACCCGGCCTGGATTTCCAAGGCGTGCTCGGCGACTTCCCTCGGTATGCCCGGCATGTCCGAGGGGCCCCACGCAAACATGTCGATGTTCGCGCGAAGGTAGTCAACGAGCACTGCTTCCTATTTAGGCTCGAGGCTGGCGCTGACGGCCAGCGTCTTGCCATCGGTCGAGGTCGGGTCGACGGGTATCAGCTTGGTGTGCTCCGCCGGCTCGAAGGTGCCAGCGTGGCGCTTCACTTCAGGGGCCTCCTCAGTGGCCAGGGCGGCTAGGGCCTCGAGCGAGTCGAGCTGGACGTTTGCCTCCCCACGCTCGACGCACTCCACGTCACAGTGGTACGCGTGCTCGTAGGATGTGTCGACGGTGATGACTCCTTTTGGCCCCGACATTTTGAGCTTCAGGTACATGTAGTTGGGAACCGCCATGAACTTGGCGTAGCCTGGCCGGCCGATGATGGCGTGGTAGGTCCCTTGGAATCCAACCACCTCGAAGGTGAGCGTCTCCTGGCGAAAGTTAGTCGGCGTGCCAAAGCACACCGGCAGGTCGATGCACCCGAGGGGGTGGGCCTTCTTCCCTGGTACGACTCCGTGGAATCCCCCGACGCTGGGTCGGAGCTGACCCTCTGAAATCCCCAGGAGGTCGAGCGTCTCGAGGTATATGATGTTGAGGCTCGAGCCCCCATCCATCAACACCTTGGAGAACCGTACGTCGACGATGACGGGGTCGACGACGAGGGGGTACGCCCCCGGGTTTATGACGCGGTCCGGATGGTCGTCACGGTCGAACGTGATCGGCGCATCAGACCAGTCAAGATACCGGGGGGCGTCGTGGCCGAGTGCGAAGATGTCCCGGCGCTCCTTCTTTCTTTCTCGAGATGAGAGCCCGACGGTCGGCCCCCCGTAGATCATGTAGCCGTCGCGCACCGGGGGGAAGTTGCCGTCCGCGTCCCCACCGCCGCGCCGATTGTTATCCTTGCCCTTAGGCGCGTCTTCTTTCTTATCGCCGAGCTTGGAGTAGTAGCCTTTCAACAGTCGGCAGTCCTTCAACTTGTGATTTACGGGGCCCCTGTGGTAAGTGCAGGGGTCCTCGAGCATCTGGTCGAAAACAGCCCCGTCAGGGGGGCCTCGGGGCTTCTTAGGCTCAAGGGCGCCTGCGAGCACCTCTTCGTCGTCGTCGTCATTGGCGTCGCGCTTCGCCTTCTGACCCTTGCGTTTGTTCTTCTTCTTTTTGTTGCCGTTATTGTTGTCGTTCTTGGCGTCGTTGCCCTTTTTCGAGCCCTCCGGCGCGATCACCGCCTTGCCTTTGTCCGTGGAACGGCCAAAGAAGGCCCCCACTGCTTCGTCGCCTGAGGCAAAGCTGGTGACGCGATCCATCAGGTCCTCGACCATCCTGGGACGGTAGCGTCTTAGCTCATGAACTAGCTCCTGACATGTCGTGCCCGCGAGGAACGCTGAGATGACGTCCTCATCAGGCACGTGGGGGAGCTCGAGGCGCTGTTTTGAGAAACGTCGAGTAAAGTCGCGGAGGGGCTCGTCCGCCGCCTGCCTGCAACGCCGTAGGTCCCAGGGGTTGCCTGGGCACACGCAAGTCCCCTTGAAATTCCCGTCGAAGACCCTGACTAGGTCGGCCCAGTCGTCGATCCGATCCGGCGGGAGCCCCTCGAGCCACCGGTGGGCGGTGTCCGAGAGGTAAAGTGGGAGTTGGCGTATAATCACACGGTCGTCGTTCTTCGCTCCGCCCAGTTGGCAGCCCAGGCGAAAGTCCGAGAGCCAGAGCTTGGGCTCGACCTCCCCGTCATACTTCACGATGTTGGTCGGCGGTCGGAAGCGGTCGGGGAGGGTTGAGCTGCGGATGGCCCGGCTGTCGTAGCGCCCCCCTCGATGGGCTTGCCGGTCCTCGTCGCTTGCCGGTCCTCGTCGCTGTCGTAGCGCCCCCCTCGATGGGCGCTATAGCCACGCTCCTGGTCCACCTTGTCCTTGCGCCGGCGGTTGATGTCGTTGCGGGCGTCGTTGGGGTCTCGAGGTGGCCGGTTGTCGATGATCCGTTCGCGGACTGGCCTAGCTCGAGAGGCGTCAGGTTGGTGGACGGATGCCTCGCGCTCGTTGCGGGGCGCGTCCGCCGGCCTCACCGAGGCTGCTCCGCGCCGGCGTGGCGCCAAGCTCTCGGCCTGCTGCACAGTGGCTGTGTCGAGGAGGTTCTTAATTTCCCCAAGCATGCGCCTGGCGTCAGGGTTGGAGACGGCGGGTAGATCACGGAGCAGCATCGCCGCCGCCACCATGTTCTGCCCGGCTCGCGGAAAACGCGCCTCGGGGCGTGCTGGCGCCCCATCCTCGAGGATCTGCCGGTGAACCTCTCGAGCTCGGCCACGAGCGCCGACGCCTCGAGGCTGGGCTGGCTCTTGTGCTAGGGTTCTCTCGAGCTGCAGCAGGCGTTGTCGATCCTCCTCAGCCTTGGCGATGGCCTCCCGCAGCTGCGCGAGCTGCGCCGCTCGGTCGTCGATGTGCTGGGATGGTGAAGCCGGTGCCGGGGGTTCGTTCCTCCCCTGAACGCGTGACCCGACTGCCGCAGCCACGTCTCCGGGCCCTTCGAGGTTGAGCGCCGGCCTGGTGTCGTCGTCGCCGTCGTCCTCGGCATCGTCCGCGACCCCCTCGAGCTGGAAACACTCCCTGGTAGGGTCCCAGAGGTCAGGGTCATGGTAGTCATACTCGTCGGAGTCGGAGCTGGTGATGCCGCGCCGCCTTGGCTCACGCCGGGGCTGCAGCTTGCGGTACCACTCCCCGAAGGTGGCTTGACGAGGTGGCCCGATGGCTCGTGAGAGGTCGCGGTCGACGCGCGCGGGGTGGACAATCTCCAGGTTGGCCATGGCCTGTAGTAACACGCCCGGGCGCTCCTCCTGCTCCGCCGGCTGTTGGCCCCGACTGCGCTCGTTGAGCTGGCGGGCGTAGGTTGCCGCGGAGCTGTCGAGGCCGAACGAGAACTGCCGGCGTCGAGCGCGGTACACCCCGTGCGGGAGGAGGCTCGGTGGCGTCGACGGAGCACGGCTCGGGGGCCTCTGACCTGGCTCCCGGTCCGTGCGCGTGACAAACGCGAACTCGCCGGGGGAGTGTGCACGCGCCCTGGAAGTCTCCGGCCGCGCGCCGGGCTGGTTTCCCCTCGGGGACCCTGCGCCGGCCACGGGGACGTGGGTGTTTGCCGCGGGCACCGCCTGTGCCCGGCAACGATGGTGACGACGGTGCCACTCATGAGGTGGCGACGCGTGGTGTTGCGGGCGACGCGCCACGCCCCCCGCGTGGGGTGGCATGACACGCCCTCCGCTCGGGTTCTCCGTGGAGAGCAGGGTCAGCTCGTTGCCGTTGCCGGTGGCCAGGAACTCGAGGCTCCCGAACCAGACGATGGCACCAGCAGAGAACGAAGGAGTCGAAGCAGCCATGCAGGAAACAGCGAGAAACTGACTCGACACGCGAAGGCCCCTACCTGGCGCGCCAACTGTCGGTGTTTCGATCCCGGGGGTATGACACCAATGAGTAATACGATCGCGTGCTCTCTTCCTGGATGGTGATGCAAGATGACACAAGGATTTATCCTGGTTCGGGCAAAGAAGGCCCTACGTCCAGCGGGGGAGGGGGTTCTTGTATTACTTGCACCTAAGTTCTTGTACAGGGGCGAATACAAGCTCAGTGAGCGTGGACCGGAGTCCGGACTCGAGTGTGTGTGTGTGTGGACTTGTGTCGCACAAGCCCGTGTGTAACTATAGACTCGTGCGTTGTCTCTCTCTTTGTGCGAAGGACCCTGGCGTCCCCTTTTATAAAACAAGAGGAGGCCAGGGTTTACATAGAATAGATATGTACAACGCTTGATATGGCGTAGGGTAGGAATCCTGTCTTGTCGGGGCCACTGGAGCCGTCGTGGGCGTCGCTGTTGAGGCGTCCTTGGAGCGTGGCCTCCATACCGGGCGTGGACGTGGAGGCGTGGCGATGCGGAAGCCGTACAACACCCATCCCGGCACGTACAGGACACGACGAGGTCCTTCTGGGTCTTGGGGTACCTGTCCTTCAGTAGCATCATAGCAGTTAGGGCTCGAGGGGCGCGGAGCCGGCCTCGAGGTGGTGCCTACGGGGGGGGGGCTCGAGCCCCCACGAGCATGGGCAAGTCCCGGGACGCCCGGGCGTACAGCGGGAACCCAGGCTCCGGGATGGGGCTCGAGCGTGCGTCAGGGCAGGGCATGGCCTAATAGTGCTGTACTGGCGCCTTTTTGCCCATGCTTGTGGTGAAAACGAGACTTGACTCTGCCCTGGTTACTATGGTACACGTCGGGCTGTAGAGGACGTGACTGGCGTAGGTAAAGACATTAAATGCGCGGTATGGGGCTGGCATCCGATGCCTGCACCGCTCGAGGTAAGCATAGGCGTCTCGAGGGATAGGCTGCCGTGCCAGAGAGGCTCGAGGTCCCCGCGTGGGGTCTCGAGGTGCGGTGTTTGGCTGTGGGGGGCTCGAGCCCTATATGCTAGGACTCGAGGCTTTAGTGGAGCGTTCGCCCGAGGCCCGGCTTGGAGGGCTCGGGCGAGACGGAGGCTTGGAGGGCTCGGGCGAGACCGAGATTGAGCGTTCGCCCGAGGCCTGGCTCGGAACGGGCTCCGGCTCGAGGCCTTGGGCGTGATGAGCCTCGAGGGGTAGGCCATCGTGCTGGAGGGGCTCGAGGTCCCCGCGTGGGGTCCCGAGGAGCGGTGCACAACTGTAGCGGGTTCGAGGGGTAGGCTACCAGGAGGTGGTCGGTAAGGTTTTGGCAAGTCTAAGCTCCCTGGCGGTGGGCCAGCGTTGCAGGCTCTGAGGGGCTGGTTTCTTGGGAGGTTAGACTTGCTGGGTTTATTAATTGGTGTTCTAGGTTTAACTTATTTGTTATGCGTTGATTGGGGGTACCCCTTTGGCGTTCCCCCGACACAATTGCTGCTATTTTGTCCGAATTGGCTTCAATCCCTCTTGCAGATACCAGACATCCCAAAAGCTTTCTCTTCCTGATGCTGAAAATGCACTTATCTGGACTAAGCTTCAAACCACTCTTCCGAAGATTGCTGAAAGTCTCAAGCAAATCCGCTTGGTGGTTCTCTTCCTTGTCACTTTTTACCACTATATCATCAACATAAGCCAACAAATTTTTCTTCTGCTTTGGGCTCTCAAAAACCTTGTCTGTCATTCTTGAGAAAGTTGGTCCTGCATTCCTGAGCCCTTCTAGCATTCGCCGGTAACAGTACGTGCCTGTAGGTGTGATAAAACTCATTTTTTCCTCATCATTGGGATGCAATCATATCTGATGATAACCTGAAAAACAATCCAACAAACTCATTATTTCACAACCTGCTGCGATATCGACAAGCTTGTCGATGAGCGACAAAGGATACGGGTCTTTCGAACAACACTGGTTGAGGTCAGTGAAGTTGACACACATCTGCCACTTTCCAATCTTCTTTTTTTACCAGAACTACGTTTGAGCCATTCAGGATACTGGACTGGGCGAATTACCCCAGCGTCAAGTAACCTTTGCACCACCACTTTCGCTGCATCTGCCCTTTCAATTGACATTTTTCTTAACTTCTGCTTTTGGGGCTTTGAGCTGTTTGTGACATTTAAGCAATGCTGAGCCAGATCTCTGCTAACTCCCTGCAAGTCGCTTGCTGACCAGGCGAAAATATCGCTATTGACTGCTAAAAAGGACACCAATGCATTTCTTTCACCTTTCGGCATGCTTGTACCGACATGCACAGTCCTTTCGGGCCTTGCTTCTGTGAGTGGAATTCTTATTGTTTCCTCGGCCGCTCCAGCCTTGATTTTTGGTACAAGGACGATAGCTTGCTCGCTTGTGGTGGGTTCCACTTCATCCTTTTTTGCTACTTTGTTTATCAGACTGTAGCCTGGGGTCGGTTTACCTTCAATTCTTCTGGATGCTTGTTGATCACCATGCACAGTTATTATGCCGAAAGGAGATGACATCTTCATACACAAGTAGCTTTGCTTGATCACAATGTTGATCTTGTTGGTGAAACCCCTACCAAAGATGGTGTAAGTATAGTCCATGTTTACTATATCAAAAGTGACTGTTTCTGTTCGCACCCTTTTGCCCTTGGCGAAAGAAACTGGAATCTGCTTTTTGCCGATAGCGTCAATTTTTCTACCGCCAAAACTGTACAAAGAGTTATCGGTTGGGTCCAGACTTCATCTGTCCATACCCATAGCCTCGAAGGCCTTGACAAATAGAATGTCAGCTGAGCTTACCATTTCAATCAGAATGTTATGCAAGGTGAACCCGGCCACGTTCGCGGTGGCCACAAAGGCGTCGCAGTGAGGATAATCGCGAACTCTGAAGTCTGATTCATCAAAAGTTATCGACATCAATGACCTTGTTGGTCTATTCATTGGGAGCCTTGGCGACACGGTTTGCACTCTTCGATGGTAATCCCTCCTGGCTATCTTGCTTTCGTGCTCCAGATTGGATCCGCCTGTGATTGGGAATATGTGCCCCTGAGACCGAAGGATACTATTAACTGCATTAGTCTTGTTCTCACCGTCCTGTCCCTGCTGGAAATTGAGTGGCGCTGGCTGCCCCTGTGGCTGAGCTTGAGTCGAAAGCATTGGTGGTGGCGTCGGCTGCTGCTGAAATTGCATTGGTGAAGATATTGCAACCGACTGAGCCAGGAAATGAGGGAATTGGTAAGCCTGATATGCCAGATTAAACCAATGCATGTTTTGGGTTGACAAGTACTGGGGGATGTTGGGGTGTATTCGCATAGCTACCACCCAAAGTGATCCCTGCCACTGGATCATGCGAATTATGGAATACATGCTTGGAACTTTCGCCAGAAGCTGAAGCTTGGTCTTTGTCCTTTAGATCCTTGGCCATTTTGCTATATTTGTAGTCTCGGGTGGTATGACCAGAATTTTTGTCACAAATGACACAGTATGGGGGCTTGCTTGCTCTTCCGTGACCCCTTCTATCGCGACCACCATGTCCGGACCTTCCACCCCGTCCTCCGTGGAAAGCCTGATCGAATCCTTTTTGATGCTGGAAAATGGGTGGATTAGGCCTATCTGAATATGTTGCTGGCTGAGCTGGTTCTTCTTGCAAAGTGTTAATTGATCGGAAGGGCCTGACAATCCTTTGATTCGGCACCTGAGGCGGGAGCGCCGCTTTCGTCATTTGCCTTTGCACTAAACAGGCGGCCTTTCACCGTCGAAATTCGTCATCAGATCTTGCATATGCGTTCATTACATCAAACAACTCCTTTACCATTTTTGGTGTTTCCCTGGACCCCCAAACCTTCAATGGTTGCTGCGATCACTGCCGCTTCCGGCACATTCGGTGCTTGAGCCTTTAGCTGAATAAAACGTCTGAGATATTCGGACAATGGTTCATCATCTTGTTGGCTGCAATTCATGAGATCATGAGTGGTTTTGACATCCGCCTGAAAGCCTTGAAAGGTGGCGAGCAATTCGGCCTTCAGCTGAGCCCAGGAGTAGATGGATAATGGCTTGAGGGACGTGTACCAATCATGCGCTACATCTTCGACTGCCAGAATGAGGGATTTAGCCAAGGCCTGGTTATCTCCGCCTGCCGAAAAGACAACAGTCTCGTATCTTGCCAGAAACTTGCGCGGATTGGCCTTGCCATCGAATGTTGGGATTCGGGGCTTGTAGTTGAGCAGCCAAGGATGTACCTTCAACTCTCTCGAGAGCAGAGAAGTTTCATCGATGACATTGTCGAAAGTGAGCGGATGCTCACGCTGATGTATGAACACGTTCTCCGGAGTTCTTGGAAACAGGCCCCCTTCGGCTCTTTGCAACTCCTGCACCTCTCTTTCCAACTGCCTTCGTTGTGCTTCTGCCTGATGAATGGTGTTGTGAGTTTCATCTTCTCTTGCTCTATCTACAACTTGCTGCTGAAGTTGATCCCTTTGTGGCAACAACTTCTGTATCTCTTCCTGGTACCGCGTCAACATTTTGAGCGCCTCAGCGTGCGTGGTGACTTCCGCATCATCATCTTCATCTTTGTCAGTCGTGTTCTGGACATGACCTTCCGGTGTTCCCTCTTTGCTGAAAGGCTGTTGGCCCGGAGGCGGCATGTCCTGGCTTGAGGACACTCCCGCCGGTAGCTGAATTCTGGATGGGACTGTGCTGGCGAAAGCTGAGGGGTTTGGGTTTTCGTTTGGTGGAATTTGGGCCGTGGGAGCGGGTGCTACGGTATTTCCATGGGCATTTGTGTTCGCAACAACCACCCTTTCGGTCTCTAGAGGATCAACCATCTTCAACACCTTCCTTGGTGCCACGAAAAGCTCGAGCAACAACCATGGTGGGCGCCAATGTTGTTTTAGGGCCGAAACCCTAAAACAACGCGTCATTGTGCTAGCGGACACCCAAAGAAAGACGAAAATCAAAACTCACTGGCGAGAGCCAACAATCGCTTAAATTAGTTGAACAGTCATCCTCCCCACAAAATACAGAGGACAAGACTATTTATATTTATCCTGCTCAAATTACAAGTACGGAAATGCCCTTCCAACTACTTTGTACTGAGAGTACAAAAATGCCCCTCTCTAATTACTCTTGGCTTCTAGAACTCATGGGGCATCATTATGACTCCATCCCGCGGCGGGCCTAGATGCAGGCACGCCCGCTTCCTAACCTATGGGCCCACTCGCCTTGATTGCGACCTCGATAACCTGCGGAATGTCACAAGACAATGATGACGTATGACGAATGCACCTTATTAGCGATAACGAGCTCTCTCAAACAAAAGGCACCTGAAACTCGGCCCGAGCTACCTGTTGAAATGATCTCGAAACTCCTCAGTGCCATTCGCACGAAAGCTAACGTTTAACTACTTCCGCGCGTAAACTCTTTCGCTATTTGGCCCTCTTCTCTCATGAGTGCTTTCGCTCGAAAGCTCATTCGCTCGAAAGCTCCTTTGGCCGAGGCGAAAATGGGTGTCCGACGTTCAGGTTACCACCCCAACACCAAGCAACATAATTCAAGGGCTAAACGGACAGATCCAACAACTTTGGTGAATTACTATCTTCCTGGGAGTTTTCCAGTAGATGGAAAGAGGTAGAGTCCTACTCCAACATGATGAATCGCGCTAATAGATGGAAAATTGCGTTAGGGAAACAAGGGAGGTTCCAGAAGACACCACGACGAAGGAGAGGCAAAGTGGCTGATAGGTGGGGCCTACTAGCCCCACCCCTAGGCCGGCCGGCCTGGGCCAGGAAGCCCCTCGGCCATCTTCGTGGAGCGTGCCCTAATCGACCTCCTCGACGCATCTCAACCCTTGTTCAGGGTCGGTTTGATCTGAGGGCTGCGTTTCATCCTTAGGGGCTATAAAAATATACCCAGACCCCCCCATGGGGAGACATCTCCGTCTTCGTCTTCATTATTCATCTACATATCAAAAACTAGGGTTTCAAGTAGAAGTAGAGATCCCTCTAGTTGATTTAGTTCTAGTTCTAGTTCTAATTCTAGTTCTAGTTCTTCTAGTTCAACTAGAGGGAGAGAGAGAGAGAGAGAGAGAGGTAGAACTAGAACTAGAAGAGAGATCCTAAGATTAGAACTAGAAGAGAGAGAGAGAGAGAGAGAGGTAGAAGAGGAGGATTAGAAGGAGGTCCGGCCTGTCAGATCTACTTCTTCAACTTGTACCAGCGGATTCAAGTTCATCAAGAGCTTGGATCAGGATATTCTTCGGTCATCATCTTCTAATTATCAATAAGCATTATTGTTCTTATTATTCTTCTGGCTTGCAACTCTAATTAGAGTACTCTAATTCTAGTAGCTCTAGGATTAGAGGAGTTGTCGCCGTGTAAGCATGGTGCTTAGACTCGATTACTTGCATAGTGTACCCTATATTCTGGACTGGTGGTAGCTCACAAGGGTGACTCTTATATCCTTGTTGAATCATCTATAGTTGAAGGACCGAGAATGCAATACCAAGGCGACCAGAGGGGGGGGGGGGTGAATGGGAGCTAGAAAATTTTTCTAAGAAAGATAGGCCTTTGTCCCCAAATTCAACCCCAAAAGCTTCGCACACAAAACATGATGGCCACGACCCTCGGAAAGAGGGTGGATGATCCCTAGGATCACAGTGAGGCACCACCGAGGAGAGATGATAGAAAGACACAAACACCGAGTTGAGGGAACACCCCAAGACCCGACCTCAAAAACTTCTCGAGCCTGGTCTTGTTCGCTCGGGGAAACTCCGTAATCGAGGGGTACCAGGAGTTCTCGAGGGATCCCTCGTTCGCTCGGGGAAACTCCATAATTGAGGGGTACCGGGAGTTCTCCAGGGGTCCGTTGTTCGCTCGGAGAATCTCCGTAATCGAGGGGCCCGAGGAGAGCTCGAGGGGTGACTCGTTCACTTAGAAAACCTCTGTAATCGAGGGGCCCGAGGAGAGCTCGAGGGGTGCCTCTTTCACTCAGAAAACCCCCGTAATCTAGGGTCCCGAGGAGAGCTCGAGGGATGCCTCTTGAGTGGTGCCTGAGAAGTGCTCAAGGGGTGTCTGAAAAAGCACTCGAGGGGTGTCTGGAAAAGCGCTCGAGGTGTGTCTAAAAAAAGTGCTCGAGGGGTGTCTAAAAAGGCGCTCGAGGGGTTCCCGGAAAAGATCGGTTGTCTCAGAAAGGGACTCCTCGAGGGGTTACGCAGACCTCCTCGAGGGTTACATAGACAAAGCCGTCGAGGCCGCCTGATAAGTGTTGTTCTTCCACCGATTCAACCCGATCTCCCTCAAATCAAAAGATCTAAGGCTCAAACTTCATGTGAGGGGTCACAAGGATGTTAGTGAGCTACTCCTAAGAGATCATGGCTCGAACCTAACTCCAAATCGGTGAATCGAGGAAAATTGATGAAGAACGGGCAACCCGAGATCCAGAACAAAATCCGCCCGATCTGTGTGTTCATGAGGAATTGGAGTAAACCTTTCGGTGGAAAGATGTCTCTCACGAAGCACTACAAGATGGTTCAAACGGATTTGCAAATCTTTCCTCGAAACAAGAAATCTCGTGAGGATCAAAAGAGGGGAAAACGAATGAAGGACCGGATTAGCGACCAGAGGGGGGGGGGGTGAATGGGAGCCTCAAATTCAACTCGTGAATAGTAAGGCCCTTGTCTCAGAAAGTCACCCCAAAAACAAGGACTCAAAACGACCGGAGAGTTCATGACCTACGAGTAGGTGGATACCCTAGGAGATGTCCTAGTGGTACAGCGGAACCTCCGGAGAAACTCCAAAACCAACTGCCAAAGCCACGGACCAAAACTGCACAAACAGCAAATTCGCGGACTGTCCGGGGTCAGACTCCCGGACTGTCCGCCGTTGAGTCCCGGACTGTCCACGACTGGGAGCCGGACTGTCCGCCGGCAAAAACGCAGAAACCAAACAGTGCCGCAAGTCTGCTGGACAGGTCCTGGACTATACGCGGGTTTGTACCACGGACTGTCTGCCGTTCACTTGACAGTGAACAGTCAGGGGTCTGCGCCTGACTGACCCTGAAGAATCCCGATCCGCGGACTGTCCGCCGTCAGGGGCGCGGACTGTCCGCCACCACCCAGTAAGCACAAACTTGCTCGGGTTCAAACACAAATCCAAATCGATCTCAACCAAATCGAGAGGGACTTCGATCAAACTCCTCCCAGGTGTTCCTCTATGTATTGGGGTGCTAATCCAAAGAAATCATTGCACCAAACCAAGTCAATCAAGAGAAATCAAAGGATCACCGAGAAAGAAGGAAAAACAAAGAACGAACGCGAAATCAACCCGATCTATGGATTCATGAGGTTAGGAGAGAAATCCTTCGGTAGAAAGAAGGATCTCATGACCAAGAACGAATTGATTCAAGTGGAATAAAAAACCATCTCGTGGAGAGGAAGAACGAAGCAAATCTCCGGGAGATGAAAAACCAAAACGTGAAGAACACAGAACACGATTCGATTTCAGCCGAAATTCCTCCACACGAGGAGACAACGAGAATACGGTCTCGTTTCCTCAAAAGGTCCAAATACACAGAGGTATGATTTCTGTCTCTGCGGATCGCTTGCAGCGAGGTATGATTAGAACCTAAGCAGAGGGCTAGAGAGAGAGAGAGCTCAGGAACAAATGACTGCAAGGATAGAGGGAGAGGAGGGGTGCCTCTCTTATTTATAGCCTAAACAATAATCCCCTTTCTACCCCTAGATACAAGAGCAAAGCGGCCAACCCTAGGGGTATCCCGGTCCAACTATGCTGATAGCTGATCCGACAGCCACGCGCCCATCTCATCCTTAGCTTCGCCTCGACGCAAGCCTCAGGATGCCGGCACGTGCCGCCCTGTCGACCGCCGCGCCTACTTCGCGAATAGCTACGCCACCGCGCCAGCCTCTTCACGCCGCCACGCGTCGACCATCCTTTTTGCGGACCTCCCCCCAGTTTTGAGGCCGAAACCGGGAAACCTGGGCCTTCCCTCGGTTTTGAGGCCGAAACCGGGAAACCTGTCCTCAGGCTGAGTTTTGTGGCCCAAACTCAGAAACCCGCGCGCCTAGGTTTTGAGGCCCAAACCTGGAAACCGTCCATGCCGAGTTTTGAGGCCCAAACTGGGAAACCGGCCACCCCGAGTTTTGAGGCCCCAAACTCGAAAATCGTCAAGGGTAGCTTTTCGAGGCTCAGCTACCAAACCCGTGCCGTAGACGGGTTGTGATTCGCACACCCCGAGTTCCAGCACCGATGCCGGAGCATGTCCAGCCTCCACGCCGGGCACAGTGCATTCGCCATCCTTCTCAGCCTCCCGCCAAGTGTCACGACGCCATCACCTTCCTCCCGACTCGGCCGAAGCACCGCACATCCCCATGTCCTCTTGCTTGTCAACGCCACGTGCCAGCTACCACAGCTGGTCCTCAGGTCTCCTGGTCCGTCGGTCCAAGCTCCACGTCCGCCCTTCACCGTTCCCGGTCCGTCGGCACGACATGTCCCTACTTGACCTTCACCTCACCTTCGACCACTGTCCGAGCTCCGCACCTACACATCAACACAGCCAAGAGACATGTTGCCCGTTGATCGATCACTCATCACTTAGGAAGGGAACCACAAGGGCACATATTAACCTTGTGTTCTCAATCTCCCCCTTGATGAGTGCATCGTCAACTCATAGTAACCGTAACCAAAATAGAAAGAAAGCAGAATTGGGTAGAAGGAGAAAAACTCACTCGAAATGCCCAAAAGCCAGAGAAAAGGCCGAAGAAGGACAAATCGAGATAAGCTAAGCTTGGTCCCCAAAGACATGGGCAACGGTTCGACACAACCAAGCAAGAGATCGGAGCAACAACTCACCAAGGAGCAAAACTCGATCAAAACAGAGCACAGGACTTGGTTCCCAAAGACATGGGCAACGGCTCGACGCAACCAAGTCAAAAACAAGCTAGTCCTTAAGAGGAGGCAGAAAGGGCTCAACACCACTAGCTGAGAGCTCGAAGCCACACGAAGACTGCATAACAAGCAGGTACTGCTAGTCCCTCAAGATAGAGGCACAGAGGCTCAACACAACCAGCAGTAAGCACGATACCAATCAAGAACCATCAAAACATGATGAAAAACAGCTAGTCCCTCAAGATAGAGGCACAGAGGCTCGACACAACTAGCTGAAACGATCAATATCAAATAAGAAACTGACTTGGAATAGGCACAGAAAAACTCCCCCTCACTCAAAGAACTCCCCCTCAGCAAGTGAAGCATAAATTGTAAATTGACACCACCAGAAGCATTCTCCCCCTTGGGGGCAAATTGCAATCAAAAGAGAGGGGTAAAAGCTCAAGTAAGGAAGACGGAGCTAGGTCATGCCTATCGGAGTCAAGCAAATGCTCATGAGTTAAAAGTGCAAGTTAGCAGCTTCAGGTATATACTCGAAAGAGTGAAAGAATGCTCTAAGGAATGCTGATCCGACTACTAAGCCACATGTAAAAGTGCTAGCAAAGGCTCAAACTGATCACCGAATACAGAGTATGAATGCAGAAGCTTAGTGAGCAGTTTTAAGCCATTTAGAAAAGGGTTTCACCATAAAAATAGCACTGAACATGTATATATAGGAAGTCAAACCTGTGCTAAACATGTATACAAGGTGAACTACCCCTAGCAAAGTTCAATCATCATGCTATAGAGTGAAGCATAGACTTGTGTTTTCATATTTTATCGGAGAAAATTGCAGCGGTTATTATACATGTTCAAATGCATCATGTGATTGCGAGAGGTTGAAAGCTTGTCATTGCCTAACTTTCCAACCGTGCTAAGTCTATGCATATGCAATCAGAAGCTTAAAGCATTGGTTTCGATCTTACACTACACGGCTCAAGTTTAACTCAAAGTGCTATGAGAAACAGTCTCGATACCGTGATGTGCTGACAAAGCAATCCCATCTCGATCTTTTCAATTCACTAACACTTGGTTCATTTTAAGCAGAATATGAACAGCCCAAGCAAGTGAAAGACTCAGAGCTAGAAACATAGCAACCTAGCATATATGAAATAGCTCATGTGACCTCAACACATCCTACACATGCTAGTTGCCAATCTCAATGGTGAACATGTAGCAAATTTTAAGTTTATTAGACATGTTCATCATTCTGAAAAAGAATATAGCTTAGCTCACAGCATGTATCAGTGATCCAAGAGAGCCTAAGCTACAAGCATCATCATATATCATCGGAGCATACACTAATCAGAGCATAAGTTCATTCTGAGGAATATAGACATGAAGCTCAAAAATGCAGAATGTATGCTAGATGAAGTTAGAATCGAAGCCAAAACAAAACCAAAAAGACTCAAGACCCAAAAACAAAAAGGATCAAAAAATCAGTCTATGGTACAACAAGCAACATGCTTCCCCCATCTAAAAGGGGAAACACACACCAAGCTCACCTCTCAACCTAGCAAAAGTGGAGAGATCCAAAGGCTTGGTGAAAATATCCACAACCTGGTTATGGGTGTCTACATGCCTAAGATCAATGTCGCCTTTCTCATAGTGATCACGAAGAAAGTGAAAGCGAACATCGATGTGTTTGGTCTTGGAGTGAAGAATAGGGTTCTTTGCTACACTAATGGCAGAAGCGCTGTCGCAAAGCAAAGGAACCCGACTGAAATCTAGACCAAAATCACGCAATGTAGCAACCATCCATAAAAGCTGCGAAGCACAAGAAGCAGCGATAACATACTCGGCTTCTGTAGTAGACTGGGCTATGTTCGACTGTTTGCGAGAAGACCACGAAACCAGTGAAGAGCCAAGAAATTGACAAGTCCCAGAAGTAGACTTGCGCTCAAGACGACAGCCGGCAAAATCCGCATCGGAGTAACCACAAAGCGAAAGAGTCGAAGAAGAAGAGTACCAAAGTCCGAACTCAGGAGTGTATCGGAGGTACCTCATGATGCGCTTGACTGCTTGCTTATGGGAAGTTCGAGGGGATGCCTGAAAATGAGCGCACAGACACACAGAAAATTGTATGTCCGGCCTCGTTGCCGTCAGGTACAGAAGCGAGCCAATCATGCTTATGTACTCCTTCTGGTCAACTGGCTCTCCGTCCTGGTCCACGTCCATCGCCGCAGTCGTCGGCATGGGCATCGTAAGAGGCTTGGCCTCGCCCATGTCGAATTTGTTCAGGATATCCTTTGTGTATTTTCCTTGATGCACGAACGTCCCATCTCAGGTTTGCTTAATTTGCAACCCGAGGAAGAAAGTCAACTCGCCCATCATACTCATCTCGACTCCCTGCTCATAGTATCTGAAAACTTTGCAACAAGCGCATGAGAAGAGCCACCAAAGATGATGTCATCCATGTAAATCTGGACTAACAGAGTATCGTTGCCTTGCTTGAGGAGAAACAACGTTCTATCGACCTGTCCCATTTTAAAACCCTTGGAGAGTAAAAAGGTTTTCAAACGATTATACCACGCTCTCGGGGCTTGTTTCAAACCATACAACGCTTTTGAAAGTTTATAAACATGGTTTGGAAACTTGGGATCCTCGAAACCAGGGGGTTGCCTAACATAAACCTCTTCGTCTTTGTACCCATTCAAGAAAGCACTCTTGACATCCATCTGATAAAGCTTAAAACCCTTCGAAGCAGCAAAGGCTAGGAGGATTCTAATGGCTTCTAAACGGGCTACAGGGGCAAAGGTTTCCTCATAGTCTATCCCCTCTTTCTGGCAGAAACCCTGTGCTACTAGCCTAGCCTTGTTCCCCACTACCATCCCATCCTCACCCTCTTTGTTTTTGAAAACCCATTTGGTACCTATAGGGTGGCATTCTGGTGGAGGTGGAACTAGGGTCCAAACTTGGTTTCGCTCAAAGTTTTCTAACTCCTCATGCATGGCATTAACCCAGTTAGAATCAAAAAGTGCGTGTCCAACATCTTTGGGCTCAAAAGAAGCAACGAATGCAAAATGAGCAAAGTGAGAGATTCCATACGCTCGCGACCGCGTGACTCGCTGGTCGATGCCACCGATCATCTGCTGCGGGGGGTGAACTTGCTGAACGCTTCGGGGCACTTGCCTCGCCGAAGTCGCCTCCCTCTCGCCAGATGCTGTCGCTCCTTCTGGTGCAGGAGGTGCTCACTGGAGAGGTGGCTCTAGAGGACCCCAAGAAGAGGATATCGTGGGATCGGGTCCTCGAGCTGAAGTAGACATCGCAGGGTCGACGGGGGCAGCTAGTGGAGTTGGCTCGGGATCACCCCAATCGGCATTCTCCTGCTCCTCCTCCACAAAGATGGTCTCTCCCAGCTCCTGTTCTCCTGCAACATCAAAAGCAGAAGAAACACAAGGCTTAGTTTCGTCGAATGTGACCTCGCAGGTCTCCACTATCCGGTTAGTTTCAAGGTTAAGAACTCGATAAGCGCGCGAATGCGAAGCATAACCAAGAAACACGCCATCAGCAGAGCGAGATTCAAATTTGTCCAAATTGCCTTGCTTCAGGATAAAGCACTTACACCCAAACACCCGAAAATGAGACACCTTGGGTACCTGTCCAAAACGCAACTCATAAGAAGTTTTCTTCATGAAAGCTCGAAGAAAGATGCGATTTGAAACATGGCAAGCGGTGTTGATCGCCTCGGCCCAAAAACGCCTAGGAGTCCTATGCTCATCGAGCATCGTCCTGGCCATCTCAACAAGGGTCCGGTTTTTGCGCTCAACAACACCGTTCTGCTGGGGGACATAAGGAGAAGAGAACTGATGCTCGATTCCATTAGAAGAACAGAAAGAAGCAAACTGAGAGTTATCAAACTCAGTACCATTATCGCTATGAATAGCTCTAATGGTATCAGGAGGAAATTCAGTTTTCAACTTCAAAATCAGATCACGAGCAAAAGGAAAAGCTTCATCCTTACCCTCCATAAAGAGCACCTAAGAGTACCTTGAAAAATCGTCAACGATCACTAGAACGTACCACTTCCCACCCGCTGAGCAAACCCGAGCTGGACCAACTGTGTCCATGTGAAAAAGCTCGCCGGGTCCCTTTGTCATCACCTGATTAACAGGTGGGTGAGAAGCAGCAACCATCTTCCCGTGATGACAAGGATGACAAACAAGGTCTTTCTGAAGCTTAAGCTTGGGCAATCCTTGGATTAGGCCAAGTGAACTAAGTCTTGCAAGCAAGTCAAAGCTCAATTGACCGAGCCTCCTATGCCACTTCCACAAATCAGAAGAAGAACCAGCCAACAAACATCTAGCAGAGCCGAAAGAACGAGAAAAGTCGGCTCTAAAAACACAGCCAAAAGGGACGATCCAGCAAACAAGATCTCCCCGAGGGTCTAAAACATGACTCAAACCCTTTTTAAAGCACACTTCACAATCATCCTCAAAAAGTTGCGAAACGGAAAGCAAATTGTAATGCAAGTTCGAAACCAAAGCAACATCCTTAAGGACAAAGTTCTCATTGAGCCGAATAGCTCCTTGAGAAACAACCTTACCTCTACTATTATCCCCGAAAGTGATGTACTCCTTGTGCATCACGGGGCTAAGGCTGGAGAACCATTCCTTCTTTTCGGTCATGTGGCGTGAACACCCGGAATCCATGAGCCACATGTTCTCCAACCGAAGTTCCTGCATCAATAGAAAGGCAGGAAGTGAGCATATGGCACAACACTGGGGTTAGTATACTGAGAAGGATACCAGTGCTGTGTCATAGGCCCAGAAAAAGTGTTAGCAGCAACACCAAACTGTCCTCGTCCCATGGGTGGATAGCGATCACCACCGACCTGAAAGGGTGGTCCGCTATGGAACGGATAACCTCCAAACTGACCTACTTGTCCCATTTGATCAAAGCGATCACCACCATACTGAAAAGGTGGTCCGCTATGGGACTGAGCAGCAAAACCTCTTACACCCGGCTCACAGTCGTATTGAGGACGACCAGAACCGCGACGGGCATGACCACCACCCCGTGGTCTCGCTGTCTGGGGCCTAGCAACCTGAGGAGGTGCACCTCCAGGTCTAGCGCCCTGCCTCTGAACTCCCCGACCTTGCACACCATGGAGAGGGTGGTGCCTGGCCTGGTTGTTCAGCTCCAACTCCTTCCTAGCGTCTCTCTTCCTCCGAAAGCAAAACTCAGCTAGGTGACCCTCACGGTGACAGTACTCGCACTCAAACCTCACCACTATCTTGGGTTGTTGGTTCCTAAAGTTGCGAGGGTTGTTCACACTGGCTGGCTGCTTGCCTCTCGGAAGGGGATCACTAGAGACGTCAGGAAGGGTGTCAAGTGTGTTCCTAAGATGGTTAGGTTTGGGAATCCACACTTGCTTGCGAGGTGGAGCCTTGGGAGGTTCATCAAGGATACCATCCTTGGTGATAGGCTTGGGAGGCTCAGGTGGGGTGATCTTGGTAAGCTTAGGGATAGCGGATGGCTTCTCACTTGGGTTCACTCCGCTAAACTCACCGATCTTGCCAAAGATACTAGTGCCCTTCCCACCTGAAGCAAAGCCTACTCCTGAGCAATCAGTTCCCCTCTTGAACTGACTGATCATCATGCCCAACTGTGGCTCACTGCATGACACCCAACTCAGGATGGACCGAAGGTATGTGTTTTCCTCCTCGGTTTGCATCCTGTCATGTCGATAGTTGGCAATCTCAAGCTCCATCCCCACGCATCGCTCACATTGAGCGGACAAAGTGCTAACTGAGCTGGCCTTCAAGGCTTCAGCAAACTTGGCATTAACTTCTGCCAACTCAGTTCGCAAGCTAGGACTAAGCTTGCACGCACCAAGCAGGAAGGACCTTGCCTTCACTTCCTCCAGCTCCTTCTTCAGGGAGGGACACTCTTTGCAGTCACCTACCAAGTCTAGCCTAGTCTTCAGCTCATCATACACCTCAATCAAAGAGGCATACTTGGTTTGCAAGGTGGCAATGTTTGTCATATGCATCGTGCACTCCTCACACTCCTCCACATCGGTCACCTTCACCTCAGACCTAGCTAACTCAAGCTCCTTAAGCGCCTCATTCATCTTAGCCTTAAACTCATTGCGCTCTCGGATAGCTCCCTTGAGTTGCTTGTCCTGAGCGAGAACTATGTCGACAAGAGAATCGCGCTCATCGGTAAGGCGATCGACAAGAGAAGATGTTGATACCTCGGAAGCATCGTCGTCGTCGTCGTCGTCGTCGGTGTCAGCGTCCTTTGCCTGGCATTTGGCGTCCTCTTCGTCCAAGGCCATGGTGCAGAGACCCTTGGAGGAGTGGCCGAAGAAGTAGAGTCCGTTGAAGCGTTCTTCAGTCTTGTGCTCGGACCCATCATCGCTGGAGTCGCCGTCAGAGGTCTTCTCGCCGTCACTGATGGTGGCGAGGAAGGCACGCCGACCGGCGTCGAAAGCCTTCTCCATGTCCTCTCGGCGATAGCTGCCCTTCTTCTTCTTCCTGGCCTTGTTCTCCGGCTTGCCCTTGCGCCTAGAGTTGCGGTTCATGCCGGGGAAGTTCTTGTCGTTCTTGGGGTAGTTTGCCATGAAGTGGTCTATATCACCACACTTGTAGCAGCCCTCGTGTGCGCCACCACGCCAGCGATTCAGGCGGTTGTTGTGAAACCGCGAGAACCGGGTGATGACGAGGGCAAGCTCGTCATCTCCAACCGCCTCCAACAGCTTCTTTGTGACTGTAAGAAAAGATGACAACGAAAACAGAGGAGGTGAGGGGTCAGCAGAGAAAGTCGATCCACCTGTGCCAGAGACCAAAGCCATGGTATGTGAAGATGGGTTCTTCAGCTTGGCCTGAGTTAGGTGATCGATCTCGGTGGACTTGAGCTTGCTGAACAGCTCGTCCACGGTGAGGGTGTGATAAGATGTAGACTCTATGATGGTCGACACATTCACCTCCCATACCCTCCGATCCAGGGCGTATAGCAACTTGAGAGCCCTCTCATGATCGTCATAGGGTAGGTTAGCCCGATTGGCACACATCTTGTTCACAATCGTTTGGAAATGAGCGAACATGGCGTCAATCGTCTCTCCCTCCAACTGAACAAAGTTCTCGTACTCGCGCTTGTACGTCTCAAAGAGTCTGGTCTTGACCTGAGCGGTCCCCTCGTGATAGCTCTGAAGCTTCACCCAGATCTCTTGTGCCGTCTCAAGCTCAGAGACACGCTCGAACTCAGGAAGGGAGATGCTGGCCAAGAGAGCGTTACGAGCCTTGGAATTGGCCTTGTGCTGGTCAATCTGGATCTGACCTACACGAGCCGCAAGGACTACGTACTTGTGGCAGAACCTCCTGAATTAAGTGGCCCACATGCACCCATCATTGTCCTAAAGACTTCTGATCGGCGTGCACGAGTTCCAAATGACTCAAGAGATCTGTCGGGTGTCCTCGGGAAACCCGAATCATCCACGTTACATTCTTTTCAGGAATTCCCTCGTCAAGCATCACAGTATTACAACAGTTTTATAGATAAGATAAATCAGAGTAAAGCCGAAAGAGTATATAACATAGATTGAAACTTAAGTTTAAAAGTTTACAACCCAGAAGTACTTGATACATAGAAAGGTTCCGAACTTTATATTACATATACCACACAACTTAGGTTACTTGCCCAAGGTCAAACATCAGTGTCCTCATCACTCTCCTCCACAAGAGTGAAGAAACATTGACCACCAAAAGGATGATCAATGAACTCACCTGCAACAAAGGTTAACAAACCCTGAGTACAAAAGTACTCAACAAGACTTAACCGTCTAGAAAAGAGGAGAAGACTCAGGTATGAAGGTTATAGGGATTCAAGGTAAGTCTTTAGCAAGATCAAAACATTTCTTTTGCATAAAAAGCTTACTAATAGTAAAGCCTATTTTCAAGTTTTAACTCAAGATTAAACTTTATAACTATTCAAAGATTCTCAAACCTTCATATGAATATCACATCTTTAGTTCTCATCTCATAAAGATCCCATTCATTACTACGGTGTGGGTCAGTGGATTGAGGCTCCATATCCGAGGAAACACGGCGATTCGAATCGTTTAAACCCAGCTGGGGATTCAGTACCACACGACATATGTAGAACTTAATCTTGCATATGTCAACCCTATCTATAGGTCCTCCCATACAAGAACGGGTCCAGCGTCACCCGAGAGTACAGTACACCTCGAACCCGACTATCTCATAGCCCCGAGGGTACACGCTACTCCCGCCATCTCTCCACTCCCAGTACGCAGTTGGCCGTTCTCAAGTATCGGAATAGCTATAGATGAGGCTTACCACCGCATGTGGGCAGTACTCAAAGGTCTCAATCACAGCAGGCCAACAACGATAAGGTCCTATGTTGAGTAATCTTACAACAAGACTCCATTCTTGATGTAAGTTACTATCGTTATCATGTTATCTCAAGATTCATGATTTCCATAACATAGCAACCATTTTTAAAAGCGCCTACTATAATAAAGTAGTAAAGCATGGCTAAGCATACTAAGCATTTTCATAACACAATTATCAAGGTTAAGTATTGGAATCATCAAGATTGGTAATGCATCAAACAGGGTTCACTCAACTCCTATTCACTTAATGCATCATATTAACTCAAGTGATATAAATATCTTTATAAAAATACAAGAATAGGTTTAATGTCCAGGGCTTGCCTTGTTGATTAGCGAAGTCCGGAGACTCAGAAAAACCAGAAGGATCCAAACTCTCAGAAGAAACCCACTGTGGTTCTGGTTCTTCCGAAACGAGATCTACACGTAGAAGTGCATATGCATGATCAATGGGATGCTTATGACATGATCATGGTAAAGATGGAAATTTTCTAAGCTGTAGACATTTATTCGTACAATCTTTCATCACGGTAAAGTTGCAAATCAACAAATCCAACTTAGCTATTAAACTATATATATTGTTACTAAGCAAATGTTATTATCTCTATTAAGCAAGGTTATGTAACTAACAAGCAACAAAGGATTATTAGCATAAAAGAATCCATAACCAGGGAGCAATTCATGCTACTGATCCCCTGATTGTCAAACAAAACCAAAAGTCATACAAATCTAAAAGGGATTAACAAAATCTATTTATTTTATAAGTCATTTTAATTAGCCTTTACTTATAAATAAATCATACTTATTCAAACAGAGCTGAAATTAATCATGAAGGTAGATATTAATGACATAAACTCACATGTCAAAATTCATAATTTTTGGAGAAACACAGAAAATTACATAATTCATCAAAGTTGCATTTATTAATTAAAATACAGATTTAATTGTCATAGCAAAAGTACTCAAAACACAAGTTTTATAATTTTTATATTAGCACAGACATGCTATCATCTAACATGTCAAATTTCAAAATTAACAGAGCTATAGAAAAATTATAGCAAAAAATAACAAAACTAGTTACTGTGCATAAAACTAGAAAAAGAAAAACTTAAATATAGCCCAAACTGGGCTTTCGGCCCACTCCCGCGCGGCCCAACGCGTGTGAAAACGGCCCGGCCTGGCTCCCGTCCGCGCGCCTCGGCGCTTTTGCAGAAAAGCCCTTCGGCTTAAACGAAAACAACCCGCAGTCCAGAGCACTATTAACCTGAGTCACAGACTTTGCAACCAACACCCTGAACTTTCTCATCTTCACAAACGTGAAGTCCCCGACCGTGGCCAGAGCGGACGGCGGCGCACCGAGCGCCGGCGAGCCTTACGCCGGTCAACTCCGGCCATTAGAGACCTAACGGACGCGAGCACAAGCACCGACAGGTCACCCGCAGCCGATAGAGCTCCTAACCCTAACCGCTACCACTCCGGTGAGGTCTGGCCACGCACTGCGGCGGACCGGATCACGACGGAGCTGTTCCGGCGAACCTAGGCCGGTAGCAGTAGAATGGAGGGGCTAGGAAGTTCCAGTAGCTCACCCTGATGCTAGCTATGTAGCTGGTTCAAGCAGAGGATGAACGGAGAGGAGAAGTCCGCGGAGCATTGGCTTGCGGCGGCGAGCTCCAGCGAAGAAGATGATGTTCCGGCGAGACCTGAGCATCAAACAGAGAACCATCGAGCCGATGAGTACTCTGGGGTCAAGGTGAAACATAAACATGAGACAGGGAGAGTAGAGGAGTGCTCGGATGGGCTGACCACGGCGAGGTCGAGCTCGACGGCGATTTTGCCCGGCGGAAAGAAGAACGGCGAGCACGAGCTCTCTGAGACAGTAGAGGTCGAAGGGATGGGCTCTAGAGATGAGCCAGGAGGTAAGGGAGTTATCACTGTGGTCAATTTAAATGAGAACGCTTGGTGTGCTGTTAATTTGGGATTAGGTCGGAGTTGTGCCCGTCGGTGCCTTGGTGTCAAAATGGCGACGGCGAGCTCTGGAGAAGGTGCCATGACGCGAGGGAGAGCGCCAACAGCTGCTTCACTTTGCCACGAACACAGTTGCGAGCTCATACGAGAGAGATCGACGTCCTTTGCGCTGGCAGCACCGATCAAAGTATCGGCTTCTCGCTGCCATGAACAGGGAAGAAAACTTATCCCCCCTTCTCTCCTTTCTACCCTTTAGATATTTTGAAATTACTTTGGATTTTTTAATATAAGTTGAAAATATGTTAAAATATCAAATGCTCAGAATTCAATTCTGAACATCTTTTATTTTTGCAACATATGCAGAATATGCTTAGATTTTGAATTTGGGTTTGCAAATCAAAAGGGGACAAAAAGGGCAAAAGTGTATTTTCACAATTACTTTTGATATCATATAAGAGCTTGGAAAACTTTATACATCAAAGTTGATCCTTATCAAAAATGGAGCAACTTTGCTTTTTGAAGCATAACCAAATTCTTTTTAGATTTAGAATTATGAAAAGGGGAACAAAATAGGATTTTCAAATTAATTAAATTATTTAATTGGATTTCAACCAAATTTGAATTATAACTCAATGGTGACTTGAAACATGTTCCAAATACACCTTTGAGACATAATACCAAGATGTGATCCAAAATTCAATTACTATATAAGAAATTACCATAGTACCCTTATATAGCATAAAAGCATTATTCACCACATAAGAAAACATAAACTAGTGTTTCAAACTTAAGCACTTCTTATCACTAAGCACAAGCATAAAGAATAAAACTTGTCTTTAGTGAATGCAAAATTGGGTTATCAACTCATGTGAAATGCCAGTGCTTATGATGACATGTCAAGTTTTAGTCTGCTTAACACCAGAGTGTTACAGTACTCAGCATTCTCACATATCTCCCATACAGAAGATCCAATGCTGTTGAGATAAGCACGCATCCGAATCTTCCAATAGGGATAGTTCGTTCCATCGAACCACGGAGCCTTGCCGTTCCCTCGTTCCATGTCGCCCTTAGGATCCAAAACCGATTAAGGTAGAGAAGATCCTTAACCGGCTCCGATACCAATTGAAGGACCGGATTAGCGACCAGACGGGGGGGAGGGGGTGAATGGGAGCCTCAAATTCAACTCGTGAATAGTAAGGCCCTTGTCCTAGAAAGTCACCCCAAAAACAATGACTCGAAACGACCGGAGAGTTCACGACCTACGAGTAGGTGGATACCCTAGGAGATGTCCTAGTGGTACAGCGGAACCTCCGGAGAAACTCCAAAACCAACTACCAAAGCCACGGACCAAAACTGCACAAACAGCAGATTCACGGACTGTCCGGGGTCAGAGTCCCGGACTGTCCGGGGTCAGAGTCCCGGACTGTCCGCCGTTGAGTCCCAGACTGTCCGCGACTGGGAGCCGGACTGTCCGCCGGCAAAAACGCAGAAACCAAACAGTGAACAGTCAGGGGTTTGCGCCTGTCTGACCCTGAAGAATCCCGATCCACGGACTGTCCGCCGTCAGGGGCACGGACTGTCCGCCACCACCCAGAAAGCACAAACTTGCTCGGGTTCAAACACAAATCCAAATCGATCTCAACCAAATCGAGAGGGACTTCGATCAAACTCCTCCCAAGTGTTCCTCTATGTATTGGGGTGCTAATCCAAAGAAATCATCGCACCAAACCAAGTCAATCAAGAGAAATCAAAGGATCACCGAGAAAGAAGGAAGAACGAAGAACGAACGCGAAATCAACCCGATCTATGGATTCATGAGGTTAGGAGAGAAATCCTTCGGTAGAAAGAAGGATCTCATGACCAAGAACGAATTGATTCAAGTGGAATCAAAAACCATCTCGCGGAGAGGAAGAACGAAGCAAATCTTCGGGAGATGAAAAACCAAAACGTGAAGAACACAGAACACGATTCGATTTCAGCCGAAATTCCTCCACACGAGGAGACAACGAGAATACGGTCTTGTTTCCTCAAAAGATCCAAATACACAGAGGTATGATTTCCGTCTCTGCGGATCGCTTGCAGCGAGGTATGATTAGAACCTAAGCAGAGGGCTAGATAGAGAGAGCTCAGGAACAAATGACTGCAAGGATAGAGGGAGAGGAGGGGTGCCTCTCTTATTTATAGCCTAAACAATAATCCCCTTTCTACCCCTAGATACAAGAGCGAAGCGGCCAACCCTAAGGGTATCCCTGTCCAACTCTGCTGATAGCCGATCCGACGGCCACGCGCCCATCTCATCCTTAGCTTTGCCTCGACGCAAGCCTCAGGATGCCGCCACGTGCCGCCCTATCGACCGCGCCAGCCTCTTCATGCCGCCACGCGTCGACCGTCCTTTTGGCGGACCTTCGCCGGTTTTGAGGCCGAAACCGGGAAACCTGGGCCTTCCCTCGGTTTTGAGGCCGAAACCGGGAAAGCTGTCCTCAGGCTGAGTTTTGTGGCCCAAACTCAGAAACCCGCGCGCCCAGGTTTTGAGGCCCAAACCTGGAAACCGTCCATGCCGAGTTTTGAGGCCCAAACTCGGAAACCGGCCACCCCGAGTTTTGAGGCCCCAAAATCGGAAACCGTCAAGGGTAGCTTTTCGAGGCTCAGCTAACGAACCCGTGCCGTAGACGGGATGTGGTTCGCACAACCCGAGTTCCAGCACCGATGCCGGAGCATGTCCAGCCTCCACGCCGGGCACAGTGCATTCGCCATCCTTCTCGGCCTCCCGCCAAGTGTCACGACGCCATCACCTTCCTCCCGACTCGGCCGATGCACCGCACATCCCCATGTCCTCTTGCTTGTCAATGCCACGTGCCAGCTACCACAGCTGGTCCTCAGGTATCCTGGTCCGTCGGTCCAAGCTCCAAGTCCGCCCTTCACTATTCCCGGTCCGGCGGCACGGCACGTCCCTACTTGACCTTCACCTCACCTTCGTCCACTGCCCGAGCTCCGCATCTGCACATCAACACAGCCAAGAGACATGTTGCCCGTTGATCGATCACTCATCACTCAGGAAGGGAACCACAAGGGCACATATCAACCTTGTGTTCTCAACGAGAAAAGCAAAGAACACAATCGCAAGATCAAGAGGAGCACGAATTTGATCCTTGGATTCAGTAAGATGAAGAATTGTATTAGCTCGTGGTGTCGGGTTACAAGCCACTCCTAGCAAATACAAATCTTGGATGGCAAAAAGCTCAAGAACAAGAACCCACTATCCTCTAACCCTAGCCTCTCCTCATAATGACAAAGTGAGAATGGCAACACCTCCGAGGATAGCTATCCCAAACAACCCCTTCACATATATATAGGCGCACGTCCGAAGACAAAAACGCCCTCACATGAAGTACTCAGCCCAAATAACCCCTAGGGGTAAAACCGCCCAACTCTAGCAGTTTTCATCCGACGGCCACGCGCCTTGTCATCCTTCGCTTCGCCTCAACGCAAGCTCCAGGATGTCGCCACGTGCCATCCCATCGACGACCGCGCCTTCTCACCGATAGCTTCGCCGTGACGCAAGCCTCTCGGTGCCGCCACGCGTCGACCGTTCCGCATAGGAACCTCCGTCCGATTTTGAGGCCCAAACCAGTAAACTCGCCAGCCTAGGTTTTGAGGCCCAAACCTGGAATCCGTCCACCCCGAGTTTTGAGGCCCAAACTCGGAATCTCGCCACCCCAAGTTTTGAGGCCCAAACTCGGAAACCATCAAGGGTAGTTTTTCGAGGCTCAACTACCAAACCCGCGTCGTAGACGGAGAGTGGTTCGCACACCCCGACCATCGGCACCAATGCCGATGCATGTCCATCTTCCACGCTGGGCACAACACGTTCGCCTTCCTTCTTGACTCGGCCGACGACGCTTGCACCGCATGCGCCCGTGTCCGACCTCCCGCCAAGTGCCACGACGCCATCGTCTTCCTCCTGACTCGGCCGATGCACCACACATCTCCATGTGCTCTCGCTTGTCGAAGCCAAGTGCCAGCTACCACAGCAGGTCCTCCGGCCCTCCGGTCTGTGGTCCAAGCCTTACGTCCGCCCTTCACCGCTCCCGATCCATCGGCACACCACGTCTCTACTTGACCTTCACCTCGCCATCAACCACTATCTCCGAGCTCCACACCTGCACATCAACATAGCCAAGAGACACATGTTGCACACGCACACCAACATAGATAACACACCACAACTCAACGCCACCGGTTAGTCATAAACATTAAGCGCATAGCGAGATATGGACTCAACCGGGAAAAGCCTCAAACCTTCCTCACAAGCGTCAATCATTCATCATTCACACATGGGCACTTATCAACCATGTCACATGGGATATTCTTAACCAAGTGTCTTAATCGCCCATGTGTTCTCAATCTCCCCCTTGATGAATGCATTGACTAACAATAAAACCAACAAAGGACGGGTTTGAAGGTAAGCCTCATTCATGTGCCCAAAAGCCAAGTAAAAGCAAACACAAGGCCACTTGAGATGAGGAAGGATCATGAAAACTCCAAATTGAAACTCTTGGTCCAAAAAGAAACAGGAAAAGTGGGCAAAGCCTCCACACAACCGAAGAGTCAAGAAAAAACAAGAGCTTCATGAAATCCCAAAAGGCACTCAAAAACCATTTTCAAATAAATTGTCAAACAATCATCACAAAAGAAACCAAGGTTCTTATCCACGACACTCAAAAACCATTCTCAAATAAATTGTCAAACAATCATTAGAAAAGAAACCAAGGTTCTTATCCACTTGGGTTTAGAAATTTCTCCCCCTTGAAGATTGAATTGACAAAAACTAGGCACAACAGATGGTTTGAGATACCAAGACCAAAACTTGGTCCCGAAAGACATGAGCAATGACTCAACGCAACCAAGCAAAGCAAATCTAGCCCACAAGAAGAGGCAGAAACGGGCTCAACACCGCTAGCAAGAAGATCTCGAGCGACTGCTCGAGGTGGAGAGCATCAAAACTCGATAGGCAAACTCGAGGGTCAAGGGATTGCTCGACAGGCAAGGCTCGAAAACTCAGCAGGCTCAAAAGGCAAGGGTCAAAAACTTAGCAGACTCGAAACTCGACAGTCAAAACAAATAGAGCAACAAACTCGAGGGACTACTCGAGGCAAAACAAGCAAACTCCCCCTGGACACAAACACAAAAACTCAAACCTCGAGACTCCCCTTGGACAACCTCGAGACTCCCCCTCCATGGACAACCTTGAGACTCCCCCTGGACAAAACCACAAGTGTAACTCCCCCTCGAAGAATGCATACTCCCCCTCGAAGGATGCACCTCGAAGGCACACATACTCCCCCTCGAAGGATGAACCTCATGGGCCTCGAGGGCACACAAATTCCCCAAAGTGCATGACTCTACCCTTTGTGCCAACACACAAACTCCCCCTTGCAAACAACTTCTCCCCCTTGACAAAAGGGAACATTGTTGGTATAAATTAACGCACACTCTACTTTATCCACAAGCGCATAGATAAAATCTACCGATGTAGCACTTCACCGGAGTAACCCAGTTTTAATATTGAACCCAAAGGAACAGATAGTGCTAAGTCTTAAAAAGTATAACCCCTGAGTAGCTAACAAGGACGGAGAATCTAGAAGTATAGAGGGGATCATTAAGGCTGTCTAATTCCAATTTAAGAGTGATAAGTTTATATTATTCTTTGTGGGGAAGTTGCCATAAAAGGTCACAAACGGAGTATGAGTCTTTTATGCAAATGTATAATCCTACCGAGCCTACACACGGGTAAGTGGACTATAGAAGAATCAACAAGGCTATAAGAGTCACCCTTGCGAACAACCAGTACTACTAGTGTTATAGGAGACAATTATGAGCTATCAAGTCTAAGCACCACGCTTACACTATCCAACTACTCTAACTCTAGTGCAACTAGAATTAAAGTACTCAAAAGAGAGTCATAAACCTTAAGAATAATAAGAACAATGGCTCAAACTTAAATATAGATGTTGATTACCGAAACAATCGCTGAAACAAGTTGAAGATGAACTTGAATCCACAGGTACAAGATGAAGAAGTTGATCCGACAGGCCGGAGCTCCTTCTTGATCTCTTCCTCTCTCTCTCTCTTCTAGTTCTAGTATAAGACTAGGTTCTAAACGTAAACTAGAGGAGTAACTAGTCTTCTACTTCAAAGCTGGCTCTTGAAGTCTTCTTCTAGGGTTTCTGAATGAGGTGTAGACTTTTCTGAAGAGAGACTTGTTGTACCCTGGGGCCTGTATATATAGCCCTGAGGGATCAACCGCGGCTGTTAGATCAAACCGACTTCACGTAGGGCTGAGATGGATCCTTAGAGGCGGTGGAGGAAGGTTCCAGAAGATGGAGGCCATCGGGCCCAGGGGGTGACCGACTGGTCATAGGGTGGGACCGGTCGGTCCCACCTGGCGGCCTTTCCGGGTGTCCCGCCTCGTGGTGTCCTCTAGGTCCTTCTGGAGTATTCCTAACGTGCCGATTCCGTAATCTTCCATCGGTTTCCTTCTAGGAGAAGTAATTAGTGCTGGTTTTCCTGTTTAGTCCCTGCAGAATCACAATCCACCAAAACTCGTGGAATATTGTCAATTAAAACCCTAAACCTTTATTGGTGATTGAATTCATGCCCTTTTCATATTTATTTATCCTTTAATTTTGATAAATAATCAGTGTCAACAACTCCCCCAAGCTTACCTTTTGCTAGTCCTGTAGCAAAACCAAAAAATTAACAATGGATCAGGAGTTGCTACAATATCTTCACTTCCAACAAGTATACCTGCTGTTAAACAAAAATTCTCCAAAATATATTATGTTATTCTTCATGGGGCTTATTACTTTTACCTTAGATCTTGAGTAATTGAAAGATTGAACGATCAAATCAAGCACTATGTCTCTAGTTCCTTCACTTCACCTTTATCCCGAAGTTTTAATTATTTTTTTTAAAAGGTTGAATACATATGTTTTCAATTTAAACAATGGATCCAAAGAGAAAGTCAACCAACCATTGAATCCAGAAGTGCATGTGTATGGAAAAATGGAGTCGGATGCTCTTTTGAATATATTTACTCTCTTCTGTTTATCAGAGACATATGGCTATTAGGCTAATTCTACTATCGGGCACGTGTCCATTTTTTTCTGACATTTTTTCGAGGATCCGGACACGTGTCCCTTTTTATTTCCTCGGGATCTATCTTTTTGAGGTTTCGGACACTTGTCCCTTTTTATTTCCTCGGATCTTTCTCTCTTTATCTTTTTTTTCTCTCTTCTTCTTTTTTAATAGCCACATGCTTCCAACAAACTTCTGAGAGGGTAGCAACAAATAATTATGAGCATTTATGCGGAAGATGGATAAAATGTGTAAGTGATCTCAATTCATTGGCATGACAAACTACTCATAGGGTCACAAAGCTTAATTTTACTCAATGCAATTATTAGTCATGTTTATATTTAGAAATCTTCGGAACTTTAGTGTTGTTTAGAACAAGATAATAGCAGCTTAGAACATCACATGTCATATCCAAAATACCTAGACCTTAGATTAAGTATTTGCCAACCAAGCATTTTATTTTAAGGCATCATTATTAATTAGGAGAACTCATGCTTTGAAGACTAGGTACTTGAAAGCAACTATTGATCATTTCCATGCAAAAGATTAGAGAGAGAGGGTTCTCTTTTAGTCATCAACTTCTTAAAACACACTAGACACACTATTTTATTTATTTAATCTAACACACTTTAAGATATAATATAAAAGCTAATAAAAATAGTAGTAGTAGTAATAATAATAAAGACATACCTGAATCGCGAAGATAACGTGGGTGCGTCTCCCCCAAGCTAGTTCCCTTAATAGCGTTGAGCCTTCATGTGCCCAAATATTTTTGTCTCTTTTTTAATTAATGGTGAGCCTTCATGTGCTCACATTTTTTTGAATTTGTTTATAGAATGAAAAACTTAAGAGGATAAAGATATTTACGTGGATACATGGGGGTGCCTTCCCCCAAGCTGAATGTTGACGTAGTCATTCAAACTTGTGATGTAGCAGACTGGAAGCGGATATGTCCTTCCTCTATCAGAGCTTTGATTGATGTTGATGGTTGTTGAAATAGTGCTCCAACAGTGGATGGAGCATTCACTTATTCGTCAGCTTTTCTTGGCCTTTCAAATCCTATGAAACTCAAATAGACAACAAAACTTGTGGAATAGATTAAGCATTAGCGGTTGGCCACTCAAGCCTTAGTTGTCTAGAATTTCAGTAAGATCTCTTTCTCAATATTTTTATATTTTTATATTTTTATGATGCAAGAGAAAATGCAATAGGATGAATGCATGCATATTTATTTTTATTATTTTTATGCCAGCACAATGAACATTCTTGTGGGTTTTTACACACCATAGAATTATTCACATGGGGCTTTATGATGCAGTAAAACATTTTTTTATTTGTTTTCTAATTAAAATGTTTGTGAATTAAATATGATTATATAAGAAATGATTATGGATTAAATATGAGAAATATGCAGCAAAGTAAATATAAAGATAACTACCCATTTTTACCTTTTGGAGAAAGTTCGGATATTTAGGTCCGACGAACCGGACCTTCCTTTGGTTTAGACCTCCCAAGGTATGTCAGACGTTTGGAAAGTTGTTATTGATTGTACCTCTTAGGTGCAGACATTTTCTCCCAAACTTTCTTGGTCTGAGTCTTCACTTCCTATGGTTCACTGTCTTGAGGTTTCTATCCTTTCTTTTCTGGGACAGTGTTGATAGCTTCTTCTTCATGATTGGCCTCTCTATTCTTGATAGCTTGTCTTCTTTGACTTTGAGAGCGGCGTCTTTCACTTCTATTCTTCTTGGGTGCTTCATTGGGTATGTGGTTGATGAAGTTGCATCATGCCTTTTCTCCAGGAAAGTGAAAATAGATTTCCTCTTGTAGATGATTGTACTTGTAGCGTAGAGGAATGGTCTTCCTAGGATGAGGTGGACATCATCGTCTTCTCATGTAGAGGATCAAGAAGTCTGTGGGAACTTCATGACCTCTAATTCAGACTATGACGTCTTCCATCATTCCTTCTTGTTTATGCCTCTTAATATGGTGTCACTCATGTCATTTGTTCGTCCAGCAGTTTGAAGTGAAGCGTTAATTATGGACGCTGGCAGCATCTTGCTCAGTGTGCATGTTCTTGTAGATCTATGACCTTCATTTTGTAGAACTTGGGAGTGATAAACTTCTCCTTGTTTGCTCAAGAGTGTGTCCTGCTCATAAAGACAAGGTAGAGATCAAGTGCATGGCTCTGTTGGTGGAAAAACGCCAACAAAACCAAAAGTTTTGTTTAGTCCCCTCTAACCTTAGGCACATTGCACAAGACAAACTTGTTGTTTATGTGTTTGATCTTAACATGAGTGATAGGATCAGAGGATGAAATTAGCATCTTAAAATATTTAACAGATCAAATTACTTAACCCAAGGAAGGATAATCTATACATAAAGTGTCAATCTTTTCATAATTGAGATATATCATCTTCCAAAGGTTAGATGCACAACATTTTAGCTCATGTAGTTAAGACAGTGAGATTCAAGAGAGTAAAGCTAGGAACAAAGATCAAAGGACTAAACATGTTGAGTTGATTAGGTTGGATCAAGTGAGGTGCAACTTAAACATGTTTTGTTCTTTATTTATGTTCATACTAGAATCAAGAAGAAGCTTTTAAAGTGATGGTTACTTATCTTGAAATGTTACTTTGTGATTGAAGAGTGATGTGTCGAACCACCTTGTGGAAGCTTCTCTTGTCTAGCTAGCTTGTCTTCTCTTGCTCGTCTCACAGTGTGCTTGAGAGGAAGAAGATCACAGTGGAATAATCTTTATAGGTATCGACCTTCCTTCTCTATGTGTCGACTTATCAGTGAAGGCACATTGTTCCTCAAGTATGCTGTATAGGATCCTCTCTCTTTCTTTTATCAATTTAGTACTATGAGGATGTAGGGACAGTTCCGCATTCTTCTCTTATCAACCTTTCTTGTTTTTCTTTAATTATTGGGTTGATAAGAGACTTGAAGTTAGAACTGTTACTCGAGTGCCTCCATGATAGTCTTTGTCTTTTAGTGTCACAACTGAGACTTGTCCTCTCAACAGTGTCTAGATGATGGAGATCGTATCAGCTGTTCTTCCTGATTTGCTGGCTCAGGTATTATCTCTCGATCTTCTAACTCATGTGGTGCAGTGGCTTCATCCTTCATGATGCCCTCCTCAATTATTGGCAGTTGGTTCTCCCTTCGACGTCTTCTCTTGGTTCTCTTTGGCTGCTCATAAGTGATGTAGATGTTGAAGATGCAGCAAAAGATCCAAAAGTTGACTTCTCCAGGTCCGGCAAAGATGATAACATTGATGGTGTTGAAGAACGATCTTCCAAGAATGAGTCGTGGATCAAACTCCTCTTCTTGACTGGGGCAGCATCTAGTGGTTTGTACTGATCAAAGTGGTGAGTAAGAGATCAATATGTCTTGAAGCTGGTTTTCTCCTTCCCCCCTTTGATTGTGAAACACATCTAGACAACAGAATTGTCTCTCCCAGGCTGGCTTGTGATGTAGATGGATTCCCAAACAACATGTTCATGTTTTGGATTTGTAGATCTTGCTATTGTTGTAGTGGTACCATCTTGTCTCCCAAGATAGCTCTTGATTAGAAAAGAGGATAACTTCCCACTTCTTGTCTTGATGTCTTGGGCAATGATGGTTGCAGGCATAAGTTGTCACATACGAGGTAAGTTGCATCCTGTTTGTCATCAGTGCCCAAGCAAGACTCAAAGCTAAGCTCTTGCTAGTACCATTCATGACCTGAGAGTAGGTTTGTGTGTCTATGGTTTGAGTTTTGGATCTTCAATGTTCAGACCAAACCATGGATGAACAAAATCTCTCTCCTGCGTAATGTTAGTGGACATATACCCGAAGGATTGCAATAATTTGAAGCATGGGTTATTATCCACCACTTATGTATTTTGCATCTATTCTAATAAAAAGATGTTTTTAGGATTATTTTAGTATATACTAGTATTTTATGTGTTGGCTGCACTTTAACATGATTCAAGGAAAAAGATAACTTGCAGTAGAAAACAAAATAAATAAACTTTGATACTCAGAGTTCTTTCATCCATGATGAATGAGCTGAGTCTTCATTGTGCAAAGTTGTTGAAGTTCATTGTACGCCTTGCTTCATCTCCGGTGTGAGTTCATCTCAGGACTTTCCCAAATTAATATTGAAAGTTTCTTATAAGGGTTAGTGTTGATGGTCCTTAAACACCTGTTTTACCATCAACATTTTACCCTAAAATTCACCAAAAAGGCATGAAATGTAGTCAAATAGGTTTCAAACTAACCAAATTCCACATGTCCATAGATTTTTATTTGAATGCAGGAATCTGGACCAAATTTGGACATTTGAACCACCAGAGGCCAAACCCACTCAGCAGGGCCCAATTGGGCCGTAGGGGGGTGGCGCCCGCCACCTCTAGGTGGCGCCCGCCACTTGGGTTGGCCCAAACCATCCCCCCTACCACGTCACTGATCCATGTGACCACCCCAAGGCCAAATCTTGGCCCTTGGTCACTAGGTCGGTTTGATCGGAGGGCTACGGAGGGGAGTGGCGTGGATCATGACCTAAGTCGGTTGCTAGGACATGCAACCGGCCTCCAAACCGCCTTGGACAACCACCTGGAGGCCGTAGGATCAGTGATGATGCATCCAACGGCCAGGGGACTGGCGGCCGCCAGTAGTGGGTGGCGCCCGCCACCTGACCTAACCCTAGGTCGGTTGGCCGCCCCCTATAAGTACCCCCCTCACTCCACAAGGCTATAAATACCCCCCTGAGGCATCACTTCATTCACCATTCAGTACCAAGCAACACACAAGCAAGAGAATCAAGTGAGAGTTAGGTTAGAAGCTCAGAGAGTTTAGGCAAGTAGGTTATCTAGTAGAGAGAGTATAGCTCTAGTGCCCTCGCTACAGCGCGGCTCTTAGTTTAGCATAGCTCAGCCTAAGTTCTTGGTAAAAGGAGCGTAGAGCTTGCTAAGAGAGAAGCGGTTGCGAGCGACTAGCATCGGAGGTCGGTTGATTTCCCAGCGTCTCTTGTCTGGTTTGCTCTCTTGTATCTCAGGTACATTTATCTTTATCTCAGTATTACTTACAGTATTACTTTATCAAGTACCTTGAGTGTGACCTAGCTATCCTACAGTTCAATTCACTTAGCCATAGTAGTTAATCTCGAGTGAGCTTAGTGTTTGATCTTTGCCAATAGGTTGCTTAGTTAGTTTAGTGTTTATCTTATTAAGTCAAGTATTTGCTCTGACCTCCGCAAGGGTGTCTCTATTCAAAGCTAGGATAGAGATAGTTAGAATATAGTTAAGCATGGTGCTTAGTTATAGACTTACCTTCAGATACGGTTGGACCCTCGGACAGCTGTGGTAGCAAGTAGGTGGTGACAGCCCTGTGCGCCTTGAACTCCACCACGTAGTTGGCCCAATTTAACAGTAAGGCTCGTTGTGCTAGCGTTCAACCTAAGTAAGTGGTAAAGGCTAGTACGCCTCGATACTTGATAAGATAGGAATAAAACTTTACTCAACTTAGTTGCTTTATTGACTTTTGCCTGCCTTGCTTCGTAACTGTCTTGCTTCGTAGTTATCTTGCTCTGTGGTTATCTAGGAGTAGTTAGTAGATAGTAGTTAGTAATTAGTTAGTTATCCCTTAGTTACCCCCCTGTCTATCTAGTTATCCACCTTACCTTAGCCATCCATATCATCCTTACCTATCCACCCATACATTCTTTCTAGCCTTTCATCCCCTCTCTTCCCTTCTTTCCTTTTTCCTTTTTTTCTTTTCTTCGACTCTCATCCCCTCCTTGACTCAACTCATACACCACCCTAGCCTTCCCTTGGGATCAAATAAATCGACACCTGGTACTCCCAGGCGAAGTGCTACTACGATAGTTCTGTGCGCTTGCAGAATCTCCTCTTGGTAGATTGCAATCTCTCTAGCTAGCTCCTACTAGTGTCGGGATTGACAACCCCGCTTGGCATTAGTAGATAACTGCTTTAGCTTCACTCCTTTAGGTATAGTGACCGGACTTGCTTCAAGCACTTCTGACTAAAGGACCGGATTAGCGACCAGAGGGGGGGTGAATGGGAGCCTCAAATTCAACTCGTGAATAGTATGGCCCTTGTCCTAGAAAGTCACCCCAAAAACAAAAACTCCAAACAACCGGAGAGTTCTCGACCTACGAGTAGGTGGATACCCTAGGAGATGTCCTAGTGGTACAACGGAACCTCCGGAGAAACTCCAAAAGCAACTGCCAAAGTCACGGACCAAAACTGCACAAACAGCAGATTCGCGGACTGTCCAGGGTCAGAGTCCCGGACTGTCCGCCGTTGAGTCCCGAACTGTCCGCGACTGGGAGCCGGACTGTCCGCCGGCAAAAACGCAGAAACCAAACAGTGCTGCAAGTCTGCTGGATAGGTCCCGGACTGTCCGCGGGTTTGTACCGCGGACTGTCCGCCGTTCACTTGACAGTGAACAGTCAGGGGTCTGCGCCTTACTGACCCTGAAGAATCCCGATCCGCGGACTGTCCGCCGTCAGGGGCGCGGACTGTCCACCACCACCCAGGAAGCACAAACTTGCTCGGGTTCAAACACAAATCCAAATCGATCTCAACCAAATCGAGAGGGACTTCGATCAAACTCCTCCGAGGTGTTCCTCTATGTATTGGGGTGCTAATCCAAAGAAATCATCGCACCAAACCAAGTCAATCAAGAGAAATCAAAGGATCACCGAGAAAGAAGGAAGAACGAAGAACGAAAGCGAAATCAACCCGATCTATGGATTCGTGAGGTTTGGATAGAAATCCTTTGGTAGAAAGAAGGATCTCACGACCAAGAATGAATTGATTCAAGTGGAATCAAAAACCATCTCGCGGAGAGGAAGAACAAAGCAAATCTACGGGAGATGAAAAACCAAAACGTGAAGAACACAGAACACGATTCGATTTCAGCCGAAATTCCTCCACACGAGGAGACAACGAGAATACGGTCTCGTTTCCTCAAAAGATCCAAATACACAGAGGTATGATTTCCGTCTCTGCAGATCACTTGCAGCGAGGTATGATTAGAACCTAAGCGGAGGGCTAGAGAGAGAGAGCTCAGGAACAAATGACTGCAAGGATAGAGGGAGAGGAGGGGTGCCTCTCTTATTTATAGCCTAAACAATAATCCCCTTTCTACCCCAAGATACAAGAGCGAAGCGGCCAACCCTAGGGGTATCCCGGTCCAACTCTGCTGATAGCCGATCCGACGGCCACGCGCCCATCTCATCCTTAGCTTCGCCTCGACGCAAGCCTCAGGATGCCGCCACGTGCCGCCCTGTCGACCGCCGCGCCTACTTCGCGAATAGCTGCGCCACCGCGCCAGCCTCTTCACGCCGCCACGCGTCGACCGTCCTTTTTGCAGACCTCCCCCCGGTTTTGAGGCTGAAACCAGGAAACCTGGGCCTTCCCCCGGTTTTGAGGCCGAAACCGGGAAACCTGTCCTCAGGCTGAGTTTTGTGGCCCAAACTCAGAAACCCGCGCGCCCAGGTTTTGAGGCCCAAACCTAGAAACCGTCCATGCCGAGTTTTGAGGCCCAAACTCGGAAACCGGCCACCCCGAGTTTTGAGGCCCCAAACTCGGAAACCGTCGTGGGTACCTTTTCGAGGCTCAGCTACCGAACCCGTGCCGTAGACGGGAAGTGGTTCGCACACCCCGAGTTCCAGCAACGATGCCAGAGCATGTCCAGCCTCCACGCCGGGCACAGTGCATTCGCCATCCTTCTCGGCCTCCCGCCAAGTGTCACGACGCCATCACCTTCCTCCCGACTCGGCCGATGCACCGCACATCCCCATGTCCTCTTGCTTGTCAACGCCACATGCCAGCTACCACAGCTGGTCCTCAGGTCTCCTGGTCCGTCGGTCCAAGCTCCACGTCCGCCCTTCACCGTTCCCGGTCCGTCGGCATGACACGTCCCTACTTGACCTTCACCTCACCTTCGACCACTGCCCGAGCTCCGCACCTACACATCAACACAGCCAAGAGACATGTTGCCCGTTGATCGATCACTCATCACTCAGGAAGGGAACCACAAGGGCACATATCAACCTTGTGTTCTCACTGGCACCGTTGCCTGGAATAGATTCCATAGTCTGCTCCTAGTAACGACGTTGGCTAGTGTCAACAAGCATTTCTGGGCCATTACCGGGGATAGTTGCCTAGCTCTATCTTTAGTGAAGCTAAGAACTACCAACAGTTAGTCTAACAAAATATCCAACATCCACTATAGCATACTATCGGCTCAAAAACTAACCTAGACACCACGTCTAATTTGATCTAGGAAGGCATTTTAACTTAATGGCTTACATTAAAAGCCTTTGAAAGCAAGATCACCACTCCTAAACTAGGCACCATGCTTAATTTAAGAGATGTATGAAAGTACTCCAAACCTAAACATATAATATAGCGAATGAGGGTAGCATGAAAGTATTATAGAGACTTATTCAGATGGTGATGAAAGAGCATGATTAGTATATGAGCATATATTAAAGGTAGAGATAACCAACATAGCAACACAACAAGAGATGCTCTTAGAAAGTCTATTCCCCAAGCATGGATTTTGCAAATCAAGATTGGATGAATGTAATTCAATGTTACATGGTGATTGGTTGGGCATACCTTGTGTTTGTTGTTCCTTCGTTCTTTTCTGCTCCATACCTGGAAAGGTTAGTGACAAGAATACCCAAAGGAATAATTTCATAATTATATTTCTATGCTCATTACAGAATGAAGTGCAACGGAAAGGTAGGCGTGGCTAATAACCAGATGTTATGATAGGGTGTAAGGATTCTACTAGTTATAGCTTGCGCTCATGGGGTAGTGATAGATAAGAGTGGAATTCAAAAACAACATTCATAAGAATGAACACAAAAATAATGAAAAGACTAGGACAAAAAAAGAAAAAGATAAAAGTATAATTACAAGGACAAACTAAGACTTAAGATGATCTACCGTTCCCCGGCAACCGCGCTAGAAATGCTTGTTGGTATAAATTAACGCACACTCTAATTTTTCCGCAAGCGCACAGATAAAATCTACCGATGTAGCACTTCACCGGAGTAACCCAATTTTAATATCGAACCCAAAGGAACGGATAGTGCTAAGTCTTAAAAAGTATAACCCCTGAGTAGCTAACAAGGATGGAGAATCTAGAAGTATAGAGGGGATCATTAAGGTTGTCTAATTCCAATTTAAGAGTGATAAGTTTATATTATTCTTTGTGGGGAAGTTGCCATAAAAGGTCACAAACAGAGTATGAGTCTTTTATGCAAATGCATAATCCTACCGAGCCTACACACGGACAAGTGGACTATAGAAGAATCAACAAGGCTATAAGAGTCACCCTTGCGAACAACCACTACTACTGGTGTTATAGGAGGCAATTATTAGCTATCAAGTCTAAGCATCACGCTTACACTATCCAACTACTCTAACTCTAGCGCAACTAGAATTAAAGTACTCAAAAGAGAGTCATAAACCTTAAGAATAATAAGAACAATGGCTCAAACTTAAATATAGACGTTGATTACTGAAACAATCGCTGAAACAAGTTGAAGATGAACTTGAATCCACATGTACAAGATGAAGAAGTTGATCCGACAGGCCGCAGCTCCTCCTTGATCTCTTCCTCTCTCTCTCACTTCTAGTTCTAGTATAAGACTAGGTTCTAAACCTAAACTAGAGGGGTAACTAGTCTTCTACTTGAAAGCTGGCTCTTGAAGTCTTCTTCTAGGGTTTCTGAATGAGGCGTAGACTTTTCGGAAGAGAGACTTGTTCTACCCTGGGGCCTGGGGGCCTGTATATATAGCCCTGAGGGATCAACCGCGGTCGTTAGATCAAACCGACTTCACATAGGGCTGAGATGGATCCTCAGAGGCGTTGGAGGAAGGTTCTAGAAGATTGAGGCCATTGGGCCCAGGGGGTGACCGACCGGTCATAGGGTGGGACCGGTCGGTCCCACCTGGCGGCCTCTCGGGGTGTCCCACCTTGTGGTGTCCTCTGGTCTCCTCTAGGTCCTTCTGGAGTATTCCTGACGTGCCGGTTTCGTAATCTTCCGTCGGTTTCCTTCTAGGAGAAGTAATTAGTGCTGATTTTCCTATTTAGTCCCTGCAGAATCACAATCCACCAAAACTCATGGAATATTGTGAATTAAAACCCTAAACCTTTATTGGTGATTGAATTCATACCCTTTTCATATTTATTTATGCTTTAATTTTGATAGATAACTAGTGTCAACAAACATGCTGAGGGATTCCCGAAAATTTTCAACAAAGTTGACACAAACCCAAAACAAGTCATCAACCAAATGCACATGGGGGTGACTACGAGGTGTATCGGAGTTGGGGGTATGAACACTATGCTAAAAATGCATGTAATGCACAATGCAACAGCTTCAAGTGTATAGCAATCAGAATGAAAAGATGCTCAAAAGGGCATTGCCCTGAAAATGTAGCAACCAATACAAATGCTAGCAATGGCTCAAACTGATCAAGTGAATACAAAATATGAACAACTAAGCATATGAGCAGTTTTGAGCCATTTGAAAAGAAGTTCACCAATAAAATAACACTAAGCATGAATAGACAGGAAATGAACCAAGTGCTAACTCATGTATGAAAGGTGAACTACCCCTAGCAAAGTTCAATCATCATGCCATAGAATGAAGCATAAACTTGTGTTATTTTTCAAAATTTATCGGAGATTGCAGCAGTATTAACACAAGTTCAAATTAAGGCATGTGATTGCGAGAGGTTGAAAGCATGGTCATTGCCTAACTTTTCAATCGAGCTAAGCCTATGCAAGAAAAGCAATCGGAAGCTTAAAGCACCAATTTCGGTCTTACACTACACGGCTCAAGTTTAACTCAAAAGTGCAATGAGAAACAGTCTCGATACCGTGAGGTGCTGACACATGCAATCCCATCTTGATCTTTTCATTTTACTTAGACTTGGATCAAATTTTAAGCACAAGGCAAACATGAACAATCCAAGCAAGTGAATGACTCAGTGCAAGAGACATAGCAACCTAACAAACAAAAGATAGCATAAGTTATCTAAACACATCCTACCCATGCTACTTGCCAATCTCAATGGTGAACAAATTAAAGGTTTCATAGTCGATTAGTCAAGTTCACCATTTGCCAAAAATATCTTAGCACATAACATGTATGTTGACACTCCTTAATGGAATCACCCTAAGAATGAACCTCATAAACAATAACCTAGTGAAGGCACTAAGGAATGTACGGGACACTACTAGCATCATTTAACGTCAAGTTGTCATCCCTAACATGAAGCTAGCAATGTGATTAATCAGAGCACTGGATCTAAAGATAAATATTTACCCACAAGCGCACAGATAAATACACCCATTGTAGAAGCATTTCACCCATGCTAGTCTCAGGTATCGTTATTTATATTTAGCCTAGAGACTAATCAATTCAAAGTATGATGATACTACACTAGTGAGGACTTAACAACAATTAATGTGGCACACACTTGTGATAAAGACTGATAACACACTCATTACTCTAAATAGGGATCAGACAGTAGAAGTAATGATAATGATAAAAGATAACAGAGAGCAGATCAATCAAAGATAATACTAGAACAGTACTACCTAGCAAGTGATGATTAGAACAGGCATTAATAAGAAATATTCCTAAGTTATTCTGATTACAGGTCATAGTATACATTGATTAGTGCAGACATATTTGGCAATCATTGACTAGGTCATATCATATTTATAATCAAGAGGCAACTCCATAGTAAAGGTGCCAAACAGAGTAACCCCTAAACCATGAGTTAACTGAGCCATACTGAACAATACATTCGGGAGGTGGAATACAAAGGACTCAATAGGAGTGTCACACCCGCGATCTACCACTCTATCCGGAACATAGGACGCATTCGTAGATAAATAGTGTATAGGCACCAGGCCAACACAGTATCTATCACCCACCCAATGATCATTAAGATGGGCGCTATACGAACATGAGTATAAACATAATGGTGATCTACCTATGCCAAATATATAATCAAAGCACACTATAAGCAATATAATTAAGAATATAATTATTGATGTCTTAGTCATATCAATTGTATTGCTATCTAGAACACAGGGATGAACAATAAGATGAACTAGATCATCTAGAAGAACTAAAGTACGAACTAGAACATGAACTAGAACTGGATTATGAACTAGAAGATGAACTAGACGATGAACTAGAACAAGACGATGAACTAGAACATAAACAACGATGAACAAAGACGAACTAGAAGAGCAATTATGAACTAGAAACATAATTAGATCCATAATGTTAATACAAGAGAGAAGATCTTGGGTTTACCGAGCCTTCTCGTGACTAGATCTGGAATCCAAGCGAAGCTTGCCTCCTCTAATCCTATTCTATCTAACTATTCTAGGTGGATGTAGTCCTAGGGCTTCTGATTGATCTCCTTCTCTGATGATTCTGATCTGATGAATGAGATGATGATGACCTGATGCTCTGGAGAGGGGGGTCTGGGGCTGCTTATATAGCCCTGGGCGAGGAACTGTGACTGTTGGATCAAACCAACCTTAGGTACGGCTGAGATGCATCCTCATAGGTGGTGGAGGAAGGTTCCAGAAGGCGGAGTCCAGCGGGGCCAGGGGCCGACCGACCGGTCCTAGGGTGGGACCGGTCAGTCCCACCTGGCGGCCTCTCGGGGTGCCCGACCTCCTGGTGTCCTCTGGTGTCCTCTAGGTCATTCTAGAAGTAATCTGTCGGGTGTCCTCTGGTGTCCTCTAGGTCATTCTAGAAGTAATCTGTCGGGTGTCCTCTGGTGTCCTCTAGGTCATTCTAGAAGTAATCTGTCGGGTGTCCTCTGGTGTCCTCTCGGTTCGCCTTTCTTCTGTCAGGTTCCTTCCAGGAGAAGTAATCTATGTTGGTTTCCTGCTTTAGTCCCTGCAGAATCACAATTCACCAAAACTCATGGAATATTGTCAATTAAAACCCTAAACCTTTATTGGTTATTGAATTCTTGCCCTTTTCATATTTATTTATCCTTTAATTTTGATAGATAACCAGTGTCAACAACACCCCAAGCTTTCCTTTTTCTAGTCCCTTAGCAAATAGTCATGATGAATCAGGAATTGCTACTATGCTTTCATACCTCAAAGGTACATATGTTCAAAAATCTTCCTTTGGATTAGAGTTAACTATTCTGACTTACTCATATTACCTTTAACTATGGAGTTTCTGCCTTCACCTGTGTCTTAAGTAATTGAAAGATAGAACAATCAAGTTAAGCATTGTCTCTCTAACTCTTTGATCAACCTTCATTCTGGAGTTTTTTTATATATTTTTTAAAATAAAATTAAGAGATTTTACTGTATGACACTCTCAAATCACTCTTTTATATTTATAATTCCTCATTGATGTATTTTCCTTCTTTTCTAGGAATATATATCTGGAGCTTTTTAAGAAGTTAATAGCATATCTTACCAAGTCAAAGTTCAAAGTTAGGGAGAAAGATGTCATACTCATAGATCAAGAACTTAGAACCTTTGAAATTTATCATCTCTTGCTGGCATATTGTAATTAGAGGGACCATGGGCTATCATTCTTTTTTTTTCTTTTTCATATTTTTATCATAATTCTTTTTTTTTGAGGTAGTCGGACACTTATCCCTTTTTATTTCCTCCTTTTACACTTTTGCATAGTCCCATGCCTCTAACACAATACTACTTCAGAAGAGTGAATATTTTAATAAAACATTCTTGATTTCTAGAGCATGATAACTTTCTCAACCATAACTAAAAACTTAGAACAAAGCAAGTAGCCTCATCTTAAGATCATATTAATGGCTCTGGGTAGGAATTCATGTTATGTCATACAGGATCTCATCATGTGCTTTCAATCTTTTCAAAGTGTAAATCTCCAGAACTCTAGTATCTCTAGGAATTAGATAAACATCAGCTCAAACCTTTTTATATTATATCCCATAATTATCTGGACTTTTGATCAAGCATTTGCAATCTACAGGTTTTAGGTTCAGACTTTATTCAGAACAGCTTTGTCTAAAACTCAAGAAAATCTAAGGTTGAACGCCAGGTACTTAAAAGGAATTATAGCAGAGCAATTATTCATCATTTTCATCATGAGCAACATTAAGTTTATATCCACCTAGACATTTATTCATTATATAATATCTTTATTTGGTTTTGTAATAGTTATTCATCTTTTTATGGGTTTTTTTGTTTATTGACCTGATCTAGCTAAATCGAACTAATAATAGTAAATAAAAATAGTCGTGATACTTATCGTGATAACTGAGGGTGCTTTCCCCCAAGCTGGATCTTGACATGGTTGTCCCCAGAAGATGAGTAGACCGTTAGCGGTTTCTTGAGTCTTCTCTTCTTCTCTTCCTGCTAAATTCAAAGATAGACAACACAACTAGTCGAACTTGATTAAGCGTTAGTGATAAATATTTCTCCCATTTGTCTAGTTGTCTTAAAGCTCTTAAGATCATTTATGTTATTCCTTTCCACTAAGCAGAGTTTCAGCAGTGTTTCATAGTGTCTCTTTTTGGATTTTTGTTTTTACGGATGAATGCAATGCAGAAGTAAATATGCAAATGTATTTTTATGCCTCCACAGAAAATATAATACTCTCATGGGGCTTAGAGTTTTTCATATTTTTATTTTGTTTTTTAATGCAGATATAATTGCTAAGAAGTAAATATGATACTAATAGTAAAATGATTATGCTATATCTATTAATTATGAATTTAATGCTAATGAATATGGATAACTACCGAGTTACCTTTCGGCGAGGATTTGATGTTTTTAGTCTATCGAACAAGAGTCCTTGTATGCTCCTCATTCTTCCTTGGGTGCATCAGCAGATCCTAAGGAGGACCTCGATGATTGCATGTCAGCAGAACTCTCTTTCTTTCCCCACACTTGCTTGACTGGTGGACTTGTCTCCTTTACTTCATCGTCCTTTATTTCCTTTAATGGGATGTCTTCACTCCTGGTGACTTCTCCTTCATAGTCAGCCCATCCATCCTTGATTGGTCGGTTCTTGTTGCGTTGGGATGTGTGGCGCCTCCTCCTTGAGTGATTCTTCTTTTCCTATTCATTAGTGGCATAGCTATTAAAGTAGCAGCGTACCTTCTCTCTTGGGAGCTAGAAGTGGATCTCTCCAGATCTCATGTAGATGATGGCGCCAGTAGTGTTGAGGAAGGGTCTTCCTAGGATGATGTGGATATTGTCTTCTCTTCCCATGTCTAGTACCATGAAGTCAGTGGGAACGTAGTAGTCTTCAATTTGGATCATTACGTCCTTTACTACTCCCTCCGGGAATCCATATGTTTGGTCCGCCAGCTGCAGCTGCATATGTGTCTGATACATAGGTCTATTTTTATATAAGTACTCATACGCTACCTTAGACATTATGTTAACACTTGAACCGATGTCACAGAACGTCTTGTGGAATGTACTTCCCTCGACTCTTCAGAAAGTTTTCGTAGAGATTTCGGTACAGAAGTTTCCTCTTCATCCATGTAATCTTTCAAGTCAAAGGGAATGACAGGAGAAAAGGACTGCCCTTTTTCCTATACAGATAAATATGCGAATGATCATGAACAAGAAGCTGTTAAAAGGAAAGGGAGTTATTTGAGGTACCTGTTCAGATGGGATAATTTGAGACTCAGGAGCAGCCGATGAAGATTCAAGGGCAGCAGATGAAGACTCAGGGAGTATGTCTGAAATGAGTTTCTATCAGAATTGAAGTCAATTGTTGCAGATATAGAACCATCGACTAAGATTTTACGTGATGATGGTTAAGGAGGCTCCTGATAAGTATCAGGAAGAGGGAGTAACTCAGGTTCAACATTCTGGGCATCAGTTTCCTATACATCTTGCTCCTAAGATCAAGAGGCAGAAAAGGGAAATCAGAATTGCATGTTAAGTATGGAAGAAGAGAAAGAACATTTTCTTTACTTCTGTGGTGGTATTCTTGGCTGATTGGTTGCCTTCAGAAGTATCTTTCTTCTTTTTCTTGGATGTGATTTTGATTTTGGACTTGTCAGTCTTTAGCTTCTTGGCCTGAGAGGGACCAACTTCCTTTATAAAATGTGCTAAGGGGTTGGTCATCAGGGATCTCGGAAGCTTTCCTCTTCATTAAAGTTTTTATGGTAGGAGCATCACAACCAATTCTTGGGTGTGGACACCATATGTTGTAATTTATTTTGGGAGGATTCAAACTGGCCAAATCCTGCATAACATTCACAATGATGTCAGATTGGAAAATATCAAAGATATAAATTTGAAGGGAGAAAAGTGAGAGCATACTTCATTGGTTGCCTGAAAGTCTGGATCCAATTTAAGGCAGTAAGTAGATACGACCTCGTTGAAGTGATGGGTGCTCCATTGTTGCCACCAGTTGTTGAAAGAAGATGAAGTAAAGGGTTGACAATTCCATTCTTTGATCATCTCCAAAGAGACAAACTGCTCTAGCTGAAGGATTCTCTTGTACTCTAGTGCAGTATCTACTGCTTCCTTTGGTCTCAGCTTATCGGCAAAGAAAGAGCTGGGGGCACTTGGCTGAAGCCCATCTGTCTAGCTGCTATGACAGGGTGGTAGAATTCGTAAGACATTGGGGGTTTTTCCCTGCCATGCCTAATTTCATTGGGCAGGAGACAAGATTTCATTAACTGACATAGAATCTTCCAACCCTCATCATCACATTATTTTTGGAATCTGAAGGAGTATGGGTTTTCAAGCTCTGCAATGTCTGGATATTGAAACCAATTGAAGAATGCTGCTGAAAAGCCCTGATAAAAAGTTTTAAAGAAGAAGCTGATTGATTCATCAATGGTTATCATAGCAGCAACTTCTCCAAATGAAGTACACCAACCGCTAGATTTAAGATTTCCATGTTTGGTAGAGGGCTTGATCTGAAGACTGTGAGGGTTAATGGATCCAGGGACGTTCAAGCCTGTAAGCATATGCACATCGGCTAAGGTTGGAGTCATGGGACCTTGCTTATTGAAGGTGCCAGACCAAAAATAGCAGGCAACCCTTAGCATTGATTCATTTTTCTTCATGTTAGATAAAGACAAAATGATACACTGATCCAAATTGTGAATGATCCAATCTGGCTTCTTCTTGGTTTCTACTTTAATTAGCTAGTCCCTCAAGCCCGGAATAATTGACGGCCAGTTCCTGAAGGTAGTTTTACCCCAATGCTTTGATTTCAAATCCAAATTCTTAAAGGGAATCCTTTGAGTCTCAGTAATGATGACCTCAGTAGGGTCGAGGTTGCCTACTGGGCCAAGAAAAAAATCATTTGGACTATCATGTATGGGGATAAGGAATTGGTCGTGGAGCGTATGAATTTTGAAAATATGAAAGGTGCGTAAAGCAGAAAAATCACTAGAAAGGAGGAGATGTTGAAACAGGGTTTCTTACCTTAAGAATGGAATCTTGGGTTGCCATTTGATTTGCATAGGCACTGAACTTGAGTTCTTGAAGATTTTGCTCGGAGTTGTGTGGTGGCGGATTCGTCTGAGAGCTAGGGTTTGAAGACTGATTTGGGGAAGGAACAACGGTTGGGAAAAGGAGGCTTGGCTGATCGGCTAAAAGGGCGAAAAGAATGGCAATTTTGGAATTAAATAAATTTTATCCCAAAATTGGGGGCATGTGTTTACACCAGATTTGAGATCAAAGGAGATTTTTATTTTTTGTGAACACAAGCGGCTGATCTATTAGAGAATATCGGCCAGAAATAAAGAAGAGCTTGTTCGGGTTGACACGACCAAGATTCACGTAACCAAACCCGATGGGTTTACAAGACGTGTTGGGCTCAGCTGAAGGAGTTCAAGTCCGGGTCATCTTTTATTTATGTTATATTGTATCCTAGTCATATTAGAATAGGAGTTTACCGGGTTATAAATAGTTAGAACCTCGATTTTTGGATGGGCAATCAGTCAAACAATACTTCGGCCACCGGTCAAAACCCTAGGAGTAGGAGTAAGATAGAACTCGGCGAAATCTTCAATCAGGCAGGGCTGCATCGGCTTGACTGACCTCTGGTTTGCTTGTAAGTTTCACCAATGGCTCGTGTTATTGTTCAATAAGGCTGTATTTGGCATCGACCAAACTCTTGTTTAGCTATGACATGTGTTAGTTATCGGTTTAAGCTCGTCTCTTGTAAGACTGTCTTGACCTCGATCAATCTCTTACTTTAGTTGATCTTGACTAGTTATCGGCTCTATTAGCTTTGGCAATCTAATAGATTCATTAAGTTATTGATATTGTTCATGCTTTTTAATGTTTTCTTTTTGTTTCAACAATATCCTGCCGACTCAAGATTGACAAATTAGCTTAAGCTTAAAAGTTGTTTAGTTTCGGCTATCCAAAGTATCTTCACTTTCATACCAAAGGAAATAGCCGATCTCAACTCTTCATCGACTAATTTGTCAATCTTGATTGTTACATGTTGTGCATTCAAGATATCCGTTCAAGCTATGGTCTAATCTAAGAGTGAGTAGATTTGGTTTAATATGCATATTATGGTTGTATTCTCGAACACCACTGATATGCATATTAGAGTAAGTTTACTTGATCCTAGGTCAGATTATAGTTCTAACAGATAGATCTTGTTCGTGTTTCATGGACCCTGTATCGGCTAAAATAGTCGATCTAGTCATTCTTTCATCATAATGTACACGTTTAGGTGGTCTAAAACTAGTAGATTTATTAGTCATATCAGACGTAATCTAACTTGGTCATCATTACGGCTGCATAGAGACACCCCACTGTTGATGTTCAAGTTATCTTCTCGACCTATTTGTTATTATGGCTGCATGGAGACACCCCACAGTTAACAAATAGAATGCTGATACGATTAGCCGATCTATTGGTTTTATGTTGTTTAAATGTGTACATAGATATTTATATCCTTCATACGTTAAGCTAATCGGCTGTTCTTTTTCTAATATTTTCTTTATACTCTTAATAGCCGTTGTTGCTTCAAATGATGTTGATGTTTTAATCTTTTCTTAGGAGTTGACTTTGTAGTCAAAATCCTATGATAATGGCTATATCAAAGCCGCATAATTGGGAAGTGTCTGGCATCAAACCGGTAGATTCCATGATTTGACATCTTTTTCTTCTCACCAAGAGTTGACATTTGCATCTTTTGAAAGTCCAGGAGGTCAAGACCTTGCTACTGTACGGCTTCTGAGGACCGTGGTCGAGTGTGTTGGCGCCCCATCAAAATTTTGTGTCAACAATAAGCATAAGGTGAACTCTCATCAAAAAGAGGTCTACCTATGAATGATACCGCAAGAAGATCTGAATTCAAGCTAGACAAGACTACCATGCAACAGGATAAAGCACTGTAGAGCAAAATGCAACCTAGAGACATGATCAACTCAAACACAGCCTAAACCTCAACACATGCTACTGTTGGTGTTTGTTAACCGACAACTCGTCTTCAGGGATCTCAGACGATTTGTTCGGTGGGGATCGGCGTTCGTAGAACTCGGAGAGTACACAGGGATAGCGATTTATACTGGTTTAGGCCGCTAAATAGCGTAATACCTTACGTCCAGTGCGGCGTGTGCCTTGTGTTATGATTCAAGATTCAATGATAGAAGTCGGTGCCCACTCCTCCTTATATATCCGGATGAAGCTAAGCGCAGACCGAGTCCTAGTCGGTTACATCAGAGGAGTCCTATTCTAATTACAAGACTTCCTTTAAGAACTCGACTAAGTTACAGTGAGAGTCCTAATTCAAATACACTTTGTATCAAGTCTTCGGATCTCCCGTGCCATCCAGGATTAATCCGAGTACTCATCTTCTGATGATATCTCTGACATCCTGGTCCGTCAAGCCCCCGAGCTCTTCATTATTTCATCAGAATGTTACCTCCTGGTTCCTTTTTGAGAATCTCCGAGTAATGTCTTGAGAAATCGTGAAGTGCTTTATAGGTAAAGAACTTCTATGGCGTGCACTTTTCCTAGAAAAGTGCACCCATAGGGTGCAGCCCCCGAGCCTCTTGTTATTTATAATAACTTTGAGGATCTTTTGAGCCCTTTCCGAGTAATCCTTGGGTAAGAAAAAACATTTCCTTTATGGGATATACCTTGTAGCCCCCGAGCCTGATTTCCGAGTACTTAAGTAGTCGGTTCTTGGGGTTTTCCAAATATATTACCGGGTAATCCATAAAGGTGTTGAGAAACTAAAACATGACACTGATCTGTTGCTTAATATCTAAGTAATAAATATCCAGCTTCAGGTGGGTAATGTTTTCAACAAACATCCCTTTTCACCCCCACTGAATAAAAATTACTTTGAAGTCTAAAATAGTTGACCAATGAATGTTCCAACTGTACGTATTTACAGTTCTTGTCATTTTCCACAACTGCAAACTTTGTAGTCTTCCTCTTGAAGTGCGCATGGGAATCAAACCTATCACTGATGCCAGGCTTCACATGTGCAACAGTATATAGGGTAAATTATTGATTCTCTGGTACTTATATCCGTGGACAATGTCCATAGACCAAGATGATCCGCCTATAAATACCCTGCCTGGGAAGCAAGGAAACCATATCCTCTCAAGTATATGACTGCTCTTAGTCTCATGAGTATTGTAGTATCTGTAGCGGAGATGTCCGAGCCCCTAGGTATCTTCCTTATGTAAGATAGTTGATGTGTCCAGAAGAACTCTTGTGAAGGAATCATCCGCCATGGTGGTTTCCAAGTGGTCACGAGCAGAGGGATACAAAGGTGCGCCTAGAAGAACTCTTGTGACTCCTACTCGTAAACAACCTCAGAGTCACATGTTGTCAAAAGGGTGCTAGGGTTAGGGCCTTCCCCTGAGTTCCTTGGGTACTGGGGCGGTGCCTTAAACCCACCTTGGGATGCACTGAAAAGATAGTGTCAACCCAAGGTTCTGTGTTTCCTTTACTACGTCTCACTGAATCCGGTCCTTGGTGCGTTAGGCATCAAGACTCTGTACCTTGATTACACTAGAGTAGCGTTTTACATCCTAACTGTACTTGTGCTGGTAGTTGTTGTATCTCAAGGTGTATCCTCATATCTCTGTTGTAATTCCGAGTAATAATCAATAAGATCCGGGTACTTGGAATATTTTCCGAGTCCTTTGTCTTTTCTCCGAGTACTAACTGTGTCTTGTGAAATAAGTAACGTTGTCTGCTTGCGGTGTGCCTGTTCACTAACTCTGACGCCGTCTGAAATGTCCCCCCAACCGTTAGGGTTTTGAACGGTTTCATAACGCCGTTGGGAAAAGATGAACGGTTGCCGACATAGATCTATAATAAGCCTCCGCCAGGCCTATGATTTCTTCACGGTTCCACTTAGCCATTGTATTCAGGACAAACAAATCCTCGTAGCCAGTTCCTTAGTTGATGCGCAAGAAGTCACTCGTCATCAACATGGGTCCCAAGAGGCAGTCAGCGGCCGTGAAGAAAAAGCGAAGATCACTGCCGGTGGGAGGCCGCGCCATCGATGCCCACCCACTGATATGCTGGCCTGGAAGCAACCAGATACCATAGAAGCGGAGCTGGCCTATTTAGCGCAACAAGGATTGCTCCGGTCACAGCCACTGGATGGATGGAGGGTACCAATTGATCACCGCGCTCCGGCCCCTAACACGACGGAGATCGTGATGTTTAAGTCCTTCATGGAGCGAGGATTGGGTCTCCCAGCATCTGACTTTCTGCGGGGGTTGCTCCACTACTATGGTTTGACTCTCAACCATATTACTCCCAATGGCTGTTTCCATATTGCCATCTTTTCTCATCTTTGTGTGGCTTTTCTGGGAATCTGTCCTTCCTTTACTCTGTTCCGCTACTTCTTCTGGGTGAAGTGTCAACCCAGTGATGCATGTGTAGAGGTGGTCAGAGGGGCTAGCATCCAGCTTAGATTAGAGGTAGCCACTCAGTATATTCCTGTAGAGCTATCGGATTCTGTCTGAGATTGGGCTGCCGGGTGGTTTTATATAAGCAACCCACCACCAGCCCTTCGTCGCCATGATGGATGGCCACCGCAGAAATGCCGGGAGTGGAAAGACAAGATTACCGCCGAGGAGGTAGAGACTGTCCGACCTCTCATTGACATGATAGATGCGTTGAAGCTCAACGGATTGAACGGGTACACCGTCGTCCAAGACTTCATCACGCGCTGAATCCACCCACTCTAACAACGAGCCAATTTTCGCTTCGAGTACCTGGGCATGAAGGACCCGGGTCATCACGATGCCGAGCAGCTATCTGACCATGAGATCCTAAGGAGGATGAACCGGCTATTGAAAAGTCGTGGGTATCTTGTCCCAGTGATGACCACCTTTTCTGCGATCAACCCGCCTCCACAGGTGAGTAGTTGAGCTGTTTTGTCTTTGAGATTCTTAGTAGATATCCTTCTGTCTTGACTGAATTTTCTTCTTTTTATAGGGCCAAGGGAGGTATAACAATGATTGTCCTCCCCTACCTTCAGCAACTGAAGAAGGTGGGGGCATAGCTCTAGGAGGTCCCATCCGAAGTGAGGATCTTCCAAACAAACCAAGCTCTCCTGATGACCTTGATTGGCTTGACTCAGAATCAACTGACTCTGATGTCATGCTCATAGACCCAGAAGCCGAGAGTAGCCGAAAGAGGTCTCCGACTCCATTTCAAGAAGCCGGGGAACCTATCCCAAAGAAGGCTCGCACTGGTAATCGGCGTGCTTGTCGAAAAGTACTTTTATCAACAGAATTGGCTGAGAAGCACTATAATACGGGTGCTCCTGGTAAGGGGAAACCCGAGTACCTTGTAGTCTCTCTGTGTTTGGGGTTAATAAATCCTTGTCTTATATCTTTGTTTGATCCAGATGTTAAAACAGCCCAGGGAACTTCAAGCGGTGCGGTTCCTGAAGAAGCTCTGGCTCCAGACCCACTACTGAAGAAGCCGCTCTTGAAGCTGCCGCGGGCATTGAAGCTCGTAAAGTAAGTTACAAAACTTTCCTTGAGTACCCGCCTTTTTCTGGTACTAGCATGGATACTTGTTTGTTGTAGGAAAACGAAGGCAGCCGCAACGCCCTCAAGCGTTGTCCCTGAAACTCGGGCGGTAGAGGAGTCGGAGACGCTGAACAAAGATGAATCCAGTGTCTTTCCAATTTTTATCCAGGTAGATCCTCTACCCGGATCCTCTCCATCCAGATCCCAAGTCAATGCAGCACCTGGAGCGGATGTTCTCCCTTTGCCTCAGGTTGGTGTGCCATATTCAATCTTCCGTTCTCCTGCTCAGTTGGAGTTTGACCGAGTAATAAATGAGTGGTTTTTCCGCACTCGACAGCCGGACGAGCCAACTTTGGAGATGGTCTTGGCCGACGTCAACGCTGAAGCTTCAGCTCGTCTGCAAGAAGAGCTCGAAGCTGCTCCCAAGTCCTCGCGCCAAGGAGCAACACTTGACGTTATGGGCTACCACCAGTATCTTACCCAGTTAAAGGAATTGAGCAAAGGGCTTTATCAATTTGTGGAGGTAATTCCTTTGAGCCTTCCTCTGCGTAAGTTGTAGTCTGACTCGAGTACTTATATTGTTGTCTCTGTACAGGGCTTTGATGTAAAGGTCACCGATCATATCACTTGGATTCGTCAAGAGCTATATGGTGAGAATCAGCGACTCAAAGACTACATTGCCCAAGATCAGATTAGCCAAAAGGTGGCCACTCAGCTCCTGCATAACCGCAACAACGAGTTGCAAAGCAATCTCAAGGTTGCTGTTGATGAGCGTGATGCGGCTAACAACCGGGAGATTGCGCTGATTGCCAAAGATGTTGCCTTGGAGCAAAAGTTAAAGGAGCTCAAGAAGTCTGCCAAGAAGCAGTTAGCTGGTAAGTTGAAAATACTGTCCCGAGTCCTTATTGCTTTTTGCTGGCTGATGACATTTATCCGACTGATATCCTTTCAGATGCAAACACGCTGGCTTCCAGGTGGCAGACTGCTTTCAACTCAAAGGAGGCGGAGCTCGAGGACGTATATGCTAACGCACAAAGTAGTCTTCAAGAGGCCAAGCTGATGCGTGAGGGTGCTGACCGGGACCTCATGCAGGCTTTAAGGTCAACAAAGGAAACGCGAGAAGCCCTGGAGGCCGTCCAAGCGCAACTGAAGGAGTCTCAGGTGTAACACCTCTGTTGTTAAGCTAGCATAACATCATCATGCATAATCATCTCATGAGCATGGAGCATGCATGTGTTGCCTTCTTTTTCACATAAAATGTCATTTCATGTGATGGTATGCATATAAACCTATAGTGTTGTGTTGTTGTTTGGCTTGTTTGGAGTGGTTTGTTTTTTCCTAACAATCTAACTTTGTTGAGAAGTCAAAATGAAGGCATGTTTATGCTGGTCATTTTGGCTAATCAAGTTGCTAAACCCTAGTCAACCCTATAGAGCCTAAAGAGTCCTTTTGTTTGACTAACCAAAACCTCCTTGATAGAAGCTTTGCATGGCTGAGTGCCCTTAATCAAAAGTGTGTAGATTTTAGAGTAGAACAAAAGTTGTTTTAGCGCCCACTCATGAAAATGAGTTTAACAGGGTGTTTTAGGGCCCACAAGGCAGAATTGGATGAGTTTTGGACATAGAAATTTTTCCTAAGTCCTAAACTGTCATTAAGTTTCAACCTGGCCATGTTTAGCGTTTTCCCGAGCCTAAACCAAGCCGAACCAGTGTGCGATCTTTTAACCAAAGTTGTAGCTGATGTGTAACTCTAACCTTTGGTGCAGTTGGTTTAGCGTTCAATGGAGTGGTTAAGGAGTTAATCGCGTTTGAAAACGGGTCGTCAGTCGGCCATTAGGCAACTGAATCAGTCGATTCAGTTTGAATCGACCGGGGGAGTGGCCGACCGCGCGCAGAGCTTGAGCGCCGCGTGGCGCCCGATTCACGACCAAACCTAGCCAGCGTGCGCGGCGTGGCGAGCCTTGACCGCCCAAGCGCGCTCTTGCACGACCAGACGCGCCCCTCCCTCTCTCTGCCTTGCTCTATGCTCTCACCAGCGACCGAGCGGGAGAAAGGGGGAAAAGCCATTGCCGTCGCCGTCCGCCGTGCTTTCGCCCCGCAAACCACACCGCCAGCCTCGCCTTCACCTTCCGCATCGCCTGCTCTAGCCAACGCCTCCCGACAAGCCATAGGTGAGCCACGGGACAAGCTCCCGCCATGGCCGCCATGACCGCTGAGCTCGGTCCGCTGTGGTCGGTCCCCTTCCCGTAGATTTCGTGTTGTCCCAGCGTGCGTACGTGAGCCAGTGAGGTCTCTAGAGGGAGTAGCAGGAGCCGGTTTAGCCGATTAGGGTTCGAGCGCCTCGGTACGCCGTCATCACCGTCCGCCATGGTTGTCGGAGGGTGGCATGGCCGTGGTTCCGGGTGTTCGGAGTGGAAACCCTAGCATACGAGCCTTGCGCTAGGTCCATGGAGGTCTGTAGAGTAGGAATCGGGTGTTGTTGGCCTCGGCATGGCCGGAGGTGCCCGGCGTGGTGAGTCCGTGCCGCAGTTGCCACCATTGCCGAGGTTGAGCTCGATCCGTCGCGTCGCTAGGCTCGCGAGAGGTACCCATCATTGCGGAAAGACGAGAGGAGTCAAGTGGTGGAGACGGTTTCGCCGGAGGAGCCGCCATCGGCGAGCTCCGGCGAGGTCAACGACCTCCTCTGCTTCGGGAGTATGTCAAGTGGGGTTGGTTTGACCATGGGCCCCAGTCGTCAGTCACTTGGGTACAACAGCGCTGTGTGCGTGTAGCAGTTAGGGTTGGTGTTTTTGTTTAAATGTTTTTGCAGAAATGTTAATAATGCTTGTTTAATTCATAACTTGAGTTCTGTTGATCCAGTAAATGTGAAATAAATTTTGTTAAGTCTATTTTGATGAGTTCTATGCATGAAAAATATAATATGCCCAGTTGGTGATAATTTTATGTGTAGTAATAATTAAATTGTGTTTAGGCAAATATCTTGTTAAATGCATAATAATTTGTATGTTGCTCAGAAAAATGTGGTTCTTGTTTTGTTAGGTTTGTGGAGTAATGTAGAATCACATAAAATGATAGATGCTGCTTGACTATGGAAAAATCTGAAGTTAACATTTAAATTGATTAAATGTTGTTTTCTTGTATGATTTTGAGTAATTAAAATATATGTGATATGAGTCTAATAATTTTTATAGACTGCTCATGTGCTAAGAAGTTCTGAATAAAAATGTGAAATTTGTTGTTTGACACTTTTCAAGATAAGGTGTAGTTCAAAGTGCTTTTTCATCCTGTTATTTGTCTTTTTCGTACAGAACAGTCCTTATGTCCAAATGACATGAAATTTGTACAACATGCTTTATTCTCAGATGTGAACCTACAGTAATGTTTGTAGATTTTTTTGAAGCTGTTAGCTACAGGTTGCTATTATAGGATTGTTTAAAGGGGATAATTCGTTAATTAAGTTAAGCATGTGTATCTCTTTTAGGTGAGGCCAGTCGGGGTGAAATGGTCTTTTCAGTGCATCCATATTAGCTGCACTTTGTATGAAAAGTATAGCTACTCTCTAGATAGAGTGTTACACTCTATCGGAGAAGAGATATGGACATATTCAGTCAAATTTAATTATAATGCATCTCTCCCATGCACGTATGGCATTCGTTCATTTCCGCATATGCATCATGACAGGTTCGGTAGAGGAGACAGCAGCAGCAGAGGACAACAAGGAGCAGCAGCCCCAGGAGCAGGAACAAGGAGTCGGAGGGGAAGAACCTAAAGAGGAGCTCCCGGAGTGCCCGAATCATCTGCCCAGCACTTTTGAGAAAGGCAAGCCCCGGAGTATTTCTAACTACCTATGGTTTATAATTAACTTAATAGTATTATGCCTGTTGCATTAAGTATAGGAGTTGCTTGATACCGTTGATGCATTACTTTCCATACCTTGTTACCTTTGATATATTGTCCTTGTTACCTATTTAAGATAAAGTCCGAGTTCATGCTTAGTCTTGCTTAGACCGGTAGAAGTCGGGCAACCTTCATGTTACCCGTGAGTAATAGGTGGTTACTTGACCGTTAAACGTGCGGATACATGGGTGTATGCCGGGTCTCTGAGTGATGAGTGATTGTCAACTGGGATGATGCGCATGTTCTTTGTCTTGTGTTGTGCAGGTGTCGAGCATGGATGCAGTGATCGAAGGCAGGTGAAGGTCAAGTTGAGACGTGCTATGCCGACAGACCGGGTGCGGTGAAGGATGGGCGTGCCGTGCGGCGGACGTGCCATGCCGAGGTACCGAGCGGTGAAGGGCGGACGTGAGGCTTGGACTGAGGGACCAGAGGCCCGAGGATCAACTGTGGTGGCAGGCAGCCTGTGACGACGACAAGTGAAGAAGTGCGGTCATGTGTTGCCTGAGTCGTGGACTCAGGGACACGTGTCGGTGGACGGGGTGCACGGGCTGTGCATCCCCTCTACGACGTCGGTTTGGTGGTAGAGCCAGAGAAAAACCATCGGATGGACGGTTTCCAGGTTTGGGCCTCAAAACCTGGGCGTGGACGGTTTCCGAGTTTGGCCACAAAACTCGGGCTGAGAGTTTCCGAGTTTGGCCTCAAAACTCGGGCTAAGGACGGTTTCCAGGTTTGGGCCTCAAGACCTGGGCGCTGAGGTTTTGCTGAATTTGGCCTCAAAACTCAGATGCTGGTGGGCTGGTTTCCCGGTTTGGGCCTCAAAACCGGTGGTTGGCTGGAAAGGCTGGTTTCCCGGTTTGGGCCACAAAACCGGGGACCTCTGTGTATTGTTGATTTTGAGGAAAGGAGGTCGTAACCTCCTTGTCACAGCGTGTGTTTGCGCTTGGGCTGCAAGATCGTGGTGCCGATTCGCATTTTGGTTGTGTTCTTCGCGGAATCCTTTTTCTCCATGATTTTCCCGTCGTTTGATCTCTTTGCTCGGTTCATCTTTTGTAAATCCGTTTGAACCAAGTTGTTCTAGATCGTGAGGCACTTCTTTCCACTGAAGGAATTAACCTCTAACCTCACGGTCTAGGAGATCGATCGATTTTACGTTTCGGGTCAAGTTTTCTCCTTTCCCACGAAATTCTTCGATTCATCGATTTGGAGATAGGTTCGAGCCATGATCTCTTAGAGATAGCTCACTATACTCCTTGTGACTCCTCTCACCAAGTTTGATCCCTAGAGGATTTGTTTCGGGTGAGATCGAGACGAATCGGTGGACAAACAGTGCTGCTGCGGGGAGACCGGACGCTGACTCGGGATGACCGGACGCTAGGGCAGTGCGTCCGGTGGTTGAATGTCCACTGTGTCTGTCTGTGACTTGACCAGACGCTCGTGACCGGACGCTGGGTTTTTGGATTGACCGGACGCTCAGGATCTACTGTTCACGGTCTTTGTTCGTTCTGATCGGACGCTCTGTGCATCGACCGGACGCTTGTCTCTGGTGAGTCCGGTCGGGAACAGTAAGGTCCCAGAACGATTTTCGCACGACCGGACGCGTCCGGTGCTCACTGACCGGACGCTGCCCAGAGTTCGGTCGTGACTGGCTTGACTTTTGTGACCGGACGCACTGTTGCTGACCGGACGCTCCTTGCTCATGAGTCCGGTCAGGAATAGTAAGGTTCCAGAACCGTTTTCTTGTGACCGGACGCGTCCGGTGGTGACTGACCGGACGCAGTCAGAGTCGGGTCCAAGCTGTTTCGCGCAGTTTTGTTCGCCGTTCGTTCGTGCGATCTCGGATTTGGTTCCCGTCTTTTGCGTTGGCTTTCTAGAGTTGTGTAGTGTCCCGCTGTGCTTCTTGGAAGCATCCACCCTACATCTAGGGTCGTGGACATTAGCAAGCTCTAGGGTTTGTCTTTTGGGGTGATTCTCGGGACAGTGGCTACTAGTTTCTGAAAGGAAATTTTGAAGCTCCCATTCACCCCCTCTGGTCGCTTTCTGGTTCCTTCTCGGTCCTTCAAAATGGATATTGCCATTAAGTGAGATAACTGAGTGTTGTGGAAAATGGAGATCGGCAGATTCCTATAGTGTTGTGCTATAGTATTTCTAGTCGTGTCATATGGGAAAACAGTATCTTGTTAAGATAGCCTTCTTGTCATGTTGAACGCATGTCCCACATTTAGCTGGAAGGATAACTCATTCCGACCGCGAAGCCGCTCATTGTTCCAGGCCGGTCCTCAGGTCCCACGCATCTGCCGAAGCCACGAAGGGGGTAGTGGGATGCGGGGGCGCGAAAAGTAAGACCTGGGTGATGGTGGTTAACTCCAACTCCTTGGCAGTCGGGCTTGCCTCCGGGTGTGATGGTGGCGGTTGAAACCGCGGCTTCCCGGAACAGTGTTGCGGTTATCTGTAGCTCACTCACGGGTGAGTATGGTTTGTGTGGGGAATAAAATCACCAGCTGGTTAGGAATCGATTATAATCGCCATCGCTCCTGGATAGTGAGCACTTGACTTGAACCCCGCTCGGTCTTGATACTGAAAATGTTGGAACACGTGACAGCTATCATTATACTTTTGGCAATGGTTACTCGGACTGTTTGTTATCTTATGGTGATTGTTGGATCACTACTACGATTGTTATAGTGCAGGAGCTAACCTAGCTAAACAGGTTAATTACTATTTAATTTGCAGCTAGTAAGCAGGAGAACCAATTATGTAATTACTTATGCTTTTACGCAAAAATGTGGTCTCATACCAGCTCCAATATATACTAGCCTTGCATAGTCCTCGGTGTCACTTTATTTCTGGTTAAGTCGGGTAAGTCTAGCTGAGTACTTTCTCGTACTCAGGGCTTTGTTCCCCTTGTTGCAGATGGCCAGGTCTTTTATGGTTATTGCATCAACTGTCTCTGCCCAGCTCTGGGAGCTGTCTAGGTCACGGGCAATGACCTCCTCTATTCGTATCTTATGCTATGTTAAGGATGACTACTATGTGGCACTGTAACCGACTATGTGTGTGTGTGGGATTTCAGAACAATGTTTTCAGATCAAGCTTCCGCTACTTAAATTCGAACATGGTTTGTAATAACTAAAGTTGCTACTCCGAACAATTTATGTAATACTCTGTTGTGTGATGGTCAATGCTGAATTATTATGATCCTATGTTGTTGATGTGGAAAAGTTCAAAATCCCTCGAGATTTCGCGGACTACTGGGTTTATATGGGCTCAAGTGCTGCAAATTTACTACTTCGGCGAAGAATTTCGTACTTGTGCTATTATAAATTGGTCGGTTCTGTGACAGCTGGCATCAGAGCATAATTCAGCGGGTACTGTTCACATGACTATGTTTTTAAAAAAAGGAACTAGGGTACAAAAAGTATTTGCAAAAATCCACAGAGTTGGTGTAAAAAGATATTTGCAGTAAAAGCTAAGTGTGTCAGTGGTCATATCCTTTATGCCCATAGGATCTCAGGTGGCTTATTTAAGTACTAACTTAGGAAAGGGTCTTGCATCATACTTGATTTTCGTTTATTCTGTCGTCCATACGACAAGGGTGAAATTGTATGGGTGCTATTCCTCGGAATAGTAATGTATGGATCAGTTTACCTCTACGCCAAGGTAAGGTGAGTTGTGAGAGCATGGTCGAACAACCGTCGGCCTAGGGAAGAGTAGTTGGTACTAGAACCTGTGCACGTCAACACACGGGTGCGGGTGAAGGTACTTGGTAATGGGGAGTAATACTGTTTGATGGGTGCATATACTGCTTACGTGTATATACAGGGTGTACACCTAGGTGAGTATTTAGATTTAAATTCTAGCAATGCATGATTTTCATACTGTGGGCAGGGCTAAAATGAATCTTATGCAGGTACACTAACCATGTATCATTAGAACGGAATAGTTAACGTATGAGAGTACCGTGGTTTGCCACTGCATAGTTCGTATGTAGTGGAAAGGACGTACAGAACATTTCATACATGTTCATCATGACATATTGCTTTCTTTCCCTTTTGCATTACTTCCTCCCTAATTATGGATTTATTTCTCGAGTTGGAAACCCATGCTTATGTGAATATGATAAACTTGCTACAGATGGCACAAACCAAGGAGACCGCGCGTAAGTCGACAGGTGGCAGGGTTCCCAGGCACCAGTTAGCACCCAGGTCCGAGCGGTGCAAGGACAAGTTCCTGGATGTGTTTGGGACACCGACGTTGCTCTGGAGGGTTCTGCGTTCTGTGGGATACCCAGATGGGAGAGAGCCTCGCTACTTTTGGTCAAGGGAACCTCTGGGAGACACTGCGGATACATGGGTGTATGCCGAGTCTCTGAGTGATGAGTGATTGTCAACTAGGATGATGTGCATGTTCTTTGGCTTGTGTTGTGCAGGTGTCGAGCACAGATGTAGTGATCGAAGGCGAGGTGAAGGTCAAGTAGAGACGTGCCGTGCCGATGGACCGAGAGTGGCAAAGGGCGGACGTGAGGCTTGGACTGAGGGACTAGAGGCCCGAGGATCAGCTGTGGTGGCTGGCAGCCTGTAGCAGCTACAAGTGAAGACTTGCGGTCATGTGTTGCCTAAGTCGTGGACTTGGGGACACGTGTCGGTGGACGGGGTGCACGGGAGGTGCATCCCATCTACGACGTCGGTTTGGTGGTAGAGCCAGGGAAAAACCATCGGGTGGACGGTTTCCAGGTTTGGGCCTCAAAACCTGGGTGCGGATGGTTTCCGAGTTTGGCCACAAAACTCGGGCTGAGGACGGTTTCCAGGTTTGGGCCTCAAAACCTGGACGCTGAGGGTTTGCTGTGTTTGGCCTCAAAACTCAGAAGCTGGTGGGCTGGTTTCCCGGTTTGGGCCTCAAAACCAGGGGTTGGCTGGAAAGGCTGGTTTCCCGGTTTGGGCCACAAAACCGGGGGTGCAGAGCGAGGGCAGCACGTGGCGACAATCGGGAGGTTGCGTTGAGGCAACGCTACGAGTTGTGCGGGCGTGGCCGTCGGATCCACCTACCACCGAGTTGGTCTAGAATAACCTTAGGGTTTAGCTGGTTCGCTCTGTAATTAGAGAGGGGTAGAGTAGGAATTAGAAATTAGGATAAGTAGGGGGAGACACCCTCCTCCCCAACTATCTCAGTTAGTCATCTCAGTCATTTGCTCTTTGCCTCTAGGGTTTCCTACTCTCCCAATCCCCTGCTGTAGCTAGCTGAGATCCGAAAAGAACCATACCTCTGTGTACTGGAGATTTTGAGGAAGTGAGGCCGTAACCTCACTGTTGTAGCGTGTGGTAGCCACACGGTTGCAGATCGATGTGTTGATTCGCGTTTTGGTTTGTGTTCTTCGCGTTCTTCGTTTCTCCGTGATTTTCCCGTCACTCGATCTCTCTCCCTACTGCGTCTTTGCGAAATCCGTTTGAATCAACTTGTTCGTATTTGAAAGGAGATCATTTCCACCGAAGGAATTTATCTATCTCCTTACGAACAAGTAGATCGGGTTGATTTCATTTTCGTGATGTTTTTTCGTTCATACTCCTCCCCTTTTGATTTCCCGGTGTTTGAGTTGATTTGAGCAGATGATTTCTTGGGGATAGTCTCCTAACTACTCCGTGATCATCCTCTCCAAGTTTGGGAACGTGGGATTGTGAGTTGATTCGATTTGGGATTGATTTGGGTGAAGGGCGAACAAAATCGCCCTCCCTGAGTGACTGCGGACGGTCTGCCACTCAGGGCGCGGACAGTCCGCGCGTCGGGGCTGGTCCAGTCCAGCCGCGGCCAGTCCGTGCTGTTTCTGGCTCAGGTCACCGGCGGGCAGTCCGCCGTGCTAAAGTGCGAACAGTCCGGTACCGAGCAGTGGGTTTTTACCAGCAGTGCGTTTTTGCTCACTTGACCGGCGGACAGTCCGCTACCAGAGCGCGGACAGTCCGCGGTAGGGGCGGACAGTCCGAGACCCCAGGGTCGGACAGTCCGAGAACCTGCTGTGTCTTCCGGTTTAGTGCGTTTGCTCTCCCGGCTTGTACGCTTGGTCTCCGGAGTTCTCGTTTGGCCCTAGAGTTGACCAAGGAACCTCTCTAGGTATCTTTGCTACTTGTTAGCATAGGTATTTAGGAGATTCTCGATGTAGCCGACAATCTACATTCAGGACTTGGTTTTTGGGGTTGTGTTCGAGTCGGAGCTTTTGGCATTTGGTTTGGTATCTTCTTGTGGTGCCTCGCTGTGATCCTAGGGATCATCCACCCTCTTCCAAGGGTCGTGGGCATCACGGTTTCTGTCGCAGTTTCTCGGGGTTGATTTTGGGACATTTGGCCAAAGTTTTGAGAGAAATTTTTGAGCTCCCATTCACCCCCCCTCTGGTCATCTTGCTAGTGCTTTCTCGGTCCTTCAATTGGTATCGGAGCGGGTTAAGGATCTTCCACCTTAGCCGGTTCCAGATCCACAGAAGGCGACATGGATCACGGCGTGGGAAACCGCCGTTTTTCGATGGGACCAACTATGCGTATTGGAAGATACGCATGTCGGCCTATCTGCAGAGTTTGGGTGCTTCCATCTGGGATATTTGCAACTCTGCCGATTACGTGGTCTTGGCTGCTCGTGTCACTCAGCTTTAGATCGATGAGCACGATGCCAATAGCCGAGCCCATAATGCTCTTTTCTCATGCCTGAGCATGAGTGAGTTTGATCGTGTCTCTCACCTCGTTACGGCTCGGGAGATTTGGCTACCCTCATGCGCTTTCATGAGGGAACCTCTCAAGTCAAAACCCGCCTCTACGAGTCATTCAAGCGAGAGTATGAGAACTTTCGACATATGCGTGGCGAGAGCATAGAAAGTTTATTTGCTCGCTTTTAGGTGATTGTCAACATGATGAGAGCTAACAAGGAGCTGTTGCCTTTCGACGATCATGAGAGGGCTTTGAAGCTTTTGCATACTCTTGATCGGTCGGTGTGGGACTCCAAAGTTCAGGCGATCATCGAATCACCTAACTATGAGACCCTCACGTGCGACGAGCTCTTCAGTAATCTCAAGTCCAGTGAGATTGATGCCATGGCAAGGGCTTCTTATGAGAATCCTTCTGGCCCGTCAATGGCTTTGGTTTCTGGCTCTTCTGCTAACCCCTCTAGAGGATTTGCTCTCTCTTCTCTCTTTTCTATCACAGAGGACCAGCTTGAGTCTTTGGGGGATGACGAGCTAGCCTTGCTCGTCAACCGGTTCTCGCGGTTTCACAACAACCGCATGAACCGTCACCGCGGAGGAGGACGCTCGGGATGCTACGAGTGCGGCGACCCCGACCACTTCATCGCCAACTGTCCCAAGAAGAAGCATTCATCTGGGAAGGGCGATCATGGGCACAAGTACGACTCCGGCAAGCGCAAGGAGAAGTACATCCCCGCGAGGCACAAGCGGAGGGGCGGCTTCGACAAGGAGTACATCAAGAAGAAGTACTTGGAGAAGGCCCAGGCTGAGCAGCGTGTGTTCTTCGCCACGCTCAGTGACGTCGACGGCTCGGATGACGACTCCGCTTGCTCAAGCAATGACGAGTCCGAGAAGAAGAAGAGGATCGAGGACAAGCTGAACGGTCTCTGCTTCTTCGCCGACGACGATGGCCTCTGCACCATGGCCCTCGGCAAGGAGGTCGACGGCGAGCTGGTGAACTCTCCTCGGAACAACGACGACGACGATGACACCTCCCAGGTATCTCTGACCCACGATGAGCTTTCCGCTGAGGTCGAGAAACTTACTGCCGCGTTTCTTAGCCAAGATAAGCTGCTTAGGCGTGCCGCTAGAGAGCGCAAGGAGTTTAGGCAGAAGTGGGAGGATACGGTGAAGGAACTTGATTCTGTCAAGTCCACCGTAGTTGTTATCGATGAGAAGGAGTGCGAGGCGTGCACCACGCACATGACTGATCTTCTCACTTTGAGAAGTAAGTATGTTGCGTTCGTAGGAGAGGTGGATGAGCTCCGGGCTAGACCCATGCTGTTGGGTGCGTGCAAGACTTGTCCTGTCTTGCAATCCGAGTTGGCAGAGAAGAATGCCAAGATTGTGTCTCTTGAGGAGGCCATCTCGGGTAGCACTTGTGTGACTAGGTGCGTTTTGTGCGAGGGTTTGGAGATGGAGATTGCAAATGTGAAGCATGACAAGATGCAAACCGAGGAGGAAAACACATACCTTCGGACCATCTTGTCATGGGTGTCTTGTGGTGAGCCACAGCTCGGGATGATGATCTCCCAATTCAAGCGAGCTGCTAGAGGTCCCGGTGTAGGTTTTGCTCCGGGTGTTGATGTTTCTGCTTTCGGGAAGATTGGTGAGTCTAGTTGTCTAAACCCGAGTGAGAAGCCCAACTCCACCACTACTCCCAAACTGACCAAGCTTCCAACCAAAGAGCCTCTCAAGCCTAACACCAAGGATGGGGTGTTTGAGGAACCTCTGAGAGCTCCACCCAAGAACCAAGTGTGGCATCCCAAACCTAACCACCTGAAAAACAAGCTTGATACGATGCCACCTATTCGCGAGGAGCTGTTGCCACAGAAGGGCAAGGTGATCCACACCCACAACCATGTGTACCAACAACCCCCTTTGAGAGCGGTGAGGTACCATTGTGAGCATTGTGGGAGAGATGGACACTTGAGTGAGTTTTGCTTTCGGCGCAAGAGAGAGGCGCGCCGTGCAAAGGAGATGAACAACACGGACATGTACCATCCTTTCCATGATGTACATGTGCCGAATGTTCAGAGGAGAGCTCCGAGGAGAGCGGCTAGGCCCAAAGGTCCAAAACCTCAAGTTCCCAGGCCTAGACAGAGGAGAGCTCCGAGGGAAGATGCTAGACCTAGAGGTGCAGCGCCTCAAGTTCCAAGGCCTAGGCCTCGTAGAGAGCATGCCCGGCGGGAGCCTACAGTTGTAGGCTATGGACCCCGTGGCGGTGGCGTTGTAGTTGAGCGTTTTCCCCCACCGCGTTTTGAGTATCGCGGTGAGTGCTCCTTGCCCAGCGGACCACGTTCTTCTAAACGTGGTGATCGCTTCCTTCGTAGGTGTGCTAGGAATGGTCTTTTCGCTAACCGTTCTTTTGAGCAGCCGGCCCAACACTGGTATTCCCCTTACTTCACTAACCCCAGTGTTGGACCGTATGCTCACCCTATGTCTTTTTATTAATGTTTGTAAAACGATTGGAGAACGTTTGGTTGGTGGATTCCGGGTGTTCGAGGCACATGACCGGAAACACCAAGTGGTTCTCCAGTCTTAGTCCGGTCGCCGGAAAGGAGTATATCACCTTCGGCGACAACAGCAAAGGTAAGGTGCTGTCTCGTGGGTCTGTGCGAGTTAATGAGCACTTTGTGTTGCGCGATGTTGCTCTTGTTTCCAACTTGCATTTTAACCTTCTTTCTGTTTCGCAACTTTTTGATGATGACTATGAGATTCGTTTTAAACCGAATCTCAGTCGCATTTTGGATCCTCAGGGCAATCTTGTTTGTGTGATTTCGCCCTTTGGAAAAGTCTTTCGTGCGGATTTCTCAAAGTCGTTTGGAATTTCTCATTGTCTTTTGGCGGGACCTTCCTCCTCTGATCTTTGGAAGTGGCATAGGAGACTAGGTCACCTGAGCTTTGACTTGCTTGCAAGACTTAGTTCACTTGGCTTAATCCGAGGATTGCCCAAGTTATCCATGGAGAAGGATCTTGTTCGCCATTCTTGTAGACATGGGAAGATGGTAGCCGCTCCCCACCATCCAGTGACTCAGGTCATGACTAAGCGCTCTGGAGAGCTTTTGCACATGGACCTTGTTGGTCCGGCTCGGGTGAGCTCGATTGGGGGGAAGTGGTATGTGCTTGTCGGTGTCGATGATTTTTTGAGATATTCGTGGGTTTTCTTTTTAGCTGAGAAAACCGAGACTTTCTCCTTTGCTCGCAATCTGATTTTGCGTCTTCAGAATGAGTTCCCTTTGAACTCTATGCGAGCAATTCGGAGTGATAATGGTTCCGAATTCAAGAATTCAGATTTTGAGAAGTTTTGTGACTCTTTTGGGTTAGAGCATCAGTTTTCTTCCCCCTACACACCGCCTCAGAATGGTGTTGTAGAAAGGAAGAATCGGACCCTTGTAGAGATGGCCAGGACGATGCTCAATGAGCATAGGACTCCTAGGCGATATTGGGCTAAAGCTATGAGCACTGCATGCTACATTTCCAATCGCATTTTTCTTCGAGCCTTCTTGAAAAAGACCTCTTATGAGTTGCGTTATGGAAAACTCCTCAAAGTGAGTTATTTTAGCGTTTTCGTTGCCATTGTTTTATACTCAAAAAGGGCAACTTTTACAAGTTTGAGTCTCGCTCTTTTGACGGTGTGTGTTTGGGTTGTGGCACTCATACTCATGCTTACCGCGTACTTAACCTTGACACTAACCGAGTCATGGAGACATCCGATGTCACCTTCGACGAGACCATGGTTTGTCCTTCTTCTCGTTTTGAGCGTGCAGGTGATCATGAGGTCGGCGAACCACTTTTCGATGATGAAGAAGAAGGTGCTGAAGGGATAGATGACCCATCACCTCCTCCAGCTGCTGTGCCGCAAAGAGCGGCCTCTACGACGACTCATGGCCCCGACACATCGTCTTCCTGGGGGCCGTGGGATCCGCCACCTCGAGTGGTACCCTTTGTACCCAAGGAGGCACCAACTGCTGTTGAGGGGGAGGCCACTTCGGCCTGGGAGGCGCCACGACACATTCAGCGCCAGCACCCGCCTCCGCAGATGATCGGCAGCATCGATGAACGCATCAGCCGGTCAAGGCAAATTTCTCACTTTGCTCATTCTGCATTTGTTGCTGATTTTGAACCACGGGATGTTGGACACGCTTTGACGGATCCTGATTGGGTCAATGCCATGCATGAGGAGCTTGAGAACTTTGAGAGAAATCGGGTTTGGGTTCTAGTGTCTCCACCTTCTGAGTGTCATCCAATTGGGACAAAATGGGTTTTCAAAAACAAACAGGGAGAAGATGGCCATGTTGTGCGAAACAAGGCCAGACTCGTAGCCCAGGGATATAGTCAGAAGGAGGGGATAGACTATGAGGAGACATTTGCTCCTGTAGCACGTTTGGAGGCTATTAGGATACTCTTGGCTGTTGCTACATCCAAAGGTTTCAAACTTTTTCAAATGGATGTCAAGAGTGCCTTCTTAAACGGCTACATAGAAGAGGAGGTGTATGTTAGACAACCCCCGGTTTCGAAAATCCCAAGTTTCCAAACCATGTTTTTAAACTTCACAAAGCTTTGTATGGTTTGAAACAAGCCCCTAGAGCCTGGTATGATAGGTTGAAAACCTTTTTGCTTGCTAAGGGTTTTAAAATGGGATGTGTAGATAAAACGCTCTTTCTCCTCAAGCAAGGAAGTGATACTCTCTTGGTCCAAATTTACGTGGATGATATCATTTTTGGTGGTTCTTCTCACACTTTGGTTGCCAAGTTTGCAGACATTATGAGCAGGGAGTCCGAGATGAGCATGATGGGCGAGTTGACGTTTTTCCTCGGGTTGCAAATCAAGCAAACCCGGGAAGGAACGTTTGTGCACCAGGGCAAGTACACCAGAGATATCCTGAAGAAGTTTGACATGGGTGAGGCCAAGCCTCTTCCAACACCCATGGCGACCACGACGGCCCTGGATGCGGACAAGGAGGGAGAAGCAGTGGACCAGAAGGAGTACCGGAGTATGATCGGGTCGCTGCTGTACCTGATGGCGACATGCCCGGACATCCAGTTCGTGGTGTGCCTGTGCGCGCGCTTTCAGGCGTCGCCGCGCACCTCTCACCGTCAGGCGGTCAAGCGCATTATGAGGTACTTATCCTTCTCTCCAGAATTCGAGATTTGGTATTCTGCTTCCTCCACCCTTTCCCTTTGTGGTTATTCCGATGCAGATTTTGCTGGTTGCCGTATTGATCGCAAGTCCACTTCTGGGACTTGCCAGTTTATTGGTTCTTCTCTTGTTTCATGGTCTTCTCGCAAGCAGTCTAGCGTTGCCCAGTCTACCACGGAGGCTGAGTATGTTGCTGCGGCTAGCTGCTGTTCCCAGTTACTCTAGATGATGGCCACTTTGCGTGATTTTGGTCTGAGCTTTTCTAGTGTTCCATTGCTTTGTGACAGCACGAGTGCGATTAGCGTTGCTAAGAACGTCGTGCTTCACTCGAAGACCAAACACATTGATGTGCGCTTTCATTTTCTGCGAGACCACTATGAGAAGGGTGATATCGACCTTCGCCATGTCGATACTCATCATCAGCTTGCTGATATTTTTACCAAGCCTTTGGACCAATCAACCTTTAATCGGTTGAGAGGTGAGCTTGGTGTGTGTTTCCCCTTTTAGATGGGGGAAACACTTTGGATTTTGTATGATACACTGACTTTTTGGTTTCAGTTGTTTTTGCTTCTTTTTTATTTCTTTGTGCATCTTTTGCATTTCAGCATACGCTTTTACATTCTGAGCTTCATGTGTATAATCTGAAGAATGTAACTATGCTCTGTGTAGTTTTTGCTCCGATGCTTTATGTTGATGTTGTAGCTTATGCTCCTTCTGATCACTAGTGCATACTATGAGTTGAGCTATTTTTGAATGGTGAATTTGATAATGAACTTAAAACTTGAAAATGTTAACCATTGAGATATGCAACTAGCATGTGTAGGATGTGTTGAAGTCACATGTGCTTTTCATATATGCTAGGTTGCTATGTCTCTAGTGTTGAGTCATTCACTTGCTTGGTATGTCATATTCTATTTAAAATCTGAACCAAGTTAAGTGAATTGGAAAGATCGAGATGGGTTTGCGTGTTAGCACGTCACAGTTTTGAGACTGTTTCTCATTGCACTTTGAGTTAAACTTCAGCTGTGTAGTGTATGACCGAAACTGTTGCTTTAAGCTTCTGATTACTTATGCATAGGCTTCGCACAGTTGGAAAGTTAGGCAATAACAAGCATTCAACCTCTCGCAGTCACATGCTGTTTTCTGAACTTGTGTAATTTCACCGCTGCAACTCCGATTAAAATCTGAAATCACAAGTATATGCCTAAATTGATCTCAGCATGATGTTTGAACTATGCTAGGGGTAGTTCACCTTGTATACATGATTAGCACTTGTTTGACTTCCTATCTATACATGTCTGTGCTATTTTGATGGTGAATACCTTTTCGGTTACAAACTGCTCTTTTGCTCTCATTTCAGACTTAGTGATCAGTTTGAGCCTTTGCTAGCATTCTGTGTATTTTTCTGAGTCATCGGTTCAGAACTCTGAAGAGCACCTTTGCACTCTTTTGAGTATACTCCTGAAGCTCCTAACTTGCATTTTGTCTCATTTGCATTTTGGAAGGGGAGAATTCTGCGTGTTGGCAATTTTTGTTGGTGCATTTTCCCAGGGGGAGAAATGTTTCTTGATTAGTGCATTTTCATCTAAGGGGGAGAGATTGCAAATCATAACCCTTGCTTGCACTATTTGAGGGGGAGTTTTTCTTGCTTCCTGTTGGCCATAAGGCGTTGGTATAGAGCTTTCTTTGCTAGTTGTGTTGAGCCTCTGTGCCTCTGTCTTGAGGGACTAGCATTTTTGCTTTGATATTTTCAATTGATTTTTGCTAGCGGTGTTCAGCCTGTTCTACCTCTTCTTGAGGGCTAGTTTTGCTTTGCTTGGTTGCGTCGAGCCGTTGCCCATGTCTTTGGGGACCAAGTTGTTTCGCACTTTCCACTTGACCTTCTTCGGCTTTGCTATGCTTTTGGGTCATTTGGTTGAGTTCTCTCGCCTTCCCCTTCTTCCTTCTTCTACTCTCATTATGATTTGTGTTGGTAGTTGACAATGCACTCATCAAGGGGGAGATTGCGGATACATGGGTGTATGCCGAGTCTCTGAGTGATGAGTGATTGTCAAATGGGATGATGCGCATGTTCTTTGGTTTGTGTTGTGCAGGTGTCGAGCACGGATGCAGTTTTCGAAGGCGAGGTGAAGGTCAAGTAGAGACGTGCCGTGCCGATGGACCGAGAGTGGCGAAGGGCGGACGTGAGGCTTGGACTGAGAGACCAGAGGCCCGAGGATCAGCTGTGGTGGCTGGCAGCCTATGGCAGCTACAAGTGAAGACTTGCGGTCATGTGTTGCCTGAGTTGTGGACTTGGGGACACGTGTCGGTGGACGGGGTGCACGGGAGGTGCATCCCATCTACGACGTCGGTTTGGTGGTAGAGCCAGGGAAAAACCATCGAGTGGACGGTTTCCAGGTTTGGGCCTCAAAACCTGGGTGCGGATGGTTTCTGAGTTTGGCCACAAAACTCGGGCTGAGGACGGTTTCCAGGTTTGGGCCTCAAAACCTGGGCGCTGAGGGTTTGCTGAGTTTGGCCTCGAAACTCAGAAGCTGGTGGGCTGGTTTCCCGGTTTGGGCCTCAAAACAGGGGGTTGGCTGGAAAGGCTGGTTTCCCGGTTTGGGCCACAAAACCGGGGGTGCAGAGCGAGGGCGGCACGTGGCGGCAATCGGGAGGTTGCGTCGAGGCAACGCTACGAGTTGTGCGGGCGTGGCCGTCGGATCCACCTACCACCGAGTTGGTCCAGAATAACCTTAGGGTTTAGCTGGTTCGCTCTATAATTAGAGAGGGGTAGAGTACGAATTAGAAATTAGGATAAGTAGGGGGAGACACCCTCCTCCCCAACTATCTCAGTTAGTCATCTCAGTCATTTGCTCTTTGCCTCTAGGGTTTCCTGCTCTCCCAATCCCCTGCTGTAGCTAGCTGAGATCCGCAGAGAACCATACCTCTGTGTACTGGAGATTTTGAGGAAGTGAGGCCGTAACCTCACTGTTGTAGCGTCTGGTAGCCACACGGTTGTAGATCGATGTGTTGATTCACGTTTTGGTTCGTGTTCTTCGCGTTCTTCGTTTCTCCGTGATTTTCCCATCACTCGAGCTCTCTCCCTACTGCGTCTTTGCGAAATCCGTTTGAATCAACTTGTTCGTATTTGAAAGGAGATCATTTCCACCGAAGGAATTTATCTATCTCCTTACGAACAAGTAGATCGGGTTGATTTCGTTTTCGTGACGTTTTTTCGTTCATACTCCTCCCCTTTTGATTTCCCGGTGTTTGAGTTGATTTGAGCAGATGATTTCTTAGGGATAGTCTCCTAACTACTCCGTGATCATCCTCTCCAAGTTTGGGAACGTGGGATTGTGAGTTGATTCGATTTGGGATTGATTTGGGTGAAGGGCGAACAAAATCGCCATCCCTGAGTGACCGCGGACAGTCCGCCACTCAAGGCGCGGACAGTCCGCGCGTCGGGGCTGGTCCAGTCCAGCCGCGGCTAGTCCCTGCTGTTTCTGGATTAGGTCACCGGCGGACTGTCCGCCGTGCTAAAGTGCGGACAGTCCGGGACCGAGCAGTGGGTTTTCAGCAGCAGTGCGTTTTTGCTCACTTGACCGGCGGACAGTCCGCCACCAGAGCGTGGACAGTCCGAGACCCTAGGGCTGGACAGTCCGGGAACCTGCTGTGTCTTCCGGTTTAGTGCGTTTGCTCTCCCGGCTTGTACGCTTGGTCTCCGGACTTCTCGTTTGGCCCTAGAGTTGACCAAGGAACCTCTCTAGGTATCTTTGCTACTTGTTAGCATAGGTATTTAGGAGTTTCTCGACGTAGCCGACAATCTACGTTCGGGACTTGGTTTTTGGGGTTATGTTCGAGCCGGAGCTTTTGGCATTTGGTTTGCTATCTTCTTGTGGTGCCTCGCTGTGATCCTAGGGATCATCCACCCTCTTCCAAGGGTCGTGGGCATCACGGTTTCGGTCGCAGTTTCTCGGGGTTGATTTTGGGACATTTGGCCAAAGTTTTGAGAGAAATTTTTGAGCTGCCAATCACTCCCCCTCCGGTCGCCTTGCTAGTGCTTTCTCGGTCCTTCAGACACCACTTTGGTGTATGTGACAGCCGTTGTGAAGCCCAGGGAAGAAGGTTCTGTGTGGTCCGGTTGGATGTATGAGAGCAAGGGAAGGGACCCTTGGGAAGGTGCGCAGTCAGCAGCGTTCCTTATCATCAGGGACATAATGGAGCGGTTTCCAGAAGATCTCAGTCGGGCTCTTGCAGGAGTGTTCCCAAGAGCTGATCCGTTCAGAGATGTTTGGGTGCAGACCAAGCAGGAAGCTATAGAGGGCAGTTCCAGTGAGCTTCAGGCATGTGATGGCCCAGCGGCGAGTGCTATGTATGCAGTGATGAAGGGGTATGCAGTCAAGCAGCACAGTTTGTGCAGTATGACTGAATCATGTCATCATGTAAGGAATGAGAAGAGGCAAGCTCAGCGTGAGTTCGATGAAGAGATGGAGAAGATGCAAGAAGAGCTGAAGCAGATGACCATAGAGAAGGACCAGACTGTTCGAAGGAATGTGGTCGCAGCTCAAGAGATCATGAGGCTATAGGAACAGCTAGGGCGTGCAAAACACGCTAACCAGAGTGCAGAGAATCAGATGATGAAGCTTATTCAGCAGTGGAACCAGGCGTGGGAAGAAGAGTTTCACTTGAGGGCTCGTATCATGACCTTGGAATAGCAGCTGGCGGCGACTGAAGCATACACCAATAACCGTCATGAAGAAGTGCATCGCCTCCACAACCAGCTTCATCCATACCATCCTCCAGGTGCGGCCGAGATGGAGGTGGAGATGGGCTTCGTCCTTGCTGACGGTGGAGCCGAAGATGGTGGAATGCTTTTCGCCAACCAAGCTGGAGAAGAAGAAGAAGAAGAAGAAGAAGAAGAAGAAGAAGAAGAAGAAGAAGAAGAAGAAGAAGAAGATGGTGGAGCCGATGACGCCGATAGTCACGTGTCCGATGTTGAGAGCGACTAGAGTTTAGGTCTCGTTGTTTGTCGTTGTGATCGTGTGTATCGAACAAGTTGTGAGTTGTAAGTTTAAGAACCGCGTGCTATCGTTGGAACCGTTTTTAAGTATCAGACCTTCGTTGCGTTTGATCTGTGCGTATCCATGTGAGTATTAAGCGTTTTTCTTATAATCTGTGTGTGATGTTATTTATGTGGAACGACTTGTGAATGTGCCTTATTGTATGAACTATGTTCAAATACAGTACTGCAATCATTACGCATTTTGATCTGTATATGTGGCATCACTCATTGGTTATTGATTGGCTATGCAAATGGTGAATACTCGCCGTGGAGCCGGCAGTGCTAGTGGTGTGATGGTGGTGGTCAGGGCGAGGACGCCAATCCTCCTCCTCCTCCTCCATACATGGCAGAGCAGTTCTTTGCGCAGTTTCTGGGAAGTCAGTGCAACATGGAAGCTATGCAATGCAATATGGAAGCGAATCTCAGGAACATCGTAGATAATACACGCAGGGCCGCAGGTCAAGGTGGTCAAGATGTAAATCAGTACAATACGTTTAAGGACTTCTTGGACACTAGACCTCCAATCTTCAAGGAAGCAGCTGAACCCTTGGAAGCAGATGAATGGATCAACACCATCGAGCAGAAGTTTAGGTTGCTACGTCTGACAGAATCTCTAAAGGTGGAGTACGCTGCTCACCAGTTGTAGGGACCAGCTGGTATATGGTTGGCACATCATCGTACTACTTTTCTGGCAAATCAACCGATAATCTGGGCATAGTTTACAGCAGCTTTTCGGGGCCATTATATCCCTCCTGGTTTAATGGCCATGAAGGTGACAGAGTTTTTGAGTTTGACTCAGGGTACCAGGACCATGGCAGAGTATCTGCATGCTTTCAACAATCTTGCTCGTTATGCGCCTGAATATGTCAACACAGAGGCTAAGAAGATTGCCAGTATGAAGAGGGGTTTAAGCCCGAAGCTCCTGAAGTCAATGGGAAACTCTTCCAGGACACAGTTCAATGATTTCATCAGTGACTGTTTGACTCAAGAAAACAACAACAATCTCTATAGTGCATCCAAGTCATGCAAGAGAGCTGTGGAAGCAGGAACACAACAGGGCAGAAATCAGGTGGCCAATCGCCCTCCATTTCGTTCAGCTGTGCCGGGGGCACGTTTCAAGCCTCCTCAACGTCATTTTCCTGGAAATCAACAATAGGCCAAGGTTCAGAAAGTTGCAAAAGGTCAGTCATCGCAGTACAAGGTGGGGCCCGAGACTCAGAACTTTGGAGGCAGTTGTGTCAAGGGACCATGTTATAACTGTGGCAAGGAAGGACATCTGTCCAGGACATGTCCTAGCCCGAGAAAGAAGACCAATCAAGTTCAGGCCCGTGTGCATCATACTTCTTTGGAAGGCATCTCTGAGGGAGAACCCATGACTGCTGGTATGTTTTCTGTCAACAATATCTCTGCAGTTGTTTTGTTTGATTCTGGTTCATCCCATTCTTTTATAAGTCAAGCATTTGCACTTAAGCATAATCAGGAAATGGTAACAATGGATTTTGGATTCCGTATAAACTCAGCTAGTGCAAGTGTGTTATCTAACCAAGTGGTTAAAGGGGCAACTCTTCGTTTGGAAGGTAGGCAGTACCGAGTAAGTTTAGTGGTTATGCCAGGGTTGTCTTTGGATGTTATCTTGCGTATGGACAGGATGAAAAAGTGGGAAGTGGTCATAGATACCGGAAAGAGAATGATATCTCTGAAGAATCCCGAGGAACATGAAAGGTTTCAAGTGTTTCTTCCTGATTGTCTCAACCTTAGTTCAACAAGTTGCACAGTTTAAGTGGCAGTTCTTCAGGAAATCCCTGTAGTTTGTGAGTTTCCTGATGTGTTTCTGGATGAGTTACCTGGTCTACCTCCAGATAGGGATGTATAGTTCGCAATAGAATTGATACCTGGAACAGCACCTATATCCAGAAGACCGTATCGTATGCCTCCTAATGAGTTAGCCGAGCTGAAAGTTCAGTTGAAAGAGTTGTTGGACAAGGGTCTGATTCAACCTAGTTCGTCTGAGTGGGGATGTCCAGCTCTTTTTGTAAAAAAAAGAAGAAAGACAAAGCTTTGCGTATGTGTGTGGACTATAGGCCTTTGAATGCAGTAACAATCAAGAATAAGTATCCTTTACCTCGAATTGATATCCTTTTTGATTAGTTAACAAGGGCCAGAGTGTTCTCTAAGTTGAACTTGAGATCGGGTTATCATCAGATCAAGATCAGGCCAAAGGATGTAACCAAAATGACTTTTTCTACTAGGTACGGGCTATATGAGTATCTTCTCATGTCGTTTGGCTTGACAAATGCCCTCGCATACTTCATGTACCTAATGAATTCTGTGTTTATGCCTGAGTTGGATCAGTTTGTGATAGTCTTTTTGGATGATATCTTGGTATATTCGGAAAATGAAGAAATTCATGTGGAACACTTGAGGATAGTTTTGACAAGACTTCGAGAACATAAGTTATATGCTAAGTTCAGTAAGTGTGAGTTTTGGTTAAAGAAAGTTCACTTTCTCGGTCATGTGTTATCGGGAGGTAATGGATTGCAAGGCGCCAACCTCAGTCACAGAAGTCAAAAGTTTTCTAGGTCTGGCTGGTTACTATCGTTGTTTCATCCTGGATTTCTCCAAGATCGCGAAACCAATGACCTCTTTGTTGCAGAAGGATGTGAAGTTTGTCTAGACAGAAGAGTGTGAAGCAGCTTTCCGAATCTTACGGGAACTATTGACCACTGCTCCTGTTTTGGCTCAGCCGGATATGGAGAAACCTTTTGATGTGTTTTGTGACGCATCCAAGTTTGGTTTGGGCTGTGTGTTGATGCAAGAAGGACGAGTGATAGCGTATGCCTCGAGACAGTTAAGGAAACATGAGATCAACTACCCTACGCACGATTTGGAGTTGGCTGCAGTAGTGCATGCTCTGAAGATATGGAGACACTACTTGTTGGGAAATGTGTGCAATATATACACCGATCATAAAAGTCTAAAATATATCTTAACTCAACCAGAGTTAAACATGAGACAGCAAAGATGGCTAGAGTTGATAAAGGATTATAACTTGCAAGTTCACTATCACCCTGGAAAGGCCAATGTGGTTGCGGATGCCTTGAGCCGGAAGTCACACTGTGTTGTGGTGCAACCGTTGTTTGAGAAAAGGTTCAACCTGTTACATCCAGAAGTTTTGTTCAGCATTCAACTCAGTTGTTCGCTTGAGAGCCAGGTAGTTGAAGCTCCGAAGTTTGACAAAGGGATTTCTCATATCAAGCGAAGGATGTTGGAGGACCCCTTAACCTCTTTCAGGTTGGATGAGCAAGGAGTGTTATGGTTTGGTGATCGTCTCGTGGTACCAAAGAACAAAGATCTTAAGAATAAAATTCTGGATGAGGCTCACTTATCTAAGTTATCTCTTCACCCAGGAAGCAACAAGATGTATCATGATCTAAGACCTCGTTTTTGGTGGACAAAGATGAAGAAAGAGATATCAGCATATGTTGCAAGATGTGACACATGTTGCAGAGTTAAGGCAGTTCATATGAAACCTGCAGGGATGTTACAACCATTATCAGTGCCTATTTTGAAGTAGGAAGATATCAGTATGGACTTTATAACCGGTTACCCACTACGGAAAAAGGGAATGATTCCATTTGGGTAATAGTGGCTCGTTTGACAAAGTCAGCTCACTTCATTCCGGTCAAGACCAGATATCGACCGCCTCGGTATGCAGATATATACATCAAAGAGATAGTGTGTCTTCATGGAATACCTAAGACAATCGTTTCGGATCGTGGACCACAGTTCACCGCACACTTTTGGCAGCAGCTACACAAAGGTTTGGGAACAAAGTTGGTTCACAGCACAGCTTATCATCCTCAGACTGCAGGTCAGACAGAAAGAGTAAACCAAGTGCTTGAAGATATGCTCAGAGCTTGTGTGTTATCCTCCAAAGGATCATGGGAATCGTGGCTATCGTTGGCAGAGTTCTCGTACAATAACAGTTATCAAGAGATCATCAAGATGGCACCGTTTGAAGCTTTGTATGGACACAAGTGTGTAACTCCGTTAAACTAGGTCGAACCAGGGGAAAGGAGATACTTTGGAATTGACTTCGTTGAGGAAGCTGAGAAAAAGGTTCAAACTATCCATCAACACTTGCAAGCAGCTCAGTCTCAACAGAAAAGTTATGGAGACAAAAGAAGAAGGCCGTTAGAGCTCAAAAGGGGAGATCATGTTTATCTGAAAGTAACTCCGATGAGGGGAGTGCAAAGGTTTGGCTTAAAAAGAAAGCTAGCACCGAGATATGTAGGACCATATCGTATCTTAAAGAGAAAAGGAGAAGTATCGTATCAACTTCAGTTACCCGAAGCTATGAGTTTGATCTTTCCAGTCTTTCATGTCTCACTGTTGAAGAAATGTTTATGTGTACCTGAAGAAAGTATAGAACCTCAAGAGTTGAAGCTAGCGTCAGACCTCATGTATCAAGAGCAGCCAGTGCAAGTTTTGGACAGCAAGGAAAGAGTAACTCGCAATCGTTTAGTGAAAGTGTATAAAGTGTTATGGAGCCATCATGATGATGGGGATGCAACATGGGAAATAGAAGACTATCTCCAGAAGGTTTATCCAGCATTCCATAAGCAATGGTTAGTAAATCTCGGGACGAGATTTCGTTAAGGGGGGAAGGGCTGTAACACCTCTATTGTTAAGCTAGCATAACATCATCATGCATAATCATCTCATGAGCATGGAGCATGCATGTGTTGCCTTCTTTTTCACATAAAATGTCATTTCATGTGATGGTATGCATATAAACCTATAGTGTTGTGTTGTTGTTTGGCTTGTTTGCAGTGGTTTGTTTTTTCCTAACAATATAACTTTGTTGAGAAGTCAAAATGAAGGCATGTTTATGCTGGTCATTTTGGCTAATCAAGTTGCTAAACCCTAGTCAACCCTATAGAGCCTAAAGAGTCCTTTTGTTTGACTAACCAAAACCTCCTTGATAGATGCTTTGCATGGCTGAGTGCCCTTAATCAAAAGTGTGTAGATTTTAGAGTAGAACAAAAGTTGTTTTAGGGCCCACTCATGAAAATGAGTTTAACAGGGTGTTTTAGGGCCCACAAGGCAGAATTGGATGAGTTTTGGACTTAGAAATTTTTCCTAAGTCCTAAACTGTCATTAAGTTTCAACCTGGCCATGTTTAGCGTATTCCCGAGCCTAAACCAAGCCGAACCAGTGTGCGATCTTTTAACCAAAGTTGTAGTTGATGTGTAACTCTAACCTTTGGTGCAGTTGGTTTAGCGTTCAATGGAGTGGTTAAGGAGTTAATCGCGTTTGAAAACGGGTCGTCAGTCGGCCATTAGGCAACTGAATCAGTCGATTCAGTTTGAATCGACCGGGGGAGTGGCCGACCGCGCGCAGAGCTTGAGCGCCGCGTGGCGCCCGATTCCCGACCAAACCTATCCAGCGTGCGCGGCGTGGTGAGCCTTGACCGCCCAAGCGCGCTCTTGCACGACCAGACACGCCCCTCCCTCTCTCTGCCTTGCTCTATGCTCTCACCAGCGACCGAGCGGGAGAAAGGGGGAAAAGCCATTGCCGTCGCCGTCCGCCGTGCTTTCGCCCCGCAAACCACACCGCCAGCCTCGCCTTGACCTTCCGCATCACCTGCTCTAGCCAACGCCTCCCGACAAGCCATAGGTGAGCCATGGGACGAGCTCCCGCCATGGCCGCCATGACCGCCGAGCTCGGTCCGCTGTGGTCGGTCCCCTTCCCGTAGATTTCGTGTTGTCCCAGCGTGCGTTCGTGAGCCAGTGAGGTCTCTAGAGGGAGTAGCAGGAGCCGGTTTAGTCGATTAGGGTTCGAGCGCCTCGGTACACCGTCGTCGCCGTCCACCATGGTTGTCGGAGGGTGGCATGGCCGTGGTTACGGGTGTTTGGAGTGGAAACCCTAGCATACGAGCCTTGCGCTAGGTCCATGGAGGTCTGTAGAGTAGGAATCGGGTGTTGTTGGCCTCGGCATGGCTGGAGGTGCCCGGCGTGGTGAGTCTGCGCTGTCGTGGCCGCCATTGCCAACATTGAGCTCGATCCGTCACGTCGCTAGGCTCGAGAGAGGTACCCATCGTTGCGGAAAGACGAGAGGAGTCGAGTGGTGGAGACGGTTTCGCTGAAGGAGCCGCCGTCGGCGAGCTCCGGCGAGGTCAACGACCTCCTCTACTTCGGGAGTATGTCAAGTGGGGCAGTTTGACCATGGGCCCCAGTCATCAGTCGCTTGGGTACAGCAGCGCTGTGTGCATGTAGCAGTTAGGGTTGGTGTTTTTGTTTAAATGTTTTTGCAGAAATGTTAATAATGCTTGTTTAATTCATAACTTGAGTTCTGGTGATCCAGTAAATGTGAAATAAGTTTTGTTAAGTCTGTTTTGATGAGTTCTATGCATGAAAAATATAATATGCCCAGTTGATGATAATTTTATGTGCAGTAATAATTAAATTATGTTTAGGCAGATATCTTGTTAAATGCATAATAATTTGTATGTTGCTCAGAAAAATATGGTTCTTGTTTTGTTAAGTTTTTGGAGTGATGTAGAATCACAGAAAAATGATAGATGCTACTTGACTGCGGAAAAATCTGAAGTTAACATTTAAATTGATTAAATGCTATTTTCTTGTATGATTTTTAGTAATTAAAATATATGTGATATGAGTGTGATAATTTTTATAGACTCCTCTTGTGATAAGAAGTTCTGAATAAAAATGTGAAATTTGTTGTTTGACACTTTTCAAGACAAGGTGTAGTTCAAAGTGCTTTTTCACCCTGTTATTTGTCTTCTTCATACAGAACAATGCTTAAGTCCAAATGACATGAAATTTGTACAGCATGCTTTATTCTCAGATGTGAACCTACAGTAATTTTTGTAGATTTTTCTGAAGCTGTTAGCTATAGGTTGCTGTTATAGGCTTGTTTAAAGGGGATAATTCGTTAATTAAGTTAAGCATGTGTATCTCTTTTATGTGAGGCCAGTCAGGGTGAAATGGTCTTTTCAGTGCATCCATATTAGCTACACTATGTGTGAAAAGTATAGCTACTCTCTAGATAGAGTGTTACACTCTACCGGAGAAGAGATATGGACGTATTCAGTCAAATTTAATGATAATGCATCTCTCCCATGCACGTATGGCATTCGTTCATTTCCGCATATGCATCATGACTGGTTCGGTAGAGGAGACAGCAGCAGCAGAGGACAACGAGGAGCAGCAGCCCCAGGAGCAGGAACAAGGAGTCAGAGGGGAAGAACCTGAAGAGGAGCTCCCGGAGTGCCCGAATCATCTGCCCAGCACTTTTGAGAAAGGCAAGCCCCAGAGCTTTTCTAACTACTTATGGTTTATAATTAACTTAATAGTATTATGCTTGTTGCATTAAGTATAGGAGTTGCTTGATACCGTTGATGCATTACTTTCCATACCTTGTTACCTTTGATATATTGTCCTTGTTACCTATTTAAGATAAAGTCTGAGTTCATGCTTAGTCTTGCTTAGACCGGTAGAAGTCGGGCAACCTTCATGTTACCCGCGAGTAATAGGTGGTTACTTGACCGTTAACCGGATATTACCATTAAGTGAGATAACTGAGTGTTGTTGAAAATGGAGATCGACAGATTCCTGTAGTGTTGTGCTACAGTATTTCTAGTCGTGTCATATGGGAAAATAGTATCTTGTTAAGACGGCCTTCTTGTCATGTTGAACGCATGTCCCACATTTAGCTGGAAGGATAACTCGTTCCGATCGCGAAGCCGCTCATTGTTCCAGACCGGTCCTCAGGTCCCACGCATCTGCCGAAGCCACGAAGGGGGTAGTGGGACGTGGGGGCGCGAAAAGTAAGACCCGGGTGATGGTGGTTAAGTCCAACTCCTTGGCAGTCGGTCTTGCCTCCGGGTGTGATGGTGGCGGTTGAAACCGCGGCTTCCTGGAACAGTGTTGCGGTTATCTGTAGATCACTGACGGGTGAGTGTGGTTTGTGTGGGGAATAAAATCAGGAGCTGGTTAGGAATCGATTATAATCGCCATCACTCCTGGATAGTGAGCACTTGAGTTGAACCCCGCTCGGTCTTGATACTGAAATTGTGGAACACGTGACAGCTATCATTATACTTTTGGCAATGGTTACTCGGTCTGTTTGTTATCTTATGGTGATTGTTGGATCACTACTATGATTGTTATAGTGCACGAGCTAACCTAGCTAAACAGGTTAATTACTATTTAATTTGCAGCTAGTAAGCAGGAGAACCAATTATGTAATTACTTATGCTTTTACACAAAAATGTGGTCTCATACCAGCTCCACTATATACTAGCCTTGCATACTCCTTGGTGTCACTTTATTTCTGCTTAAGTTGGGTAAGTCTAGCTGAGTACTTTCACGTACTCATGGCTTTGTTCCCCTTGTTGTTGCAGATGGCCAGGTCTTTTATGGTTATTGCATCAACTGTCTCTGCCCAGCTCTGGGAGTTGTCTAGGTCACGGGCAATGACCTCCTCTGTTCGTATCTTATGCTATGTTAAGGATGACTACTATGTGGCACTGTAACCGACTATGTGTGTGTGTGGGATTTCAGAACAATGTTTTCAGATCAAGCTTCCGCTACTTAAATTCGAACATGGTTTGTAATAACTAAAGTTGCTACTCTGAACAATTTATGTAATACTCTGTTGTGTGACGGTCAGTGCTGAATTATTATGATCCTATGTTGTTGATGTGGAAAAGTTCGAAATCCCTTGAGATTTCGTGGACTACCGGGTTTATATGGGCTCAAGTGCTGCAAATTTACTGCTTCAGCGAAGAATTTCGTACTTGTTCTCTTATAAATTGGTCAGTTCTGTGACATCAGGAGTCCCTGAAGACTTTGCAGGATTCTTTGAAGGCGCTAGAGCTTGCCGTCGAGCCCGTCCTTGGAATGATTCCGTGCCTTGAAGGAGTCGACGAGTCCTTGATTGATCGAGCGAAGGCTGCACCCAGGCGGCTGGCTCAATATATCAGGGACATGGCAACTTCAGTGGTGCAAGGTCTGTTGGCGACGCTGCGACTGCATGTGCCATCCTTCGACCTGTCGTCCCTCATGACACTTCCTAAAGGCAAGAGCGATGAGGACCTTGCAGCGATGCAGGAATAGGTCAAGGCCGTAGCGGAGGAGTACTCGCAAATTCTTGATCTTGTAGAGTAATATAGTCTCCTTGGTCCTTCGGCCATGATTTGTATCGCCTGTAAACAATTAATATTAAGTATAAAGAATCAAAGTATTAGTTACTTTTGATCTGTGAGATTTCGTGTATGGTCAACTCGGCATTGCAAGGAATGTCTTGTCAATGGGTTGTTTTGTGGATGTGTGACCAGACGTCTTATTAGACGGGTCTATCCGGGTGCTCTCTAGCACTTGGGTCTGGGTTGTATGACTTCGTTTCTCTAATAATCTTTAACAGTCTTATTAGAGAACTTAGTCTGCCCGAGTACTACTCTTAGTACCCATGTTCAAGGGATAACTTTGACCAAGCACCTCTGAAGGACCGTAGCGATGGTTCCTGTTGGGTGAATCGTATCCTCTTGGTAGTCGCAGCTTGAGTGTGAAAGTGGGTCGGACCTCTGTCCGGTTAGTATGTAACAGGGTGAGTACTACTCCCCTTGTTATACCTTATAGGAACTAGTATTTACTTTGTAGATACAATATTCTCTATAGGCTGATAGCCGGGTATTAAATCGTGCTATCATTTGAGTTGTATTGAGCTCAGAGCTCGTAACTCGAGGATGGTTGCCATTGAACCCTTCATCCGAGTAATATTATATATTAATCGATGGTATAAAAAGCTTATTGGATGATTGAAAGGGCTTTATTCGACTTAGTAGTCGTAATAAAGTGTAAAAGAAGGACAACTCTTAAAGCTCTTGCTTTGTGATGAAATCCAAACTTTATTAATATCCGAGGAGAAAGTACATTTGCCCTGAGTTAGATTTATAGCATATGCTTTGTTGGGGACTCGATTGCGACGTAGATGTACTCGAATCCGCTTAAGAGGACCCACCATGTCGAGTCCCCAACATGAGAAAGGCCATGACGGGGGAATACAGATCAGCTCATGTGCAGGTACATGCTGCTGTTTGGCGAAGAACTGGCATGATTGACAATGACGGGCTAAGCCTTCTGCATCTTTCAAGGCTGAGGGCCAATAGTACCATGATCTGAAGATCTTTCCGACTAATGTCCTTGATGCTGCATGGTTGCCGCAACACCCGGAGTGAACCTCATTGAGGATTTCTTTGCCTTCTTCTGGTGAGATGCACTTGAGGAGGATTCCTGATGAGGCACCGCGTCGATATAGCATGTCCCCAACTAAAACATAGTTTTTGCTACGTCTGGTGACCTGCTCTATAATAGTTTTATCACTAGGCAGTTTATGCTCCTTGAAGTAGTCAATAAAAACTTGTGTCCAGTCGGGTGCTAGAGTTAGAATCTGAGCGGAGGGTGCAGGATCAACCTCATCCTTCTCTTGGATTGAAGGTTTGGATAGTTCATGTATGAAGGTACCGCTGGGAACTAGAGCTCTGTCGTATCCCAGTTTTGCTAGGATGTCTGTTGCGACGTTAAGATCCCAGGTAATATGGATGAGTTCTAACCGTGAGAACTGTTTTTCTAGTTTGCGGACTTCAGCGCAATAGGCGTTCATTGTTTCCTTGGTGCAATCCCAGTCCTTGTTAACTTGGTGAATTACCATGGAAGAGTCACCATAGACTAGGAGTCGCTTGATGCCCAGTGTGACTGCTAGCTTGAGTCTGTGTAATAGCGCTTCATATTCTGCTTCATTGTTGGTAGCGGGCCACATTATCTGTAGGACATACTTGAGCTGCTCTCCAGCAGGTGATACGAGTAGCACACCGGTGCCTGCTCCACAAAGTTTTAAGGACCCATCAAAGTATATCTTCCAATGCTCAGGAATAGAGTTGTCTTGAATCTGCTGTATTTCTGTCCATTCGACAATGAAATCAGCTAGAGCCTATGACTTGATTGCTTTCCTTGGAGTGAACTTGATGTTGAGTGCTCCCAACTCGACTGCCCACTTGGAAATTCTCCCGGTAGCATCACGGTTGTGGAGGATTTCTCCTAATGGAAAATTCATAACAACTGTGATCTCATGAGCTTCAAAGTAGTGTTGTAGCTTTCTTGAAGATATAAGTAGAGCGTAGAGTAGTTTCTGTACTTGCGGGTACCTGACCTTTGAGTCGGAGAGTACCTCGCTGATGTAGTATACCGGTTGCTGGGTGTGAAAGATGTGCTTGTCATCCTCGCGCTCCACTACAATTGTTGTGGTCACAACGTGTGTGGTAGCTGCAATATAGAGCATCATCGGCTCCCTGGGTTCTGGCGGCGTCAGTATAGGTAAATTGGTGAGGTATCCTTTGAGCTGCTCGAAGGCCCTATCTGCTTCTACCGTCCACTGAAATCTATCGCCGGCCTTAAGTAATTTGAAGAAAGGTAATCCCTTTTCTCCTAGCCGTGAGATAAATCGGTTGAGCGCCGCCATACACCCGGTGAGCTTCTGAACATCCCTGACTGAAGTAGGTGGCTTCATATTGATGATAGCTGTGATCTGCTTTTGACTAGCCTCGATGCCTCGATAGCTAACAAGGAATCCGAGTAACTATCCTGAGGGTACTCCGAAAACACACTTTGTGGGGTTGAGCCTCCATTAGTATGCGCGTAGTCTGGTAAAGGTTTCCTCCAGGTCTGAGATGAGGGTAGTCGGGTCCCTTGTCTTTATGACCACATCATCGACATAAGCTTCCGCGTTGCGACCAATTTGGTCGCCCAAACAATCTTGGATAACACGCTGGTAAGTGGCCCCTGCATTCTTTAGCCCAAAGGACATGATTTTATAACAGTAGGCGCCGAAGGGAGTTATAAACGATGTCTTGGGTTGGTCTTCTTCCTTGAGAGCAATCTGATGGTACCCGGAATAACAATCTAGAAAGGACAAAAGAGCGGAACCTACCGTGGCATCAACTATTTGATCTATCCTTGGTAACCCAAAGGGATCCTTTGGACAGTGCTTGTTGAGGTCTGTGTAGTCAACACACATGCGCCACTCGGCAGAGTTCTTCTTTTTTACCAATACCGGATTAGCTAACCACTCGGGGTGGAGGATTTCTTTGATGAACCCGGCCGCGAGTAGTTTAGCTATCTCCTTCTTGATTGCCTCTTTCTTCTCCGGAGAGAATCGTCGTAGTCTTTGCTTGATGGGTCTAGAGCCCTCCTTTAATTCCAATTTGTGCTCAGCCAGGTTCCTTGGGACTCCTGGCATGTCAGCCAGCTTCCAAGCAAATATATCTTTGTTTGCTCTCAGGAACCTGGTGAGCGCGAGTTCCTATTCTTCAGATAGGTGAGCACTGATGACCGCCGACTTTGATGGGTCACCAGTTTCCAGGTCAATAGTTTTTGTTGTAACTTCTGCTGATGGTTGAATAGCGCCCGCCTTCTTAGTTGGGATTTCTGAGTCTCCAGGCTTGGTGCTGTGTACCATCTGTGCAAGTTCCTGTACCTCTAGGGCAAGTTGAGCTTTTTCGGCGATTTGGACAGCCTCTGTGTCACAGTCGAATGACCGCTTCAAGTCACCCCTAAAGGTTAAAATACCTTTGGGACCCGATATCTTCAACAGAAGGTATGGATAGTGAGGTACTGCCATAAATTTGCCAATAGCTGGTCGTCCAAATATGGCATTGTATGACGATTCGAAGTCGACTACCTCGAAACTAATGTACTCAGTCCAATAGTTGAGCTGAGTGCCAAAAGTGACACGTAGTATGATCCTTCTGAGTGGTACAGCCGCCTTTCCGAGTATTATGCCATAAAAGGGGGCACTTGATGGTGTGAGCTGAGTTGCAAGGTCCAGGTTCATCTTGCATAGGGTATTTGCAAAGATGACATTGAGTCTTGCTCCTCCGTCTATGAGTACTCTCCCCAATTTGAACCCGGCGACCGTAGGATCCAAGACCAGTGGGTAGTGCCCTATGTTGGAGTCGTTGGTCCATTGGTCTGCTCGGGAGAAATTGATTGGATGCTCAGACCAATCGAGGTATCTGGGGGTAGCCGGTTCGGTAGACATAATTTCCCGTAGACAGAGCTTTTGCAAGCGCTTGCTGTCACTGGTTGTTACTCCTCCGAATATCACATTGATGGTTCCTTTGGCGTGTTGGAAACTGCCTACGTCTTGCGGAGGGTCTTCAGCTACTTTCTTCCCCTTATCTTTCTTGTTTCTATTGAAGTCAGAGTTCAAGCCTCGCTCCTTGAGCTGTCGACAATGCCTAGCCTGATGTCCTCCTTTGGATGGAAAGGGCATGGTCCGTCAAGTAAGTAGTCGAAGGTGGATGGCTTGTTTCCCTTCTTCTGAGGCTCCATAGCTGCAATAGTGTTGTCCCCTGTTCTCTTGCGGGTGTTTTGCTGAGGTGCCTGGTTGCTTCTCTGAATGTTGCCTCGATCACCTTGCGTGTTTCTTTCGGGAAAGCATTCCTGTGTGCGTTCTTCTATCGCCATCATGGAATTTACTGCCCGATGAAACTCGTCAGTGGTGGTTGGGTCATGCTTTATGAAGTCCTTATAATTGTACCTTTCGGAAATGCCATTGCCAAAAAGGTCGATTACCTCTCTATCTGTTATGTCAGACACTATGGAGTGAATTTCTGAGAAGCGTCTGTAGTACTCTCGCATTGTCTCGTTTTTCTGCTGCTTGCAAGTCCTGAGCATAGTCCGGGGATCTGATCTCTCGGGGACACCCACAAAGTTCTCTATGAAGATACGATGGAGTTGTTCCGAGGAGTCAATGGACTCGGGTCTAAGCCTGTCGAACCATGCAAGTGGCATTGTTTCTAGAGCCATGGGGAGAAAAAATGCTTTGACATCGTTGCTTCCCCCTGCTAACTCGACTGCTTGCGCATACAGCCTGAGCCACCGCTTAGGTTCTGTCTTCCCATCGTATTTCGAGTAGTTCTCGGGTTTGAATTTCTGTGGAAATGGGACTGCTCGGAGCCTCTGGGAGAAGCAGGGGAAGCGATCGACGACGTCACATGCTACGATTGCGACTCCTCGGTATGATGATTCGGCTCCTCCTTCAGCTTGATCAGGTACTCGGTTGCCCAGGCGACTCCTTGCTGGAGCCCGGCCGAGCCTTTGACTGGGGTGGGATGAAGCTTGTTCGTCAGCTAAGGACTCAAGGTTTCGACCTCTGAGCTCTAACGCGGTAGTCTGAAGCATGATCAACCGTCGTTCTTCATCAGCGGTGCGGTTGTCCTTGGCTCCCAACTCCGTGGCTAAGGCCGAGATGTTTTGGTATGGTGTCTGGTACACTTTGTGACTAGCTACCCTCATAAATTGAGGCTCGAGGTTGCGCGAGCAGTCAACTCATCGTCGATCGTGATCCTCGTGGGACTGAATTTCCTGATCCCTGTCTCGATGAGCTTGGTGCTCGGCTTCATCTTCCAAATGTCTGCGGGTGTTATATTCCTCAAGCCGTACTTGGTAGCGTTCCATGGCCTCCTTTCGATGAGTTGCCCGTCTTCTGCGAGCATCTTTGGCCTAATTTCTTCATATTCTTTCTGCCTTCATTGACTCGGTTTCTCCGTGTCCTTCCGGGTCGTTATCGGATATCATACTCAAGGTTTTGTCATCTCGGAGGACATCTGGAGGAGTTGGAGGTCGTAGAGATGACTAGTGTCCTGCCATAAAGACCTCCCGAGTGAAGCCTTTGTTTGTTGATCCCGGTGTAACTGACCCTTTAGTAGAGGCACTAGAGTTTAGCTCTGTTGAAGTGCCATGTTCCTTAGAGGGAAGCTGATGTCCATATTGGAAAGGAAGTTGCTGGTCGATTGTGCCAACCAGCCTAGCCGGAGCTGGTTGTGTTGGCCAATGGACAATGTTGCCTTCCTCAGTTGAGCTGAAAACGAGTCCCCATTGGGCCCCGATCAAGGGGATCTATTGAAACTCTTTGAACTTTGCATCAACCAAGTCTTGGAAGCTTTCAGCCAGGTTCCGTAGTCCGAAGGTGATGCACTGAGTGGTATCCGAGTCCTTTCTGGTCTCAGAGTTCAAATATGAGTAGGAGTCGGATGCTTCGGCTTGGCCTTCAAGATCTTGCGGGTCTTGGATTGCGAGGTTTGCTAGATTCTGGGTGAGATGATCCATCTTTAGCGTGGCTTGTGCTTCTGATTCAGCGTGAAGTTGTTGATGTAGCTTCCCTTGATCATCTGCGATGCAAGTCCAAGAGCCAAAAACAAAAATTGATCCCGCCGAGAACATGTTGATGTGGTTCGTCGAGCTCTTGATCGTTGAATCGCCGAGAGCCCCTACCTGGCGCGCCAGCTGTCAGTGTTTGTTAACCGGCAACTCATCTTGAGGGATCTCAGACGATTTGTTCGGTGGGGATCGGCGTTCGTAGAACTCGGCGAGTACACAGGGACAGCGATTTATACTGGTTTAGGCTGCTAAATAGCGTAATACCTTACGTCCAGTGCGACTTGTGCCTTGTGTTATGATTCAAGATTCAATGATAGAAGCCGACCCCCGCTCCTCCTTATATATCCGGATGAAGCTAAGCGCAGACCGAGTCTTAGTCGGTTACATCAAAGGAGTCCTATTCTAATTACAAGACTTCCTTTAAGAACTCGACTAAGTTACATCGAGAGTCCTATTTCAAATACACTTTGTATCAAGTCTTCGGATCTCCCGTGCCATCCAGGATTAATTCAAGTACTCATCTTCTGATGATATCTCTGACATCCTGGTCCGTCAGCTACAATGCAAGATAATGATAGCAATAGATCCAAAAGCATGTAACATGATACAAGTGTGAAAGGCTAGTGCTCAAACTAAACATGTCAACAGGGTACATCTAGCTAACCAAAACTAGCACCTCAAAAGTGGCTAATCCACCAGACTGTACAGAAAGCTAACATGACACATAGTATACAGTGTAACACATGCTAGACTACATCAAAACATGATACAAAAGAAAATTTATATGCAAGAACTATACAAGTGAGCATATGAAAGACCATCTCATACCACAAGAAATAGACCATGAATGTACAAGTTATGAGTGTAAAAGAAAGCTCACCAAACTGCAAAAGCCTCTTTGGAGGCAATCCTAAATGGGATGTAGAGAACCATCAAAAACTTGATCACATCTAAAAGACCAAGTTTCATCAAGCACATGTTCTCCACCCCACATCCTCGTATCTACACACAAGAGGACAAAGCAACCCGAGTCTTGGATCCCGAAGGGTTAGCAAGCATGTACTTGGGAACCCAAGACTTGGTCACACATCTCAAAGGAGCACTCAACTTATCATGTAGGTTAGCATGATGCAAATGTTGGTTCAAATGCAATTGAAACCTCCATGGAAACATTCCTCAAAAGGACAACTCGAGGAGAAGAACGAGTCATACCACGGGAAAAGAGGCAAACATCTCCCAAGGTTTTTTGAGAAGCATGACATGGACCAACACAAGAAGCACTCAAAGCATGTCCATGACCATGACCCAACCCACTAGAAAGGAGTCATAAGACCCATCAACAAAGAGGGACTTCTTACTAGGAGCACAAGCATTCATGCCATGAGAAAGACTATGAACCACCATCTTCCTAGAACAGCGAGCTTGGCAGAAGTGTTTGCCATGCCGATAGCAAAAGCTTTCTTGATGCCCATCTTTCTCACAAAAAGAGCAATGGTACAAAGGCCTATCGGAAGGCACACCATTTTCCAACAAGTGAGAAGTCCCTTGGGACTTAGAACAAGAAGCATCAACATCCAACTTGGTGCCAACACTAGGAGCACAAGTGCCATGGGAAAGGCTATGTGGCTTCCTAAAAGCCTTCGCTCGAATAAGTCGCTCGTGTTTGACACGGCGAAATAAAAAATTGAATGAATGTCCATCTTTCTTGCAAAAGGTGCAATGAAATGTCTGATTTGGAACTCGTGTTCCAAAAATGTGAGAAGCACCCTTGCCATGAGAAATCTGTTGGATATCACTCGAAGAAACAACAAGGTTAGGACTAGCTATGGAAGAGCTATCCAAAACCTTGGCACAAGTGCTACAGTCAAAAGACTCACGCGCAACACAAGAACTCAACTCCGGTTGCAAAGATGCAAACTTAGAAATATCAACATCGGAGTTGCAAGAAATGCGTGAAAGACTTAGCACAAAGACTCTTGCATCTTTTGGCAAAAACCTCATTCTCAAACATGAGGCGATCACAAGTACCACAAGGAGTGTTTTTCATGTTTTCCTGCGGATACATGGGTGTATGTCGGATCTTGAGTGATGAGTGATTGTCAACTGGTTTGATGCTCATGTTCTTTGGCTTTTGTTGTGCAGGTGTCGAGCACGGATACAGTGATCGAAGGCAAGGTGAAGGTCAAGTAGAGACGTGCCGTGCCGATGGACCGGGAGCGGTGAAGAGCGGACATGAGGCTTGGACTGAGGGACCAGTAGCCTGAGGATCAGCTGTGGTGGCTTATAGCCTGGGACAACGACGAGCGGAGACTTGCGGGGCACAGTGTTGCTCGGGTCGAGGACCTGGGGACATGTGTCAGTGGACGGGGTGCACGGGCGGTGCATCCCATCTACGGCTCGGTTTGGTGGTTGAGCCACAAAAAAACCACTGGTGGACGGTTTCCAGGTTTGGGCCACAAAACCTGGGTGCTACGGGTTTGCCGAGTTTGGGCCAAAAAACTCGGGCTGAGGACGGTTTCTAGGTTTGGGCCCCAAAACCTGGGCGCTGGCGGGTTTCTGAGTTTGGGCCACAAAACTCAGGCGATGGACGGCTGGTTTCCCGGTGTGGGCCTCAAAACCGGGGGTTGGTCGTGAAGGCTGGTTTCCCGGTTTGGGCCTCAAAACCGTGGGCGAGGTCCGTGAAAAGGACGAGCAGAGCAGTGGCGGCACGTGGCGGCAATCGGTGAGGTTGCATCGAGGCAACGCTACCAGTTGTGCAGACGTGGCTGTCGGATCAGCATCTACTTCGAGTTGGTCCAGAATAACCCTAGGGTTTAGCTGGGTCGCTCTGTAATTAGTTAGGGGTAGAGTGGGAACTAGATTAGGATAAAAAGGGGGAGACACCCACCTCCCAAACCATCTCAGTCATTGCTATTTTCATTCTAGGGTTTCCTGCTTCCCAATCCCTGCTGTAGCTACTGAGATCCGCAGAGACGGTGAACAATACCTCTGTGTATTTGCTTTTTGAGTAAACAAGACCGTAATCTCGTTGTCTTCTCGTGTGGAGAAGTTTCGGCTGTAATTCGAGATCAATTCGCGTTTTGAGTTGTGTTATTCGCATTTTGCTTTTCATTCTCTCGGTGATTTGCTTCGTTCTCCCAATCCGAGGAATGATTTTCGATTTCGTTTGAACTGAGTTGTTCTAGATCGTGAGGCGCATCTTTCCACCGAAGGAATTCACTTCTAACCTCACGAGCTAGTAGATCGATCAATTTTCGTTTCGAATCGGATTTTATCTCCTTTGCCCCGAATTCTTCCGATTCACCGATTTGGAGTTAGGTTTGAGCCATGATCTCTTAGGGGTAGCTCACTAACCACCTTGGAACTCCTCATACCAAGTCTAAGCCTTATAGATTTTGATTCGGAGGAGATCGGGTTGAATCTGTGGAAGAACTGTGCAGTTTCGAGGGCATCAGACGCTCCAGTCGGGGGCATCGGATGTTGTGTTCTTGACGCCGGATGCGCAGGTGCCACGTGTCAAAAGTCTGCATTTTTGAAAGAGCATCAGACGCTGACCATCAGAGCGTCTGTTGGCATCGGACACGTCCTGGGGTTAGGCATCGAACGGTGAAGGTTCACTGTAGCCAACGTCCGATGACAGTCCAGTAAGGTTCCAGACAGGGTCTTTTCGCATCGGATGCGTCCGGTGCTTGACCATCGGACGCTGGCCAGCGTCTGATGCAGGATCTTCTGCACTGTTTTGTTCGCAGTTTGTTCGTCTGACTTCAGATTTGGTTTTAGGTTTTTGTGTTGGGTTTCTAGAGTCGTGTACTGTCCCGCTGTGCTTCTTGGAAGCATCCACCCTACATCTAGGGTCGCGGACTCTATCGAGCTCTAGGTTTGCTCTTGGGGTTGATTTTAGAGACAGAGGCTAAAAGTTTCTGAGAAGAAATTTGAGGCTCCCATTCACCCCCCTCTGGCCGCCTTGCTTTTGCACTTTTGGTCCTTCAATTGGTATCAGAGCGGGTTAAGGATCTTCCACCTTAGCTGGTTCCAGATCCACCGAAGGCGACATGGATCCCGGCGTGGGCAAACCGCCGTTTTTCGATGGGACGAACTATGCGTATTGGAAGATACGTATGTCGGCCTATCTTCAGAGTATTGGTGCTTCCATTTGGGATATCTGCAACTCTGCTGATTATGTGATCTTGGCTGCTCATGTGACTCAGCATCAGATCGATGAGCATGATGCCAATAGCCGAGCCTGTAATGCTCTTTTCTCATGTTTGAGCATGACGAAGTTTGATCGCGTTTCTCATCTCGCCACGGCTCAGGAGATTTGGGCTACCCTCATGCATTTCCATGAGGGAACCACTCAAGTCAAAACCCGTCTCTACGAGTCGCACAAGTGAGAGTATGAGAACTTTCGATACATTCCTGGCGAGAGCATAGAAAGTTTATTCACTCGCTTTCAGGTTATTTTCAACAGGATGAGGGCTAACAAGGAGCTGTTGCCTTTCGACGATCATGAGAGGGCTCTCAAGCTTTTACACACTCTCGATCGGTCGGTGTGGGACTCCAAGGTTCAGGCGATCATCGAATCGCCTAACTATGAGACTCTCACGTGCGATGAGCTCTTTAGTATGCTCAAGTCCAGTGAGATTGATGCCATGACGAGGGCTTCTTGTGAAAATCCTTCTGGCTCATCGATGGCTTTGCTTTCTGTCTCTTCTGCTAACCCCTCTGGTGGTTTTGCTTTGTCTTCTCTTCTATCTATCACAGAGGAGTAGCTGGAGTTCATGGGAGACGATGAGTTGGCTTTACTTGCCAACCGGTTCCCGCGGTTCCACAACAACCGCATGAACCGACGTCGTGGAGGAGGACGCGCTGGGTGTTTCGAGTGTGGTGATCCAGACCACTTCATCGCCAACTGCCCAAAGAAGAACAAGCAAGTGGCGGGCAAGGGCGATCGTGGCCACAAGTATGACTTCGGCTGGCACAAGGAGAAGCACGTTCCTCCCAAGCACAAGCGGAAGGGCGGCTTCAACAAGGTGTACATCAAGAAGAAGTACATGGAGAAAGCCCAGGCCGAGCAGCGTGCTTTCTTCGCCACGCTCAGCGACGTCGACGACTCGGATGACGACTCCGCTGCATCAAGAGATGACGAGTCCGAGAAGAAGAAGAAGATCGAGGACAAGCTGAACGGCCTCTGCTTCTTCGCCGACAACGAGGGTTTTTGCACCATGGCCCTCGGCAAGGAGGTCGACAGTCAGCTGGAGGAGATCCCTCAGAACGACGATGACGACGACGACACCTCCCAGGTATCTCAGACCCCTGACGAGCTTTCTGTTGAGGTCGAGAAACTTACTACCGCCCTTCTTAGTCATGATAAGCTGCTTAGGCGTGCTGCTAGAGAGTGGAAGGAGTTTAGACAGAAGTGCGAGGATACGGTGAAGGAACTTGAGTCTGTCAAGTCCACCGTTGTCATGATAGAGGAGGATGAGTGTGAGATGTGCACCAAGCACATAACTGACCATCTCACTTTGAGAGGTAAGTATGCTGCTTTGGTTGGAGAGGTGGAGGAGCTCCGGGCAAGACCCATGTTGTTGGGTGCGTGCAAGTCTTGTGCAGGCTTGCAATCTGAGTTGGCAGAGAAGGATGCCAAGATTGTGTCTCTTGAGAAGGCCAGCTCGGGTAGCACTTGTGTGTCTAGGTGCGCCTTGTGCGAGGGTTTGGAGATGGAGATTGCCAATGTGAAGCATGACAAGATGCAAATCGAGGAAGAAAACACATACCTTCGGACCATCTTGTCATGGGTGTCTAGTGGTGAGCCGCAGCTTGGGATGATGATTGCCCAATTCAAGCGTGCTGCTGGAGGTCCTGGTGTAGGTTTTGCTCAGGGTGTTGAGTGTGCTTCGTCTTTTGATAAGATTGGAGAGTCGAGTGATCTTAACCCAAGTGAGAAGCCCAACTCCACCACTACTCCCAAACTTACTAAGATTCCACCCAAAGAGCCTCTCAAGCCTAACACCAAAGATGGAGTGTTTGTTGAACCACTGAGAGCTCCACCCAAGAAATAGACATGGGCTCCAAAACCAAACCACCTCAAGAACAAGCTAGACACTATGCCACCTATCCAAGAGGAGCTCATGTCACAAAAAGGCAAATGATCCACACCCACTACCGTGAGTACCAACAACCCCCTATGAGAGCGGTGAGGTACCATTGTGAGCACTGTGGGAGAGATGGACACTTGAGGGAGTCTTGCTTTTGGCACAAGAGAGAGGAGCGCCATGCCAGGGAGATGAACAACACAGACATGTACCATCCTCTCCATGATGTAGATGTGCCGAATGTTCAAAGGCGTGCTGCTAGGCCTAGAGGTCCAATGCCTCAAGTTCCTAGGCCTAGGCCGCAAGGAGGACGTGCCCGGTGGGAGCCTGTAGTTGTGGGCTATGGACCTCGTGGCGGTGGCTTTGTAGTTAAGCGTTACCCCCCACGGCATTTTGAGTATCGGGATGGACGCTCTTCCCTTAGAGGACCACGTTTTCCTAGACGTGGTGATCGCTTTCCCCGTAGGCATGCTAGGAATGGTTTTGCTACTAACCGTTCTTTTGAGCAGCCGGCCCAACACAATTTTACTCACCCTAGTGTTGGACCGTTTATGTAGGTAAAACGATTGGAGAACGTTTGCTTGGTGGATTCCGGGTGCTCAAGACACATGACCGGAAACGCCAATTGGTTCTCTAGTCTTAGTCCAGTTGCTGGAAAGGAGTTTATCACCTTCGGCGACAATAGCAAAGGTAAAGTGTTGTCTCGTGGGTCGGTGCGAGTTAATGAGCACTTTGTGTTGCGTGATGTTGCTCTTGTTTCTAACTTGCATTTTAACTTTCTTTCTGTTTCGCAACTTTTCGATGATGACTATGAGATTCGTTTTAAGCCGAATCTCAGTCGTATTTTAGATCCTCAGGGCAATCTTGTATGTTTGATTTCGCCCTTTGGGAAAGTCTTTCATGCGAATTTCTCGGAGTCATTTGGAATTTCTCGTTGTCTTTTGGCTGGACCTTCCTCCTCTGATCTTTGGAAGTGGCATAGAAGACTTGGTCACCTGAGTTTCGACTTGCTTGCAAGGCTTAGCTCACTTGGCTTAATCCGAGGATTGCCCAAGTTATGCATGGAGAAGGATCTTGTCTGCCATTCTTATAGACATGGGAAGATGGTTGCCGCTCCCCACCATCCAGTGACTCAGGTCAAGACTAAGCGCCCTGGAGAGCTTTTGCACATGGACCTTGTTGGTCCGGCTCGGGTGAGCTCGGTTGGTGGGAAGTGGTATGTGTTGGTGGTTGACGATTTTTCGAGCTATTCGTGGGTTTTCTTTTTAGCTGAGAAAATCGAGACTTTCTCTTTTGCTCGCAATCTGATTTTGTGTCTTCAGAATGAGTTCCCTATGAACTCAATGCGAGCTATTCGAAGTGATAATGGTTCCTGAGAATACATATGATGAATGATTGACATTGATGAGGAAGGTTTGAGGCTTTTACCCGGTTGAGTCTATATCTAGCTATGCGCTTATTGTTTATGACTAACCGGTGGCGTGAGTTGTGTAGTGTTTCTGTGTTAGTGTGCGTGTGCGACATGTGTCTCTTGGCTGTGTTGATGTGCAAGTGTGGAGCTCGGATACAGTGGTCTCTGGCGAGGTGAAGGTCAAGTAGAGATGTGTCGTGCCGACGGATTGGGAGCGGTGAAGGATGGGCGTGCCGTGCGGCGGACGTGCCATGCTGATGTACCCAGAGCGATGAAGGGCGGACGTGAGGCTTGGACTGATGGACCAGAGGGCCAGAGGACCAGCTGTGGTAGCTGGCACGTGGCATCGGCGAGCGAGAGCACATGGGGATGTGCGGTGCATCGGCCGAGTCGCGAGGAAGATGCTGGAGTCGTGTCACTTGGCGGGAGGTCGGACACGGGCTTGCGTGCGGCACAAGTGCCGTCGGCCAAGTCAAGAAGGAAGGCGAAGGCATTGTGCCCGGCGTGGAGGCTGGACATGCATCGGCATCGGTGACGGTGGTCGGTGTGTGCGAACCACATCCCGTCTACGGTGCGGGATCGGTAGCTGAGCCTCAAAAAGCTACCATCGGTGGTTTCCGAGTTTGGGCCTCAAAACTTGGGGTGGCCGGTTTCCGAGTTTGGGCCTCAAAACTCGGCGAGGACGGTTTCCAGGTTTGGGCCTCAAAACCTGGGCGTGCGGGTTTCCGAGTTTGGGCCTCAAAACTCGGGGTGGACGGTTTCCCGGTTTGGGCCTCAAAACCGGGGGTTGGTCCGAAAGGACGGTCGACGCGTGGCGGCGTGGAAGGCTGGCGCGGTGGCGAAGCTATCCACGAGGAAGGCGCGGTGGTCGACGTGATGGCACGTGGCGGCATCAGGGAGGTCGCGTCGAGGCGAAGCTACCGGATGTGCGGGCGTGGCCGTCGAATCGAAACTATCAAGTCTGGACGATTTTACCCCTGGGGGTATTTGGGTTGAGTGCTTAATGTAAGGGCATTTTGGTCTTCGGATGTGCGCCTATATATATGAAGGGGGCTGCTAGGGCAGCCGCATCCTTGGGGAAGTGTCACTCTCATTTTGTTCATTTGAGAGGAGGCTAGGGTTAGAGAGAGGAGTGGCTCTTGTTCTTGAGCTTTTTGCCATCCACGCTTTATGTTGCGAGGAGTGGCTTGTAACCCGACACAGAGTGCTACACAATTCTTCATCTAGTAGCAATCCAAGGATCAATTTCGCTCCTCCTCTTTGTTGGCTGCAATTTGGATCGAATCACGTTTTTGTTCTTCGCGTTTTCGTTTTTCCCTTCTCGGAGATTTGCCTCGTTCTCCCTCTTCGAGCGACGATTTGCGATTCCGTTTGAATCAAATTGTTCTATGTCGTGAGCTCCTTCTTTCGACCGAAGGATTTCCCCTCTAACCTCACGAGCACAAAGATCGGGTCGAAATCGCGTTCGTTCTTCGTTCTTCCCCTTTTCTAGTGTTCTTCGGATTTCTCATGGATTAGTTGGATGGAAGCAATGATATCCTAGGATTAGCTTCCCAACACGTAGAAGAACACTTGGGAGAAGTTTGGTTGCAGCCCCGTTCGATTTGGTTGAGTTCCAATCGAATTTGAGTTTGATACGTGCTGTTTTTAGCCTTTCTGGGCATTCCCGGACTATCCGGGACTTATCCCCGGACTGTCCGGGGGTCAGAGCTGTTTCAGGGCAGCGAGGTCATCGTTTTCATTTTTGAACGGCAGACTGTCCGGGACTCATTCCCGGACTGTCCGGGGTTCAATAGCGGACAGTCCGCGGTTCACTAGCGGACAGTCCACGACTGCACAGTTTTGCTGATTTCGTCCGTATCTTTTGCATACGAGCTCCGATTTGTGATCCGTTTGTTGCGTTGGTTTCCTAACTTCTTAAGGATCATTCCAAAGTAATTTTTCCACCATTGGTTAAGGTATTTTTGGTCGGACACTTCCTTCTTCTCCATAGGAGTTAAGTGTTCCGCTTTCGGAGTTTCGTTTGTTCTAGCGGCCGTATCTTTTGCGTTCGAGCTCCGATTTGAGATCCGTCTGTTGTGTTAGTTTCCTAACTTCATAAGGATATTTCCAAGGTGCTTTTTCCACTAGTTGGCCTAAGTAGTTTTGGTCGAACACTTTCCTCTTCTCCATAGGAGTGGGGTGTTCCGTTATCGGAAGTTCGATTGTTCTAGGAGCTTGCTTGTGCAGTTTTGCCCTGTTGCTTTGGTGCTCCGTTTTGGGGGTTCTTTGGTAGTTCCACTGTACCTCTAGGACATCTCCTAGCGTATCCACCTATTCGTAGGCCATGAACTCACCGGTTGTTTGAGTCTTCGCTTTTGGGGTGATTTTCTGGGACAAGGGCCATCATTTCTCGAGAAGAAATTTGAGGCTCCCATTCACCCCCCCCTCTCTGGTCGCCAATTCGGTCCTTCCATTGGTATTAGAGCCAGTTAAGGATCTCTCTACCTTAACCGGTTCCGGATCCGCGAAGGCGACCTTTTGAGAGCGTTTTGCTTCCTACGTAGTTTGCCAAGGTGTTGAGCTTTTGTCTTGCTAACACTAACGGTGCTTTGTGAAATGGCACCAAGTTCCTCTTCTTGCATGTCCTTGTCCTCATGTTCGAATAATGGACATGTGATCGAGGATGACATTGCGAGAAGGAGGAGTGAGGCTCTGGAGGCAGAACGTGAGGTGGACGCTTTGCTGGACTTTCTAGGAGATGATGAGCATTCGACGGAGGATCGTATACGTGAACTTGGCAAGGCCAAGAAAGGTACACTTTATGCTTGTCTTGGGATTATGTCTCTACAATTTAATGCTTGTCGGGATGACAACAGTAGATATGATGAGCTTTGTGATACCTTGCATAGAAAGATCAAGAAGTTGAAATGCTCTATTGCTAGGTTGAGATGTGGTCTTTCTCATTGGAAGTCTAGTGCGTCATTACCTTGCACCTCTTGTAGTGACATGGTTAGGAAGAATGATGAGCTAAGCTTTTCCCTTGCTAGCTTAAAATCTGAAAATGAAATGTTGATATCTAATGCTTCCAAACCATGTTTAGTTTGCACTGACCTAAGCAAGGACCTTGATTGTGCTAAAACTGAAGTAGCCTTGCTAAAGTCAGATGCTTTGTTACCATGTGTTTATTGTGAGTCTTTGTGTACTGAAATTGATGAACTAAGACTGACTCACATCACATGTGTAGATGAACTTGAGCATGCTAGGGCTGAAATTGTTGAAATAAATTCTAGGCCTTGTAGCTTGTGCTCTTTGAATAAAGATGCTTGCCATGCTTCTAGTGATATTCATGATTCTTTGCTTTATGTGAATGGTGATGTTTCTTCCACCGATTTCATTTGCACATCTTGCACTGATTAAGAAAAAGAAGTTTTGGTTTTGAAAGCTTTGCGCGATGATATGAGCGCCAAGTTGGTTGAGCACAATGATATGAGTGCCAACCTGGAAAAAGAAAATGAGCTCTTGCGTACCACATATGCCGAGTGCATTAGGGAGGAGATGGAAAATTTGAAAAACACTCCTTGTGGTACTTGTGATCGCCTCATGTTTGAAAATGAGGTTTTAGCCAAAAGATGCAAGAGTCTTTGTGCTAAGTCTTTTGATTCACGCAATTCTTGCAACTCCGATGTTGATATTTCCAAGTTTGCATCTTTGGAACCGGAGTTGAGTTCTTGTGCTGCGCGTGAGTCTTTTGATGATAGCATTAGTGTCAAGGTTTTGGATAGCTCTTTCATAGCTACTCCCAACCTTGTTGTCTCTTCGAATGATGTCCAAGGGACTTCTCTTGACAAGGGTGCTTCTCATATTTTTGGGGCTCGTGCTCCCAATCCGGTTTTCCATTGCACCTTTTGCAAGAAGGATGGACACTCATTCAATTTTTGTTTCCGCCGTGTCAAACACGAGCGACGTATTCGAGCTAAGGCTTTTAGGAAGCTGCGTAGCCTTTCCCATGGCACGTGTGCTCCTAGTATTGGCACCAAGTTGGTTGTTGATGCTTCTTGTTCTAAGTCCCAAGGGACTTCTCACTTGTCGGAGAATGGTGTGCCTTCCAGTAGGCCTTTGTACCATTGCTCTTTTTGTGAGAAAGATGGGCATCAAGAAAGCTTTTGCTATCGGCGTGCCAAACGTTTGCGCCAAGCTCGCTCTTCTAGGAAGATGGTGGTTCATAGCCCTTCTCATGGCATGAACGCTTGTGTTCCTAGTAAGAAGCCCCTCTTTGTTGATGGGTTTTATGACTCCTTTTCTAGTGGATTAGGTCATGATCGTGGACATGCCTCTAGTGCTTCTTCTCTTGGTCCACGTCATGCTTCTCATGATGCTTCTATTGGTTCTTCTACAAAAACCTTGGAAGATGTTTGCCTCTTTTCCCGTGGTACGACTCGTTCTTCTCCTCGAGTTGCCCTTTTGAGGAATGCTTCCAAGGGTGTTTCACAATTGCATTTGAACCAACATTTGCGTCATGCTAACCCACAAGATAAGTTGAGATCTGTGACCAAGTCTTGGGTTCCCAAGTACATACTTGCTAACCCTTCGGGATCCAAGACTCGGGCTGCTTTGTCCTCTTGTGTGTAGATATGAGGACGCGGGGTGGAGAACATGCGCCTGATGGAGCTTGATCTTTTAGATGTGATCAAGAGTTGATGGTTCTCTACACCCCGCTTAGATTTGCCTACAAAGAGGCTTTTGCTACTCGGTGAGCTTTCTTACATACACATGCCTTGAACATCCATGTTCTATTTCTTGTGGTATGAGATGGACTTTCATGTGCTCACTTGTATAGTTCTTGCATGTACATTTTCTCTTGTATCATGTTTTGTTCTAGTCCAGCATGTGCTACCCTGTATATCATATGTCATGCTAGCTTTGTGTATAGCTTTTGTGGAGGAGCCACTTTTCATGCTAGTTGGTGATCCTCATGAACATTGTGCCATGTTTTATCATACTTCTCCATGAGCTTTAGTGGTATGATGTTCATTAGGTATCACTTTTCAGGTGCTACTTTTGGTTAGCTACATGTATCCTGTTGATATGATTAGTTTGAGCACTAGCCTTTCCACAATTTTATCATGTTACATGCTTTCGGATCTATTATTATCATTTTCTTGCATTGTAGCATGTGTTGAGGCTTAGGCTATGTTTGGGTTGATCATATCTTTAGGCTGCATTTTTGCTATACAGTGCTTTATCCTGTTGCATGGTAGTCATGTCTAGATTGAATTCAAATCTCCTTGTGATATCATTCATAGGTAGACCTCTTTTTGTTGAGAGTTCACCTTATGCTTTTATGTGACTAACCATTTTGTGGAGACCTTGGGGTCACACTGGACAAGACAATGCCTTGTGTTTTCTTCTGCCTTTGAGTGTGCAGGAGAACAGGAGCCTGTAGAGAGCATTTCGGCTCACGGACCCGATCCCACTTCTTCCACGACTTGGGGTTCCGTTCGAGCAGTTCTCCAGCGAGCACTAGCTGCACCTGTGGGAGCGACAGCATCAGGCGAGGGGGAGACGACTTCGGCGAGGCAGGCACCCCGAAGTTCAGCAGATTCAGGCGTCCCCTCGGGTATGACACCAGCAAGCGGTCATGCGCTTCATGAGGTACCTCCGACCCACTTATGAGTTTGGGTTTTGGTACTCTTCTTCCTTGACCTCTTGTTGTTGTGTGGTTTGTTCGATGTGGATTCTGCTGACTGTCGCTTGAGCGTTTCTTAGCTCTTTATTTGTGAGTTTGGTGTGTGTTTCCCTTTTAGTTGGGGAAGCATTTTGCTTGTTGTATCTTAGTTGGACTTCTCCGATACCCTTTTGTTTTGGGTTTTCCTTTTTAGGCTAGTTTTTCTTTGTCTTTGATAGACTAGCTTTTGCATGCATTTCATCATGTATTTCAGTGCATTTTAGAGCTTCATGTTTAGAGCAATGAGAATGAGATTATGCTCTTTTTGGTATGCCCTGTTTATTCATTATGATGCTTGTAGCTTAGGCTCCTTTTGATCACTTGATACATGTTATGAGTTGAGCTATTTTTGCAAATGGTGAACTTGACTAATCGACTATGAAACCTTTAATTTGTTCACCATTGAGATTGATAACTAGCATGGGTAGGATGTGTTGAGATCACTGGTGCTATCTTTTGTATGCTAGGTTGCTATGTCTCTTGCACTAAGTCATTCACTTGCTTGGATTGTTCATATTTACCTTGTGCTTAAAATTTGATCCAAGTCTAAGTGAAATGAAAAGATCGAGATGGGATTGCATGTGTCAGCACCTCACGGTATCGAGACTATTCTCATTGCACAATTGAGTTAAACTTGAGCCGTGTAGTGTAAGACCGAAACCGGTGCTTTAAGCTTCCGATTGCTTTTGTTGCATAGGCTTAGCCCGGTTGAAAAGTTAGGCAATGACCATGCTTTCAACCTCTCGCAATCACATGCTTTAATATGAACTTGTGTTAATACCGCTGCAATCTCTGATAAAATATTGAAAATAACACAAGTCTATGCTTCACTCTATTGCATGATGATTGAACTTTGCTAGGGGTAGTTCACCTTGTATACTTGAGTTAGCACTTGGTTGATTTCCTGTCTATTCATGCTAAGTGCTATTTTAGTGGTGGACTCCTTTTCAAATGGCTTAAAACTGCTCATATGCTCACTTGTTCATATTTCGTATTCATTTGATCAGTTTGAGCCTTTGCTAGCATTTGTATTGATTGCTACACTATCAGGGCAGCACCCTTTTGAGCATCTTTTCATTCTGATTGCTATACACTTGAAGTTGTTGCATTGTGCATATCATGCATTTTTAGCTTAGTGTACAGACCCCCAGCTCCGATACTCTTTGTGGTCACTTTCAATGCTTTTCATTGCCCCCATATGCTTTTGGTTGTTGACTTGTCTTGTGTTTGTGTCAACTTTGTGAAAAATGTCAAAACCCCTCAGCATGTTCCCTTTTGTCAAGAGGGAGAAGCTGTTTGCAAGGGGGAGCTTGAGTGTTGGCACAAAGGGGAGAGTCATGTATTTTTGGGGAGATCTTTGAGCTAGGGGGAGTTTAGTTCTCTTTTATGTCCTTCTTCACTCGGTATAGCTCTTTTCTGTGTTTCAATTGGTATCCATCTTTTGGTATGGAATGCAATTGGTGTCATGAGCTTTGTTGCATAGCTTTTGTATATAAGCTTGCTTTTAGGGGGAGTCGCTTTTGTCTTGCTGCTTCTCCACATGCTCCGAGTGTTTGAGCTCTATTTAGTGATTGAGCTTCTCTTGTGGTTTTTCTCAGTCGGTATCGAGCCTGCTAGTCGTGTTGAGCCGTTTTTGCCTCTGTCTAGAGGGACTAGCAGTTTTTGCTTGGTATTTTCGATTGGTATGGACCCTTCAGCTAGTTGCGTCGAGCCTATGTGCCTCTGTCTTGAGGGACTAGCTGTTTTCACCAATTCTTGGTTGTTTGTGATCAGTTTTGCATTCTTATGCGTTGATTCAGCCTCAATTGGTATGGAGTCTTGAGCTAGTGGTGTTGAGCCTCTTCTGCCTCTTCTTGAGGACTAGCTCATTTCTGACTTGGTTGCGTCGAGCCGTTGCCCATGTCTTTGGGAACCAAGTCTTTTGCTCTATGTGATCGAGTTTTGCTCATTGTTGAGTTGTTGCTCCGATCCCTTACTTGGTTGCGTTGAGCCGTTCCCATGTCCTTGGGACCAAGTTATGTCTCATGACAAGTGATTTTGCTCTTTGCTCTTCGATGGCTTTTGATCACTTGAATGAGATTTTCGGTTATGGTATCTCAAACCATCTCTTGTGCCTAGCTTTTGTCAATTCAATCATCAAGGGGGGTAAAGAGAAAGAGAGAGAAAAAGGGGGAGAAATTGACACAAAACCAAGTGGATAAGTACCTTGGTTTCTCTTTTGTGATGATTGTTTGAAAATTTATTTGAGATTGGTTTTCGAGTACCTTTTGGGATTTCATGAAACTATTGTTTCTCTTGACTCTTCGGTTGTGTGGAGGCTTTGCCCGCTTTTCCCGTTTCTGTCGAGACCGAGAGCTTTTATTTGGAGTTTTCATGACCCTTCCTCATCTCAAGTAGCCTTGTGTTCGCTTTTGTTTGGCTTTTGGGCACTTGGATGAGGCTTGCTTTCAAACCCTTCCTTTTTGGTTTTATTGATAGTCAATGCATTCATCAAGGGGGAGATTGAGAACACATATGATGAATGATTGACATTGATGAGGAAGGTTTGAGGCTTTTACCCGGTTGAGTCTATATCTAGCTATGCGCTTATTGTTTATGACTAACCGGTGGCGTGAGTTGTGTAGTGTTTCTGTGTTGGTGTGCGTGTGCGACATGTGTCTCTTGGCTGTGTTGATGTGCAGGTGTGGAGCTCGAATACAGTGGTCTGTGGCGAGGTGAAGGTCAAGTAGAGACGTGCCGTGTCGACGGATCGGGAGCGGTGAAGGATGGGCGTGCCGTGCGGCGGACGTGCCATGCCGATGAACCCAGAGCGATGAAGGGCGGACGTGAGGCTTGGACTGATGGACTAGAGGGCCAGAGGACCAGCTGTGGTAGCTGGCACGTGGCATCGGCGAGCGAGGGCACCTGGGGATGTGCCGTGCATCGGCCGAGTCGGGAGGAAGATGCTGGAGTCATGTCACTTGGCGGGAGGTCGGACACAGGCTTGCGTGCGGCGCAAGTGCCATCGGCTAAGTCAAGAAGGAAGGCGAAGGTGTTGTGCCCGGCATGGAGGCTGGACATGCATCGGCATCGGTGCCGGTGGTCGGGGTGTGCGAACCACATCCCGTCTACGGTGCGGGTTCGGTAGCTGAGCCTCAAAAAGCTACCATCGGTGGTTTCTGAGTTTGGGCCTCAAAACTCGGGGTGGCCGGTTTCTGAGTTTGGGCCTCAAAACTCGGCGAGGACGGTTTCCAGGTTTGGGCCTCAAAACCTGGGTGTGCGGGTTTCCGAGTTTGGGCCTCAAAACTCGGGGTGGACGGTTTCCCGGTTTGGGCCTCAAAACCGGGGGTTGGTCCGAAAGGACGGTCGACGCGTGGCGGCGTGGAGAGGCTGGCGCGGTGGCGAAGCTATCCACGAGGAAGGCGCGGTGGTCAACGTGACGGCAGGTGGCGGCATCAGGGAGGTCACATCGAGGCAAAGCTACCGGATGTGCGGGCGTGGCCGTCGGATCGAAACTGTCAAGTCTGGACGGTTTTACCCCTGGGGGTATTTGGGTTGAGTGCTTAATGTAAGGGCATTTTGGTCTTCGGACGTGCGCCTATATATATGAAGGGAGCTGCTAGGGCAGCCGCATCCTTGGGGAAGTGTCACTCTCATTTTGTTCATTTGAGAGGAGGCTAGGGTTAGAGAGAGGAGTGGCTCTTGTTCTTGAGCTTTTTGCCATCCACGCTTTATGTTGCAAGGAGTGGCTTGTAACCCGACACAGAGTGCTACACAATTCTTCATCTAGTAGCAATCCAAGGATCAATTTCGCTCCTCCTCTTTGTTGGCTGCAATTTGGATCGAATCACGTTTTTGTTCTTCGCGTTTTCGTTTTTCCCTTCTCGGAGATTTGCCTCGTTCTCCCTCTTCGAGCGACGATTTGCGATTCCGTTTGAATCAAATTGTTCTATGCCGTGAGCTCCTTCTTTCCACCAAAGGATTTCCCCTCTAACCTCACGAGCACATAGATCGGGTCGAAATCGCGTTCGTTCTTCGTTCTTCCCCTTTTCTAGTGTTCTTCGGATTTCTCATGGATTAGTTGGATTGAAGCGATGATATCCTAGGATTAGCTTCCCAACACGTAGAAGAACACTTGGGAGAAGTTTGGTTGCAGCCCCGTTCGATTTGGTTGAGTTCCAATCGAATTTGAGTTTGATACGGGCTATTTTTAGCCCTTGTGGGCATTCCCGGACTATCCGGGACTTATCCCCGGACTGTCCGGGGGTCGGAGCTGTTTCAGGGCAGCGAGGTCATCATTTTCATTTTTGAACGGCGGACTGTCCGGGACTCATTCCCGGACTGTCCGGGGTTCAATAGCGGACAGTCCGCGGTTCACTAGCGGACAGTCCGCGACTGCACAGTTTTGCTGATTTCGTCCGTATCTTTTGCATACGAGCTCTGATTTGTGATCCGTTTGTTGTGTTGGTTTCCTAACTTCTTAAGGATCATTCCAAACTACTTTTGCCACCATTGGTTAAGGTATTTTTGGTCGGACACTTCCTTCTTCTCCATAGGAGTTAAGTGTTCCGCTTTCGGAGTTTTGTTTGTTCTAGCGGCCGTATCTTTTGCGTTCGAGCTCCGATTTGAGATCCGTCTGTTGTGTTAGTTTCCTAACTTCATAAGGATCTTTTCAAGGTGATTTTTCCACTAGTTGGTCTAAGTAGTTTTGGTCGAACACTTTCCTCTTCTCCATAGGAGTGGGGTGTTCCGTTATAGGAAGTTCGATTGTTCTAGGAGCTTGCTTGTGCAGTTTTGCCCCGTTGCTTTGGTGCTCCACTTTGGGGGTTCTTCGGTAGTTCCACTGTACCTCTAGGACATCTCCTAGGGTATCCACCTATTTGTAGGTCGTGAACTCACTGGTTGTTTGAGTCTTCGCTTTTGGGGTGATTTTCTGGGACAAGGGCCATCATTTCTCGAGAAGAAATTTGAGGCTCCCATTCACCCCCCCTCTGGTCGCCAATTCAGTCCTTCAGTTCCAAGTTTAAAAACTCGGATTTTGAGAAGTTTTGTGATTATTTGGGTTTAGAGCATCAGTTTTCTTGCCCCTACACACCGCCATAGAATGGTGTTGTAGAAAGGAAGAATCAGACCCTTGTAGAGATGGCCAGGACGATGCTCGATGAGCATAGGACTCCTAGGCGGTATTGGGCCGAGGTTATGAGCACTACATGCTATATTTACAATTGCATTTTTCTCCGATCTTTCTTGAAAAAGACTTCTTATGAGTTGCGTTTTGGAAAACAACTCAAAGTGAGTTATTTTAGAGTTTTTGGTTGCCATTGTTTTATACTCAAGAAAGGCAACCTGGACAAATTTGAGTCTCGTTCGTCTGACGGTGTATTTTTGGGTTATGGCACTCATACTCGTGCATATAGTATACTTGACCATGATACTAACCGAGTCATGGAGACATCCGATGTCACCTTCGACGAGACCATGGTTTGTCCTTCTTCTAGATTTGAGCGTGCAGGTGATCATGAGGTTGGCGAACCTCTTTTTGATGACGAGGACGAGGGTGTTGAAGGGATGGATGATCCAGCACCACCTCCACCTGTTGTGCCGCAAGCATCGGCTTCTACTACGACGACTCACGGCACCAACCCCTCTTCGTCGACTACTTGGGGGCCGTGGAATCCGCCACCTCAAGCTGTACCTTTTGTACCTGAGGAGGCGCCAGCTGCTGTTGAGGGGGAGGTTTCTTCAGCTCGGGAGGCTCCACGACACATTTAGCTCCAACACCCGCCTCAACAGATGATTGGCAGCATCGGCGAACGTGTCACTCGGTGAAGGTCACAACAAATCTCTCACTTTGCTCATTCTGCATTTGTTGCTGATTTTGAACCCCGAGATGTTGGACACGCTTTATCTGATCCAGATTGGGTTAATGCCATGCATGAGGAGTTAGAAAATTTTGAAAGAAATTGGGTTTGGGTTTTGGTTCCACCTCCTCCAGAGTGTCACCCTGAAGGACCGAGAATGCAATAGCAAGGCGACCAGAGGGGGGGGTGAATGGGAGCTCAAAAATTTCTCTCGAAACTTTGGCCTTTGTCCTACAAATCAACCCCCAAAAGCTTCGATCGAAACCGTGATGCCCACGACCCTTGGAAGACGGTGGATGATCCCTAGGATCACAGCGAGGAACCACAAAGTGACAGCAAACCAAAAGCCAAAAGCACCGGCACAAGTTTGATGCCTAGAAACCGAGTCCCAAACGTAGATTGAAGGCTACATCGGGAAGTCCCCAAATACTGATGCTAACAAGTAGCAAAGATACCTAGAGAGGTTCCTAGGTGAACTACAGGACCAACCGAGAAGTCCGGAAACCAAGCGAAGAAGCCGAGAGAGCAAACGCACTAAAACTCAGCACACAGCCGATTCCCGGACTGTCCGCCAGTACGGTCCCGGACTATCCGGCTCAACCGCGGATTGTCTGTGGGGGGATGGCGGACTGTCCGCTGGCAAAAACCCTGAAACAGCACAGTTGCTGCAGGTCCCCTGGACGTTCCCGGACTGTCCGCGAACTCCAACGGCGGACTGTCCGCCGGTCACCCAAAAGCAAAATGCCCGAGGAACACAGCCACTAGTCCGGCTCGTCCCCGACGCGCGGACTGTTCGCCGGTCAAACCGCGGACTGTCCGCGACCTCACAGTGAAGGCGATTTCGGTCGCCCTTCACACACAACCTCCCAAATCTGAATCAAATCACAATCCCACGTTCCCAAACTTGGAGAAGATGATCACGAGGTAGTTAGGAGACTATCCCCAAGAAATCATCCGCTCAAATCAACTCAATCACTGGGAAATCAAAAGGGAAGAAGTATGAACGAAAAAGCGCCATGAAAACGAAATCAACTCGATCTACTTGTTCGTGAGGAGTTAGATGAATTCCTTTGGTGGAAATGATCTCCTCACTATAAAGAACAAGTTGATTCAAACGGATTTCGCAAAGACGCAGTAGAGAGGGACATCGAGTGACGGGAAAATCACGGAGAAACGAAGAACGTGAAGAACACGAACAAAACGCGAATCAAGTCAACGATCTGCAACCGTGTGGCTACCACACGCTACAACAGTGAGATTACGGTCTCACTTCCTCAAAATCTCCAGTACACAGAGGTATGGTTCTCTGCGGATCTCAGTTGCTACAGCAGGGGATTTGGAGAGCAGGAAAACCTAGAAGGCAAAGAGCAAATGTCTGAGATAGGATGGGAGGTGGGTGTCTCCCTCTACTTATCCTAATTCTAATTCCCACTCTACCCCTAACTAATTACAGAGCGAACCAGCTAAACCCTAGGGTTATTCTGGACCAACTCAAGATAGTTGTGATCCGACGGCCACGCCCGCACAACTGGTAGTGTTGCCTCGACACAACCTCACCGATTGCCGCCACGTGCCGCCTCCGCTCTGACCGTCCTTTTCCCGGACTTCGCTCCCGGTTTTGAGGGCCAAACCGAGAAACCAGCCTTCACGACCAAACCCCGATTTTGAGGTCCAAACCGGGAAACCAGTCGTCCATCGCCTGAGATCAGTGGCCCAAACTCAGAAACCTGCAGCGCCCAGGTTTTGAGGCCCAAACCTGGAAACCTTCCTCGGCCCGAGTTTTGTGGCCCAAACTCAGAAACCATCAGCACCCAGGTTTTGAGGCCCAAACCTGGAAACTGTCCTCTCGGTGTTTTTTCTGTGGCTCAACCACCAAACCGAGCCGTAGAGGGGATGCACCGCCCGTGCACCCCGTTCACCAACACGTGTCCCCAGGTCCTCGACCCAAGCAACACCGTGCCCGCAAGTCTTTGCTCGTCGCTGTCCCAGGCTGCCAGCCACCACAGCTGATCCTCGGGCCACCGGTCCCTCAGTCCAAGCCTCACGTCCGCCCTTCGCCACTCTCGGTCCATCGGCACGGCACGTCTCTACTTCACCTTCACCTTGCCTTCGATCACTGTATCCGTGCTCGACACCTGCACAACACAAGCCAAAGAACATGTGCATTATCCCAGTTGACAATCACTCATCACTCAGAGACTCGGCATACACCCTTGTATCCGCAATCTCCCCCTTGATGAGTGCATTGTCAACTACCAACACAAATCATAATGGAATAGAGGAAGGAAGGCAGAAGGAGAGAGAACTCGACCAAATGACCCAAAAGCATATCAAAGCCGAAGAAGGTCAAGTGGAAAGAGCAAAAACAACTTGGTTTCCAAAGACATGGCCGACGACTCGACGCAACCAAGCAAAGCAAAGCTAGCCCTCAAGAAGAGGTAGAACAGGCTCAACACCGCTAGCGAGAAAGCTCGATACCGATTGAAAGATCAACTTAAATTCAAGCAAAACAGAGCTAGCCGTCAAGAAGAGGCAGAACGGGCTCAACACCGCTAGCGAGGAAGCTCGACACCAACTGAAGAAAACTTGATACCAGCTGAAGAGCATAACAGCAAAGGTGCTAGTCTCTCAAGAACGAGGCAAAGGCTCAACACAACTAGCTACCAAAAATGCTCCGAACCAACTGTTACCAGCTCAAAAACGCAGCAGCGAGCAAACTCCCCCTCGAATGGTGCACACAACCAGGAACCAGGAAATCTCCCCCTTAGTTCAACTCGGAAAGTACATGATTTATCAATATTTTCTCCCCCTTAGTTGAACACAGAAGGCACTCATGATTTGTCAATATTTTCTCCCCCTTATTTGAAAATGCACCATCAAGCAAGTTTCTCCTCCTTGACAGAAGAACTCTCCCTTCCAAAATGCAGATGAGTCAAAATGCAAGTTAGTAGCTTCAGGAATATAGTCGATAGAATGAGAAGATGCTCGACAGAGTGCTGATCCGATGACTTATAAAATGCACAGAATGCTAGCAAAGGCTCAAACTGATCACCAAATGCAAAATATGAACATGTGAGCAAAGTGAGCAGTTCTTAGCCAAAAAGGTATTCACCATCAAAATAGCACCAAACATGTATAGACAGGAAGTCAAACAAGTGCTAAACATGTATACAAGGTGAACTACCCCTAGCACAGTTCAACCATCATGCTATAGAGTGAAACATAGACTTGTGTATCCAAATTTTATCGGAGTTGCAGCGGTTAGATTACACAAGTTCAAATTTTGGCATGTGATTGCGAGAGGTTGAAAGCTTGTCATTGCCTAACTTTTAAACTGTGTGAAGCCTATGCAGAAGCAATCAGAAGCTTAAAGCAGCAGTTTCGGTCATGCACTACACAGCTCAAGTTTAAATCAAAGTGCAATGAGAAACCGTCTTGAAACTGTGATGTGCTGACAAGCAGTCCCGTCTCGATCTTTCCAATTCACTTAACTTGGTGCAAATTTTATCTTAGAATATGAACATACCAAGCAAGTGAATGACTCAGAACTAGAGACATAACAACCTAGCATATATGAAAAGCACGAGTGAAATCTACACATCCTACACATGCTAGTTGCATATCTCAATGGTGAACAGTTTCAAGTTTTATGTTCATGAAGCAGGTTCACCATTCAAAAATAGCTCAGCTCACAACATGCATTAGTGATCAGAAGGAGCATAAGCTACAAGCATCATCATAAAGCATCGGAGCAAATACTATACAGAGCATAGCCACAATCTAAAGATTATATTCACGAAGCTCTGAATGTAAATATGCTAGATGAAATGCAGAAAAGATACCAATCGAAAAACACACAGTCAGGTTATGATACAAGAGTCAAAATGTTTCCCCCATCTAAAAGGGGAAACACACACCAAGCTCACCTCTCAACCTAGCAAAAGTTGATTGGTCCAAAGGCTTGGTAAAAATATCAGCCAACTGATGATGAGTATCGACATGGCGAAGGTCGATATCACCCTTCTCATAGTGGTCTCGCAGATAATGAAAGCGCACATCAATGTGTTTGGTCTTAGAGTGCAGCACGGGGTTCTTAGCAACGCTAATAGCACTCGTGCTGTCACAAAGCAAACAAACACGAGAAAAGCTCAGACCAAAATCACGCAAAGTGGCCATCATCCAAAGCAACTGGGAACAACAGCTAGCCACAGCAACATACTCAGCCTCCGTGGTAGACTAGGCGGCACTAGACTGCTTGCGAGAAGACCACGATACAAGAGAAGAACCAATAAACTGACAAGTCCCAGAGGTGGACTTGCGATCAATACGGCAACCAGCAAAAACGGCATCAGAATAACCGCAAAGGGAGAGGGTGGAGGAAGCAGAATACCAAATCCTGAACTCTGGAGTGAAGCATAAGTACCTCATAATGCGCTTGACCGCCTGACGGTGAGAAGTGCGTGGTGACGAGTGAAATCACGCGCACAGACACACCGCGAACTGGATGTCCGGGCGTGTCGCCATCAGGTACAGCAGCGACCCGATCATACTTCGGTACTCTTTCTGGTCCATCGCTTCTCCATCCACATCCGCATCTAGGGCCGCCATGGTCGGCATGGGTGTTGGAAGAGGCTTGGCCTCACCCATGTCAAACTTCTTCAGGATGTCCTTGGTGTAGTTGCCCTGGTGCACGAACGTCCCTTCTCGGGATTGCTTGATTTGCAACCCGAGGAAAAACGTCAACTCGCCCATCATGCTCATCTCAAACTCCCTGCTCATAGTGTCTGCAAACTTGGCAACCAAAGCGTGAGAAGAACCACCGAAAATGATATCATCCATGTAAATCTGGACCAAGAGAGTGTCATTGCCTTGCTTGAGGAGAAAGAGCGTTTTATCCATACATCCCATTTTAAAACCCTTAGCTAGCAAAAAGGTTTTCAACCTATCATACCAGGCTCTAGGGGCTTGTTTCAAACCATACAAAGCTTTGTGAAGTTTAAAAACATGGTTTGGAAACTTGGGATTTTCAAAACTAGGGGGTTCTTTCACATACACCTCTTCTATGTAGCCGTTTAAGAAGGCACTCTTGACATCCATTTGAAAAAGTTTAAACCCTTTGGATGCAGCAAAAGCCAAGAGTATCCTAATTGCCTCCAAACGAGCTACAGGAGCAAAACTCTCCTCATAGTCTATCCCCTCCTTCTTACTATACCCCTGGGCTACAAGTCTGGCCTTGTTTCTCACAACATGGCCATCTTCTCCTTGTTTGTTTTTGAAAACCCATTTTGTCCCAATAGGGTGACACTCAGGAGGAAAAGGAACCAGAACCCAAACCCGATTTCTCTCAAAGTTTTCAAGCTCCTCATGCATGGCATTGACCCAATCTGGATTCGTCAAAGCGTGTCCAACATCTCGGGGTTCAAAATTAGCAACAAATGCAAAATGAGAAAAGTGAGAGATTTGTTGTGACCTTGACCGAGTGACACGTTCGCCGATGCTGCCGATCATCTGTTGGGGCAGGTGTTGGCACTAGATGTGTCGAGGCGCCTCCCGAGCTGATGTAGCCTCCCCCTCAACAGCAGCTGGTGCCTCCTCGGGTACAAAAGGTACCGCTCGAGGTGGCGGATCCCATGGCCCCCAAGTCGAAGAAGAGGGATCGGGGCCGTGAGTCGTAATAGAAGCCGCTCTTTGCGGCATAGCAGGTGGAGGAGGTGTTGGGTCATCCATCCCTTCAGCACCTTCTTCCTCATCATCAAAAAGAGGCTCGCCGACCTCATGATCACCTGCACGCTCAAAACGAGAAGAAGGACAAACCATGGTCTCATCGAAGGTGACATCAAATGTCTCCATGACTCGGTTAGTATCAAGGTTAAGTACACGATAAGCACGAGTATGAGTGCCATAACCCAAAAATACACCGTTAGAAAAACGAGACTCAAACTTGTCCATGTTGCCCTTTTTGAGTATAAAACAATGGCAACCAAAAACTCGAAAATAACTCACCTTGGGCAGTTTTCCAAAATGCAACTCATAAGACGTCTTTTCAAGAAAGCTCAGAGAAAAATGCGATTGGAAATGTAGCATACAGTGCTCATAGCTTCGGCCCAATATCGCCTAGGAGTCCTATGCTCATTGAGCATCGTCCTGGCCATCTCTACAAGGGTCCGATTCTTCCTTTCTACAACACCATTCTGAGGCGGTGTGTAGGGAGAAGAAAACTGATGCTCTAAACCCAAAGAGTTACAAAACTTCTCAAAATCCGAATTTTTGAACTCGGAACCATTATCACTCCTAATAGCTCGCATCGAGTTCAAAGGGAACTCATTTTGAAGACGCAAAATCAGATTGCGAGCAAAAGAGAGTCTCAGTTTTCTCAGCTAAAAAGAAAATCCACGAATATCTCGAAAAGTTATCAACAACAACAAGCACATACCACTTCCCCCCAACCGAGCTCACCCGAGCCGGACCAACAAGGTCCATGTGCAAAAGCTCTCCAGGGTGCTTGGTCATGACCTGAGTAACTGGATGGTGGGGAGCGGCAACCATCTTCCCATGTCTACAAGAATGGCAAACAAGATCCTTCTCCATGGATAACTTGGGCAATCCTTGGATTAGTCCAAGTGAACTAAGTCTTGCAAGCAAGTCGAAGCTCAAATGTCCTAGTCTCCTATGCCACTTCCAAAGATCAGAGGCGGAGGGTCCAGCCAAAAGACAACGAGAAACTCCAAATGACTCCGAGAAATCCGCACGAAAGACTTTCCCAAAGGGCGAAATCACACAAATAAGATTGCCCCGAGGATCCAAAACACGACTGAGATTCGGCTTAAAACAAATCTCATAGTCGTCATCAAAGAGTTGCGAAACATAAAGAAGGTTAAAATGCAAATTAGAAACAAGAGCAACATTGCGCAACACAAAGTGCTCATTAACTCGCACCGACCCATGAGACAACACTTTACCTTTGCTATTGTCGCCGAAGGTGATAAACTCCTTTCCGGCGATCGGACTAAGACTGGACAACCACTTGGCGTTTCCGGTCATGTGCCTCGAGCAACCGGAATCCACCAACCAAACGTTCTCCAATCATTTTACCTACATCAATAGAAAGACATAGGGTGAGCATACGGTCCAACACTGGGGTTAGTGAAGTAGGAAGAATACCAGTGTTGGGCCGGCTGCTCAAAAGAACAGTTAGCAGAAAAACCATTCCTAGCACGCCTATGGGAAGAGCGATCACCACGTAGAGGAAAACGTGGTCCACTAAGGGAGGAGCATCCATCGCGATACTCAAAGCGCGGTGGTGGAAAACGCCCAACTACAAAGCCACCGCCACGGGTCCATAGCCCACAACTGCAGGCTCCCGCCGGGCACGACCTCCTCGCGGCCTAGGCCTAGGAACTTGAGGTTTTGGACCTCTAGGCCTAGCAGCATGCCTCTGAACATTCAGCACATGTACATCATGGAAAGGATGGTACATGTCCGTGTTGTTCATCTCCTTTGCACGGCGCGCCTCTCTCTTGCGCCGAAAGCAAAACTCACTCAAGTGTCCATCTCTCCCACAGTGCTCACAATGGTACCTCACCGCTCTCAAAGGGGGTTGTTGGTACTCACGGTAGTGGGTGTGGATCACTTTGCCCTTCTGTGGCATAAGCTCCTCTTGGATGGGTGGCATGGTGTCTCGCTTGTTCTTGAGGTGGTTTGGTTTTGGAGCCCATGATTGTTTCTTGGGTGGAGCTCTCGGAGGTTCCACAAATAAACCATCCTTGGTGTTAGGCTTTAGAGGCTCTCTGGGTGGAATCTTGGTAAGCTTGGGAGTAGTTGTGGAGTTGGACTTCTCACACGGGTTCAGAGCACTCGACTCTCCAATCTTCCCAAAAGATGAAGCGCACTCAACACCCTGAGCAAAGCCTACACCTGGACCTCCAGCAGTACGCTTGAACTAGGAGATCATCATCCCCAGCTGCGGCTCACCACTCGACACCCATGACAAGATGGTCCGAAGGTATGTGTTTTCCTCCTCGGTTTGCATCTTGTCATGCTTCACATTTGCAATCTCCATCTCCAAACCCTCACACAGAACGCACCTAGTCACACACGTGCTATCCGAGCTGGCCTTCTCAAGAGACACAATCTTGGCATTCTTTTCTGCCAACTCGGTTTGCAAGCCAGCACATGACTTGCACGCACCCAACAGCGAGGATCTAGCCTTAAGCTCATCCACCTCTCCTACCAACGCAACATACTTACCTCTCAAAGTGAGAAGGTCAGTCACGTGCGTGGTGCACATCACGCACTCCTCCTCGGTGACAACAACGGTGGACTTGACAGATTCAAGTTCTTTCACCGTATCCTCCCACTTCTGCCTGAACTCCTTCCTCTCTCTAGCAGCGCGCCTAAGCAACTTGTCTTGACTAAGAATGGCGGCAGTAAGCTTCTCGACATCAGCAGAAAGCTCATCGGGGGTCAAAGATACCTGGGAGGTGTCGTCGTCGTCGTCGTCGTTCCGAGGGATCTCCTCCAGCTCGCCGTCGACCTCCTTGCCGAGGGCCATGGTGCAGAAGCCCTCGTCGTCGGCGAAGAAGCAGAGGCCGTTGAGCTTGTCCTCAATCCTCTTCTTCTTCTTAGACTCATCGTCGCTTGAGGAAGCGGAGTTGTCATCCGAGTCATCGACGTCGCTGAGTGTGGCGAAGAATGCACGCTGCTCAGCCTGGGCCTTCTCCAAGTACTTGGTCTTGATGTACTCCTTGTTGAAGCCGCCCTTCCGCTTGTGCTTCGCGGGGACGTACTTCTCCTTGCGCTTGTCGGAGTCATACTTTTTCCCATGATCCGCCTTGCCGAAGATCTGCTTGTTCTTCTTCGGGCAATTAGCGATGAAGTGGTTGGGGTCGCCGCACTCGAAACATCCTGAGCGTCCTCCTCCGCGGCGACAGTTCATGCGGTTGTTGTGGAACCGCGAGAACCAGTTGGCGAGCAGAGCCAACTCGTCATCCCCCATGAACTCCAGCTGCTCCTCTGTGACAGAAAGAAGAGAGGAAAGTGCAAAGCCTCTAGAGGGGTTAGCAGAAGAGCCAGAAATCAAAGCCATCGACGGGCTAGAACGATTTTCATAAGAAGCCCTCGCAATGGCATCAATCTCACTGGACTTGAGCTTACTGAAGAGCTCGTCGCACGTGAGGGTCTCATAGTTAGGCGATTCGATGATCGCCTGAACCTTGGAATCCCACACCGATCGATCAAGAGTATGGAGTAGCTTGAGAGCTCTCTCATGATCGTCGAAAGGGAACAGCTCCTTGTTAGCCCTCATCCTGTTGACAATCACCTGAAAGCGAGCGAATAAACTTTCTATGCTCTCGTAAGGCATGTGTCGAAAGTTCTCATACTCTCGCTTGAACGACTCGTAGAGACGGGTTTTGACTTGAGTGGTTCCCTCATGGAAACGGATGAGGGTAGCCCAAATCTCCCGAGCCGTAGCGAGGTGAGAAACGCGATCAAACTCACTCATGCTCAGACATGAGAAAAGAGCATTACGGGCTCGGCTATTGGCATCGTGCTCATCAATCTGATGCTGAGTAGCTCGAGCAGCCAAGACCACGTAATCAGCAGAGTTGCAAATATCCCAGATGGAAGCACTCAAACTCTGCAGATAGGCCGACATGCGTATCTTCCAATACACATAGTTCGTCCCATCGAAAAACGGCGGTTTGCCCACGCCGCGATCCATGTCGCCTTCGGTGGATCTGGAACCGGCTAAGGTGGAAGATCCTTAACCTGCTCCGATACCAATTGAAGGACCGAGAATGCAATAGCAAGGCGACCAGAGGGGGGGGGGGGGTGAATGGGAGCTCAAAAATTTCTCTCGAAACTTTGGCCTTTGTCCCACAAATCAACCTCCAAAAGCTTCGATCGAAACCGTGATGCCCACGACCCTTGGAAGAGGGTGGATGATCCCTAGGAACACACCGAGGCACCACAAAGTGACAGCAAACCAAAAGCCAAAAGCACCAGCACAAGTTCGATGCCTAGAAACCGAGTCCCAAATGTAGATTGAAGGCTACGTCGGGAAGTCCCCAAATACTGATGCTAACAAGTAGCAAAGATACCTAGAGAGGTTCCTTGGTGAACTACAGGACCAACCGAGAAGTCCGGAAACCAAGCGAAGAAGCCGGGAGAGCAAACGCACTAAAACTCAACACACAGCCAATTCCCAGACTGTCCGCCAGTACGGTCCCGGACTGTCCGGCTCAACCGCGGACTGTCCGTGGGGGGATGGCGGACTGTCCGCTGGCAAAAACCTCAAAACAGCACAGTTGCTGCCGGTCCCCTGGACGTTCTCGGACTGTCCGCGAACTCCAACGGCGGACTATGCGCCGGTCACGCAAAAGCAAAATGCCCGAGGAACACAGCCACTGGTCTGGCTCGTCCCCGACGCACGGACTGTCCGCCGGTCAAACCGCAGACTGTCTTTGACCTCACAGTGAAGGCAATTTCGGTCGCCCTTCACACACAACCTCCCAAATCCGAATCAAATCACAATCCCACGTTCCCAAACATGGAGAAGATGATCACGAGGTAGTTAGGAGACTATCCCCAAGAAATCATCTGCTCAAATCAACTCAATCACCGGGAAATCAAAAGGGAAGAAGTATGAACGAAAGAGCACCATGAAAATGAAATCAACCCGATCTACTTGTTCGTGAGGAGTTAGATGAATTCCTTTGGTGGAAATGATCTCCTCACTATAAACAACAAGTTAATTCAAACGGATTTCACAAAGATGCAGTAGAGAGGGAGATCGAGTGATGGGAAAATCGCGGAGAAACGAAGAACGCGAAGAACACGAACAAAACGCGAATCAAGTCAATGATCTGCAACCGTGTGGCTACCACACGCTACAACAGTGAGATTACAGTCTCACTTCCTCAAAATCTCTAGTACACAGAGGTATGGTTCTCTTCGGATCTCAGTTGCTACAACAGGGGATTGAGAGAGCAGGAAAACCTAGAAGGCAAAGAGCAAAATGACTGAGATAGGATGGGAGGTGGGTGTCTCCCTCTACTTATCCTAATTCTAATTCCCACTCTACCCCTAACTAATTACAGAGCGAACCAGCTAAACCCTAGGGTTATTCTGGACCAACTCAGGATAGTTGTGATCCGACGGCCACGCCCGCACAACTGGTAGCGTTGCCTCAACGCAACCTCACCGATTGCCGCCACGCGCCGCCTCCTCTCTGACCATCCTTTTCCCGGACTTCGCCCCCGGTTTTGAGGCCCAAACCGGGAAACCAGCCTTCACGACCAACCCCCGGTTTTGAGGCCCAAACCGGGAAACCAGCCGTCCATCGCCTGAGTTTTGTGGCCCAAACTCAGAAACCCGCAGCGCCCAGGTTTTGAGGCCCAAACCTGAAAACCTTCCTCAGCCCGAGTTTTGTGGCCCAAACTCGGAAACCATCAGCACCGAGGTTTTGAGGCCCAAACCTGGAAACCGTCCTCTCAGTGGTTTGTCTGTGGCTCAACCACCAAACCGAGCCGTAGAGGGGATGGACCGCCCGTGCACCCCATCCACCGACACATGTCCCCAGGTCCTCGCCCCAAGCAACACCGTGCCCGCAAGTCTTTGCTCGTCGCTGTCCCAGGCTGCCAGCCACCACAGCTGATCCTCGGGCCACCGGTCCCTCAGTCCAAGCCTCACGTCCGCCCTTCGCCACTCTCGGTCCATTGGCACGACATGTCTCTACTTGACCTTCACCTTGCCTTCGATCACTATATCCGTGCTCGACACCTGCACAACACAAGCCAAAGAACATGCGCATTATCCCAGTTGACAATCACTCATCACTCAGAGACTCGGCATACACCCTTGTATCCGCACACCCTATTGGTACAAAATGGGTTTTCAAAAACAAACAAGGAGAGGATGGCCACATTGTGAGAGACAAGGCTGGACTTGTAGCCCAGGGGTATAGTTAGAAGGAGGGGATAGACTATGAGGAGAATTTTGCTCCTGTAGCTCATTGGGAGGTGATTAGGATACTCTTGGCTTTTGCTGCATCCAAAGGGATTAAAATTTTTCAAATGGATGTCAAGAGTGCCTTCTTAAACGGCTACATAGAAGAGGAGGTGTTTGTGAAACAACCCCCCGGTTTTAAAAATCCCAAGTTTCCAAACCATGTTTTTAAACTACACAAAGCTTTATATGGTTTGAAACAAGCCCCTAGAGCCTGGTATGATAGGTTGAAAACCTTTTTGCTTGCTAAGGGTTTTAAATTGGGATGTGTGGATAAAACGCTTTTTCTCCTCAAGCAAGGAAATGACACTCTCTTGGTCCAGATTTACGTGGATGATATCATTTTCGGTTGTTCTTCTCACGCTTTGGTTGCCAAGTTTGCAGATCTTATGAGTAGGGAGTTTGAGATGAGCTTGATGGGCGAGTTGACATTCTTTCTCGCGTTGCAAATTAAGCAATCCCGAGAGGGAACATTTGTGCACCAGGGCAAGTATACCAAGGACATCCTGAAGAAGTTTGATATGGGTGAGGCCAACACCCATGTCGACCACGACGGCCCTAGATGCGGATAAGGATGGAGAAGCTGTGGACCAGAAGGAGTACCGGAGTATGATTGGATCGCTGCTGTACCTGACGGCGACACGCCCGGACATCCAGTTCGCGGTGTGTCTTTGCGCACGATTTCAGTCGTCGCCGCGCACCTCTCACCGTCAGGCGGTCAAGCGCATTATGAGGTACTTATGCTTCACTCCAGAGTTTGGGATTTGGTATTCTGCTTCCTCCACCCTCTCCCTTTGCGGTTATTCTGATGCCGATTTTGCTGGTTGCCGACTTGATCGTAAGTCCACTTCTGGGACTTGTCAGTTTATTGGCTCTTCTCTTGTATCTTGGCCTTCTCGCAAGCAGTCTAGTGTCGCCCAGTCTACCACAGATGCTGAGTATGTTGCTGCAGCTAGCTGCTGTTCTCAATTTCTTTGGAAGATGGCCACTTTGCGTGATTTTGGTCTAAGCTTTTTTCGCATTCCTTTACTTTGTGACATCACGAGTGCTATTAGCGTTGCTAAGAACCCCGTGCTACATTCTAAGACCAAACACATTGATGTGTGCTTTCATTTTCTGCGTGACCACTATGAGAAGGGTGATATCGACCTTCGCCATGTCGATACTCATGATCAGTTGGCAGATATTTTCACCAAGCCTTTGCACCAATCAACTTTTGCTAGGTTGAGAGGTGAGCTTGGTGTGTGTTTCCCCTTTTAGATGGGGGAAACATTTTGGTTACTGTATCATAGACTGACTCTTTTTCTTTCATTTTGTTTTCATTTCTGATAAGTTAGTCTTTGCATTTCATCATGCATTTTTGCATTTCGAGCTTCATGTATATAATCTTTAGAATGTGATTATGCTCTATCTAGTATGCTCCGATGCTATATGATGATGCTTGTAGCTTATGCTCTTTCTGATCACTGATGCATGTTGTGAGCTGAGCTATTTTGTATATGGTGATTATGCTTAACGAACTTAAAATTTGAAACTGTTCACCATTGAGATTGGCAACTAGCATGTGTAGAATGTGTTGAAATCACTTGTGCTTTTCATATATGCTAGGTTGCTATGTCTCTAGTTTTGAGTCACTCATTTGCTTGGTATGTTCATATTATGTTATTAAATTGAACCAAGTTTTAAGTGAATTGAAAAGATCCAGATGGGATTGCTTGTTAGCACATCACGGTATCGAGACTGTTTCTCATTGTACTTTGAGTTAAACTTGAGCCATGTAGTGTAAGACCGAAACCGTTGCTTTAAGCTTCTGATTGCTTTTGCATAGGCTTAGCTCGGTTGAAAAGTTAGGCAATGACAAGCCTTCAACCTCTCGCAATCACATGCTGAATTTTGAACTTGTGTAATTTCACCGCTGCAACTCCAATTAAAATCTGAAATCACAAGTATATGTTTCATTCTGCAGCATAATGATTGAACTGTGCTAGGGGTAGTTCACCTTGTATACATGTTTAGCACTTGTTTGACTTCCTGTCTCTACATGTTTAGTGCTATTTTTGATGGTGAATACCTTTTGGCTAAAACTGCTCACTTTACGCATATGTTCATATTTCGTATTTGGTGATCAGTTTGAGCCTTTGCTAGCATGTATGCTTTTGTTGAGTAATCGGTTCCGCACTCTGTAGAGAACTCTTCCATGCTATCGAGTATATTCCTGAAGCTACTAACTTGCATTTTTGACTCATATGCATTTTGGAAGGGAGAAGTTTGCCTGATAGTGCATTATCAACTAAGGGGGAGAAATTTGTCAAATCATAAGGGGGAGAAATCATAAAATCATATCCTAGTTGTGTGCACTATTGAAGGGGGAGTTTGCTCGCTTGTGGTTGTTGAATCTTCAATTGGTTTGGAGCATTTTTCCCATTGCTTCAGAGCATTTTTGGTAGCTAGTTGTGTTGAGCCTTTGCCTCTTTCTTGAGGGACTAGTGACTTTGCCTATATGCTCTTCACTTGGTATTGAGCTCTTTTGCTTTTCAGTTGGCATTCCTTCAGTTGGCATCGAGCTTTCTTGCTAGCGGTGCTGAGCCCGTTCTGCCTCTTCTTAAGGGCTAGCTCAATTTTGCTTGATTGTCAACTGATATTTCAATTGATGTCGAGCTTTCCTGCTAGCGGTGTTGAGCCTGTTCTACCTCTTCTTGAGGGCTAGCTTTGCTTTACTTGGTTGCGTCGAGCCGTTGCCCATGTCTTTGGGGACCAAGTTGTTTTGCTCTTTCACTTGACCTTCTTTTGGCTTTGATATGCTTTTGGGTCATTTGGATGAGTTCTCTACTTCTCCTTCTTCTTCCTTCCTCTACTTTCATTATGATATGTTTTGGTAGTTGAAATTGCACTCATCAAGGGGGAGATTGCGGATACATGGGTGTATGCCGGATCTTGAGTGATGAGTGATTGTCAACTGGTTTGATGCGCATGTTGTTTGGCTTGTGTTGTGCAGGTGTCGAGCACGGATACAGTGATCGAAGTCAAGGTGAAGGTCAAGTAGAGACGTGCCATGCCGATGGACCGGGAGCGGTGAAGGGTGGACGTGAGGCTTGGACTGAGGGACCAGTGGCCTGAGGATCAGCTGTGGTGGCTGACACCCTGGGACAGCGACAAGCGGAGACTTGCGGGGCACAGTGTTGCTCGGATCGAGGACCTGGGGACATGTGTCAGTGGACGGGGTGCACGGGCAGTGCATCCCCTCTACGGCTCGGTTTGGTGGTTGAGCCACAGAAAAACCACTAGTGGACGGTTTCCAGGTTTGGGCCACAAAACCTGGGTGCTACGGGTTTGCCGAGTTTGGGCCACAAAACTCGGGCTGAGGACGGTTTCCAGGTTTGGGCCTCAAAACCTGGGCGCTAGCGGGTTTCTGAGTTTGGGCCACAAAACTCAGGCGATGGACGGCTGGTTTCCCGGTGTGGGCCTCAAAACCGGGGGTTGGTCGTGAAGGCTGGTTTCCCGGTTTGGGCCTCAAAACCGGGGGCGAGGTCCGTGAAAAGGACGAGCAGAGCGGTGGCGGCACGTGGCAGCAATCGGTGAGGTTGCGTCGAGGCAACGCTACCAGTTGTGCGGGCGTGGTCGTCGGATCAGCATCTACTTCGAGTTGGTCCACAATAACCCTAGGGTTTAGCTGGTTCGCTCTGTAACTAGTTAGGGGTAGAGTGGGAACTAGAATTAGGATAAGTAGAGGGAGACACCCACCTCCCAAACCATCTCAGTCATTGCTATTTTCATTCTAGGGTTTCCTGCTTCCCAATCCCTGCTGTAGCTACTGAGATCCGCAGAGACGGTTAACAATACCTCTGTGTATTTGCTTTTTGAGGAAACGAGACCGTAATCTCGTTGTCTCCTCGTGTGGAGAAGTTTTGGCTGGAATTCGAGATCAATTCGCGTTTTGAGTTGTGTTCTTCGCGTTTTGCTTTTCATTCTCTCGGTGATTTGCTTCGTTCTCCCAAACCGAGGAATGATTTTCGATTCCGTTTTAACTGAGTTGTTCTGGATCATGAGGCGCATCTTTCCACCGAAGCAATTCACTTCTAACCTCACGAGCTAGTAGATCGATCGATTTTCATTTCGAATCGGTTTTTATCTCCTTTGCCCCGAATTCTTCCGATTTACCGATTTGGAGTTAGGTTCGAGCCATGATCTCTTAGGGGTGGCTCACTAACCACCTTGGAACTCCTCATACCAAGTCTAAGCCTTAGAGCTTTTGATTCGGAGGAGATCGGGTTGAATCCACGGAAGAACTATGCAGTTTTGAGGGCATCAGACGCTCCAGTCGGGGGCATCAGACGCTGTGTTCTTGACACCGGACGCGCAGGTGCCATGTGTCAAAAGTCTGCGTTTTTGAAGGAGCATCGGACGCTGACCATCGGAGTGGCCGTTGGCATCGGACGCGTCCGGGGGTTAGGCATCAGACGCTGAAGGTTCACTGTAGCTAGAGTCCGATGGCAGTCCAGTAAGCTTCCAGACAAGATCTTTTCGCATCGAACACGTCCGGTGCTTGACCCCGATGCAGGATCTTCTGCACTATTTTGTTTGCAGTTTGTTCGTCTGACTTCAGATTTGGTTTTAGGTTTTTGCGTTGGGTTTCTAGAATCGTGTTGTGTCCCGCTGTGCTTCTTGGAAGCATCCACCCTACATCTAGGGTCGTGGACTCTATCGAGCTCTAGGTTTGCTGTTGGGGTTGATTTTAGGGACAAAGGCTAAAAGTTTCTCAGAAGAAATTTGAGGCTCCCATTCACCCCCCCCCCTCTGGTCGCCTTGCGTTTGCACTTTTGGTCCTTCATTTCCATCTCCTTTTCAATGCACTCGACATATGTGGTATGCAAGAGTTCAATTTCTTTCTCAAGGTTGGCACTCATATCATTGTGCTCAACCAATTTGGCGCTCATATCATCGCGCAAAACTTTCAAACCCAAAACTTCTTTTTTCAAATCAATGCATGATGTGCAAATGAAACCGTTGGAAGAAACATCACCATTCACATCAAGCAAAGAATCATGATTAGCACAAGAAGTAAGATAAGCATTTTTATTCAAAGAGCATGAGCTACAAGGCCTAGAATTTATATCAACAATTTTATCCCTAGCATGCTCAAGTTCATCTAAACATGTGGTGTGAGTCAATTTTAGTTCATTAATTTCAGCAAGCAAAGACTCACAAGAACCATATGGTAAAGAAGCATTTGACCTAAGCAAGGCTATTTCAGTTTTAGCACAAACAAGTTCCTTGCGCAAGTCAAAGCAATCAAGACATGGTATGGAAGCATTTGATTCTAACATTTCATTTTCAGATTTTAAGCTAGCAAGAGAAAAGCATAGCTCATCATTCTTCCTAACCATGTCACTACAAGAGGTGCAAGGTAAAGACGCACTAGACTTCCAATGAGAAAGACCACATTACAACCTAGTAATGGAGCATTTCAACTTCTTAATCTTTCTACGCAAGGTACCACAAAGCTCATCATATCTAATGTTGTCATCACAACAAGCATCAAATCATTGGGACAAAATCCCAAGACTCACGACAAGTGTACCTTTCTTGGCCTTGCCATGTTCACGTATAAGATCCTCGGTTGAGTGCTCATCATCTCCTACGAAGTCCAGCAAAGCATCCACCTCACGTTCCTTCTCTTCAACCGCACCCCTCCTTCCCAAAATGTCATCCTTGATTGCATGTCCATCATTCAAACCTGAGGACAAAGACACACTAGAAGAAGAACTTGATGCCATTTCTAAAAACATCATTAGTGTTAGCGAAATAAAATCTCAACACCTCGACAAACAACGTCGGAAGCAAAGCCACTCTAAAAGGTCGCCTTCGCGGATCCGGAACCGGTTAAGGTAGAGAGATCCTTAACTGACTCTGATACCAATTGAAGGACCGAGAACGCAATAATGGGAGCCAGAAATTTTTTCAAAAAAACTTAGGCCTTTGTCCCAAAATTCAACCCCGAAAGCTTTGCACACAAAACATGATGGCCACGACCCTCGGAAAGAGGGTGGATGATCCCTAGGATCATAGGGAGGCACCACCAAGGAGAGAAGACTGAAAGACACAAACACCGAGTCGAGGGAACACCCCAAAACCCGACCCTAAAAACTTCTCGAGCCTGGCCTCGTTCGCTCAAGGAATTTCCATAATCGAGGGGTACCAGGAGTTCTCGAGGGATCCCTTGTTCGCTCGGGGAAACTCTATAATCGAGGGGTACCAAGAGTTCTCGAGGGGTCCCTCATTCGCTTGGAGAATCTCCATAATCGAGGGGCCCGAGGAGAGCTCGAGGGGGTGCCTCATTCGCTCAGAAAACCTCCGTAATCGAGGGATCCGAGGAGAGCTCGAGGGGTGCCTCATTCGCTTAGAAAACCTCCATAATCGAGGGTCCCGAGGAGAGCTTGAGGGATGCCTCTCGAGGGGTGCCTGAGGGGTGCTCGAGGGGTGCCTCTCGAGGGGTTCCTGAGAAGCGCTCGAGGGGTGTCTGAAAAAGCACTCGTGGGATGTCTGAAAAAGCGCTCGAGGTGTGTCTAAAAAAGCGCTAGAGGGGTGTCCAAAAAGTCACTCGAGGGGTGCCCAGAAAATATCGGTTCTATCTCAAAAAGGGACTCCTCGAGGGGTTACGCAGACCTCCTCGAGGGTTACGCAGACAAAACCACCGAGGCCGCCTGATAAGTGTTGTTCTTCCGCTGATTCAACCCGATCTCCCTAAAATCAAAAGCTCTAAGGCTCAAACTTCATGTGAGGGGTCACAAGGATGTTAGTGAGCTACTCCAAAGAGATCATGGCTCGAACCTAACTCCAAATCGGTGAATCAAGGAAAATCGATGAAGAACGGGCAACCCGAGATCCAAAACAAAATCCGCCTGATCTGTGTGTTTGTGAGGAATTGGAGTAAACCTTTTGGTAGAAAGATGTCTCTCACGAAGCACTACAGGATGGTTCAAACGGATTTGCAAATCTTCCCTCGAAACAAGAAATCTCGTGAGGAGCAAAAGAGGGGGAAATGAGAAAAGCAAAGAACACAATCGCAAGATCAAGAGAAGCACAAATTTGATCCTTGGATTCAGTAAGATGAATTGTATTAGCTCATGGTGTCGGGTTACATGCCACTCCTAGCATTACAAAGCTTGGATGGCAAAAAAGCTCAAGAACAAGAGCCCACTCTCCTTAACCCTAGCCTCTCCTCACAATGACAAAGTGAGAATGGCAACACCTCCAAGGATAGTTGTCCCAAACCGCCCCTTCACATATATATAGGCGCACGTCCGAAGACAAAAATGCCCTCACATGAAGTACTCAGCCCAAATACCCCCTAGGGGTAAAACCGCCCAAATCTAGCAGTTTTCATCCGACGGCCACGCGCCTTCTCATCCTTCGCTTCGCCTCGATGCAAGCTCCAGGATGCCACCACGTGTCGTCCCATCGACCGCCGCGCCTTATCACCGATAGCTATGCCACGACGCAAGTCTCTCGGTGCCGCCACGCGTTGACCGTTCCGCATAGGAACCTCCGCCCGGTTTTGAGGCCCAAACTAGTAAACCCGCCAGCCCAGGTTTTGAGGCCCAAACCTGGAAACCGTTCACCCCGAGTTTTGAGGCCCAAACTCGGAAACCCGTCACCCCAAGTTTTGAGGCCCAAACTTGGAAACCATCAAGGGTAGTTTTTCGAGGCTCAACTTCCAAACCCGCGCCGTAGACGGAGTGTGGTTGGCACGCCCCGTCCACCAGCACGAATGCCGATGCATGTCCAGCCTCCACGTCGGGTACAATGCCTTCACCTTCCTTCTTGACTCAACCGACGACACTTGCACCGCACGCAAGCCCGTGTCCAACCTCCCGCCATGGGCCATGACACCATCGTCTTCCTCCCGACTCGGCCGAAGGACCGCACATCTCCATGTGCTCTCGCTTGTCGAAGCCAAGTGCCAGCTACCACAGCTGGTCCTCCAGCCCTCCGGTCTGTCGGTCCAAGCCTCACGTCCGCCCTTCAACGCTCCCGGTCCATTGGCACGACACGTCTCGAATTGAGCTTCACCTCGCCATCGACCACTGTCTCCGAGCTCCACACCTGCACATCAACACAGCCAAGAGACACATGTTGCACACGCACACCAACACAGGTAACACACCACAACTCAATGCAACCGGTTAGTCATAAACATTAAGCGCATAGCGAGATTTGGACTCAACCGGGAAAAGCCTCAAACCTTCCTCACAAGCGTCAATCATTCATCATTCACACATGGGCACTTATCAACCATGTCACATGAGATATTATTAACCAAGTGTCTTAATCGCCCATGTGTTCTCAATAGTCCACCTCCAGTCTATAGGTCGAGCAGGAGTGTATTACTTCGGAACATCCATACTCTAGATGTGGTCTCCCAATGTAATCCACAGTTGAATAATAATCGCATAGCTTCCTGAGATTAGAGCTGGTAACCCTAGTTATCCCCTTTATCTTTTGTGTCCTCATCTTTCTTAGTGCTCAGGGTTTAAGCAATGGACTTAAGACAATCACGTTGTTCCTTTGGGTTCGATATTAAAACTGGGTCTTGCGAACACAAGGTTGATATGTGCCCTTGTGGTTCCTTTCCTGAGTGATGAGTGATCGGTCAACGAGCAATATGTCTCTTAGCTGTGTTGATGTGCAGGTGTTGAGCTCGGAGACAGTGGTCGAAGGTGAGGTGAAGGTCAAGTAGAGACGTCTTGTGTCGATGGACCGGGAGCGATGAAGGGCAGACGTGAGGCTTGGACTGATGGACCGGGAGACCTGAGGACCAGCTTTGGTAGCTGGCGCGTGGCATCGATGAGCAAGAGGACATGGGGTGCGGTGCATCGGCCAAGTTGGGACGAAGGTGATGGCGTCGTGACACTTGGCGGGAGGTCGAGAAGGAAGGCGAATGCAGTGTGCCCGGCGTGGAGGCTGGACATGCTCCGGCATCGATGCTGGAACTCGGGGTGTGCGAACCACATCCCGTCTATAGCACGGGTTTGGTAGTTGAGCCTCTAAAAACTACCCTCGATGGTTTCCGAGATTGAGCCTCAAAACTCGATGTGGCGGGTTTTTGAGTTTGGGCCTCAAAACTCGGCGAGGATGGTTTCCAGGTTTGGGCCTCAAAACCTAGGCTCGCGGGTTACTGAGTTTGGGCCATAAAACTCAGCCGGAGGACAGGTTTCCCGGTTTCAGCCTCAAAACCGGGGGGAGGTCCAAAAAGGATGGTCGACGCGTGGTGGCGTAGAGAGGCTGGTGCGGTGGCGATGCTATCCACGAGGAAGGCGCGGCGGTCGACAGGGCGGCACGTGGCGGCATCCTGAGACTTGCATCGAAGCAAAGCTAAGGATGAGGAAGGCGCGTGGCCGTCGGATCATCAATCAGCATAGTTGGAATGGGATACCCCTAGGGTTGGCCGCTTTGCTCTTGTATCTAGGGGTAGAAGGGGACTACTGTTATTAGACTATAAATAAGAGAGGCGCCCCTCCTCTCTCTCTATCCTGGCAGCCATTTGTTCCTGAGCTCTCTATCTCTCTAGCCCCCGCTTAGGTTCTAATCATACCTCACTTCCTGTGATCTATAGAGGCGGTGAATCATATCTCTGTGTATTTGGATTTTGAGGAAACGAGACCGTAATCTCATTGTCTCCTCGTGTGGAGGAATTTCGGCTGGAATTGAGATCGATTCGCGTTTTGTGTTTGTGTTCTTCGCATTTCGGTTTTTCCTCTCCCGGAGATTTGCCTCGTTCTCCCTCTCCGCAAGATGATTTTCCATTCCACTTGAATGAGTTTGTTCTAGGTCATGAGCTCCTTCTTTCCACCTGTTAGCGCAGAATATGACACCTTACGCCTAACACACAGCAAGCCGAAAAAAGCTGGCTTCAATCGGGTGCCCGGAGTGTGTTGAATCCGGAAACGTGCCAGTCGGTTTGACCTGAAAACCAACAAGGGATAAAACTGTGAGAATACCAATGGAACATGCCGGGTGAGACCAGATAGTTACATATGTACGGCTTTGAAAGCCAATCACGACGGCACACAGCTATAGAAGCTGTCTGTCAGAACATGTTTATAAAGTCATTCGGCTAGTATGAGAACAGGGCATGTAAAACATATTAACTGCCGAATGCACATGTAAAGAAAGACATGCTTGAATAGATGAAACGTATCATTAAAACATTGTAAACAGGTAACTTGCAAATATAAATCTATTCAAATAACACATGCATAGGTTAATCCAACTAGTCTGCCGCACGTCTAGCCTTCATAAACCCATCAAGCATAAACTCAAGCGAAGCTAATCCACCGCATGATACCACTTGCCATAAGTCTACACCACTTCTTATAATTAGATTAATCCACCACATGATACAATCTAATTAAAACAAGCTAAAAGCATGCATGTATTTGAACAGATCTATAAAAACTCATTACTCGCGTAAGCTTAACCAAGATCGGCAAACTAGCCGAGTTGGGGTCCATGTAGAAGGAACATACAAGCAAACATGATTAAACCAATCTAAAACCTGCATCTGCCGCACGATACCCAGTTCCATCAAAGCCTAACCGTGATTGGCATGCATGAACCCACAACATGTAACAATCTAGATAGAAAGTTGATTTGGCCGTCATGATCTTATGATTAACGAAACACAAGCAAGCTTGTAAAACAGGGCCGAACAAAGATCAATCTAGATTGGGCAAAAGAGTGTTACAAGAATTAAATAATAAAACACATAACACATGATAACTTAATGAATCTATCAGATCTGCCAAATCTAATAGAGCCGATAACTATTTTTACACATGACTTAATCTGCCACACGGTACAAGGCACAAGCAAAAACCTCCCGTCATAAGCTTAAATCCGCCGCATGATACTAAGCTTAACGAACGAGACTACTTGCATCATATCTAAATCCACCGCATGATACTAGACATGATAGCAAGGTTGCTGGTACTTACGGAGGTCGACGGATCGATGATTCCTCTCGAAGAACTCGACGACACGACTAAGGACTCGAAGATGGCACGGGGCCGGTTTGTATTGATATGGTTGTGAACATTTTTACAATGGTTGAGGGCTTATATTTATACCCTGGACAAAACACGAGTCCTAAACGATTACGACTTATACAATGAAATTTGGAAACATACAAATCTTATTTCTATTCTCTTCGGCGTCCTTCATCGCCACGTGTCCTCCGTGTAGGCCGGCTTTTACCTGCCATATCCATGTTTCCGAATGGAGCCATCGCCTCGTAAAATAGCCGACCGCATAGACGTTTGACGAAGACTCTGAAGGCTAACCATCCACTTGGTTGCTCGTCGAATCCCTTTTTCACTGTCGATCGGGCTCACCTGTCATAAGCTTGTGTGTGCGAAAATCTGGTGTTCACACATGCACCCTAATTTTGGGATAAATATTTATTCCAAAATTCTTTTCCCTTGTACACTGACATGGAACCTCCGGAAGCATCCACCTTCACACACCATAATTGATGTACTTGCCGATCCATCTCCCAATGCACCGTTGGGATTCTTTAAAGTCCCCTTCCACTTCGCTTCGGCTTGTGCATTTTGAACTCCCCTGCTTCGTTCTCAAAACCAGAAAACCCTCTTTTCTCCTGCTATCTTCCAATCAACTAGAAGATGTCTTCTGAGGCAAGCCGCCATAGCCCTGAGTTCGGAGCTTCCAGCACCTCCAGGAAGAGGTTGTTCTTCATTGTTTTTGTCTCGAAAATGAAGCAGTTGTTCTCACATTGTTGCTCTTGTTTAGGAGGACTAGGGATGACATCCCCGAGGACTTGACCCAGAAGATTATTGATCTTCAATCTGATCTAGAGGGGAAGAATCGGGAGATTACTCGAATCTCTCGACAGCGGGACGTTGCTCGGAGTCGATCTGCTGGTAAGTATTTTTTCATCATTTCTTTCCCTATTCTCCCTTCCTGCTTTTACCGACTCTTCCTCCTTTCAGCTCTGGAGGCCAAGCTTTATAATCTCGAAGCTGTTGTTGCTAAACTTGCCATTACGGCCAATACGGCACGACATCTCTGAGGCAGGTGAACAAGGTCAACCGAGCCCTCCCCGACATCTCTAGAGCTGGTATGGGATACGGCGCAGCGCTCGCCTTCAATGCTGTACGGATTCATTCTGGCGCCGATTACCGCAACTTTGATGTCTGTGAGCGAGGGCTAGAATACAGGGTTGCACACTCTGTCGATGATATGAAAGAAGCTGGAACAGATTTGGCTGATTCTTTTGACTTTGATCTCTCGATTAGGAATAGGATAGAGTGGACGAACTGATTTCCCACCGTAACTTGTTCCCTCTTTTGTAAATAAGAAGTGCCTTTGTCCGCCCTCCTAAAATCAATCTGTGATTGATCCTTCGAGATCAATGTATGTGCTGTCTTGTGCATCAGCCACCAATTTTACCTTTACCCTAGCAACGATGCACACTACATCGGTTATTGCTGATAATCATGCCAATTATCCCCGTCCTACAAGTAATTGTTGTAACTGATCACCAAAGTCTTCAATCTTTTCTTGATCCATGATAAGACCAGGATAATATTACTTATGGGACTCTTTCATTTTCAATCTTCTATACTCAGTGCTAATCGGTAATACGATTTCCAAAAAATCGAATAAAACTGAACAATTCTTAACCGAATCCTATCGGTTTCCCGATTCTGGAGTCACGGCCTCCTCCAGTCATCAAAAATTCGGCCTGGCCCGATAACGGCCCATAAACCGCAAAAAATTTCACTCTGACGCTTGATTTTCAGTATGCAAGCCATGGTCTTATAAATATGATCCTAGATAGGCCATCGCTCTTGACTCCGACCAAACAGTTTGACTTGCGAACCTTCCACTTCTCGACTTTTAGCTCAAGCCAGAGAGCAAACCCTTTGCTCGTGCTTCTATCAATGGCAGGCAATGATAACAGTTGACGCTCACTAAGTGTCTTATTCTAAGAATCAACAAGGTCATATAACGCAACACAAGGACCTAAAATCAACCAAAAACCTTTTATAAACTAACGATTTCCACTTGTCCTTGAGTTTTATTTGAATATAGAAAATTGCAGGGTTTTTGAGCAAAATGACCAAGAGGACCCACCAGGAGGCGAGCACACTCACCTGGGCTCACTTTGGGCTAAGGTGGGGTGGCGCCCGCCACCCATCACTGGCGGCGCCAGGGGAGTGAGGCCAAACTCCTCCCCTGCCACCTCACTGATCCAGGGGAGGCATGCCACACTCATTTTCAGCCATTGATCACTTAGGTCATTGCATCCAAGGGCCAAGAAGGGATGTCACATGGATCATGACCCAATTGCCCATGTGACGGTTATTTGAACATGCAACCGACCTTGGAACCGCCTCCCTGGAGCTCCAGCATGCCATTGAAGCAAAGGCGGTGGATCCAATGGCCAGGGGGGTGGCGGCCGCCACCTAGGTCTGGCACCCGCCACCACACTCACCCCCCTGACCTAACCCTAGGTCCATAAGTACCCCCCTAGGTCCCTTAGGCTATAAATAGGACCCCCAAGCTCATTTGTACTCAGACCTCACCTCATTAGTCCCACTCTCTTGTAAGCGAAGCTCTGGTGAAGGAACACTCTAGTTGAGAGACTTAGAGTGAGAGCGAGAGTGAAGAAGAGAAGAGCTGGAGTTGTAATAGAGGATCTTCCAAGTCTCTGGTATAATTCCAAGTCTTTCTTCATTTATCTTAGTGTTCTTCTACTTTCAGCATTTACTTTAAGTTCTTTACTTATTCTTCTTGTTGAGTGCTTTCGATCATAGATAACTTAGTATTTAGTTTGTATCTAGTTTGGGTTTCTTCGCTGAGTAATCAGTGCTCTAGTTTTGGACGCAAGATTAGAGTAGTATATATTAGTGTAAGCGCGGTGCTTAGACTAATTATACCTTAGTTTGTGGCTAGCCCCCCGGATAGCTGTGGTAGCAAACAGGTGGTGACAGCCCTGGGAGCCTAGAATTCCACCACGTAGTTGGGTTAGTTCTTAAATCATAAACCTCGTTGTGCACGTCTGAGGTAAATAGTCCAGAGGGTGTGTACGGTTCGAAGAACTAGATAAAACCTTTGTTGCTAAGTTAGTTGTGATCGTAAGTGTGTAGGAAAACATTAATCTGTTCATCGGCCAGACCCCGCCGATTTAGTTTAGTAGTAGTTAGTCTTTCTTTCTTTTTAGTAGTAGTAGATATCAACCCCCATTCATACTTTTCGATCAACCCTGCTAGAATCACTAGTTGTTCATAGCGGTCCTAGTGTTAGTTCTGCCATAGTAGTTTCCCTGTGGAAATAAATACGATACTCGGTTACTCCCGGGTGAAGTGCTACAATAGACTTATTTTTTGCGCTTGCGGAACCTACGAATAGTCATACGAATAGTTAGTTATACTTCTTACATTAAGAAGTATCAACAAACCTTTCTGGCATCGTTGCCAGGGATACATTCCATAGTCTACTCCTAGTGATGACGTTAGCAAGAGTCAACAAGCATTTCTGGCGCCGTTGCCGGGGAAGCAAATGGCTAGAATTAATTCTTTGTGATTTCTATTGAATTAACCCCCGTAGTTCTAGCGGGTATATATATTGGTCGTTGTTTGTGATCGGTCAAGTAGTCATGGCCAGATTCAATCTTCCGAGCGACTATCAAGAAGATCCCGAGGCCATTCTTAGGAGAGCGAGAGCTAATCTCACTCCTCCAAGGAAGAACCTGGAGCTTCATGAGAGGAGTTCGTCGAGACAAGAATCCCAGTCAAAAGTGACTGACGAACCAAGCTGCTCCAACGATCAATCAACATCGACGTCGACCAAAACACTCCGTGAATATTCCATGCCTACTCTTGCTCACATTCTAGTGTTACCTTCTACTAGTAATGTAGATTTTAAGCTTAATCCTCACTTAATACGTATGGCTCAAGCTATTGCATTTAATGGCAAACCTTCCGAGGATGCCAATGCTCACCTCCGGAATTATCTGGAGATATGTAGTACAATTTCTGTGCAGGGAGTTTCGCAGGATGCCATCGGACTTCGTCTTTTTCCATTTTCATTAGTGGAAAAAGCGAAGCAGTGGATCCTCTTCAACTCTGGACACCTGCTGACGTGGGTGAGATGCGCGGATCAATTCCTCAACAAGTTCTGCCCGATAAGTTGGACTATTCTTTTCTGTAGCAAGATTTCCAACTTTGGACAGGGAGACGAAGAAACAATCACTAACGCTTGGGAGAGACTACAAGAGTATGTTGAATAGTGTCCCCACCATGGTATGCAAGACTGGTACTTGATCCAGAGCTTCTACCATGGACTCCAGCAAGAATCTCGACAACACATTGATGCTGCCGCCGGAGGTGCATACCTCTCTCTCACTGTAGAGAAGGCAACCAAACTGATCGAGACAATGGTGGCAAATCAAGGATGGACGGAAAAACGTGCTAGAGGTTTGTCTGAAATTAAGCAAGTTGATTCTGTTACCCTGCAAACTTTGGTAAAATTGCTAGAGCAAAGAATAAATGAGAAGAGAGATCGTGCTACAAAAGAGTACTACGCCAAGCAAAGAGCCTCTTCGTCAAGTGAAGGCCAAGAAGAAATTAAGAAAGAAGATGCAAAATCCCTTCTTAATAATGGTGGCTACGGAGAACCTCCAATTCCAATGATCCAATAATGGAATAATAAAGGTATGCCTCAAACCTCCGTATTTAATTCTCCTATTGGAAAATTAGTTTCTAATCAAGGTAGAATTGATGATAGCATAAATAATAAATTAATTAAACATGATAAAATGTTAGAAGGAATTTATGCTAAACTGAAACATTTTTCTGAAGCATTTAAAGAACTAATTAATTTTAATAAGAGATTAGAGCAAACAGTAGATAACATTAAATCTCAAATTAAATACTATGAGGAGGTAAAAGCTGTAACCACGAGAGGTGGTAAATCCACTCGTGATCCACCTCATCCTAATTTGGTTCCTACTAGTAATTATGCTGCAAAGAAAAATATTGTTAATGTTGAAGAAGACGAAGAAGAGGAGACCCCAGCTGAACCTTCATCGAAGGTACGAACTGCTCCTCATAAATTCTATGATACACATGTATTACTTTTTCCAGATCAAAACAGAAATCCAATGGAAGACGACCAGTTCAAGAAATTCGTTGAGGTAATTCAAAAATTATATATACATGTGCCATTTATTGACGCTATGCAGGTTCCAACTTATGCAAAATACTTGAGAGACATGCTCAACAAGAAGAAACCAATTACAAGTACGGATGTGGTTAAATTGACCGAAGATTGCAGTGCGGTCATTTTAAACCAACTCCTAGAAAAGAAGAAGGACCCAGGAAACCCAACGATCGCATGTTCAATTGGAGAGCAGCACTTCGAGCATGCACTCTGTGATCTGGGAGCAAGCGTCAGCGTCATGCCCAAGGTAATATATGATAAATTAAATCATCATACCTTGTCCCCTACTTCTATGTGATTGCAGCTAGTCGATCAATCGCTCCGATATCCTGCGAGGATAGCAGAGAATATTCCGGTGAAAATCCGGAATCTCTTTGTCCCGATGGATTTCGTGGTTCTGGATATTAATCCCGACCACCGGACGCCATTGATCTTGGGACGGCCATTTCTAAGCACTGCAAAAGCCACCATTGATGTAGGAGCTAGAGAAATTCAGTTCCACATCAGTGGAAAGGAGGAAAAATTCCAGTTCACACCGCGACCGGAAAAACACCCGTCATCAAGGTTCGTCGGTGCCTACATTCCACCACAACCACCGTGAAGGTGACACTAATCGGGAATCCAAAGCCGCTAACCAAGGTAAGTTAGGCTAAGGTAAGTCTTTATCCCCCATTTAAATTTTCGTTTTTACTTAAGCAAATTAATTTTCCTGCAAAATAGATGTTTGCTAGAGTGATTAGGTGGCTCCTAGGGGGCTTAGGGCAGCCATAGGGGTGGCGCCCGCCACCCCATGCTGGCGTCCGCCACCCTAGGGTGCACTAGAGAGCACTAGCCAATCTCTAGACTATTACACATACCTCTTAGACCCAAATAACACCAAGGGAGACCCATGGCTTTGCTCATTTCAATGCAATCACTCACTCCCATGTCTCCCCCCTTCACTCCATCTTTTGGACACATCTCCACCCAAAAAATTCTGGTGCACATGTGATGGAGAGTGACAAGGAGAGCACTAGGTGAAAGGAGGGGTGAGTTGGAGTGAAATTCAGCCAAGGAGGGTGGCGCCCGCCACTTTTTCCCAGCGCCCGCCACCTCTATTTCCACATTTCGGTACAAAACTGCTCTCGAGTAAGTTTCCCACCATCCTTGGTATAAAGTATGACCAGGATGAAGAAGTGGTCTTTGAAATTTTCAGCCCACTTGCCCCATTTAGGAGGTTACACTCTTTCCACTTTGCACCGACACTACCACTTTATTCCCACTAGGAATTTCAGTGGACATTACAAGGGAAACCTCATGTGTCGGTTGTAGACAAATTTGGGCAAGGTGGGGTGGCGTCCGCCACTTATTCCTGGCGCCCGCCAGGTGGGAGGGGCTCTCAGCCATCCCCCTTCCATCCTCAGCCTATAAATACTACCCACACCCCATGCAAGTTCTCATACCTCACTCAAAACACAAAAACACGAGCCACCTTGAGCACTAGCAAGGAAGTCATGGGCCCTCTCAAGAACTTCTTCACCAGCAAGAAGAAGAAGAGTAAGGGTGAGGGAAGTTCGTCGAGGGCAAACACTCACATTCTGTCGGTGTTTCGGACCCGGGGGTGTGACACCAACGAGTAATATGTTCGCGTGCTCTCTTCCTAGATGGTGATGCAAGATGACACAAGGATTTATCCTGGTTCGGGCAAAGAAGGCCCTATGTCCAGCGGGGGAGGAGGTTCTTGTATTACTTGCACCTAAGTGCTTGTACAGGGGCGAATACAGGCTTGGCGAGCGTGGACCAGAGTCCGGACTCAAGTGTGAGGGTGTGTGGGCGTATGTGCGTTCTAACGTGTTTGTAACCGTGGAATGAGGGCCTTGGTGTCCCCTTTTATAGAGCAAGGGGAGGCCAGAGTTACACAAGGGTATTAGAGGTGTCGGGGCGTACGATGCCCAATACGGAGAGGGGTAGGAACCCTGTCTTGTCGAGGCCACTGGAGCCGATGGGGGCGTTGCTGTTGATGCGTCCTTGGGGCGTGGCCTCCATCCCGGGCGTGGACGTGATGGCGTGACGATGTAGAAGCCGTGCAACAACCATTCCGGCACGTACAGGACACGACGGGGTCCCTCCGGGTCTTGGGGTACCTGTCTTCCAATAGCATGAAAGCAGTTAGGGCTCGAGGGGCGCGGAGCCGGCCTCGAGGTGGCGCCTACGGGGGGCCCGAGCCCCCGCAGGTATGGACAAGTCCCGTGAAAATTGATTGAGCAGTGGGCATCCGGGCCTCGAGACGTGGCTTGGACGTGCAACAGTGTAGGGCATGGGTTAACAGTGTCGTACTGGCGCCCTTTTGCCCATGCTTGTGGTGAAAACGAGACTTGACTCTGCCCTGGTTACTGTGGTACACATCGGGCTGTAGAAAACGTGACTGGAGTAGGTGGATGTATTAAATGCGCGGTATGGGGCTGGCATCCGATGCCTGCGCCGCTCGAGGGAAGCATAAGCGTCTCGAGGGATAGGCTGCTGTGCCAGAGAGGCTCGAGGTCCCCGCGTGGGGTCTCGAGGTATGGTGTTCAGCTGTGGGGGGCTCGAGCCCTAAATGCCAGGACTTGAGGTTTTAGTGGAGCGCTCGCCCGGGGCCTGGCTTCGGAGGGTTCGGGCGAGATGGAGAACGGGCGTCAGCCCGAGGCCTGGCTCAGTGAACTCGGGCGAGACGGAGAGCGCGCGTTCACCCGAGGCCTGGCTTGGCGGGCCAGCGTTGTGGGCCTCGAGGGGTTGGTCTCTTTAAGGGGTTAGACTAGTTAGGTTTGTTATTTACCGGCGTTCTAGGTTTAACCTATTAGTTTGCGTTGATTGGGGGTACCCCTTTTGTGGACCCCCGACAGTAGCCCCCGAGCCCTTGTTTGAGTGCTCGCACTCGAGCAGGGGTTCTCGACTGGGACCTCGAGGGTTAGCTAGCCGGTTCTCGAGGGTACGTGGTGAGCTTCACCCGTTACCACCGCCTGGGGCTTGGCGTCCTGCCGAGCCGCTTCATGCGGGCGTTAACCCACCACTACGGGGTGGAGCTTCAACACTTCTCCCCCAACTCGATCTCGCACGCCGCCATCTTCGCTGTGTTGTGCGAGGGGTATTTGAAGATGGAGCCGCATTGGGAGATGTTCGTTCACATCTTCCGGGGCGAGCTCTTCACCAAGACGCTGAAGCCCAGCGGAAAGCGGCTCGTGCGCGCTGGCTCCCTCGCCATCACCATGCGGACCGGACCTTCGTCGGCCGGCGTTCCCCACGAGTATCTCCACCAGAGGCTCTCGACCAACCAGTCGGGGTGGGACGAGCACTGCTTCTATCTGCGGAACGAGGGAGGGCTCCTCCCGCAGTATTCCGGCTGGGTGCTCGACCGGCGCCCGGAGCAGTGGGTCTGGGGCGTCGTGGCAAACAGGCAGCGCCACCTGGTGCCGCTGATGAAGCTGATGAAGAAGCTGGTGGACGGGGAGGGGTTGACCGTCCCGGCGGTCATCTGGGCGTTCCACCAACGGAGGGTCCTCCCTTTGGCGGACCGCCCCCTCTTCCTGTATCAAATGGGGGAGAAGGCCACGGCCGAAGCGCTAAGCGGGTCGAGGATGGCCGAGGAGGGATTGCCCTACAGCGAGGGCATCTCCCGGGTGTCGATCACGATCCATGGGTCATTCGCCCCGGAGAGTACCAAGCTAATCCCCATGGCGCCCGACGAGGGGTGCCTTGATCTGATAGGTCCCCATCGAGATTGCCCGTCTCGAGGCTCCCCTCCTTCTTTCTTCTTCGAATCACGTTTCCTTTTTTCGCAGGGGACGTTCACGTGTCGTGCCTCGAGGCCCCCGGTGAGGGAGGACGCCGCGGAGACACAGGTGAGGCGCCTCTCTGCCCAAAAGGAAAAAGAGAACAAGGATTCGAGCAAGAAGAAAGAGAAAAACAAAAACTTGCGTCGGTCGGCTCGGGAGCAAAGGTTGGTGAAGGCTCGCCCAATCGGCAGCCTGGGGACGAGTCCCCCGAGCTCAGCTCCTCGAGCTCGGAGGATGATGATGATGATGATGATGATGAGAGTGACGACGAGGGGATGGACGCGAGCCTGAGACGCGTGGGGCTCGGCGACATCTGGGCTGACCGCTCCCCTGTGCAGGAGAACATCTACGAGGACCCCCCGGCGAAGGTACCGCGCGGGGTGAACAAGCAGAAGGCCACGCCCAGCTCCGCCTCATCGGAGGCCTAGGGCACGTCGAGCTCCCGGCCGGACACGCCCCCCGTCGTGAGGAAGCCCCGAACCCAAAGCGCCTCCGCCGTAGCACCAACGGCGTCCGCCCCCGTGTCAGCCCAGGCGGGGGGTCTCGAGAAGGGCCGAGCCTCGAGGGGCAGTGACCACATCAGGAGGGGCTCCGGGCCCGACCGCCGCGAGCCATCGAGGTCGCGGTCGAGCCCGCGGTGGAGCGGGCGTCAGGAGAAGGCGTCGAGCCCGCACCATCACGAGCGTCGGGGAGGGAGCCCCCGGGCGTCTCATGACCAAGGGCGTGAGCGTCCCCGGAGTCCATCGCCGCACCGCTGCTGGGACACAGAAATGGACGCGGGGGGGGCGCGACCGCCAGCACGAGTGTCAGAGCAGGTCTCGGAGCCCGCGCCGGGACAGGCGCCACGATGACAGCACGAGGGAGGTACGGTCGCCCTCCCGCGATGTGGGGTGGAAGGAGGGCTCTCCCTCGAGGTCGAGCCACGGGAGGCATCGGGAGCCCTCCCCCCATCCCAGCCCTGCGGAGACGGCTCAGGCGCAGGGCTCGAGCCGTGGGATGGGCTCGAAGCCCCCGAGTGGGTCCGGCGATTCTGGGAAGAAGCCCAGCCGCCGCTTTGGGTGAGTAATTTTCTTGGATCTCGTCGGTAGTGAGGCGTTACCTCTTTACTTTTGACGATGCATGCTATCTCTGGATTCTCAGGGGGAAGCGCTCCTACCAGGAGGTGGACCTCGCTGCGTCCAAGCGAGCCAAGACCTCGAGCCCCGTCGAGGCACAGGCACCTTCCTCTGCTAGAGAAGCCGCTTGGCTGGAGAAGGCTCGAGATTCCATGGCTCGAGGAAGCCAGATGATCGTTGCGAATTTTGGTGAGGCCATCGCCATCGACCGCAGGGGTCGAGGCATCCTTCCCGGTTCTGATATCACTATCATCTCATATTGCAGGGGCCGCAGCTTACGGCATCGAGCCCGCCACCACCACGTCCACTGAGGCGCTGCCTCCTCCCCCTCCTCCTCCTCCCGTGATGGCGTCAGCTGGGAGCGCCACCCTTCCCCCCACCACGACGTCTGTTCCGGGGAAAGCGCCTGGGGCGAGCATGGCCCTGCCGGTGTCTGGGGCCGAGGAGACTGCGCCCCTCGAGGCCTCGACCGACACGAGCCGGGCTGCGGAGGAGGGAAAGGGGGGAGAGGCGTTGGCGGAGAAGGAGCCGACGGTGGAGGACCTCCTGAACGAGCTGGAGCAGGGGCCGCTCCTCGCCGCGGGCTCGACGATGGTGGAGGCGCCCGAGGCGCCGGCTAGCGCTGACCAGACGCCGGAGGACCCGGCCAGGGAAGAGCCGGGGCCCATGCCATCGGGCGGTGGGCCGCAGCTGGGGCAGCTCGGGGCGGAGGAGGATCTGCCCGACATCGAGCTTGACCGACCAGTATGGCCGTTTCCCGACGCGCCGAGCCTGTCCCTCGCCATGGTCTCCGTCGAGCAACCGGTCCAGTGGGGGGCCCCACGCGAGGTGCGGTCCATCTTCCGGGAGGTGGCCGAGCTCATGGCAGAGGCGGAGCTTCAAGATCTCCACGCTGAGCTGAGCCGGAACGCCCAAATGGCGAGCCGGCTCAACGAGGCGGAGGCGGAGGTCCGGGCGGCTCGAGGTGAGGTCCCTCGATCCAAGGAGGAGGCCGCCGCCGCTCTCGAGGCGTCGAGGAAGGAGGCCGCGGACGCCCGAAGCGAGGCCACCTCCGCCCGGGCTAAAGCTGAGGCGGCGAAGCAGGAGGCCGCTGACGCCCGTGGCGAGGCCGCCACCGCCCGAACCGCAGCGGAGGCGGCGAGAAAAGAGGCCGAGGATGCTCAGTGTGATGCCGCCGCCGCTCGGTCCGCAGCGAAGGCGGCAAAGAAGGAGGCCGAAGACGCCGAGAGCGGTGTCGCCGCCGCCCGAGCTGCTGAGGGGGCGGCACAGCAGGAGGTGATCCGAAAGGATCTGGCCCTCGTGGAGGCAGGCAGGCTGATCGAGGAGCTTAGGTCCGAGAAGCTCCTCATGCTGGCCGAGAAGCGCAGGCTCGAGCAGCGCGCTGAGGGCCTTACCAGCGACCTCACCGCACTGGGGCAACATTGCGACAGTGAGGCTTACACCTTGTCCTTGTTTGAGCCTCGAAGTTTTTTGTTACGCCGCAGTCTCACTCTTCCTCGTTCGTTGCGCAGGGGTCGAGAAGACGGTCGAGGAGCTCCACGGGACGAACCAGGCTCTCTTGGACCAACTCCGAGACGAGACAATGGTGGCGGAGCGGGCTCGCACTTCCCTCGACCGGCTCGACTCCATGTGGGGTGTTCCTCTGGTGGCTGCGACAGAAGGTGCGGTGGCCCGAGGCGACGTCTTGGTCGACGCCTTGTGCTTCCTCGACGTAGCGGTGCGGGACCGTGTCCGGCAAGCTCTCCATCATGGCGTCAAGCAGACGCTCGCGGTCGTCCGTTCCGGCTTCCGCTTCCCGGTCCACGTTGTCGCCAATGGCTTCATCGAGATCGAGGGGAAGGACGAGGAGTGGAACAACCGCCGTGTCGACAAAATCTTGGAGAAGATGGAGAGGCCGGGGACGTCGCTCGCGAAGATCTTCGAGGAGGACGTGCTGCCTCCTGACGCCAGCAGTGGTGTCGAGGTCCCTCCTCCCTCTAGCTCGGGTGTCGAGGCTGAGCCCGCCGTGGAAGACCTCGAGGAGGAGTACCACACCGACGAAGATTAGGGCCTGCGTGCCAAATTAGGGCGTCGAGGCCCTTGTAAGAATTTTATGACATGAATGAGGGTCCGTCGAGACCCGTATGTATATATGACTTGTTTATTTTAAGGGGTTGTTTTCTTTTCAAATTTATTTGACCACTTCTCTTTGTTGCAAGCTCGAGTTTCTGCTAGCTTAGTCTGTGTTCCTTTTATACGTCGCGAGCCCCTCGAGGGGAGGCGTAGGTAGGGTACCATAGCCCGGGGGCGTAGGTGGCCATCTACGTCGACGCCTCCCGACCCTTGGAGGCTCGAGGTATTTTAGGACTTAGACGTCGCTAGTTCACTCGAGGCACGAGTCGAGACGAGGGTCGAATTTTTGAAAAGAAAACACGCATTTTTTTTGGAGTCTCGGGGGGGGAGGTCCCCCTGTCAGCCCCCGAGGGAGGCTCGACCCTGAGCATGGCAGGGTCGAGGCTACCTCAAGTTGCTAAGCAAAATGAAAGACGATGCACGAGTTTTTTCATTCATTTTGGGCGTGTTTGTACAAAGCAACAAAATGAATGAGGCCTCGAGGTCTTCAAGGGTAGAAGCGACGTAGCTGAGATATATTCCACGCGTTTGCTAGGATTCTCCCTTGGTCGTCGTAGAGCTTGTACGTTCCTGGCTTGAGCACTTCAGCTACGGTGTATGGGCCCTCCCATGGAGGGGTAAGCTTGTGGCACCCTCGATTATCCTGCAGCCGTCGAAGCACGAGGTCCCCCACCGCCAGGTCCCTCTTGCGCACGTGCCTGTCGTGGTAGCGTCGAAGTGTTTGCTGGTAGCGCGCGGAGTTGATGAGCGCCACGTCTCGAGCCTCCTCGACCTGGTCCTTGGCGTTGGCGAGCCTTTCATCGTTGGTTTGCTCGTTGTAGGCTCGAAGTCAAGGGGAGCCGTACTCGAGGTCCGTAGGCAAGACCGCCTCGGCGCCGTAAGTTAGGAAAAATGGAGTGAACCCGGTGGCTCGACTCGGCGTAGTCCTAAGGCCCCACAGCACCGAGGGGAGCTCTGCAGCCCACCCCTTTCCAAAATTTTTGATGGTTTTGAACAGCCTCGGCTTCAGCCCATGGAGTATCATGCCGTTGGCGCGCTCGACCTGCCCGTTGCATTGAGGGTATGCGACCGAGGCCCAGGTTACGTGAATGCTGTTGTCGTCGCAGAAGTTGGTAAACTTTTTGCCCGTGAATTGGGTGTCGTTGTCGTAGATGATGACGTTCGGCACCCCAAACCGGTACATGATGTCTGCGATGAACTCGACGGCTTTCTCAGAGGTGGGGTCGCCTATGGGCTTGGCCTCGATCCACTTGGTGAATTTGTCGATGGCCACGAGCACATGCGTGTACTTTCTGGTTGTCATCTTGAGGGGACCCACGAGGTCGAGCCCCCAGACGGCAAACGGCCAAGTAATGGGGATCATCTGTAGGGCGTGCGCGGGTTGATGCGTTTGCTTAGCGTAAAACTGACACCCTTGGCAAGCTTGGACCAGGCGCTTGGCGTCTCCGATGGCGGTTGGCCAGTAGAAGCCTTGTCAGAAGGCGTTCCCTACCAAGGTCCTCGGCGCTGCGTGATGGCCGCAGGCCCCCGAGTGCGTGTCGTCGAGGAGCCTGCGTCCTTCCTCGAGAGGGATGCAGCGCTGAAGGACTCCCGATGGGCTTCGACGGTACAGCTCTCGTTCGTCGCCGTAGATGACGTAGGTCTTGGCCCTTCGAGTGATGCGTCGGGCCTCCGTCTTGTCTTCTGGTAGCATGCCTTGCGTCAGGTAGTCGAGGAAGGGCGTCCGCCAGTCGAGGGGTCGTGATGAAGAAGAGGCAGGTGCGTCGATCTGCATCGCCTCAGCGGATGTCGAGGGGTCGTTCTCGAGGGGTGGCGTTGAAAGTCGAGCCCCCATGTCAGGTTCGAGGGGTGGCGTCGAGGTGCCAGCCCCCGGGCCGATTTTGACGAATGGCTCAAAAATGTCCCTCGAGAAGACGTCTGGCGGAACGGTGCCGCACGTGGACGCCAACTTTGCTAGCTCGTCTGCGGCCTCGTTATACTTTCGAGCTATGTGGTTGAGCTCGAGGCCGTGGAACTTATCTTCTAGCTTGTGCACCTCCCCGCAGTACGCTTCCATCCTGGGATCGATGCAGCTCGAGGCCTTCATGACCTGGTTGACGACGAGCTGCGAGTCCCCTCGAACGTCGAGGCATCGGACCCCAAGCTCGAGGGCTATGTGCAGCCCGTTGACGAGGGCCTCGTACTCAGCGACATTGTTGGAGGCGGGGAAGTGTACGCGCAGTAGGTAGCGCATGTGGACTCTGAGGGGTGAGATGAAGAGCAGGCGTGCGCCTGCCCCCGTCTTCATGAGGGATCCGTCGAAGTACATGGTCCAGAGCTCGGCTTGAATTTGTGCTGGCGGGAGCTGGATGTCGGTCCATTCAGCAACGAAGTCCGCCAATGCTTGCGACTTGATGGCTTTTCGCGGGGCGTAGGTGATGGCCTCCCCCATTAGCTCGGCGGACCACTTGGCGATTCGCCCCGTGGTCTCCCAATTGTTGATGATCTCACCGAGGGGGAAGGATGACACCACCGTTACGGGATGAGCGAGGAAGTAGTGCTGGAGCATGCGCCTTGTGATGATGATGCCGTAGAGCAGCATCTGGATGTGCGGGTATCGGACCTTGGCCTCGGAGAGCACCTCACTGGTGAAGTACACCGGTCGTTGGACCGGCAACGCATGACCTTCCTCGTGCCTCTCGACGACTATGACCGCGCTGACCACCTGAGTGGTTGCGGCCACAAAGAGGAGGAGGGGCTCGGGGCGATCGTCACCATCGGCCAGTCGCGGTGGCACGAGGATTGGCGCGGAAGTCAGCAACCCCTTCAACTTGGTTAAGGCCTCCTCGGCTTCGACAGTCCACATGAAGCGTTCCGTCTTCTTCAGCAGGCGGTAGAGGGGTAGCGCTTTTTCCCCTAGCCTCGAGATGAATCTGGTGGAGCGGCTAGGCAGCCTGTCACTTTCTGTACACCCTTGAGGTCTCGAATTGGGCCCATCCTCGTGACTGCTGAGATTTTTTTGGGGTTGGCCTCGATCCCTCGTTGTGAGACAATGTAGCCAAGTAGCATGCCTCGAGGCACACCAAAGACACATTTCTCGGGGTTGAGCTTCACATTCTTGGCCCGGAGGCATTTGAACGTGGCCTCGAGATCGCTGATGAGGTTCCCGACTTTCTTGGTTTTAACCACGATGTCATCGACGTAGGCCTCGACGGTTTTGCCTATGTGTTCGCCAAAGATATGCTGCATGCAACGTTGGTACGTTGCCCCGGCGTTTCGAAGGCCGAAGGGCATTGTAACGTAGCAATACACACCAAAAGGCGTAACAAAAGAGGTAGCGAGCTCGTCGGATTCTTTCATCCTAATCTGGTGGTAGCCAGAATACGCATCAAGAAATGAAAGTACTTCACACCCCGCAGTGGAATCAACAATCTGATCAATTCTAGGTAAAGGAAATGGAACTTTTGGACATGCTTTATTCAGACCAGTGTAGTCTACACACATCCGCATTTTTCCATTCTTTTTCCTAACTAGTACAGGGTTAGCTAGCCACTCTGGGTGAAATACCTCCTTGATGAACCCGGCCGCCAAAAGCTTGTGCACCTCCTCGCCGATGATCCTGCGCTTCTCCTCGTCGAAGCGGCGCAGGCGTTGCTTCACTGGTCTGGACCCGGCCTCGATCTCCAAGGCGTGCTCGGCGACTTCCCTCGGTATGCCCGGCATGTCCGAGGGTCCCCACGCAAACATGTCGATGTTCGCGCGGAGGAAGTCGACGAGCACTACTTCCTATTTAGGCTTGAGGCTGGCACTGACGGTCAGCGTCTTGCCATTGGTCGAGGTCGGGTCGACGGGTATCTGCTTGGTGTGCTCTGCCGGCTCGAAGGTGCCAGCGTGGCGCTTTACTTTAGGGGCCTCCTCTATGGCCAGGGCGGCTAGGGCTTTGAGCGAGTCGAGCTGGACGTTTGCCTCCTCACGATCGACGCACTCCATGTCGCAGTGGTACGCGTGCTCGTAGGATGTGTCGACGGTGATGACCCCTTTTGGCCCCGGCATTTTGAGCTTCAAGTACGTGTAGTTAGGAACCGCCATGAACTTGGCGTAGCCTGGCCGGCCGATGATGGAGTGGTAGGTCCCTTGGAATCCATCCACCTCGAAGGTGAGCGTCTCCTGGCGGAAGTTAGCCGGCGTGCCAAAGCAAACCGGCAGGTCGATGCGCCCGAGGGGGTGGGCCTTCTTCCCTGGTACGACTCCGTGGAACCCCTCGACGCTGGGTCGGAGCTGACCCTCTGAAATCCCCAGGAGGTCGAGGGTCTCAAGGTATATGATGTTGAGGCTCGAGCCCCCATCCATCAACACCTTGGAGAACCGTACGTCGACGATGACGGGGTCGACGACGAGGGGGTACGCCCCCGGGTTTATGACACGGTCCGGATGGTCGTCACGGTCGAACGTGATCGGCGCATCAGACCAGTCAAGATACCAGGGGGCATCGTGGCCGAGTGCAAAGATCTCCCGGCGCTCCTTCTTTCTTTCTCGAGCTGAGAGCCCGACGGTCGGCACCCCGTAGATCATGTAGCAGTCGCGCACCGGGGGGAAGTTGCCGTCCGCGTCCCCACCGCCGCGCCGATTGTTATCCTTGCCCTTAGGCGCGTCTTCTTTCTTATCACCGAGCTTGGAGTAGTAGCCTTTCAACAGTCGGCAGTCCTTTAACTTGTGATTTACAGGGCCCCTGTGATAAGTGCAGGGGTCCTCGAGCATCTGGTCGAAAACAGCCCCGTTAGGGGGGCCTCGGGGCTTCTTAGGCTCGAGGGCGCCTGCGAGCACCTCTTCATCGTCGTCGTCATTGGCGTAGCACCTCGCCTTCTGACCCTTGCATTTGTTCTTCTTCTTTTTGTTGCTGTTATTGTTGTCGTTCTTGGCATCGTTGCCCTTGTTCGAGCCCTCCGGCGTGGTCACCGCCTTACCTTTGTCCGTGGAACGGCCAAAGAATGCCCCCACTGCCTCGTCGCCTGAGGCAAAGCTGGTGACACGATCCATCAGGTCCTCGACCATCCTGGGACGGTAGCGTCCTAGCTCATGAACTAGCTCTTGCCATGTCGTGCCCGCGAGGAACGCTGAGATGACGTCCTCACCAGGCACGTGGGGGAGCTCGAGGCGCTGCTTCGAGAACCGCCGAGCAAAGTCGCGGAGGGGCTCGTCCGCCGCCTGCCTGCAACGCCATAGGTCCCAGGGGTTGCCTGGGCGCATGCAAGTCCCCTTGAAATTCCCGTCGAAGACCCTGACTAGGTCGGCCCAGTCATCGATCCGATCCAGCGAGAGCCCCTCGAGCCACCGGCGGGCGGTGTCCGAGAGGTAAAGTGGGAGTTGGCGTATGATCACACGGTCGTCGTTCTTCGCTCCGCCCAGTTGGCAGCCTAGGCGGAAGTCCGAGAGCCAGAGCTTGGGCTCGACCTCCCCGTCATACTTCACGATGTTGGTCGGCGGTCGGAAGAGGTCGGGGAGGGTTGAGCTGCGGATGGCCCGGCTGAAGACTATGGGGCCCGGGGGCTCGAGGACTTGCTGGTCCTCGTCACTGTCGTAGCGCCCCCCTCGATGGGCACTATAGCCACGCTCTTGGGCCCCCTTGTCCTTGCGCCATCGGTTGATGTCGTTGCGAGCGTCATTGGGGTCTCGAGGTGGCCAGTTGTCGATGATCCGTTCACGGACTAGCCTAGCTCGACAGGCGTCCGGCTGGTGGACGGATGCCTCGTGCTCGTTGCGGGGTGTGTCCGTGCGGATAAATGGGTGTATGCCGAGTCTCTAAGTGATGAGTGATTGTCAACGGGTTTGATCGCATGTTCTCTGGCTTGTGTTGTGCAGGTGTCGAGCACGGAGACAGTGATCGAGGGCAAGGTGTAGGTCAAGCTGAGACGTGCCGTGCCGATGGACTGGGTGCGATGAAGGATGGGCGTGCCGTGCGGCGGACGTGCCATGCCGATGGATCGAGCAGTGAAGGGCGGACGTGAGGCTTGGACTGAGGGACCGGAGTGCCGGAGGATCGGCTGTGGTGGCTGGCTGCTTGGGACAGTGACGAGCGGAGACTTGCGGGGCACGGTGTTGCTCGGGTTGAGGACCTGGGGACACGTGTCGGTGGACGGGGTGCACGGGCGGTACATCCCCTCTACAACTTCGGTTTGGTGGCTGAGCCAGCGAAAAACCACCGGTGGACGGTTTCCAGGTTTGGGCCTCAAAACCTGGGTGCTGAGGGTTTCCGAGTTTGGCCACAAAACTCGGGCTAAGGACGGTTTCCAGGTTTGGGCCTCAAAACCTGGGCGCGGATGGTTTGCTGAGTTTGGCCTCAAAACTCAGACGCTGGTGGGCTGGTTTGCCGGTTTGGGCCTCAAAACCGGGGGATAGCTGGAAAAGGCTGGATTCCCGGTTTGGGCCACAAAACCGGGGGTGCAAAGCGAGGGCGGCACGTGACGGCAATCGAAAGGTTGCGTGGAGGCAACGCGGACGACTTGTGCGGGCGTGGCCGTCGGATCTACCTACCACTTGAGTTGGTCCAGAATAACCTTAGGGTTTAGCTGGTTCACTCTGTAATTAGAATAGAGAGGGGTAGAGTAGGAAATAGACTTAGTCTAGAATAGGATAAGTAGTCAGGGGAGACACCCTCCTCCCGAATCTCAGTCATTTGCTCTTTCACACTTAGGGTTTCTTGCTCTCCCATCCCCTACTGTAGCTTGCTGAGATCCGCAGAGAAACTTGACTCTGTGTACTGGTGATTTTGAGGAAAGGAGGCCGTAACCTCCTTGTCGTAGCGTGTGTTTGCGCTTCGGCTGCAAGATCGTGGTTGTGATTCGCGTTTCATTGGTGTTCTTCGCGGAATCCTTTTTCTCCACGTTCTTCCCGTCGCTTGATCTCTTTGGTTGGTTCATCTTTTGCAAAACCATTTGAACCAAGTTGTTCTAGATCATGAGGCACTTCTTTCCACCGAAGGAATTAACCTCAAACCTCACGGTCTAGGAGATCGATCGATTTTTGTTTTGGATCGTGTTTTTGCTTCCTTGTCCCGAAATTTCTTGATTCACCGATTTGGAGTTAGGTTCGATCCATGATCTCTTAGAGATAGCTCACTAACATCCTTGTGACCCCTCAGACCGAATCCCAGGCCTAGAGCTTTTGATTCGGAGGAAATCGGGTTGAATCATCAAAGAACCGCACAGTTTTCGGGGGCATCGGACGCTGACACGGGAGCATCGGACGCTAGGGTTCTAAGCGTCGGACGCTCCGGTGACGCGTGTCACTTTCTGAGCGTTTGTAGTGACATCGGACGCTAGGCATCGGACGCGTCCGTTGGCCATCGGACGCGCCAGAGCCAAAGCATCGGACGCTGGTTGTTCACTGTTCACAGCATCCGATGGTGGAACAGTAAGGTTCCCGAGAGGCAGTTTTCGCATCGGACGCGTCCGGTGGTCTGGCATCGGACGCAGGCAGCATCCGATGCTACTGTTTTCACATGGTTTTGTCCGCGGTTCGCTCGTTCGTTGACGGAATTGATTTCTGTCTTTTGCGTTGGCTTTCTAGAGTTGTCTAGTGTCCCGCTGTGCTTCTTGGAAGCATCCACCCTACATCTAGGGTCGTGGACATTTGCAAGCTCTAGGGTTTGCTTCTGGGGTTTATTCTTGGGACAGTGGAGTGCATCCACCCTACATCCACCCTACATCGGAAGCTGGGTTTGCTTCTGGGGTTTGCTTCTGGGGTTTGCAAGCTACTAGTTTCCGTAAGGAAAATTTGAAGCTCCCATTCACCCCCCCTCTGGTCGCTTTCTGAGTGCTTCTCGGTCCTTCAATTGGTATCGAAGTGGGTTAAGGATCTTCCACCTTAGCCGGTTCCAGATCCACAGAAGGCGACATGGATCGCGGCGTGGGCAAACCGCCGTTCTTTGATGGGACGAACTATGCGTATGGGAAGATACGCATGTCGGCCTATCTGCAGAGTTTGGGTGCTTCTATTTGGGATATTTGCAACTCTGCTGATTACGTGGTCTTGGCTGCTCGTGTCACTCAGCAACAGATCGATGAGCACGATGCCAATAGCCGAGCCCGTAATGCTCTCTTTTCTTGTTTGAGCATGGGTGAGTTTGATCGTGTTTCTCACCTCGCTACGGCTCGGGAGATCTGGGACACCCTCATGTGTTTCCATGAGGGCACCTCTCAAGTCAAAACCTGACTCTACGAGTCGTTCAAGCGTGAGTATGAGAACTTTCGACATCAGCCTGGCGAGAGCATAGAAAGTTTATTCGCTCGCTTTCAGGTGATTGTCAACAGGATGAGGGCTAACAAGGAGCAGTTGCCTTTTGACGATCATGAGCGTGCTTTGAAGCTTTTACACACTCTTGATCGATCTGTGTGGGATTCCAAGGTTCAGGCGATCATCGAATCGCCTAACTATGAGACCCTCACATGCGATGAGCTCTTTAGTAAGCTCAAGTCCAGTGAGATTGACGCCATGTCAAGGGCTTCTTATGCGAATCCTTCTGGCCCGACTATGGCTTTGGTTTCTGGCTCTTCCGCTAACTCCTCTGCTGGCTTTGCTCTTTCTTCACTCTTTTCTGTCACAGAGGACCAGCTTGAGTCGTTGGGGGATGACGAGTTGGCAATGCTCGCCAACCGGTTCTCGCGGTTCCACAACAACCGCATGAACCGTCGCCGCGGAGGAGGACGCTCAGGATGCTATGAGTGTGGCGACCCCGAACACTTCATCGCCAACTGCCCCAAGAAGAAGCATTCATCTGGGAAGGGCGATCATGGGCACAAGTACGACTCCGGCAAGCGCAAGGAGAAGTATGTCCCCGCGAGGCACAAGCGGAGGGGCGGCTTCGACAAGGAGTACATCAAGAAGAAGTACTTGGAGAAGGCCCAAGCTGAGCAGCGTGCGTTCTTCGCCACGCTCAGCGACGTCGACGGCTCGGATGACGACTCCGCTTGCTCAAGCGATGACGAGTCCGAGAAGAAGAAGAGGATCGAGGACAAGCTGAACGGCCTCTGCTTCTTCGCCGACGACGACGGCTTTTGCACCATGGCGCTTGGTGATGAGGTCGACGGCAAGCTGGAGCACACCCCTCGGGACAACGACGACGACGACACCTCCCAGGTATCCCTCACCCACGACGAGCTTTCTGCTGAGGTTGAGAAGCTTACTGCCGCGCTCCTTAGTCAGGACAAGTTGCTTAGGCGTGCCGCTAGAGAGCGCAAGGAGTTTAGGCAGAAGTGGGAGGACACGGTGAGAGAGCTTGAGTTTGCCAAGTCCACCGTGGTCGTGTCGGAAGAGGTTGAGTGTGAGATGTGCACCACGCACATGACTGACCTTCTCACTTTGAGAGGTAAGTATGCTGCGTTGGTAGGAGAGGTGGATGAGCTGAAGGCTAGACCTTCTCTGTTAGGTGCGTGCAAGACTTGTCTTGTCTTGCAATCTGAGTTGGCAGAGAAGAATGCCAAGATTGTGTCTCTTGATGAGGCCAACTCAGGTAGCACTAGTGTGGCTAGGTGCGCTTTGTGTGAGGGTTTGGAGATGGAGATTGCGAATGTCAAGCATGGCAAGATGCAAACCGAGGAGGAAAACACATACCTTCGGACCATCTTGTCATGGGTCTCTTGTAGTGAGCCGCAGCTCGGGATGATGATCTCCCAATTTAAGTGAGCTGCTGGAGGTTCTGGTGTAGGTCTTGCTCAGGGTGTTGATCTTTCTGCTTTTGGGAAGATTGGAGAGTCGAGTGGTCTGAATCCTAGTGAGAAGCCCAACTCCACCACTACTCTCAAACTGACCAAGCTTCCATCCAAAGAGCCGGTCAAGCCTATCACCAAGGATGGGGTGTTTGAGGAACCTTCGAGAGCTCCACCCAAGAACCAAGTGTGGCATCCCAAACCGAACCACCTAAAGAACAAGCTGGATACAATGCCACCTATCCATGAGGAGTTGCCACAGAAGGGCAAAGTGATCCACACCCACAGTCATGAGTACCAACAACCCCCTTTGCGTGCGGTGAGGTATCATTGTGATTTCTGTGGGAGAGATGGACACTTGAGCGAGTTCTGCTTTAGGCGCAAGAGAGAGGCGCGCCGTGCTAGGGAGATGAACAACCCGGACATGTACCATCCTTTTCATGATGTACATGCGCCAAATGTTCAGAGGAGAGCACCGAGACGTACTGCTTGGCCTAGAGGCGCAGTGCCTCAAGTTGTTAGGCCTAGGCCTCGTAGAGAGCGTGCCCGGCGGGAGCCTGCAGTTGCAGGTTTTGGACCCCGTGATGGAGGCTTTGTAGTTGAGCGCTATCCCCCACCGCAGTTCGAGTGTCGCGGTGAGCGCTTCTTCCCTAGCGGACCACGTTTTCCTGTGCGTGGTGATCGCTACCCCCGTAGACAGTCTAGGAGTGGTTATTCTGCTAACCGTTCTTTTGAGCAGCCGGCCCAACACTGGTATTCTCCTTACTTCACTAACCCCAGTGTTGGACCGTATGCTCACCCTATGTCTTTTTATTGATGTAGGTAAAACGGTTGGAGGACATTTGGTTGGTGGATTCCGGTTGCTCGAGGCACATGACCGGAAACGCCAATTGGTTCTCCAGCCTTAGCCCTGTTGCCGGAAAGGAGTACATAACCTTCGGCGACAATAGTAAAGGTAAGGTGTTGTCTCGCGGATCGGTGCGGGTTAATGAGCACTTTGTGTTGCGCGATGTTGCTCTTGTTTCTAACCTGCATTTTAACTTGCTTTCTGTTTCGCAACTTTTTGATGATGACTACGAGATTCGTTTTAAACCGAACCTTAGTCGCATCTTAGATCCTCAAGGCGATCTTGTATGTCTGATTTCGCCCTTTGGGAAAGTCTTTCGTGCGAATTTCTCGGAGTCGTTTGGTTCTTCTCGCTGTCTTTTGGCTAGTCCTTCTTCCTCCGATCTTTGAAAGTGGCATAGGAGGCTCGGTCATTTAAGCTTCGACTTGCTTGCAAGACTTAGCTCACTTGGCCTAATCCGAGGATTGCCCAAGCTTTCGATAGAGAAGGATCTAGTTTGCCATTCTTGTAGACATGGGAAGATGGTTGTCGCTCCCCACCATCCAATGACTAAGGTCATGACCTCGCACCCTGGAGAGCTTTTACATATGGACCTTGTTGGTCTGGCTCGGGTGAGCTCGGTTGGTGGCAAGTGGTATGTTTTGGTTGTTGTTGATGACTTTTCGAGGTATTCGTGGGTCTTCTTTTTGACTGAGAAGACTGAGACTTTCTCCTTCGCTCGCAATCTGATTTTGCGTCTTCAGAACGAGTTCCCTTTGATAATGGTTCCGAATTCAAAAATTCGGATTTTGAGAAGTTTTGTAACCGCTTTGGTTTGGAGCATCAGTTTTCTTCCCCCTACACACCGCCCCAAAATGGTGTTGTAGAGAGGAAGAATCGGACCCTTGTTGAGATGGCCAGGACGATGCTCGATGAGCATAGGACTCCCAGGCGCTATTGGGCCGAAGCTATAAACACTGCATGCTACATTTCAAATCGCATTTTTCTGAGAGCCTTTTTGAAGAAGACTTCTTATGAGTTGCGTTTTGGTCGCCAGCCCAAGGTGAGTTATTTTAGAGTCTTCGGTTGCCACTGTTTTATTTTGAAAAAGGGGAACCTGGACAAGTTTGAGTCTCGATCTTCTGACGGGGTATTTTTGGGTTATGGCACTCACACGAGAGCATATCGTGTACTTAACCTTGATACTAACCGAGTCATGGAGACATCAGATGTCACCTTCGACGAGACTCTTGTTTCTCCTTCTTCTCGTTTTGAGCGTGCAGGTGATCATGAGGTTGGAGAGCCTCTTTTTGATGATGAGGACGAGGGTGCTAAAGGTATGGATGATCCAGCACCCCCTCCACCTGCCGCGCCACAAAGAGCGGCCTCGACGACGACTCACGGCCCCGACACCTCTTCTTCCTGGGGGCCGTGGGATCCTCCACCTCGTGCGGTACCTTTTGTACCCAGGGTGGAACCAGCTGCTGATGAGGGGGAGGTCACTTCATCCCGGGAGGCGCCACGACACATCCAGCGCCAGCACCCCCCTCAGCAGATGATCAGCGATATCGGCGAGCGAGTCACTCGCTCCAGGTCACAGCACATCTCTCACTTCGCTCACTCTGCTTTTGTTGCTAATTTTGAGCCCCGAGATGTTGGACACGCTTTGACGGATCCGGATTGGGTCAATGCCATGCATGAGGAGTTAGAAAACTTTGAGAGAAATCGGGTTTGGGTTCTAGTTCCACCTCCACCTGACTGTAAGCCTATTGGGACAAAATGGGTTTTCAAAAACAAGCAAGGAGAGGATGGCCACGTTGTTAGAAACAAGGCCCGCCTTCTAGCGAAAGGCTATAGTCAGAAGGAGGGGATAGATTATGAGGAGACGTTTGCTCCTGTAGCTCGTTTGGAGGCTATTAGGATACTCTTGGCTTTTGCTGCATCCAAAGGTTTCAAACTGTTTCAAATGGATGTCAAGAGTGCCTTCTTAAACGGCTACATAGAGGAGGAGGTTTATGTTGAGCAACCCCCCGGTTTTGAAAATCCCAAGTTTCCAAACCATGTCTTTAAACTTCACAAAGCTTTATATGGTTTGAAACAAGCCCCTAGAGCCTGGTATGATAGGTTAAAAACCTTTTTGCTTGCTAAGGGTTTTAAAATGGGATGTGTAGATAAGACGCTCTTTCTCCTCCGGCAAGGCAAAGACACGCTCTTGGTCCAGATTTACGTGGATGATATCATTTTCGGTGGTTCTTCTCACGCTTTGGTTGCCAAGTTTGCAGATACTATGAGCAGGGAGTTCGAGATGAGCATGATGGGCGAGATGACATTCTTTCTCGGGTTGCAAATTAAGCAATCCCGGGAGGGGACGTTTGTGCATCAGGGCAAGTACACGAAGGACTTGCTGAAGCAGTTCGATATGGATGAGGCCAAGCCCCTTCCAACACCCATGTCGACGATGACTGCCCTGGATGCGGATGTGGATGGAGAAGCAATGGACCAGAAGGAGCACCGTAGCATGATCGGGTCGCTACTCTACCTGACGGCGACACGCCCGGACATTCAGTTCGCGGTGTGTCTGTGCGCGCGCTTTCAGGCGTCGCCGCGCACTTCTCACCGTCAGGCGGTGAAACGCATCTTCAGGTACCTTTGTTTCACACCTGAATTCGGGATTTGGTATTCTGCTTCCTCCACCCTCTCGCTTTGCGGTTATTCCGATGCCGATTTTGCTGGTTGTCGCATTGAGCGCAAGTCCACTTCTGGGACTTGCCAATTTATTGGATCTTCTCTTGTTTCGTGGTCTTCTCGCAAGCAGTCTAGTGTCGCCCAGTCTACCACGGAGGCTGAGTATGTTGCTGCGGCTAGCTGCTGTTCCCAGTTACTCTGGATGATGGCCACTTTGCGTGATTTTGGTTTGAGTTTTTCTCGAGTGCCTTTGCTTTGTGACAGCACGAGTGCTATTAGCGTTGCTAAGAACCCCGTGCTTCACTCGAAAACCAAACACATTGATGTGCGCTTTCATTTCTTGCGAGACCACCAGGAGAAGGGTGATATCGACCTTCGCCATGTCGATACCCATCACCAACTGGCTGATATTTTCACCAAGCCTTTAGACGAATCAACCTTTAATAGGTTAAGGGGTGAGCTTGGTGTGTGTTTCCCCTTTTAGATGGGGGAAGCATTTTGAGTTGTATCCTAGTCTGACTCTTTTACTTAGATCTTCTTTTCTGTTGCATTTTAGCATACGCATTTACATTCTGAGCTTCATGTTTATAATCACTAGAATGTAACTATCCTCTGTTTAGTATGCTCCGATGCTTATGATTGATGCTTGTAGCTTATGCTCCTTCTGATCACTAATACATGTTATGAGCTGAGCTATTTTTGAAATGGTGAAGTTGCTTAATGTATATAATCTAGAAATGTTCACCATTGAGATATGCAACTAGCATGTGTAGGGTGTGTTGAGTCCATTCCTGCTTTTCATATATGCTAGGTTGCTATGTCTCTAGTTCTGAGTCATTCACTCGCTTGGTCTGTTCATATCATGTTTAAAATTTGAACCAAGTTTAGTGAATTGAAAAGATCGAGATGGGATTGCTTGTCAACACATCACGGTATCGAGACGGTTTCTCATTGCACTTTGAGTTAAACTTGAGCCGTGTAGTGTATGACCGAAACCGTAGCTTTAAGCTTCCGATTGCTTCGGCATAGGCTTCGCTCGGTTGAAAAGTTAGGCAAAGACAAGCTTTCAACCTCTCGCAATCACATGCTAAATAATTGAACTTGTGAATTCTTTACCGCTGCAACTCCGATATAAAACTGAAATCACAAGTATATGCTTCATTCCTATGCATGATGATTGCACTTTGCTAGGGGTAGTTCACCTTGTATACATGCTTAGCACTTGTTTGGATTCCTACCTATACATGTGTAGTGCTATTTTGATGGTGACTATCTTTTTGGCTAAAAACTACTCACTTGCTCATATGCTTCATATTTTGTATCTGTGATCAGTTTGAGCCTTCGCTATTTGAGTGCTTAGTTGTGTCATTGGAGCTATACCGACTAGAGCATTTTTGCACTCTTTTGTCTATATGCCTGAAGCTGCTCACTTGCATTTCTGACTTCATATGCATTTTGGAAGGGGGAGTTGTGTTGGCTCAAGGGAAGAGTTTGTGCTTGATAAGTGCATTTTCAACTAAGGGGGAGAGTTTTTGCAAATCATATGTCTTCTGGCGTTCAACTAAGGGAGAGTTTTTTTTGCTAAGGGGGAGATTTTCAAATCTTTATACTCTTCTCTTGTTGGACCTAAGGGAGAGTCCCTGGTTGCTTGCACTTGTCGAGGGGGAGTTTGCTGGTTGTGTTGAGCCGTTGCCTCTGTCTTGAGGGACTAGCAAACATTTTCCTCATTTGGCGTTGAGGTTGATTTTGATTGGTTCGGAAACCCTTCGTCTGGTTTTAAATTGGTTCGGAGTGGTTTCTCATGCTAGTTGTGTTGAGCCTCTGTGCCTCTATCTTGAGGGACTAGCATTTTGCCATTTTTAGCTCTGATTTCCAATTGGTATTTTGCTAGCGGTGTTGAGCCTGTTCTACCTCTTCTTGAGGGCTAGCTTTGCTTTGCTTGGTTGCGTCGAGCCATTGCCCATGTCTTTGGGGACCAAGTTTTCGCTTCTTCCACTTGACCTTCTTCGGCTTTGCTATGCTTTTGGGTCATTTGGTCGAGTTCTCTTCTTCTCCATCTTCTTTCTTTTCTCTTTCTCTCATTATGATTTGTGTGAGTAGTTGACAATGCACTCATCAAGGGGGAGATTGCGGATACATGGGTGTATGCCGAGTCTCTGAGTGATGAGTGATTGTCAACGGGTTTGATCGCATGTTCTCTGGTTTGTGTTGTGCAGGTGTCGAGCACGGAGACAGTGATCGAGGGCAAGGTGTAGGTCAAGCTGAGACGTGCCGTGCCGATGGACTGGGTGCGATGAAGGATGGGCGTGCCATGCGGCGGACGTGCCATGCCGATGGATCGAGCAGTGAAGGGCGGACGTGATGCTTGGACTGAGGGACCGGAGTGCCTGAGGATCGGCTGTGGTGGCTGGCTGCTTGGGACATCGACGAGCGGAGACTTGCGGGGCACGGTGTTGCTCGGGTCGAGGACCTGGGGACACGTGTCGGTGGACGGGGTGCACGGGCGGTGCATCCCCTCTACAACTTCGGTTTGGTGGCTGAGCCAGCGAAAAACCACCGGTGGACGGTTTCCAGGTTTGGGCCTCAAAACCTGGGTGCTGAGGGTTTCCGAGTTTGGCCACAAAACTCGGGCTAAGGACGGTTTCCAGGTTTGGGCCTCAAAACCTGGGCGCGGATGGTTTGCTGAGTTTGGCCTCAAAACTCAGACGCTGGTGGGCTGGTTTCCCGGTTTGGGCCTCAAAACCGGGGGATAGCTGGAAAAGGCTGGTTTCCCGGTTTGGGCCACAAAACCGGGGGTGCAGAGCGAGGGCGGCACGTGGCGGCAATCGGAAGGTTGCGTGGAGGCAACGCGGACGACTTGTGCGGGCGTGGCTGTCGGATCTACCTACCACTTGAGTTGGTCCAGAATAACCTTAGGGTTTAGCTGGTTCACTCTGTAATTAGAATAGAGAGGGGTAGAGTAGGAAATAGACTTAGTCTAGAATAGGATAAGTAGTCAGGGGAGACACCCTCCTCCCGAATCTCAGTCATTTGCTCTTTCACACTTAGGGTTTCTTGCTCTCCCATCCCCTACTGTAGCTTGCTGAGATCCGCAGAGAAACTTGACTCTGTGTACTGGTGATTTTGAGGAAAGGAGGCCGTAACCTCCTTGTCGTAGCGTGTGTTTGCGCTTCGGCTGCAAGATCATGGTTGTGATTCGCGTTTCATTGGTGTTCTTCGAGGAATCCTTTTTCTCCACGTTCTTCCCGTCGCTTGATCTCTTTGGTTGGTTCATCTTTTGCAAAACCGTTTGAACCAAGTTGTTCTAGATCATGAGGCACTTCTTTCCACCGAAGGAATTAACCTCTAACCTCACGGTCTAGGAGATCGATCGATTTTTGTTTTGGATCGTGTTTTTGCTTCCTTGTCCCGAAATTTCTTGATTCACCGATTTGGAGTTAGGTTCGAGCCATGATCTCTTAGAGATAGCTCACTAACATCCTTGTGACCCCTCAGACCGAATCCCAGGCCTAGAGCTTTTGATTCGGAGGAAATCGGGTTGAATCATCAAAGAACCGCACAGTTTTCGGGGGCATCGGACGCTGACACGGGAGCATCGGACGCTAGGGTTCTAAGCGTCGGACGCTCCGGTGACGCGTGTCACTTTCTGAGCGTTTGTAGTGACATCGGACGCTAGGCATCGGACGCGTCCGTTGGCCATCGGACGCGCCGGAGCCAAAGCATCGGACGCTGGTTGTTCACTGTTCACAGCGTCCGATGGTGGAACAGTAAGGTTCCCGAGAGGCAGTTTTCGCATCGGACGCGTCCGGTGGTCTGGCATCGGACGCAGGCAGCATCCGATGCTACTGTTTTCACACGGTTTTGTCCGCGGTTCTCTCGTTCTTTGACAGAATTGATTTCTGTCTTTTGCGTTGGCTTTCTAGAGTTGTCTAGTGTCCCGCTGTGCTTCTTGGAAGCATCCACCCTACATCTAGGGTCGTGGACATTTGCAAGCTCTAGGGTTTGCTTCTGGGGTTTATTCTTGGGACAGTGGCTACTAGTTTCCGTAAGGAAAATTTGAAGCTCCCATTCACCCCCCCCTCTGGTCGCTTTCTGAGTGCTTCTCGGTCCTTCAGTCCGCCGGCTTCCCTGAGGCTGCCCCGCGCCGGCGTGACGCCGAGCTCTCGGCCTGCTGCACAGCGGCTATCTCGAGGAGGTTCTTCATTTCCCCAAGCATGCGCCTGGCGTCAGGGTTGGAGACGACGGGTAGATCACGGAGCATCATCGCCGCCGCCACCACGTTCTGCCTGGCTCGCGGGAAGCATACCTCGGGGCGTGCTGGTGCCCCGTCCTCGAGGATCCGCCGGTGGACCTCCCGAGCCCGACCTCGAGCTCCGGCTCCTCGGGGCTGGGGTGGTTCCTGCATCAGAGTTTGCCGGAGCTGCAGCAGGTGTCGCCGTTCTTCCTTGGCTTTGGTTATTGCCTCCTGCACATGCGCGAGTTGCGCCGCCCGGCCGTCGTCGCGCTGAGGCGGTGCAGCCGGTGCTGGAGGTTCGTTCCTCCCCTGAACACATGATCCGCCTGCCGCGGCCATGTCGTTGGGGCCCTCTAGATCGAGCGTCGGCCTGCCGTCGTCGCCCTCGTCCTCGGTATCGCATACGACCCCCTCGAGTTGGAAGCACTCCCTGGTGGGATCCCAGAGGTCGGGGTCGTGGTAGTCGTATTCGTCAGAGACGGAGGTGTTGACGGCGTGCCGCCTTGGCGGATGCTGGGACCGCAGCTCGTGGTACCATTCTCCGACGGTGGCTCGTCGGGGTGGTTCGATGGCTCACGAGAAGCCGCGGTCGACGTGCGCGGGGTGGACGATCTCCAGGTTGGTCATGGCCTGCAGTAGCACGCCCGGGCGCTCCTCCTGCTCTGCCGGTGGTCGGTCCCGACGGCGCTCGTTGAGCTGGCGGGCGTAGGCTGCTGCGGAGTTGTCGAGGCCGAACGGGAACCGCCGGCGTCGAGCGCGGTACAACCCGTGCGGGAGGAGGCTGGGTGGCGTCGACGGTGCGCGGCTCGGAGGCCTCTGGCCTGGCTCCTGGTCCGTGCGCATGATGAACGCGAAGTCGCTGGGTGGGCGCGAGCGCGCCCTGGAAGTCTCCGGCCGTGCGCCGGGCAGGCTCCTCCTCGGGAACACCGTGCCGGCCACGGGGAAGTGGGTTTACGCCACTGGCATCGCCTGTGCCTGGCGATGATGGCGACGACGGCGCCGCTCACGGGGTGGCGACGCGTGGTGGTGTGGGCGACGTGCCACGCTCCTCGCACGGGGTGGCATGACACGCCCTCCACTCGGGCCCTCCGTGGAGAGCAAGGTCAGCTCGTTGCCGTTGTCGGTGGCCAGGAACTCGAGGCTCCCGAACCAGATGACGGCACCGGCAAAGAACAAAGGAGTTGAAGCAGCCATCCAGGAAACAGCGAGAAATCGTCTCGACGCGCGAAGTCCCCTACCTGGCGCGCCAACTGTCGGTGTTTCGGACCCGGGGGTGTGACACCAATGAGTAATATGTTCGCGTGCTCTCTTCCTGGATGGTGATGCAAGATGACACAAGGATTTATCCTGGTTCGGGCAAAGAAGGCCTTACGTCCAGCGGGGGAGGAGGTTCTTGTATTACTTGCACCTAAGTGCGTGTACAGGGGCGAATACAAGCTTGCGAGCGTGGACCAGAGTCCGGACTCAAGTGTGAGGGTGTGTGGGCGTATGTGCATTCTAACATGTTTGTAACCGTGGAATGAGGGCCCTGGTGTCCCCTTTTATAGAGCAAGGGGAGGCCAGAGTTACACAAGGGTATTACAGGTGTCGGGGCGTACGATGCCCAATACGGAGATGGATAGGAACCCTGTCTTGTCGGGGCCACTGGAGCCCATGGGGGCGTTGCTGTTGATGCGTCCTTGGGGCGTGGCCTCCATCCCGGGCGTGGACGTGATGGCGTGACGATGTAGAAGCCGTGCAACACCCATTCCGGCACGTACATGACACGACGGGGTCCCTCCGGGTCTTGGGGTACCTGTCTTCCAATAGCATGAAAGCAGTTAGGGCTCGAGGGGCGCGGAGCCGGCCTCGAGGTGGCGCCTACGGGGGGCCCGAGCCCCCGCATATATGGACAAGTCCCGTGAAAATTGATTGAGCAGTGGGCATCCGGGCCTCGAGACGTGGCTTGGACGTGCAACAGTGTAGGGCATGGGTTAACAGTGCCGTACTGGCGCCCTTTTGCCCATGCTTGTGGTGAAAATGAGACTTGACTCTGCCCTAGTTATTGTGGTACACGTCGGGCTGCAGAAGACGTGACTGGAGTAGGTGGATGTATTAAATGCGTGGTATGGGGCTGGCATCCGAGGCCTGCGCCGCTCGATGGAAGCATAAGCGTCTCGAGGGATAGGCTGCTGTGCCAGAGAGGCTCGAGGTCCCCACGTGGGGTCTCGAGGTATGGTGTTCGGCTATGGGGGGCTCGAGCCCTGAATGCCAGGACTCGAGGTTTTAGTGGAGCGCTCGCCCGGGGCCTGGCTTCGGAGGGTTCGGGCGAGATGGAGAACGGGCGTCAGCCCGAGGCCTGGCTCGGTGAACTCGGGCGAGACGGAGAGCGCGCGTTCGCCCGAGGCCTGGCTTGGCGGGCCAGCGTTGTGGGCCTCGAGGGGATGGTCTCTTTAAGGGGTTAGACTAGTTAGGTTTGTTATTTACCGGCGTTCTAGGTTTAACCTATTAGTTTGCGTTGATTGGGGGTACCCCTTTTGTGGACCCCCGACACATTCGCTTCGCTCGGAGTGATGAGGAGAGCGCCGGGCGGGGTACTGCATCCACCAACGAAATGTCGGTGGATCGGGACTCTCCGCCCACACACCAGGCTGGACTGACCATCCGCGTCCTGAACTCCGTCAATGATATCATCTGGCAGAGTGATCGGGAATGGCAGGCCCGGAACATCCTCAGTGAGAGGGAGTTCGTTCACAACCGCCACATCGACGACGACTTGTTAAGTCGCACTGGTATGGACAGTGGGTTTCTCTATATTTCTCGAACCTTGGGATGGGAAGATGCATGGAAGGTTAATGAGGAGGGAATCCTTCCCCTTACAATGGAATTTCTAGCCATAATGCAAATATCTGCTAATCACATAACATTTCGGCTTTTTAATGAAGAACATTCTTTAACGTGGAGGCAGTTCAGCAAGAATCTAAACTTTGATGATTCATGCTTGCTGAACTTGGAATCTGCCTGTACGGGATTTAATAGGAATGAATTCTGGAAAAGTATCGTTAGGAACAGAGACCCAGGCTTGCCCCGTACAAGTAATATACACAACCCCACGCTCAGGTTTTCCACAAATATATTAGTATCACACTCTTTCCAAGACCTGACTTAAGACCAATAAAAAAGCCCGAAATGCTGCTGCTTTATGCTCTAGTAAACCACATAAAAGTATCACCCGCCAAGGCCATGGCAGACTACTGGTCTAAATTTAATCAACGCACTGGAAATATTGAAATCACATCATGGATAACTAGACTGGCTTTTAACATGGGTCTGCTGAACACCGCTATATACTCCTACATTCCTAGTGACCGAGACCTTTTGACCATGGAGCACTTCTCGCAAGGGCACCTCTTGCGTGAGAACCAGGAGACCGGTGAGATTCACATGATCTACCAAGATTATGTGAATAAAATCGCTCTTCCTGACTTGTCACTTTGGTTGGTGAATGCACCGACGTTACTTTTGGCCGTGGAAACCGTGGCAGAACAAAATCGCAGGTTGGCTCGAGAGAACACCATGCAGGTTCCCAGGAGGAGGACGCGAGCGTAGACCCGTGCAGCAGAAGAGGCCGCAAGAGCCGCAGCAGCGGCACAGGAGTTTGACCCTTTTCATGCAGGGCAGTATGAAGAAGCAACATACTATGGTCATTTGACACCCCCTGGCTTGCACCAAGCAGGAGGGTCGAATTGGCAACAACCGCAACATCCGCGGTGGGAATACGGCTAGGAGGCATCCTTTCACTCATCCCAGTTGGGGAGTTTATCCCACTCCTTGGGAGGATCCACCCGGTACACTGGCTGTGGTGATGAGTTCTTCCACAGGGGAATCTCGCCACAGGCCGCTCGCCATTCATCCTTTCATCAGGATGAGTGGATGCGCAATATGGGATATCTTCAACACCAAATGAATGGACTCACCATGGATACTGCCGAAATCCGTCAGGACTTGAACGACTTGAACCAAAATTTCCAGGAATTCCGCCACGAAACTGATGGAGAACTGGGTAATATTTCTTCTCCCTTGCAGCAGAACCAGCAGAATTGGGACAACATGTACCGTCGTCAAGGATGGATGTAACCCGACCACGCGAACAGCCAGCTTGGGGGAGGAACCCCGTCAAAAAGGTAAGTATCACTACCGTCTTTATTTCTGTCAGTTTTATTTTTTTTATTTCAGTAATTTAAATTTGAGTTTTATCTTAGTTAATTTGCTGTTAAAAAAATAATAATAATAAATAGCAATAAATAAAAAGCTCTCATCATAAGTCTTTTTTTGTGAATAAAAATAATGTATGTCATGCATTAGAGTTATCATGGGAGAACGTATGCTAGAACTAAACTTGACACATGAGCATTAGACTAAGTAAAGGGGAAGTAAGTTTCTACTTTGTCTTGAGCAAGTCAAGTTTGTGGAGTAATTATCTTGAAATTTTTTATAAAAACTTGCTCGAAGTACTTCTGTGGCAAAGAAAGTCCTACCAAAGCCAAATAATTTTTACTCTTAGAGTAGGAGCTTCCACTTGCTGCATGTTAGTGTTGAGCTAGATAGACTTTTGTTGATAGTCATGGTAGAGAAACTTGTCATATTTTTAGACCAAGGAATTCACTTGCACCCACCTATATAGTGTTATTCTCACACTGAGAATACGCACACAACATGCCTTTATTTCTATTCATTGTTAGGAATACTCCATGGCAAAACATCATGCTCCATAATGAAATCTCAGGGACATGGTTGTAGTAGTTAAAAAAAAAGAAGAGCAAGTGCTCTAGAAAGAAAAGAATATTCAAAAGAGCAAGTGCTCTAGAAAGAAAATTCAAAAGAGCAAGTGCTCTAGAAAGAAGAGAATATCCAAAAGAGCAAATGCTCTCATTCATAGCCATGATCCCACAAATGAGATAGAAAGGAGAAGTGTCATGAAAGTATTAGCCATAATAAATACCACACACTTGCACATTCCTGGTCTGAACCTATGACTTGTTGCTCCTTTGCTCCATTTATCTAACTTAGCAAAATTATGCTAGCATTGCATGCTCACTTTTATCCTACCCATTAAACCCCACATAAAGTCTTAGTGAGAGGATAATTCTTCCATTTCCACATAAAATATGAGTGATTGAGTGAGCCACAGAAGTTGCTAAGCATGCTTTCTTTTGAACAAAACTTGCAAAAACTCCACATATCTTGATTAGCAAAATAGGCAAGGGAAAGACAAACCTTCTTTCTTGCTAGTATTTTGTTCTAATCTTGAGTGCAGGGAAGGCTACCCATTCCATGGTGATGAAAATAATATGGGCATACACAACAAAAACACAGAGTTTCCAAGATTATTCAAGTCCATGCTTGCTCGAGGACGAGCAAGAGGTAAGCTTGGGGGAGCTTGTTGACGCTCACTAAGTGTCTTATTCTTAGCATCAATAAGGTCATATAACGCAACACAAGGACCTAAAATCAACCAAAAACCTTTTATAAACTAACGATTTCCACTTGTCCTTGAGTTTTATTTGAATGTAGGAAATTGTAGGGTTTTTGAGCAAAATGACCAAGAGGACCCACCAGGAGGCGAGCACACTCACCTGGGCTCACTTTGGGCCAAGGTGGGGTGGCGCCCACCACCCATCACTGGCGGCCGCCAGGGGAGTGAGGCCCAAACTCCTCCTCTGCCACGTCACTTATCCAGGGGAGGCATGCCACACTCATTTGCAGCCATTGATCACATAGGTCATTGCATCCAAGGGCCAAGAAGGGATGTCACATGGATCATGACCCAATTGCCCATGTGACGGTTATTTGGACATGCAACCGACCATGGAATCGCCTCCCTGGAGCTCCTGGATGTCATTGAAGCAAAGGCGGTGGATCCAACGGCCAGGGGGGTGGCGGCCGACACCTAGGGCTGGCGCCCGCCACCACACTCACCCCCCTAACCTAACCCTAGGTCCATAAGTACCCCCCCCCCCTAGTTCCCTTAGGCTATAAATAGGACCCCCAAGCTCATTTGTACTCAGACCTCACCTCATTAGTCCCACTCTCTTGTAAGCGAAGCTCTGGTGAAGGAACACTCTAGTTGAGAGACTTAGAGTGAGAGCGAGAGTGAAGAAGAGAAGAGCTGGAGTTTTAATAGAGGATCTTCCAAGTCTCTAGTATAATTCCAAGTCTTTCTTCATTTATCTTAGTGTTCTTCTACTTTCAGCATTTACTTTAAGTTCTTTACTTATTGTTCTTGTTGAGTGCTTTCGATCATAGATAACTTAGTATTTAGTTTGTATCTAGTTTGGGTTCTTCGCTGAGTAATCAGTGCTCTAGTTTTGGACGCAAGATTAGAGTAGTATATATTAGTGTAAGCGCGGTGCTTAGACGAATTATACCTTAGATTGTGGCTAGCCCCCCGGATAGGTGTGGTAGCAAACAGGTGGTGACAGCCCTGGGAGCCTAGAATTCCACCACGTAGTTGGGTTAGTTCTTAAATCATAAACCTCGTTGTGCACGTCTGAGGTAAATAGTCCAGAGGGTGTGTACGGTTCGAAGAACTAGATAAAACCTTTGTTGCTAAGTTAGTTGTGATCGTAAGTGTGTAGGAAAACATTAATCTGTTCATCGGCCAGACCCCGCCGATTTAGTTTAGTAGTAGTTATTCTTTCTTTCTTTTTAGTAGTAGTAGATATCAACCCCCATTCATACTTTTCGATCGATAGTGCTAGAATCACTAGTTGTTCATAGCGGTCCTAGTGTTAGTTCTGCCATAGTAGTTTCCCTGTGGAAATAAATACGATACTCGGTTACTCCCGGGTGAAGTGCTACAATAGACTTATTTTGTGCGCTTGCGGAACCTACCAATAGTCATACGAATAGTTTGTTATATTTCTTACATTAAGAAGTATCAACAAACCTTTCTGGCGCCGTTGCCAGGGATAGATTCCATAGTCTACTCCTAGTGACGACGTTAGCAAGAGTCAACAAGCATTTCTGGCGCCGTTGCCGTGGAAGCAATTGGCTAGAATTAATTCTTTGTGATTTCTATTGAATTAACCCTCGTAGTTCTAGCGGGTATATATATTGGTCGTTGTTTGTGATCGTTCAAGTAGTCATGGCCGGATTCAATCTTCCGAGCGACTATCAAGAAGATCCCGAGGCCATTCTTAGGAGAGCAAGAGCTAATCTCACTCCTCCGAGGAAGAACCTGGAGTTTCGTGAGAGGAGTTCGTCGAGACAAGAATCCCAGTCAAAAGTGACTGTCGAACCAAGCTGCTCCAACGATCAATCAACATCGACGTCGACCAAAACACTCCGTGAGTATTCCATGCCTACTCTTGCTCACATTCCAGTGTTACCTTCTACTAGTAATGTAGATTTTGAGCTTAAACCTCACTTAATACGGATGGCTCAAGCTATTGCATTTAATGGCAAACCTTCCGAGGATGCCAATGCTCACCTCCAGAATTTTCTGGAGATATGTAGTACAATTTCTGTGCAGGGAGATTCGCAGGATGCCATCAGACTTCGTCTTTTTCCATTTTCATTAGTGGAAAAAGTGAAGCAGTGGTTCCTCTTCAACTCTGGACACCTGCTGACGTGGGTGAGATACGCGGATCAATTCCTCAACAAGTTCTGCCCGATAAGTCGGACTAATCTTTTCCGTAGCAAGATTTCCAACTTTGGACAGGGAGACGAAGAAACAATCACTGACGCTTGGGAGAGACTACAAGAGTATGTTGAATACTGTCCCCACCATGGTATGCAAGACTGGTACTTGATCCAGAGCTTCTACCATGGACTCCAGCAAGAATCTCGACAACACATTGATGCTGCCGCCGGAGGTGCATACCTCTCTCTCACTGTAGAGAAGGCAACCAAACTGATCGAGACAATAGTGGCAAATCAAGGATGGACGGAAAAACGTGCTAGAGGTATGTCTGAAATTAAGCAAGTTGATTCTGTTACCCTGCAAACTTTGGTAAAATTGCTAGAGCAAAGAATAAATGAGAAGAGAGATCGTGCTGCATAAGAGTACTATGCCAAGCAAAGAGCCGCTTCGTCAAGTGAAGGCCAAGAAGAAATTAAGAAAGAGGATGCAAAATCCCTTCTTAATAATGGTGGCTACGGAGAACCTCCAATTCCAATCATCCAATAATGGAATAATAAAGGTATGCCTCAAACCTCCATATTTAATTCTCCTATTGGAAAATTAGTTTCTAATCAAGGTAGAATTGATGATAGCATAAATAATAAATTAATTAAACATGATAAAATGTTAGAAGGAATTTATGCTAAACTGAAAGATTTTTCTGAAGCATTTAAGGAACTAATTAATTTTAATAAGAGATTAGAGCAAACAGTAGAGAACATTAAATCTCAAATTAAATACTATGAGGAGGTAAAAGCTGTAACCACGAGAGGTGGTAAATCCACTCGTGATCCACCTCATCGTAATTTGGTTCCTACTAGTAATTCTGCTGCAAAGAAAAATATTGTTAATGTTGAAGAAGACAAAGAAGAGGAGACCCCAACTGAACCTTCATCGAAGGTACGAACTGCTCCTCATGAATTCTATGATACACATGTATTACCTTTTCCAGATCGAAACAGAAATCCGATGGAAGACGACCAATTCAAGAAATTCGTTGAGGTAATTCAAGAATTATATATACATGTGCCATTTATTGACGCTATGCAGGTTCCAACTTATGCAAAATACTTGAGAGACATGCTCAATAAGAAGAAACCAATTACAAGTAGGGATGTGGTTAAATTGACCGAAGATTGCAGTGCGGTCATTTTAAACCAACTCCTAGAAAAGAAGAAGGACCCAGGAAACCCAACGATCGCATGTTCAATTGGAGAGCTGCACTTCGAGCATGCACTCTGTGATGTGGGAGCAAGCGTCAGCATCATGCCCAAGGTAATATATGACAAATTAAATCATCATACCTTGTCCCCTACTTCTATGTGATTGCAGCTAGTCGATCAATCACTCCGATATCCCGCGGGGATAGTAGAGAATATTCCGGTGAAAATCCGGAATCTCTTTGTCCTGGTGGATTTCGTGGTTCTGGATATTAATCCCGACCACCGGACGCCATTGATCTTGGGACGGCCATTTCTGAGCACTGCGAAAGCCACCATTGATGTAGGAGCTAGAGAAATTCAGCTCCACATCAGTGGAAAGGAGGAAAAATTCCAGTTCACACCGCGACCGGAAAAACACCCGTCATCAAGGTTCGTCGGTGCCTACATTCCACCACAACCACCGTGAAGGCGACACTAATCGGGAATCCAAAGCGGCTAACCATGGTAAGTTAGGCTAAGGTAAGTCTTTATCCCCCATTTAAATTTTCGTTTTTACTTAAGCAAATTAATTTTCCTGCAAAATAGATGTTTACTAGAGTGATTAGGTGGCTCCTAGGGGGCTTAGGGCAGCCATAGGGGTGGCGCCCGCCACCCCATGCTGGCGCCTGCCACCCTAGGGTGCACTAGAGAGCACTAGCCAATCTCTAGACTATTACACCTACCTCTTAGACCCAAATAACACCAAGGGAGACCCATGGCTTTGCTCATTTCAATGCAATCACTCACTCCCATTTCTCCCCCTCTTCACTCCATCTTTTGGACACATCTCCACCAAAAAAATTCTGGTGCACATGTGATGGAGAGTGACAAGGAGAGCACTAGTTGAAAGGAGGGGTGAGTTGGAGTGAAATTCAGCCAAGGAGGGTGGCACCCGCCACTTTTTCCTAGCGCCCGCCACCTCTATTTCCCCATTTCGGTACAAAACTGCTCTCGAGTAAGTTTCCCACCATCCTTGGTATAAAGTATGACCAGGATGAAGAAGTGGTCTTTGAAATTTTCAGCCCACTTGCCCCATTTAGGAGGTTACACTCTTTCCACTTTGCACCGACACTACCACTTTATTCCCATTAGGAATTTCATTGGACATTACAAGGGAAACCTCATGTGTCGGTTGTAGACAAATTTGGGCAAGGTGGGGTGGCATCCACCACTTATTCCTGGCGCCCGCCAGGTGGGAGGGGCTCTCAGCCTTCCCCCTTCCATCCTCAGCCTATAAATACTACCCACACCCCATGCAAGTTCTCATACCTCACTCAAAACACAAAAACACCAGCCACCATGAGCACTAGCAAGGAAGTCACGGGCCCTCTCAAGAACTTCTTCACCGGCAAGAAGAAGAAGAGTAAGGGTGAGGGAAGTTCGTCGAGGACAAACACTCACATTCTGTCGGTGTTTCCGACCCGGGAGTGTGACACCAACGAGTAATTTGTTCGCGTGCTCTCTTCCTGGATGGTGATGCAAGATGACACAAGGATTTATCCTAGTTCGGGCAAAGAAGGCCCTACGTTCAGCGGGGGAGGAGGTTCTTGTATTACTTGCACCTAAGTGCTTGTACAGGGGCGAATACAAGCTTGGCGAGCGTGGACCAGAGTCCGGACTCAAGTGTGAGGGTGTGTGGGCGTATGTGTGTTCTAACGTGTTTGTAACCGTGGAATGAGGGCCCTGGTGTCCCCTTTTATAGAGCAAGGGGAGGCCAGAGTTACACAAGGGTATTACAGGTGTCGGGGCGTACGATGCCCAATACGGAGAGGGGTAGGAACCCTGTCTTGTCGGGGCCACTGGAGCCGATGGGGGCGTTGCTGTTGAGGCGTCCTTGGGGCGTGGCCTCCATCCCGGGCGTGGTCGTGATGGTGTGACGATGTAGAAGCCGTGCAACACCCATTCCGGCACGTACAGGACACGACGGGGTCCCTCTGGGTCTTGGGGTACCTGTCTTCCAATAGCATGAAAGCAGTTAGGGCTCGAGGGGCACGGAGCCGGCCTCGAGGTGGCGCCTACGGGGGGCCCGAGCCCCCGCAGGTATGGACAAGTCCCGTGAAAATTGATTGAGCAGTGGGCATCCGGGCCTCGAGACGTGGCTTGGACGTGCAATAGTGTAGGGCATGGGTTAACAGTGTCGTACTGGCGCTCTTTTGCCCATGCTTGTGGTGAAAACGAGACTTGACTCTGCCCTGGTTACTGTGGTACACGTCGGGCTGCAGAAGACGTGACTGGAGTAAGTGGATGTATTAAATGCGCGGTATGGGGCTGGCATCCGATGCCTGCGCCGCTCGAGGGAAGCATAAGCGTCTCGAAGGATAGGCTGCTGTGCCAGAGAGGCTTGAGGTCCCCGCGTGGGGTCTCGAGGTATGGTGTTCGGCTGTGGGGGGCTCGAGCCCTAAATGCCAGGACTCGAGGTTTTAGTGGAGCGCTCGCCCGGGGCCTGGCTTCGGAGGGTTCGGGCGAGATGAAGAACGGGAGTCAGCCCGAGGCCTGGCTCGGTGAACTCGGGCGAGACCGAGAGCGCGCGTTCGCCCGAGGCCTGGCTTGGCGGGCCAGCGTTGTGGGCCTCGAGGGGTTGGTCTCTTTAAGGGGTTAGACTAGTTAGGTTTGTTATTTACCGGCGTTCTAGGTTTAACCTATTAGTTTGCGTTGATTGGGAGTACCCGTTTTGTGGACCCCCGACAGTAGCCCCCGAGCCCTTGTTTGAGTGCTCGCACTCGAGCAGGGGCTCTCGACTGGGACCTCGAGGGTTAGCTAGCCGGTTCTCGAGGGTTTGGCTGCTTTGATCCCGTGGGTGTCGTGCGTGCGACACCCGTGGATGTAGCCCCCGAGGCCACGGGGGAGTGGTTAAGACTCCCTCGTGGGCCTTTTCTTGTGTGAGTGTTAGTTGCGTTTTTTAGGTTCGGTAGTGTTGAGCCCCCGAGTTTTTTAGACCCTCTTTCGTCGAGGGGTGCCAGGCGGAACCGGCCGGCCGGCTCTTCGAGCTATCCGGCACGCCGGTTGCCCTGGCTTGTCATCCCGCGAGTCCTTTCGATCGGATGCGAGGTGGGATGCCTCGTACTACCACGAGTGGGCGAGTATCGAGGTTCCCGGTGAGCTGGTAATGGGGAATCCAAGTGAGACCTCATGCCCCGTTCGATAGGGGTCGACTGTAGCCCGGAGGCGATCTCATGAAGCATGGGTGCTCAGTCTGCAGGAGTGCCGGGTCCATTCGATAGGGCCCGGTGACTCGATGCCTCCCTCCAAGGGGATCTCACTACACGTCGTGCTCCCTGCCTTGGATACACGTGCGGGGCCTCGAGGCTTGGCCCTCGAGTGATGCCGCGAGTGGCGCTCCTTGGTGTCCCTGACTCGGGTGCTCGAAGCCGGCTGTCGAACCCTCTTCGAGGGCCAGCCTTCACTGCTTCGAGGCTTTGGGCCGAGGCCCATTTTTACCTTCGTGAAGAAGCCTCCGTCGTCTGGGAATCCTTCTGCCCGTTGGGCGTGCCTTTTTAGGCGAAATCTGCCGGGGAGGGCGGCGGACGTGAAGCCGGGGCGACGGTCGTGGCGGGCCTAGGTAGTGGAGCGAATGGAGAGCTGCCGCGTGTACCCTGCATCCGGCTCGAGACATAGTTAGGTGGGCACATTAAATGCTATGCGGTTACCTTTTTCGTCGCCGTGGGACGCCTCGCCTGTTGGGGTTCTTTCGTATAAATACCGAGAGAGGGGGAGAGGGCTCTTCTCCTTGCGTTTGCCTCCATAGCCGCCACAGTTCCCGCACCCCTTCCTCCTGAGCCCGCAGCCAGCAACCTCCCCGGCCGTTCGTCCGCCGTCAAAGCCCACCTCATCGTTGCCATGGCCGACAAGACCTCGCCGCAGCCGGCCGAGGCCTGGAGACGGTCGAAGGTGACGCGGCGCGAGATGGACTCGCTGGTGGCTCAGGGGCTTCTTCGTCCCAACCCAGAGGAGGGATCTGCGTGGTGGGTCATCCCGTCGGAGGACCACCGGGAGCCTCACCCGCCGGAGGGGTACGTGGTGAGCTTCACCGGTTACCACCGCCTAGGGCTTGGCGTCCCGCCGAGCCGCTTCATGCGGGCGTTAACCCACCACTACGGGGTGGAGCTTCAACACTTCTCCCCCAACTCGATCTCGCACGCCGCCATCTTCGCTGCGTTGTGCGAGGAGTATTTGAAGATGGAGTCGCATTGGGAGATGTTCTTTCACATCTTCCGGGGCGAGCTCTTCACCAAGACGCTGAAGCCCAGCGGGAAGTGGCTCATGCGCGCTGGCTCCCTCGCCATCACCATGCGGACCGGACCTTCGTCGGCCGGCGTTCCCCGCGAGTATCTCCACCAGAGGCTCTCGACCAACCAGTCGGGGTGGGACGAGCACTGCTTCTATCTGCGGAACGAGGGAGGGCTCCTCCCGTAGTATTCCGGCAGGGTGCTCGACCGGCGCCCGGACCAGTGGGTCTGGGGCGTTGTGGCAGACAGGCAGCGCCACCTGGTGCCGCTGATGAAGCTGATGAAGAAGCTGGTGGACGAGGAGGGGTTGACCATCCCGGCGGTCATCTAGGCGTTCCACCAACGGAGGTTCCTCCCTTTGGCGGACCGCCCCCTCTTCCTGTATCAAATGGGGGAGAAGGCCACGACCGAAGCGCTAAGCGGGTCGAGGATGGCCGAGGAGGGATTGCCCTGCAGCGAGGGTATCTCCCGGGTGTCGATCACGATCCATGGGTCGTTCGCCCCGGAGAGTACCAAGCTAATCCCCATGGCGCCCGACGAGGGGTGCCTCGATCTGATAGGTCCCCAACGAGCTAGCCCGTCTCGAGGCTCCCCTCCTTCTTTCTTCTTTGAATCACGTTTCCTTTTTTCGCAGGGGACGTTCACGTGTCGTGCCTCGAGGCCCCCGGTGAGGGAGGACGCCGCGGAGACACAGGTGAGGCGCCTCTCTGCCCAAAAGGAAAAAGAGAACAAGGATTCGAGCAATAAGAAAGAGAAAAACAAAAACTTGCATCGGTCGGCTCGGGAGCAAAGGTTGGCGAAGGCTCGCCGCAATCGGCAGCCTAGGGACGAGTCCTCCGAGCTCAGCTCCTTGAGCTCGGAGGATGATGATGATGATGAGAGTGACAACGAGGGGATGGACACGCGCCTGAGACACGCGGGGCTCGGCGACATCTGGGCTGACCGCTCCCCTGTGTAGGAGAACATCTACGAGGTCCCCCCGGCGAAGGTACCGCGCGGGGTGAAGCAGCAGAAGGCCACGCCCAGCTCCGCCTCGTCGGAGGCCTAGGGCACGTCGAGCTCCCGGCCGGACGCGCCCCCCGTCGTGAGGAAGCCCCGAACCCGGAGCGCCTCCGCCGTAGCACCAACGGCGGCCGCCCCCGCGTCAGCCCAGGCGGGGGGTCTCGAGAAGGGCCGAGCCTCGAGGGGCAGTGACCACATCGGGAGGGGCTCCGGGCCCGACCGCCGCGAGCCATCGAGGTCGGGGTCGAGCCCGTGGTGGAGCGGGCGTCAGGAGAAGGCGTCGAGCCCGCACCATCACGAGCGTCGGGGAGGGAGCCCCTGGGCGTCTCATGACCAGGGGCGTGAGCGTCCCCGGAGTCCATCGCCGCACCGCCGCCGGGACACAGAAACGGACGCGGGGGGGCGCGACCGCCAGCACGAGCGTCGGAGCAGGTCCTGGAGCCCGCGCCGGGACAGGCGCCACGACGACAGCACGAGGGAGGTACGGTCACCCTCCCGCGATGTGGGGCAGAAGGAGGGCTCTCCCTCGAGGTCGAGCCACGGGAGGCATGGGGAGCCCTCCCCCCATCCCAGCCCTGCGGAGACGGCTCAGGCGCAAGGCTCGAGCCGTGGGGTGGGCTCGAAGCCCCCGAGTGGGTCCGGCAATTCCGGGAAGAAGCCCAGCCGCCGCTTTGGGTGAGTAATTTTCTTGGATCTCGTCGGTAGTGAGGTTTTACCTCTTTCCTTTTGACGATGCATGCTATCTCTGGTTTCTCAGGGGGAAGCGCTCCTACTAGGAGGTGGACCTCGCTGCGTCCAAGCGAGCCAAGACCTCGAGCCCCGTCGAGGCATAGGCACCTCGAGGTATGGCACCTTCCTCTGCTAGAGAAGCCGCTTGGCTGGAGAAGGCTCGAGCTGCCATGGCTCGAGGAAGCCAGATGATCATCGTGAACTTTGGTGAGGCCGTCGCCATCGACCGCAGGGGTCGAGGCATCCTTCCTGGTTCTGATATCACTGTCATCTCATATTGCAGGGGCCGCAGCTTACGGCATCGAGCCCGCCACCACCACGTCCACTGAGGCGCTGCCTCCTCCCCCTCCTCCTCCTCCCATGGTGGCGTCAGCTGGGAGCGCCACCCTTCCCCCCACCACGACGTCTGTTCTGGGGGAAGCGCCTAGGGCGAGCACGGCCCCGCCGGTGTCTGGGGCCGAGGAGACTGCGCCCCTCGAGGCCTCGACCGACACGAGCCGGGCTGCGGAGGAGGGAAAGGGGGGAGAGGCATTGGCGGAGAAGGAGCCGACGGTGGAGGACCTCCTGAACGAGCTGGAGCAGGGGCCGCTCCTCGCCGCGGGCTCGACGATGGTGGAGGCCCCGAGGCGCCGGCTAGCGCTGACCAGATGCCGGAGGACCCGGCCAGGGAAGAGCCGGGGCCCGTGCCGTCGGGCGGCGGGCCACAGCTAGGGCAGCTCGGGGCGGAGGAGGATCTGCCCGACATCGAGCTTGACCGACCAGTATGGCCGTTTCCCGACGCGCCGAGCCCGTCCCTCGCCATGGTCTCCGTCGAGCAACCGGTCCAGCGGGGGGGCCCGCGCGAGGTGCGGTCCATCTTCCGGGAGGTGGCCGAGCTCATGGCGGAGGCGGAGCGGTCCTGCTCTAAGGAGGCGGGCCGGTCCGCACAGGTGTCGGCCGCCCTCGCGAGGGATGAGGCGGAGCTTCAAGATCTCCGCGCTGAGCTGAGCCGGAACGCCCAAATGGCGAGCCGGCTCAACGAGGCGGAGGCGGAGGTCCGGGTGGCTCGAGGTGAGGTCGCTCGATCCAAGGAGGAGGCCGCCGCCGCTCTCGAGGCGTCGAGGAAGGAGGCCGCGGACGCCCGAAGCGAGGCCACCTCCGCCCGGGCTGAAGCTGAGACGGCGAAGCAGGAGGCCGCTGACGCCCGTGGCGAGGCCGCCACCGCCCGAACCGCAGCGGAGGCGGCGAGAAAAGAGGCCGAGGATGCTCAGTGTGATGCCGCCGCCGCTCGGTCCGTAGCGGAGGCGGCAAAGAAGGAGGCCGAAGACGCCGAGAGCGGTGTCGCCGCCGCCCGAGCTGCCGAGGGGGCGGCGCGGCAGGAGGTGATCCGAAAGGATCTGGCCCTCGTGGAGGCAGGCAGGCTGATCGAGGAGCTTAGGTCCGAGAAGCTCCTCATGCTGGCCGAGAAGCGCAGGCTCGAGCAGCGCGCTGAGGGCCTTACCAGCGACCTCACCGCACTGGGGCAACATTGCGACAGTGAGGCTTACACATTGTCCTTGTTTGAGCCTCGAAGTTTTTTGTTACGCCGCAGTCTCACTCTTCCTCGTTCGTTGCGCAGGGGTCGAGAAGACGGTCGAGGAGCTCCACGGGACGAACCAGGCTCTCTTGGACCAACTCCGAGACGAGACAATGGTGGCGGAGCGGGCTCGCACTTCCCTCGACCGGCTCGGCTCCATGTGGGGTGTTCCTCTGGTGGCTGCGACAGAAGGTGCGGTGGCCCGAGGCGACGCCTTGGTCGACGCCTTGTGCTTCCTCGACGTAGCGGCGCGGGACCGTGTCCGGCAAGCTCTCCATCATGGCGTCAAGCAGACGCTCGCGGTCGTCCGTTCTGGCTTCCGCTTCCCGATCCACGTTGTCGCCAATGGCTTCATCGAGATCGAGGGGAAGGACGAGGAGTGGAACAACCGCCGTGTCGACAAAATCTTGGAGAAGATGGAGAGGCCGGGGACGTCGCTCACGAAGATCTTCGAGGAGGACGTGCTGCCTCCTGACGCCAGCAGTGGTGTCGAGGTCCCTCCTCTCTCTAGCTCGGGTGTCGAGGCTGAGCCCGCCGTGGAAGACCTCGGGGAGGAGTACCACACCGTCGAAGATTAGGGCCTGCGTGCCAAATTAGGGCGTCGAGGCCCTTGTAAGAATTTTATGACATGAATGAGGGTCCGTCGAGACCCGTATGTATATATGTCTTGTTTATTTTAAGGGGTTGTTTTCTTTTCAAATTTATTTGACCACTTCTCTTTATTGCAAGCTCGAGTTTCTGCTAGCTTAGTCTGTGTTCCTTTGATACATCGCGAGCCCCTCGAGGGGAGGTGTAGGTAGGGTACCATAGCCCGGGGGCATAGGTGGCCGTCTACGTCGACGCCTCCCGACCCTTGGAGGCTCGAGGTATTTTAGGACTTAGACGTCGCTAGTTCACTCGAGGCACGAGTCGAGACGAGGGTCGAATTTTTGAAAAGAAAACATGCATTTTTCCGGAGTCTGGGGGGGAGGTCCCCCCGTCAGCCCCCGAGGGTGGCTCGACCCTGAGCACGGCAGGGTCAAGGCTACCTCAAGTTGCTAAGCAAAATGAAAGACGATGAACGAGTTTGTTCATTCATTTTGGGCATGTTTGTACAAAGCAACAAAATGAATGAGGCCTCGAGGCCTTCAAGGGTAGAAGCGACGTAGCTGAGATATATTCCACGCGTTTGTCAGGATTCTCCCTTGGTCATCGTAGAGCTTGTACGTTCCTGGCTTGAGCACTTCAGCTACGGTGTATGGGCCCTCCCATGGAGGGGTAAGCTTGTGGCGCCCTCGATTATCCTGCAGCCGTCGAAGCACGAGGTCCCCCACCGCCAGGTCCTCTTGCGCACGTGCTTGTCGTGGTAGCGTCGAAGTGTTTGCTGGTAGCGCGCAGAGTTGATGAGCGCCACGTCTCGGGCCTCCTCGAGCTGGTCCTTGGCGTTGGCGAGCCTTTCATCGTTGGTTTTCTCGTTGTAGGCTCGAAGTCAAGGGGAGCCGTACTCGAGGTCCGTAGGCAAGACGGCCTCGGCGCCGTAAGTTAGGAAAAACGGAGTGATCCCGGTGGCTCGACTCGGCGTAGTCCTAAGGCCCCACAGCACCGAGGGGAGCTCTGCAGCCCACCCCTTTCCAAAATTTTTGAGGGTTTTGAACTGCCTCGGCTTTAGCCCATGGAGTATCATGCCATTGGCGCGCTCGACCTGCCCGTTGCATTGAGGGTATGCGACCGAGGCCCAGGTTACGCGAATGCTGTTGTCGTCGCAGAAGTTGGTAAACTTTTTGCCCGTGAATTGGGTGCCGTTGTCGGTGATGATGACGTTAGGCACCCCAAACCGGTACATGATGTCTGCGATGAACTCGACGGCTTTCTCAGAGGTGGGGTCGCCTATGGGCTTGGCCTCGATCCACTTGGTGAATTTGTCGATGGCCACGAGCACATGCGTGTACTTTCCGGTTGTCATCTTGAGGGGACCCACGAGGTCGAGCCCCCAGACGGCAAACGGCCAAGTAATGGGGATCATCTGCAGGGCGTGCGCGGGTTGATGCGTTTGCTTAGCGTAAAACTGACACCCTTGGCAAGCTTGGACCAGGCGCTTGGCGTCTCCGATGGCGGTTGGCCAGTAGAAGCCTTGTCGGAAGGCGTTCCCTACCAAGGTCCTCGGCGCTGCGTGATGGCCGCAGCCCCCGAGTGCATGTCGTCGAGGAGCCTGCGTCCTTCCTCGACGGGGATGCAGTGCTGAAGGACTCCCGATGGGCTTCGACGGTACAACTCTTGTTCGTCGCCGTAGATGACGTAGGTCTTGGCCCTTCGAGCGATGCGTCGAGCCTCCGTCTTGTCTTCTGGTAGCACGCCTTGCGTCAGGTAGTCGAGGAAGGGCGTCCGCCAGTCGAGGGGTCGTGATGAAGAAGAGGCAGGTGCGTCGATCTGCATCGCCTCAGCGGATGTCGAGGTGTCGTTCTCGAGGGGTGGCGTTGAAAGTCGAGCCCCCGTGTCAGGTTCGAGGGGTGGCGTCGAGGTGCCAGCCCCCGGGCCGATTTTGATGGATGGCTCAAAAACGTCCCTCGAGAAGACGTCTGGCGGAACGGTGCCGCGCGTGGACGCCAACTTTGCCAGCTCGTCTGCGGCCTCGTTATACTTTTGAGCTATGTGGTTGAGCTCGAGGCCGTGGAACTTATCTTCTAGCTTGCGCACCTCCCCGCAGTACGCTTCCATCCTGGGATCGATGCAGCTCGAGGCCTTCATGACCTGGTTGACGACGAGCTGCGAGTCCCCTGGAACGTCGAGGCATCGGACCCCAAGCTCAAGGGCTATGCGCAGCCCGTTGACGAGGGCCTCGTACTCAACGACGTTGTTGGAGGCGGGGAAGTGTTGGCGCAGCAGGTAGCGCATGTGGACTCCGAGGGGTGAGATGAAGAGCAGGCCTGCGCCTGCCCCCGTCTTCATGAGGGATCCGTCGAAGTACATGGTCCAGAGCTCGGCTTGAATTTGTGCTGGCGGGAGCTGGATGTCGGTCCATTCAGCAACGAAGTCCGCCAATGCTTGCGACTTGATGGCTTTTCGCGGGGCGTAGGTGATGGCCTCCCCCATTAGCTCGGCGGACCACTTGGCGATTCGCCCCGTGGTCTCCCGATTGTTGATGATCTCACCGAGGGGGAAGGATGACACCACCGTTACGGGATGAGCGAGGAAGTAGTGCTAGAGCTTGCGCCTTGTGATGATGATGCCGTAGAGCAGCTTCTGGATGTGCGGGTACTGGACCTTGGCCTCGGATTGCACCTCACTGGTGAAGTACACCGGTCGTTGGACCGGCAACGCATGACCTTCCTTGTGCCTCTCGACGACTATGACCGCGCTGACCACCTGAGTGGTTGCGGCCACATAGAGGAGGAGGGGCTCGGGGCGATCGTCACCCTCGGCCGGTCGTGGTGGCACGAGGATTGGCGCGGAAGTCAGCAACCCCTTCAACTTGGTTAAGGCCTCCTCGGCTTCGACAGTCCACATGAAGCGTTCCGTCTTCTTCAGCAGGCGGTAGAGGGGTAGCGCTTTTTCCCCTAGCCTCGAGATGAATCTGCTGAGAGCGGCTAGGTAGCCTGTCAGTTTCTGTACACCCTTGAGGTCTCGAAGTGGGCCCATCCTCGTGACTGCTGAGATTTTTTCGGGGTTGGCCTCGATCCCCCGTTGTGAGACAATGTAGCCAAGTAGCATGCCTCGAGGCACACCAAAGACACATTTCTCGGGGTTGAGCTTCACATTCTTGGCCCGGAGGCATTTGAACATGGCCTCGAGATCGCTGATGAGGTTCCCGACATTCTTGGTTTTAACCACGATGTCATCGACGTAGGCCTCGACGGTTTTGCCTATGTGTTCGCCAAAGATATGCTGCATGCAACGTTGGTACGTTGCCCCGGCGTTTCGAAGGCCGAAGGGCATTGTAACGTAGCAATACAGACCAAAAGGCGTAACAAAAGAGGTAGCAAGCTCGTCGGATTCTTTCATCCTAATCTGGTGGTAGCCAAAATACGCATCAAGAAATGAAAGTACTTCACACCCCGCAGTGGAATCGACAATCTGATCAATTCTAGGTAAAGGAAATGGAACTTTTGGACATGCTTTATTCAGACCAGTGTAGTCTACACACATCCGCATTTTTCCATTCTTTTTCCTAACTAGTACAGGGTTAGCTAGACACTCTGGGTGAAATACCTCCTTGATGAACCCGGCCGCCAAAAGCTTGTGCACCTCCTCGCCGATGATCCTGTGCTTCTCCTCGTCGAAGCGGCGTAGGCGTTGCTTCACCGGTCTGGACCCGGCCTTGATCTCCAAGGCATGCTCGGCGACTTCCCTCGGTATGCCCGGCATGTCCGAGGGTCCCCACGCAAACATGTCGATGTTCGTGCGGAGGAAGTCGACGAGCACTACTTCCTATTTAGGCTCGAGGCTGGCATTGACGGTCAGCGTCTTGCCATTGGTCGAGGTCGGGTCGACGGGTATCTGCTTGGTGTGCTCTGCCGGCTCGAAGGTGCCAGCGTGGCGCTTTACTTCAGGGGCCTCCTCGGTGGCCAGGGTGGCTAGGGCTTCGAGCGAGTCGAGCTGGACGTTTGCCTCCCCACGCTTGACGCACTCCATGTCGCAGTGGTACGCGTGCTCGTAGGATGTGTCGACGGTGATTACCCCTTTTGGCCCCAACATTTTGAGCTTCAAGTACGTGTAGTTAGGAACCGCCATGAACTTGGCGTAGCCTGGCCGGCCGATGATGGAAGTTGCCGTCCGCATCCCTACCGCCGCGCCGATTGTTATCCTTGCCCTTAGGCGCGTCTTCTTTCTTATCGCCGAGCTTGGAGTAGTAGCCTTTCAACAGTCGGCAGTCCTTTAACTTGTGATTTACGGGGCCCCTGTGATAAGTGCAGGGGTCCTCGAGCATTGTGACACCCCAATTTTAAGAACAAAATTGGAGCACAATATATGTATGTCAGGATCAATTTTCATACATATATCCACATCATAGTGAATATCAAAACAATGCTTTATTAATAATATCGAACTTTGTTACATAAATGACCCTCGGGTCTGAAATAAAAAGCACAGACTCTCATGATAACGGACTCTAATGAAGACTCTGATGTAGATGCGGAAATCTGGACTCCATCTCCACAGGAAGGTCGACCGGGGGTAGCGCCATCCTAGTACAGGTCGTCAGGGTCGTAGCCTCCGTCTTCTTGATACTCCTGCTCCTCGTACGCGTAGTCTCCAGCGTCTGGGTGGGGTAGCAGGGGGGACAAAGAGGAAGGGTGAGTACATCGAAATGTACTCCGCAAGTGTAGGAAATATATGCTTATGAGGCTTATAACAAGGGTAGGCTGACTTTGTTTGACTCAAGCGCCTAAAGCGACACACCTTATTAATCCTATTAATCCTATGCACCTATTTACTAGGTTATAGCCACAGATACTGTAGAAAAGTAACCACACTCAGAGTCGCACCGAGCAAACCACACTCGGAGTCACACCCAGCAACCAACACCTGAAGTCCATCAGGCAACCGCACCTGAAATCCATCAGATGACCCGAACCCAAAACCAACCAGTAACCAACTAATCTCGAAGAAGTCCAAGCCGCTCGTGACCGTGAGCACGGCTGATATATCAGTTTTACACTCTGCAGAGGTTGCACATCGTTACCCATGAGTCGTGCAGATCCCGTCACGCTAAACACTGCCGAGGTGTATAGCAGGTTGCACTGCAAGGCCTTTACAAAACTCCCTCCAAGTCCGTTTTACACGTTCACTAAGGTTTCACCGCTAACAGTGGATATACGCACCAATGCAGAAGCCCCCTCTTGTGCCACAAATCCGACCCCGTGTAAACCCTCAACTTGGAGGCAATTAATTACTTGTCCAGGTCCAGCCCATCCAGATCTCATGGTTGCGCTGTCAAGCCGGGTTACATGCTCTGAGAACCGGGTCCTAGGGATCCAGGCAGGATAAATCTAGCACGAGCCCCGAACCAAAAACCAAAAGCAGCTGCCGAGTCCCACGGCACAAAACCACCAGTACGGGTCCATCCAGCCGGATTTACCTAATAACCATGTTACTACAAAATTACCAGGTCCACATTCGTTTCATAATTCATTAATCAAGATTATAAACATTTTAACTCCCATCCCAACCATGACTGCAGGGCTAAGCAAGGCACCTACCCAAACATCTCAAAACAGGCGACAAGGATAATATAAACAAATTCTAGTAAACCCTAACATGGGATTCAAATTAGTTACAAGCATGCATCTACAAGATCTAACTACTCTAGTACCAAAAGTAAAATAAAGTAGGTGCAAGATGTTCAAGGACACTTGCCTTCGGACTGGGTCGAATCAACTGGGTCGCAAGGATGGTCTCGAACGTCCTCGTAATCCGCACTCTCTGGCCCAAGCAACATACATGGCACAATACATTGAAATAAATAACAGTACAACAAACAGTATTAAAACAGTAAACTAATAGATCTACTGCGTAGAGAACGAAATTATGAAACTAACGCAAGTTGAACGGGTCAAAACGGAGTTAAAACGCAAAAGTTATGGGCTTTTGAAGTTGGATGGCAATTCTGTAAATAAACTGAGTTCATTTTCATAATTTAAATAAATCAAAACTGAAATTAAATCGGCGCTGGACTGGGCCTCATTTTCTGAAAAGCACAAGGGTTATATTGCAAGGTTTTCCAGACTCGGAGAACAGTGATGTTAGAGTGCGGGTTGTTTTGAGATAAGTCTGAGGGGGTTTCTGCAAGAGTGCCAGCGCCGGCGGCGCGAGCTGGCGTGTCGCACACGTGGCGCCACATGTCGAAGCGTGGCTGGTGCGGTGCAGCGCTGTTCCGTGGACACGAGGGGGTGGGCACCGTGGACCAAGTCTATGGTCCGGTGCATACCTCTTCGTCGTCGGATCTAATCACAGCCGTTGGAAACAAGATGGACGGCGCAGGGGAACAGGGAAGGGGCTCGCGGTGGCTCGCGGCGGCTCGTGGCGGCGGCAGGCACTGGCAGACGGCGGCGCCATGGCCAGGGTGCCTGGTTTCGCCGGGGAGGATGTGACGGTGCACTACTGGACTAAGCGAGGGTGGAAAGGCGGAGGACCTCGCCGCGGTTCGAGTGGTGTGGTTAGTGGCGCCGGTGAGGGTAAAACGCGGCGGCGCCATGGGATGGGAGCATGAGCTCACTAGTGTGCGCCGAGAGGGGTCCTAGAGTGCGGTAGAGATCACGGAACAGGCGGAATTGGAAGCGGAGCTTACAGCGGTGCCAAACGTTGTGTCCTCGGTGTCGGGGAAGCTTCGGGGACGGGGTCAGCATGGGGACGGACCGTCCGCTCCCTGGAACTCTGACGAGGTCGAAGATGACGAAGCGGCGACGTAACGGCGTCGAGAGGTGGCGCCGAGGCCTTGCGGTGATGCAGCGGTTTCTGCATCGACGGTGAGGAGGATCGTGAAGGGTTGGTGTGGGAAGACCCGAGCTCGGTAGGGGCTTGTTAATGGCGGCGGTGTTAGGGTTTGGAGGTCGAAGACGTCCGGTGGCGGCGGATGAAGGGCTTGAGCTAGGAGGGTAAAAGATCAGAGGTGGCGGCGGCCCCGTTTTATGGCGCTACGGGCCACTGGATAGGTTTCCAGGCGCCGGGAGACGCGGGCGGCGGCGGCAAGGACGTCCCGGGGAACTCGGACGGGGGTTGGGGACGAGCCTGACAGGTGGGTCCCACCTGTCAGCGAGCGCGGGTCGCGGGCCACTGCTGTCAGCGAGGCGGGCGGCGGGCACGCGTGCAGCGGCGCTGCGGCGTGGACGCGCGCGGCGGCTGCTCGGGCCGGATGAGGTGAGGGCGCTGGCGGGCCGCTGCTGCCATTCGGGCCCAAAGCGGAAGGCAAGTGGGTGGGGAGGCAGATGGGCCGAGGGAAGGAAATGGGAAGGAGGGGAGCGGGCCGCCGGGAGATGGGCCGGCTGGAAGAGAAATGAGGAGAGAGGCCCTTCGCCTATTTCCTTTTCTTTTCTTTTGCAACTCCTTTGTAAATTTATTTGAAAACAAATTTCAAACCAGTTTGAAATCAAAATTAAGTTGTAAACTTTTCAGCAGATTTTCCCTAGATTTTGAAAATGAAATTTGATTTTGATTTATAAAATTTTCATAAACCTTTTGTTTGTCTTTACAAATAGAATAAATTGATTCGCCCTATTCGGGTTTTAATAAATTTATTCTCACCCAATAAAATATGCAATGGCATGAATGCAACATGAAAATGATAAATAAATTTTATTTTCCTCCTCCAATAAACGAGCCAACCTATTTAATTTCTAATTCCTTTTATTAAATTGGGGAAAAATTAAATCAGGGTGTTACAAACCTACCCCCCTTAGAAGAATCTCGTCCTCGAGATTAGGAAGAGTCGGCGAAGAGATGAGGAAAATCTGCCCGAAGATCATCTTCCTTCTCCCATGTGGCTTCTTCTTCGGAGTAATGCTTCCATCGCACCTTGCAGATTTTAATCCTCTTGTTGCGAGTACCTCGTTCCATCGTGTCCAGAATCTTGATCGGCTCAGAGAAAGTCAAATCATCCCTGAGATCAAGCTCCTCAAGTGGCAACTGCTCCTCTGGAACTCTTAGGCATCTCTTCAGCTGGGATACATGGAACACATCATGAATACCTGCCAGCCGTGCAGGCAACTCCAGCTGATAAGCAACTGCACCTTTCTTGTCAATCACCTTGAAAGGGCCAATGAATCTCGGAGATAGCTTCCCTTTGACATTAAACCTCCAAAGACCTCTGAAAGGTGACACCTTCAGATAGACATAGTCCGCAATCTGGAACTCCAGCTCTCGTCGTCTGACATCGGCATAGCTCTTCTGTCTAGTCTGAGCTGTCTTCAGGTTGCTTCTGATCTGTCTGACCTGTTCTTCAGCTTCTTCTATAGACTCAGGGCCAAAGACTTTTCTTTCTCCAACCTGATTCCAGAATAGAGGAGTTCTGCACTTCCTGCCACACAGTGCCTCAAATGGGGACATTTTGAGACTGGCCTGATAGCTATTGTTATATGAGAACTCTGCATATGGCAGACTCACATCCCAACTCTGGCTGTTCTGGAGTGCACTAGCTCGCAACATATCCTCCGGAATCTGATTCACCCTCTCTGTCTGTCCATCAGTCTGAGGACGATAAGCCGAACTGAAACTGAGGCGAGTGTCCATAGACTCATGCAACCACTTCCAGAATCTAGATGTGAACTGTGTACCTCTGTCAGATACTATGATCTTAGGTACTCCATGCAAACATACAATGCGGGACATGTACAGCTCTGCCAGCTTTGGGCCCTGATATGTCTCCTTGACCGGAATGAAGTGAGCCACCTTGGTCAACCGATCAACTATGACCCAGATGGAGTCATATCCAGACTGTGTCCTGGGCAAACCAGTGATGAAATCCATGCTGATCTCTTCCCATTTCCACTCGGGAATCTACAGAGGCTATAACAAACCAGCAGTTCTCTGATGTTGGGCCTTAACCCTCTGACATGTGTCACACAAAGCCACATACTCTGCTACTTCCCTCTTCATCCCATACCACCAGTAATACTGCTTCAGATCCTGATACATCTTGGTACTGCCTGGGTGAAGAGAGTAGGCTGAATCATGAGCTTCTCTCAAGATCAACTCCTTGATAGCCTTCACATCTGGAACACAGATCCTGCCTCTGAACCATAAGACACCCTGATCATCCTCTGCGAAGCCTGGGGCTTTGTCCTCCTTGATCGACTGTCTGATCTCCAGAAGATACTCATCAGTGAGCTGCCCTACCCGGATATCACGCTCAAGTGTCGAATCAACCTCTAAGGCTACTGCATCAGTGTGGCCAAGAATACCCAAGTTGAGCTTCACAAACTCCTCATGCAACTCGGGCTGCTGCTCCTTGATCTCAAGCACATTACAGTAGACCTTCCTGCTCAAGGCATCTGCAACAACATTCGCCTTGCCTGGATGATAGTTGATACTCAGATCATAGTCTTTGATCAACTCGAGCCATCTCCGTTGGCGAAGATTCAGATCTGGTTGGGTGAAAATGTACTTCAAGCTCTTATGATCAGTGTATATCTCCGTCTTCTTGCCCATCAGATAATGCCTCCAGATCTTCAGAGCATGAACAACAGCTGCCAACTCTAGATCATGAGTAGGGTAATTCAGCTCATGCTTCCTGAGCTGTCTCGAGGCATAAGCAATCACCCGACCTTCCTGCATAAGCACACATCCCAGACCCTGTCGCGAAGCATCACAATACACCGTGAAGTTCTTCTGGACATCTGGCATGACAAGAATAGGAGCAGAGGTCAACCTCGCTTTCAGCTCCTCGAAACCAGCCTGGCATTCAGGGGACCATACAAACTTGGCACCCTTCTCAGTCAGTCTCGTCATCGGCTTCACGATCTTGGAGAATCCTTCAATGAATCTGCGATAATATCCCGCCATACCGAGGAAACTCCGGATCTCAGTGAGGCTCTCAGGTACCTTCCAGTCCAATATATCTTGGACCTTGCCTGGATCAACTGATACACCACCTTCTGAGATGATATGCCCCAGGTATGCAACCTTCTTTAGCCAGAACTCGCATTTGCTCAGCTTTGCATACAACTGATGCTCTCTGAGCTTCTGCAACACTAACCTCAGATGATTCTCATGCTCTTCTTCATTTTTCGAGAATATTAGGATATCATCAAGGAACACCACGACGAACAGATCTAAAAACTCCATGAAAACCTTGTTCATCAGATACATGAAGAAAGCCGGGGCGTTAGTCAAGCCGAAGGACATCACTGTGTACTCATATAGCCCATATCGAGTCACAAATGCCATCTTCGGGATATCAGCTTCAGGAATCTTCAGCTGATTATAACCTGTTTGCAAGTCAATATTCGAGAACACATGAGCACCCTTCAACTGATCAAACAGATCATCAATGTGAGGAATCGGGTACTTATTCCTGATGGTAGCTTCATTCAATGCGCGGTAATCAACGCACATCCGCAGGCCTCCATCCTTCTTCGGAACAAAGATCACCGGGGTCCCCATGGGGACGTACTAGGACGAATATGCCCCTTCTCTAACTGCTCTTGGATCTGCGTCTTCAGCTCGGCTAGCTTTTCGGCATCCATTCTATATGGTCGCCTAAATATAGGTGCAGTGCCAGGAACGAAATCAATAGAGAACTCAATCTCGCGATCAGGTGGCAACCAGCCGCCTCATCCTCATCCACCTCCACCTCCGCCTCCGTACGACCCGCTCCAGATGGCCCAGGTGCAGAACCAGATGATGCAGAACATGGCCCAGATGATGCAGCACATGCAGCAGATGGCGCAGGCTGCTCAGGGAGCTCAGGGTGCAAGAGCTGCACAGCCACCCCGACCGGATGACACTCTCAGGAGCTTCATGACGACGCGCCCTCCAGTGTTCCACCACGCCATAGAGCCAATGGATGCAGATGATTGGCTCGAGACTATTGCAGGCAAGTTGCAGCTTGCCCATGTCGGGGACCTTGATAAGGCCCTCTACGCCGCGCACCAGCTTCAGGGCCCGGCGAAGAACTGGTGGACTGCCTACACCGCAGCTCATGCGGACGCCAACTCGATCACTTGGGAGGATTTCCGTAAGGCATTCCGCGACCAGTACGTCCCTTTCGGCGAGATCAGGGTGAAGCGCCGGGAGTTTTAGGACCTCAGGCAGGGCGCGATGACAGTGCGTGAGTATCTCACGCAGTTCAGCCAGCTGTCCCGTTACGCCCCAGATGACGTGGACACGGACGACAAGAAGCAGGAGTGCTTCAGGCAAGATCTCTGTCATTCTTTAATATTAATAAATTCTTCATACACCCTTGTTCATTCCTTTTGCTACCTGATAAATAATAAAATTGTTATCTGCTTCAGGCATGGGCTTAACCCAGGACTCCGCTATGCCCTAGCTTCAAATGAGTATTCCTCATTTCAGAAGCTGGTTGACCGTGCCTTCGCGGTGGAGAAGGAACGGAAGGACCTCGATGCAGACCGCAAGAGGAAGATGACGTTCCAGGGACAGTCCTCCGGCAGCTCTACTCGTCCCCGCTATGCCCCACCAGCTCCAGCTTCCAGGCAGATCCAGCAGCAGCAGCCGTACCGGCCGCCTCAGTACCGACAGCCCGCTTCCCAGTACAGGCAGCCCGCTCCATAGTACCAGGCTCCACCCCAGCAGCACCAGCAGCAGCAGTAGCCACGCCAGGCTCAGGCACCTCGCCAGGGTCTTCCAGCTCCGCAGCAGCCCCGTCCAGCACAGGGGACAGGTCAGCTTGGTCCGTGCTACAAGTGCCACCAGCTTGGGCACTTGGCCAACCAGTGCCCGACCAGGCAGCAGGCTCCACCAGCACCTCGACAGCAGAACCAGAATAGGAATGGTGGCCAGAACTTCAGGCATGGGAAGGTGAACCATGTGGCACTGGAGTCAGCTCAGGAGGCTCCCGATGTGGTGATTGGTACGTTCTCCATTGACACATATCCTGTTACTGTGTTGTTCGATTCTGGGGCATCGCATTCATTCATATCAACACCATGCATAGCAAGTTGTAACCTGCCTAAGTCTTTGTTGAAAAGCAAGCTACTAGTCAAGTCTCCTGGAGGAGAAATGTTGACAGAGTATATATGCCCCAATGTAAGCTTATTCATAACGGGGGTAGTCTTCCCTTCTCCTCTCGTCGTCCTAGAGTCGCAAGAGGTGGATATTATTCTGGGTACCACTCTGTGACACCCCAATTTTAAGAACAAAATTGGAGCACAATATATGTATGCCAGGATCAATTTTCATACATATATCCACATCATAGTAAATATCAAAACAATGCTTTATTAATAATATCGAACTTTGTTACATAAATGACCCTCGGGTCTAAAATAAAAAGCACAGACTCTCATGATAACGGACTCTAATGAAGACTCTGATGTAGATGCGGAAATCTGGACTCCATCTCCACAGGAAGGTCGACCGGGGGTAGCGCCATCCTAGTACAGGTCGTCAGGGTCGTAGCCTCCGTCTTCTGGATACTCCTGCTCCTCGTACGCGTAGTCTCCAGCGTCTGGGTGGGGTAGCAGGGGGGACAAAGAGGAAAGGTGAGTACATCGAAATGTACTCCGCAAGTGTAGGAAATATATGCTTATGAGGCTTATAACAAGGGTAGGCTGACTTTGTTTGACTCAAGCGCCTAAAGCGACACACCTTATTAATCCTATTAATCCTATGCACCTATTTACTAGGTTATAGCCACAGATACTTTAGAAAAGTAACCACACTCGGAGTCGCACCGAGCAAACCACACTCGGAGTCACACCGAGCAACCAACACCTGAAGTCCATCAGGCAACCGCACCTGAAATCCATCAGATGACCCGAACCCAAAACCAACCAGTAACCAACTAATCTCGAAGAAGTCCAAGCCGCTCGTGACCGTGAGCACGGCTGATATATCAGTTTTACACTCTGCAGAGGTTGCACATCGTTACCCATGAGTCGTGCAGATCCCATCACGCTAAACACTGCCGAGGTGTATAGCAGGTTGCACTGCAAGGCCTTTACAAAACTCCCTCCAAGTCCGTTTTACACGTTCACTAAGGTTTCACCGCTAACAGTGGATATACGCACCACTGCAGAAGCCCCCTCTTGTGCCACAAATCCGACCCCGTGTAAACCCTCAACTTGGAGGCAATTAATTACATGGCCACGTCCAGCCCATCCAGATCTCATGGTTGCGCTGTCAAGCCGGGTTACATGCTCTGAGAACCGGGTCCTAGGGATCCAGGCAGGATAAATCTAGCACGAGCCCCGAACCAAAAACCAAAAGCAGCTGCCGAGTCCCACGGCACAAAACCACCAGTACGGGTCCATCCTGCCGGATTTACCTAATAACCATGTTACTACAAAATTACCAGGTCCACATTCGTTTCATAATTCATTAATCAAGATTATAAACATTTTAACTCCCATCCCAACCATGACTGCAGGGCTAAGCAAGGCACCTACCCGAACATCTGAAAACAGGCGACAAGGATAATATAAACAAATTCTAGTAAACCCTAACATGGGATTCAAATTAGTTACAAGCATGCATCTACAAGATCTAACTACTCTAGTACCAAAAGTAAAATAAAGTAGGTGCAAGATATTCAAGGACACTTGCCTTCGGACTGGGTCGAATCAACTGGGTCGCAAGGATGGTCTGGAACGTCCTCGTAATCCGCACTCTCTGGCCCAAGCAACATACATGGCACAATACATTGAAATAAATAACAGTACAACAAATAGTATTAAAACAGTAAACTAATAGATCTACTGCGTAGAGAACGAAATTATGAAACTAACGCAAGTTGAACGGGTCAAAACGGAGTTAAAACGCAAAAGTTATGGGCTTTTGAAGTTGGATGGCAATTCTGTAAATAAACTGAGTTCATTTTCGTAATTTAAATAAATCAAAACTGAAATAAATCGGCGCTGGACTGGGCCTCATTTTCTGAAAAGCACAAGGGTTATATTGCAAGGTTTTCCAGACTCGGAGAACAGTGATGTTAGAGTGCGGGTTGTTTTGAGATAAGTCTGAGGAGGTTTCTGCAAGAGTGCCAGCGCCGGCGGCGCGAGCTGGCGTGTCGCAAACGTGGCGCCACGTGTCGAAGCGTGGCTGGTGCGGTGCAGCGCTGTTCCGTGGACACGAGGGGGTGGGCACCGTGGACCAAGTCTGTGGTCCGGTGCATACCTCTTCGCCGTCGGATCTAATCACAGCCGTTGGAAACAAGATGGACGGCGCAGGGGAACAGGGAAGGGGCTCGCGGTGGCTCGCGGCGGCTCGTGGCGGCGGCAGGCACTAGCAGACGGCGGCGCCATGGCCAGGGTGCCTGGTTTCGCCGGGGAGGATGTGACGGTGCACTACTGGACTAAGCGAGGGTACGGAAAGGCGGAGGACCTCGCCGCGGTTCGAGTGGTGTGGTCAGTGGCGCCGGTGAGGGTAAAACGCGGCGGCGCCATGGGATGGGAGCATGAGCTCACTAGTGTGCGCCGAGAGGGGTCCTAGAGTGCGGTAGAGATCACGGAACAGGCGGAATTGGAAGCGGAGCTTACAGCGGTGCCAAACGTTGTGTCCTCGGTGTCGGGGAAGGTTCGGGGACGGGGTCAGCATGGGGACGGACCGTCCGCTCCCTGGAACTCCGACGAGGTCGAAGATGACGAAGCGGCGACGTAACGGCGTCGAGAGGTGGCGCCGAGGCCTTGCGGTGATGCAGCGGTTTCTGCACCGACGGTGAGGAGGATCGTGAAGGGTTGGTGTGGGAAGACCCGAGCTCGGTAGGGGCTTGTTAATGGCGGCGGTGTTAGGGTTTGGAGGTCGAAGACGTCCGGTGGCGGCGGATGAAGGGCTTGAGCTAGGAGGGTAAAAGATCAGAGGTGGCGGCGGCCCCGTTTTATGGCGCTACGGGCCACTGGATAGGTTTCCAGGCGCCGGGAGACGCGGGCGGCGGCGGCAAGGACGTCCCGGGGAACTCGGACGGGGGTTGGGGACGAGCCTGACAGGTGGGTCCCACCTGTCAGCGAGCGCGGGTCGCGGGCCACTGCTGTCAGCGAGGCGGGCGGCGGGCACGCGTGCAGCGGCGCTGCGGCGTGGACGCGCGCGGCGGCTGCTCGGGCCGGATGAGGTGAGGGCGCTGGCGGGCCGCTGCTGCCATTCGGGCCCAAGGCGGAAGGCAAGTGGGTGGGGAGGCAGATGGGCCGGGGGAAGGAAATGGGAAGGAGGGGAGCGGGCCGCCGGGAGATGGGCCGGCTGGAAGAGAAATGAGGAGAGAGGCCCTTCGCCTATTTCCTTTTCTTTTCTTTTCTTTTCTTTTGCAACTCCTTTGTAAATTTATTTGAAAACAAATTTTAAACCAGTTTGAAATCAAAATTAAGTTGTAAACTTTTCAGCAGATTTTCCCTAGATTTTGAAAATAAAATTTGATTTTGATTTATAAAATTTTCATAAACCTTTTGTTTGTCTTTACAAATAGAATAAATCGATTCGCCCTATTCGGGTTTTAATAAATTTATTCTCACCCAATAAAATATGCAATGGCATGAATGCAACATGAAAATGATAAATAAATTTTATTTTCCTCCTCTAATAAACGAGCCAACCTATTTAATTTCTAATTCCTTTTATTAAATTGGGGAAAAATTAAATCAAGGTGTTACAAGCATCTGGTCGAAAACAGCCCCGTCAGGGGGGCCTCGGGGCTTCTTAGGCTCGAGGGCGCCTGCGAGCACCTCTTCGTCGTCGTCGTCATTGGCATCGCGCCCCGCCTTCTGACCCTTGCATTTGTTCCTCTTCTTTTTGTTGCTGTTATTGTTGTCGTTCTTGGCATCGTTACCCTTGTTCGAGCCCTCCGGCGTGGTCACCGCCTTACCTTTGTCCGTGGAACGGCCAAAGAATGCCCCCACTGCCTCGTCGCCTGAGGCAAAGCTGGTGACACGATCCATCAGGTCCTCGACCATCCTGGGATGGTAGCGTCCTAGCTCATGAACTAGCTCTTGGCATGTCGTGCCCGCGAGGAACGCTGAGATGACATCCTCACCAGGCACGTGGGGGAGCTCGAGGCGCTGCTTCGAGAACCACCGAGCAAAGTCGCGGAGGGGCTCGTCCGCCGCCTGCATGCAACGCCGTAGGTCCCAGGGGTTGCCTGGGCGCACGCAAGTCCCCTTGAAATTCCCGTCGAAGACCCTAACTAGGTCAGCCCAGTCATCGATCCGATCCGGCGGGAGCCCCTCGAGCCACCGGCGTGCGGTGTCCGAGAGGTAAAGTGGGAGTTGGCGTATGATCGCACGGTCGTCGTTCTTCGCTCCGCCCAGTTGGCAGCCTAGGCGGAAGTCCGAGAGCTAGAGCTTGGGCTCGACCTCCCCGTCATACTTCACGATGTTGGTCGGCGGTCGGAAGCGGTCGGGGAGGGTTGAGCTGCGGATGGCCCGGCTGAAGACTCTGGGGCCCGGGGGATCGAGGACTTGCCGGTCCTCGTCACTGTCGTAGCGCCCCCCTCGATGGGCACTATAGCCACGCTCTTGGGCCCCCTTGTCCATGCGCCGTCGGTTGATGTCGTTGCGGGCGTCATTGGGGTCTCGAGGTGGCCGGTTATCGATGATCCGTTCGCGGACTGGCCTAGCTCGAGAGGCGTCCGGCTGGTGGACGGATGCCTCACGCTCGTTGCGGGGCGTGTCCGCCGGCTTCCCTGAGGCTGCCCCGCGCCGGCGTGACGCCGAGCTCTCGGCCTGCTGCACAGCGGCTGTCTCGAGGAGGTTCTTCATTTCCCCAAGCATGCGCCTGGCGTCAGGGTTGGAGACGGCGGGTAGATCACGGAGCATCATCGCCGCCGCCACCACGTTCTGCCCGGCTCGCGGGAAGCATACCTCGGGGCGTGCTGGTGCCCCGTCCTCGAGGATCCGCCGGTGGACCTCCCGAGCCCGACCTCGAGCTCCGGCTCCTCGGGGCTGGGGTGGTTCCTGCATCAGAGTTTGTCGGAGCTGCAGCAGGTGTCGCCGTTCTTCCTCGGCTTTGGTGATTGCCTCCTGCACCTGCGCGAGTTGCGCCGCACGGCCGTCGTCGCACTGAAGCGGTGCAGCCGGTGCTGGAGGTTCGTTCCTCCCCTGAACACGTGATCCGCCTGCCGCGGCCATGTCGCTGGGGCCCTCTAGATCGAGCGCCGGCCTGCCGTCGTCGCCCTCGTCCTCGGTATCGCATACGACCCCCTCGAGTTGGAAGCACTCCCTGGTGGGATCCCAGAGGTCGGGGTCGTGGTAGTCGTATTCGTCGGACTCGGAGCTGTTGACGGCGTGCCGCCTTGGCGGATGCTGGGACCGCAGCTCGCGGTACCATTCTCCGACGGTGGCTCGCCGGGGTGGTTCGATGGCTCGCGAGAAGCCGCGGTCGACGTGCGCGGGGTGGACGATCTCCAGGTTGGTCATGGCCTGCAGTAGCACGCCCGGGCGCTCCTCCTGCTCTGCCGGCGGTCGGTCCCGACGGCGCTCGTTGAGCTGGCGGGCGTAGGCTGCTGCGGAGTTGTCGAGGCCGAACGGGAACCGCCGGCGTCGAGCGCGGTACACCCCGTGCGGGAGGAGGCTGGGTGGCGTCGACGGTGCGTGGCTCGGAGGCCTCTGGCCTGGCTCCTGGTCCGTGCGCATGATGAACGCGAAGTCGCTGGGTGGGCGCGAGCGCGCCCTGGAAGTCTCCGGCCGTGCGCCGGGCAGGCTCCTCCTCGGGAACTCCGTGCCGGCCACGGGGAAGTGGGTGTACGCCGCTGGCATCGCCTGTGCCTGGCGATGATGGCGACGACGGCGCCGCTCACGGGGTGGCGACGCGTGGTGGTGTGGGCGACGTGCCACGCTCCTCGCACGGGGTGGCGTGACACGCCCTCCACTCGGGCCCTCCGTCGAGAGCAAGGTCAGCTCGTTGCCGTTGTCGGTGGCCAGGAACTCGAGGCTCCCGAACTAGATGACGGCACCGGCAGAGAACGAAGGAGTCGAAGCAGCCATCCAGGAAACAGCGAGAAATCATCTCGACACGCGAAGTCCCCTACCTGGCGCGCCAACTGTCGGTGTTTCGGACCCGGGGGTGTGACACCAACGAGTAATATGTTCGCGTGCTCTCTTCCTGGATGGTGATGCAAGATGACACAAGGATTTATCCTGGTTCGGGCAAAGAAGGCCCTACGTCCAGCGGGGGAGGAGGTTCTTGTATTACTTGCACCTAAGTGCTTGTACAGGGGCGAATACAAGCTTGGCGAGCGTGGACCAGAGTCCGGACTCAAGTGTGAGGGTGTGTGGGCGTATGTGCGTTCTAACGTGTTTGTAACCGTGGAATGAGGGCCCTGGTGTCCCCTTTTATAGAGCAAGGGGAGGCCAGAGTTACACAAGGGTATTACAGGTGCCGGGGCGTACGATGCCCAATACGGAGAGGGGTAGGAACCCTGTCTTGTCGGGGCAACTGGAGCCAATGGGGGCGTTGCTGTTGAGGCATCCTTGGGGCGTGGCCTCCATCCCGGGCGTGGACGTGATGGCGTGACGATGTAGAAGCCGTGCAACACCCATTCCGGCACGTACAGGACACGACGGGGTCCCTCCGGGTCTTGGGGTACCTGTCTTCCAATAGCATGAAAGCAGTTAGGGCTCGAGGGGCGCGGAGCCGGCCTCGAGGTGGCGCCTACGGGGGGCCCGAGCCCCCGCAGGTATGGACAAGTCCCGTGAAAATTGATTGGGCAGTGGGCATCCGGGCCTCGAGACGTGGCTTGGACGTGCAACAGTGTAGGGCATGGGTTAACAGTGCCGTACTGGCGCCCTTTTGCCCATGCTTGTGGTGAAAACGAGACTTGACTCTGCCCTGGTTACTGTGGTACACGTCGGGCTGCAGAAGACGTGACTGGAGTAGGTGGATGTATTAAATGCGCGGTATGGGGCTGGCATCCGATGCCTGCGCCGCTCGAGGGAAGCATAAGCGTCTCGAGGGATAGGCTGCTGTGCCAGAGAGGCTCGAGGTCCCCGCGTGGGGTCTCGAGGTATGGTGTTCGGCTGTGGGGGGCTCGAGCCCTAAATGCCAGGACTCGAGGTTTAGTGGAGCGCTCGCCCGGGGCCTGTCTTCGGAGGGTTCGGGTGAGATGGAGAACGGGCGTCAGCCCGAGGCCTGGCTCGGTGAACTCGGGCGAGACGGAGAGCGCACGTTCACCCGAGGCCTGGCTTGGCGGGCCAGCGTTGTGGGCCTCGAGGGGTTGGTCTCTTTAAGGGGTTAGACTAGTTAGGTTTGTTATTTACCGGCGTTCTAGGGTTAACCTATTAGTTTGCGTTGATTGGGGGTACCCCTTTTGTGGACCCCCAACACATTCGCTTCGCTCAGAGTGATGAGGAGAGCGCCGGGCGGGGTACTGCATCCACCAATGAAATGTCGGTGGATCGGGACTCTCCGCCCACACACCAGGCTGGACTGACCATCCGCGTCCTGAACTCCGTCAATGATATCATCTGGCAGAGTGATCGGGAATGGCAGGCCCGGAACATCCTCAGTGAGAGGGAGTTCATTCACACCCGCCACATCGACGATGACTTGTTAAGTCGCAGTGGTATGGACAGTGAGTTTCTCTGTATTTCTCGAACCTTGGGATGGGAAGATGCATGGAAGGTTAATGAGGAGGGAATCCTTCCCCTTACAATGGAATTTCTAGCCACAATGCAAATATCTGCTAATCACATAACATTTCGGCTTTTTAATGAAGAACATTCTTTAACGTGGAGGCAGTTCAGCAAGAATCTAAACTTTGATGATTCATGCTTGCTGAACATGGAATCTGCCTGTACGGGATTCAATAGGAATGAATTCTGGAAAAGTATTGTTAGGAGCAGAGACCCAGGCTTGCCCCGTACAAGTAATATACACAACCCCACGCTCAGGTTTTCCACAAATATATTAGTATCACACTCTTTCCAAGACCTGACTTAAGACCAATAAAAAAGCCCGAAATGCTGCTGCATTATGCTCTAGTAAACCACATAAAAGTTTCACCCGCCAAGGCCATGGCAGACTACTAGTCTAAATTTAATCAACGCACTGGAAATATTGAAATCACATCATGGATAACTAGACTGGCTTTTAATATGGGTCTGCTGAACACCGCTATATACTCCTACATTCCTAGTGACCGAGACCTTTTGACCATGGAGCACTTCTCGCAAGGGCACCTCTTGTGTGAGAACCAGGAGACCGGTGAGATTCACATGATCTACCAAGATTATGTGAATAAAATCGCTCTTCCTGACTTGTCACTTTGGTTGGTGAATGCACCAACGTTACTTTTGGCCCTGGAAACCGTGGCAGAACAAAATCGCAGGTTGGCTCGAGAGAACACCATGCAGGTTCCCAGGAGGAGGACGCGAGCGTAGACCCGTGCAGCAGAAGAGGCCGCAAGAGCCGCAGCAGCGGCACAGGAGTTTGACCCTTTTCATGCAGGGCAATATGAAGAAGCAGCATACTATGGTCATTTGACACCCCCTGGCTCGCACCAAGCAGGAGGGTCGAATTGGCAACAACCGCAACATCCGCGGTGGGAATACGGCCAGGAGGCGTCCTTTAACTCATCCCAGTTGGGGAGTTCATCCCACTCCTTGGGAGGATCCACCCGGTACACTGGCTGTGGTGATGAGTTCTTCCACAGGGGAATCTCGCCACAGGCCGCTCGCCATTCGTCCTTTCATCAGGATGAGTGGATGCGCAATATGGGATATCTTCAACACCAAATGAATGGACTCACCATGGATACTGCCGAAATCCGTCAGGACTTGCACGACTTGAACCAAAATTTCCAGGAATTCCGCCACGAAACTGATGGAGAACTGGGTAATATTTCTTCTCTCTTGCAGCAGAACCAGCAGAATTGGGACAACATGTACCGTCGTCAAGGATGGATGTAACCCGACCACGCGAACAACCAGCTTGGGGGAGGAACCGCGTCAAAAAGGTAAGTATCACTACCGTCTTTATTTCTGTCAGTTTTATTTTTTTTATTTCAGTAATTTAAATTTGAGTTTTATCTTAGTTAATTTGCTGTTAAAAAAATAATAATAATAAATAGCAATAAATAAAAAGCTCTCATCATAAGTCTTTTTTTATGAATAAAAATAATGTATGCCATGCATTAGAGTTATCATGGGAGAACGTATGCTAGAACTAAACTTGAGACATGAGCATTAGACTAAGTAAAGGGGAAGTAAGTTTCTACTTTGTCTTGAGCAAGTCAAGTTTGTGGAGTAATTATCTTGAAATTTTTTATAAAAACTTGGTCTAAGTACTTCTGTGGCAAAGAAAGTCCTACCAAAGCCAAATAATTTTTACTCTTAGAGTAGGAGCTTCCACTTGCTGCATGTTAGTGTTGAGCTAGATAGACTTTTGTTGATAGTCATGGTAGAGAAACTTGTCATATTTTTAGACCAAGGAATTCACTTGCACCCACCTATATAGTGCTATTCTCACACTGAGAATACGCACACAACATGCCTTTATTTCCATTCATTGTTAGGAATACTCCATGGCAAAACATCATGCCCCATAATGAAATATCAGGGACATGGTTGTAGTAGTTAAAAAAAAAGAAGAGCAAGTGCTCTAGAAAAAAAAGAATATTCAAAAGAGCAAGTGCTCTAGAAAGAAAATTCAAAAGAGCAAGTGCTCTAGAAAGAAGAGAATATCCAAAAGAGCAAATGCTCTCATTCATAGCCATGATCCCACAAATGAGATAGAAATGAGAAGTGCCAAGAAAGTATTAGCCACAATAAATACCACACACTTGCACATTCCTGGTCTAAACCTATGACTTGTTGCTCCTATGCTCCATTTGTCTAACTTCGCAAAATTATGCTAGCATTGCATGCTCACTTTTATCCTACCCATTAAACCATACATAAAGTCTTAGTGAGAGGATAAATCTTCCATTTCCACATACAAATATGAGTGATTGAGTGAGCCACAGAAGTTGCTAAGCATGCTTTCTTTTGAACAAAACATGCAAAAACTCCACATATCTTGATTAGCAAAATAGGCAAGGGAAAGACAAACCTTCTTTCTTGCTAATCTTTTGTTCTAATCTTGAGTGCAGGGAAGGCTACCCATTCCATGGTGATGAAAATAATATGGGCATACACAACAAAAACACAGAGTTTCCAAGATTATTCAAGTCCATGCTTGCTCGAGGACGAGCAAGAGGTAAGCTTGGGGGAGCTTGTTGACGCTCACTAAGTGTCTTATTCTTAGCATCAACAAGGTCATATAACGCAACACAAGGACCTAAAATCAACCAAAAACCTTTTATAAACTAACGATTTCCACTTGTCCGTGAGTTTTATTTGAATGTAGCAAATTGCAGGGTTTTTGAGAAAAATGATCAAGAAGACCCACCAGGAGGCGAGCACACTCACCTGGGCTCACTTTGGGCCAAGGTGGGGTGGCGCCCGCCACCCATCACTGGCGGCCGCCAGGGGAGTGAGGCCCAAACTCCTCCTCTGCCATGTCACTGATCCAGGGGAGGCATGCCACACTCATTTGCAGCCATTGATCACATAGGTCATTGCATCCAAGGGCCAAGAAGGGATGTCACATGGATCATGACCCAATTGCCCATGTGACGGTTATTTGGACATGCAACCGACCATGGAACCGCCTCCCTGGAGCTCCTGGATGTCATTGAAGCAAAGGCGGTGGATCCAACGGCCAGGGGGGTGGCGGCCGCCACCTAGGGCTGGCGCCCGCCACCACACTCACCCCCGTAACCTAACCCTAGGTCCATAAGTACCCCCCTAGGTCCCTTAGGCTATAAATAGGACCCCCCAAGCTCATTTGTACTCATACCTCACCTCATTAGTCCCACTCTCTTGTAAGCGAAGCTCTGGTGAAGGAACACTCTAGTTGAGAGACTTAGAGTGAGAGCGAGAGTGAAGAAGAGAAGAGCTGGAGTTGTAATAGAGGATCTTCCAAGTCTCTGGTATAATTCCAAGTCTTTCTTCATTTATCTTAGTGTTCTTCTACTTTCAGCATTTACTTTAAGTTCTTTACTTATTGTTCTTGTTGAGTGCTTTCGATCAGAGATAACTTAGTATTTAGTTTGTATCTAGTTTGGGTTCTTCGCTGATTAATCAGTGCTCTAGTTTTGGACGCAAGATTAGAGTAGTATATATTAGTGTAAGCGCGGTGCTTAGACTAATTATACCTTAGTTTGTGGCTAGCCCCCTGGATAGCTGTGGTAGCAAACAGGTGGTGACAGCCCTGGGAGCCTAGAATTCCACCACGTAGTTGGGTTAGTTCTTAAATCATAAACCTCGTTGTGCACGTCTGAGGTAAATAGTCCAGAGGGTGTGTACGGTTCGAAGAACTAGATAAAACCTTTGTTGCTAAGTTAGTTGTGATCGTAAGTGTGTAGGAAAACATTAATCTGTTCATCGGCCAGACCCCGCCGATTTAGTTTAGTAGTAGTTAGTCTTTCTTTCTTTTTAGTAGTAGTAGATATCAACCCCCATTCATACTTTTTGATCAACCCTGCTAGAATCACTATTTGTTCATAGCGGTCCTAGTGTTAGTTCTATCATAGTAGTTTCCCTGTGGAAATAAATACGATACTCGGTTACTCCCGGGTGAAGTGCTACAATAGACTTATTTTGTGCGCTTGTGGAACCTACCAATAGTCATACGAATAGTTAGTTATACTTCTTACATTAAGAAGTATCAACAAACCTTTCTGGCGCCGTTGCCCGGGATAGATTCCATAGTCTACTCCTAGTGACGACGTTAGCAAGAGTCAACAAGCATTTCTGGCGCCGTTGCCGGGGAAGCAATTGGCTAGAATTAATTCTTTGTGATTTCTATTGAATTTACCCCCGTAGTTCTAGCGGGTATATATATTGGTCGTTGTTTGTGATCGTTCAAGCAGTCATGGCCGGATTCAATCTTCCGAGCGACTATCAAGAAGATCCTGAGGCCATTCTTAGGAGAGCGAGAGCTAATCTCACTCCTCCGAGGAAGAACCTGGAGCTTCGTGAGAGGAGTTCGTCGAGAAAAGAATCCCAGTCAAAAGTGACTGTCGAACCAAGCTGCTCCAACGATCAATCAACATCGACGTCGACCAAAACACTTCGTGAGTATTCCATGCCTACTCTTGCTCACATTCCAGTGTTACCTTCTACTAGTAATGTAGATTTTGAGATTAAACATCACTTAATACGTATGGCTCAAGCTATTGCATTTAATGGCAAACCTTCTGTGGATGCCAATGCTCACCTCCAGAATTTTCTGGAGATATGTAGTACAATTTTTGTGCAGGGAGTTTCGCAGGATGCCATCAGACTTCGTCTTTTTCAATTTTCATTAGTGGAAAAAGCAAAGCAGTGGTTCCTCTTCAACTCTGGACACCTGCTGACGTGGGTGAGATACGCGGATCAATTCCTCAACAAGTTCTGCCCGATAAGTCGGACTATTCTTTTCCGTAGCAAGATTTCCAACTTTGGACAGGGAGACGAAGAAACAATCACTGACGCTTGGGAGAGACTACAAGAGTATGTTGAATAGTGTCCCCACCATGGTATGCAAGACTGGTACTTGATCCAGAGCTTCTACCATGGACTCCAGCAAGAATCTCGACAACACATTGATGCTGCCGCCGGAGGTGCATACCTCTCTCTCACTGTAGAGAAGGCAACCAAACTGATCGAGACAATGGTGGCAAATCAAGGATGGATGGAAAAACGTGCTAGAGGTATGTCTGAAATTAAGCAAGTTGATTCTGTTACCCTGCAAACTTTGGTAAAATTGCTAGAGCAAAGAATAAATGAGAAGAGAGATCGTGCTGCAAAAGAGTACTACGCCAAGCAAAGAGCCGCTTCGTCAAGTGAAGGCCAAGAAGAAATTAAGAAAGAGGATGCAAAATCCCTTCTTAATAATGGTGGCTACGGAGAACCTCCAATTCCAATGATCCAACAATGGAATAATAAAGGTATGCCTCAAAGCTCCGTATTTAATTCTCCTATTGCAAAATTAGTTTCTAATCAAGGTAGAATTGATGATAGCATAAATAATAAATGAATTAAACATGATAAAATGTTAGAAGGAATTTATGCTAAACTGAAAGATTTTTCTGAAGCATTTAAGGAACAAATTAATTTTAATAAGAGATTAGAGCAAACAGTAGATAACATTAAATCTCAAATTAAATACTATGAGGAGGTAAAAGCTGTAACCACGAGAGGTGGTAAATCCACTCGTGATCCACCTCATCCTAATTTGGTTCCTACTAGTAATTCTGCTGCAAAGAAAAATATTGTTAATGTTGAAGAAGACGAAGAAGAGGAGACCCCAGCTGAACCTTCATCGAAGGTATGAACTGCTCCTCATGAATTCTATGATACACATGTATTACCTTTTCCAGATCGAAACAGAAATCCGATGGAAGACGACCAATTCAAGAAATTCGTTGAGGTAATTCAAAAATTATATATACATGTGCCATTTATTGACACTATGCAGGTTCCAACTTATGCAAAATACTTGAGAGACATGCTCAATAAGAAGAAACCAATTACATGTAGGGATGTGGTTAAATTGACCGAAGATTGCAGTGCGGTCATTTTAAACCAACTCCTAGAAAAGAAGAAGGACCCAGGAAACCCAACGATCGCATGTTCAATTGGAGAGCAGCACTTCGAGCATGCACTCTGTGATCTGGGAGCAAGCGTCAGCGTCATGCCCAAGGTAATATATGATAAATTAAATCATCATACCTTATCCCCTACTTCTATGTGATTGCAGCTAGTCGATCAATCGCTCCGATATCTCGCGGGGATAGCAGAGAATATTTCGGTAAAAATCCGGAATCTCTTTGTCGCGGTGGATTTCGTGGTTCTGGATATTAATCCCGACCACCGGACGCCATTGATCTTGGGACGGCCATTTCTGAGCACTGCAAAAGCCACCATTGATGTAGGAGCTAGAGAAATTCAGCTCCACATCAGTGGAAAGGAGGAAAAATTCCAGTTCACACCGCGACCGGAAAAACACCCGTCATCAAGGTTCGTCGGTGCCTACATTCCACCACAACCACCGTGAAGGCGACACTAATCGGGAATCCAAAGCGGCTAACCGAGGTAAGTTAGGCTAAGGTAAGTCTTTATCCCCCATTTAAATTTTTGTTTTTACTTAAGCAAATTAATTTTCCTACAAAATAGAAGTTTACTAGAGTGATTAGGTGGCTCCTAGGGGGCTTAGGGCAGCCATAGGGGTGGCGCCCGCCACCCCATGCTGGCGCCCGCCACCCTAGGGTGCACTAGAGAGCACTAGCCAATCTCTAGACTATTACACCTACCTCTTAGACCCAAATAACACCAAGGGAGACCCATGGCTTTGCTCATTTCAATGCAATCACTCACTCCCATGTCTCCCCCTCTTCACTCCACCTTTTGGACACATCTCCACCCAAAAAATTCTGGTGCACATGTGATGGAGAGTGACAAGGAGAGCACTTGGTGAAAGGAGGGGTGAGTTGGAGTGAAATTCAGCTAAGGAGGGTAGCGCCCGCCACTTTTTCCTGGCGCCCGCCACCTCTATTTCCACATTTCGGTACAAAACTGCTCTCGAGTAAGTTTCCCACCATCCTTGGTATAAAGTATGACCAGGATGAAGAAGTGGTCTTTGAAATTTTCAGCCCACTTGCCCCATTTAGGAGGTTACACTCTTTCCATTTTGCACCGACACTACCACTTTATTCCCACTAGGAATTTCAGTGGACATTACAAGGGAAACCTCATGTGTCGGTTGTAGACAAATTTGGGCAAGGTGGGGTGGCGTCCGCCACTTATTCCTGGCGCCCGCTAGGTGGGAGGGGCTCTCAGCCTTCCCCCTTCCATCCTCAGCCTATAAATACTACCCACACCCCATGCAAGTTCTCACACTTCACTCAAAACACAAAAACACCAGCCACCTTGAGCACTAGCAAGGAAGTCACGGGCCCTCTCAAGAACTTCTTCACCAGCAAGAAGAAGAAGAGTAAGGGTGAGGGAAGTTCGTCGAGGGCAAAAACTCACATTCGCTTTGCTGGGAGTGATGAGGATAGCGCCGGGCGGGGTACTCCATCCACCAACGAAATGTCGGTGGATCGGGACTCTCTGCCCACACACCAGGCTGGGCCGACCATCCGCGTCCTGAACTTCGTCAATGATATCATCTGGCAGAGTGATCGGGAACGGCAGGCCTGGAACATCCTCAGTGAGACGGAGTTCGTTCACACCCGCCACATCGACGATGACTTGTTAAGTCGCACTGGTATGGACAGTGAGTTTCTCTATATTTCTCGAACCTTGGGTTGGGAAGATGCATGGAAGGTTAATGAGGAGGGAATCCTTCCCCTCACAATGGAATTTCTAGCCACAATGCAAATATCTGCTAATCACATATTATTTTGGCTTTTTAATGAAGAACATTCTTTAACATGGAGGCAGTACAGCAAGAATCTAATCTTTGATGATTCATGCTTACTGAACTTGGAATCTGCCTGTACGTGATTCAATAGGAATGAATTCTGGAAAAGTATTGCTGGGAACAAAGACCCAGGCTTGCCCCGTAAAAGTAATATCCCCAACCCCACGCTCAGGTTTTTCCACAAATATATTAGTATCACACTCTTTCCAAGACCTGACTTAAGACCAAACAAAAAGCCCGAAATGCTGCTGCTTCATGCTCTAGTAAACCACATAAAAGTATCACCCGCCAAGGCCAAGGCAGACTACTGGTCTAAATTTAATCAATGCACTGGAAATATTGAAATGACATCATGGATAACTAGACTGGCTTTTAACATGGGTCTGCTAAACACCGCTATATACTCCTACATTCCTAGTGACCGAGACCTTTTGACCATGGAGCACTTCTCGCAAGGGCACCTCTTACGTGAGAACCAGGAGACCGGTGAGATTCACATGATCTACCAAGATTATGTGAATAAAATCGCTCTTCCTGACTTGTCACTTTGGTTGGTGAATGCACCAACGTTACTTTTGGCCCTGGAAACCGAGGCAGAACAAAATCGCAGGTTGGCTCGAGAGAACACCATGCAGGTTCCCAAGAGGAGGACGCGAGCGCAGACGCGTGCAGCAGAAGAGGCCGCAAGAGCCGCAGCAGCGGCACAGGAGTTTGACCCTTTTCATGCAGGGCAGTATGAAGAAGTAGCAAGCTATGGTCGTTTGACACCCCCTGGCTCGCACCAAGCAGGAGGGTCGAATTGGCAACAACCGCAACATCCGCGGTAGGAATACGGACAGGAGGCGTCCTTTAACTCATCCCAGTTGGGGAGTTCATCCCACTCCTTGGGAGGATCCACCCGGTACACTGGCTATGGTGATGAGTTCTTCCATAGGGGAATCTCGCCACAGGCCGCTCGCCATTCGTCCTTTCATCAGGACGAGTGGATGCGCAATATGGGATATCTTCAACACCAAATGAATAGACTCACCATGGATACTGCCGAAATTCGTCAGGACTTGAACGACTTGAGCCAAAATTTCCAAGAATTCCGCCAGGAAACTGGTGGAGAACTGGGTAATATTTCTTCTCTCCTGCAGCAGAACCAGTAGAATTGGGACGACATGTACCGTCGTCAAGGATGGATGTAACCCGACCACGCGAACAGCCAGCTTGGGGGAGGACCCCCGTCAAAAAGGTAAGTATCACTACCGTCTTTATTTCTGTCAGTTTTTTTTTATTTTAGTAATTTAAATTTGAGTTTTATCTTAGTTAATTTGCAGTTAAAAAAAATAATAATAATAAATAGCAATAAATAAAAAGCTCTCATCATAAGTCTTTTTTTATGAATAAAAATAATGTATGCCATGCATTAGAGTTATCATGGGAGAACGTATGCTAGAACTAAACTCGAGACATGAGCATTAGAATAAGTAAAGGGGAAGTAAGTTTCTACTTTGACTTGAGCAAGTCAAGTTTGTGGAGTAATTATCTTGAAAAAAATTTAAAAAACTTGCTCTAAGTACTTCTGTGGCAAAGAAAGTCCTACCAAAGCCAAATAATTTTTACTCTTAGAGTAGGAGCTTCCACTTGCTGCATGTTAGTGTTGAGCTAGTTAGACTTTTATTGATAGTCATGGTAGAGAAACTTGTCATATTTTTAGACCAAGGAATTCACTTGCACCCACCTATATAGTGCTATTCTTACACTGAGAATACGCACACAACATGCCTTTATTTCCATTCATTGTTAGGAATACTCCATGGCAAACTATCATGCTCCATAATGAAATCTCAGGGACATGGTTATAGTAGTTAAAAAAAAGAGAGCAAGTGCTTTAGAAAGAAAAGAATATTCAAAAGAGCAAGTGCTCTAGAAAGAAAATTCAAAAGAGCAAGTGCTCTAGAAAGAAGAGAATTTCCAAAAGAGCAAATGCTCTCATTCATAGCCGTAATCCCACAAATGAGATAGAAAGGAGAAGTGCCATGAAAGTATTAGCCACAATAAATACCACACACTTGCACATTCCTGGTCTGAACCTATGACTTGTTGCTCATTTGCTCCATTTGTCTAACTTAGCAAAATCATGCTAGCATTGCATGCTCACTTTTATCCTACCCATTAAACCCCACAAAAAGTCTTAGTGAGAGGATAATTCTTCCATTTCCACATACAAATATGAGTGATTGAGTGAGCCACAGAAGTTGCTAAGGATGCTTTCTTTTGAACAAAACATGCAAAAACTACACATATCTTGATTAGCAAAATAGGCAAGGGAAAGACAAACCTTCTTTCTTGTTGGTCTTTTGTTCTAATCTTGAGTGCAGAGAAGGCTACCAATTCCATGGTGATGAAAATAATATGGGCATACACAACAAAAACACAGAGTTTCCAAGATTATTCAAGTCCATGCTTGCTCGAGGACGAGCAAGAGGTATGTTTGGGGGAGCTTGTTGACGCTCACTAAGTGTCTTATTCTTAGCATCAACAAGGTCATATAACGCAACACAAGGACCTAAAATCAACCAAAAACCTTTTATAAACTAACGATTTCCACTTGTCCTTGAGTTTTATTTGAATGTAGGAAATTGCAGGGTTTTTGAGCAAAATGACCAAGAGGACCCACCAGGAGGCGAGCACACTCACCTGGGCTCACTTTGGGCCAAGGTGGGGTGGCGCCCGCCACACATCACTGGCGGCCGCCAGGGGAGTGAGGCCCAAACTCCTCCCCTACCACGTCATGGATCCAGGGGAGGCATGCCACACTCATTTGCAGCAATTGATCACTTAGGTCATTGCATCCAAGGGCCAAGAAGGGATGTCACATGGATCATGACCCAATTGCCCATGTGACGGTTACTTGGACATGCAACCGACCTTGGAACCGCCTCCTTGGAGCTCCTGGATGCCGTTGAAGCAAAGGCGGTGGATCCAACGGCCAGGGGGGTGGCGGCCGCCACCTAGGGCTGGCGCCCGCCACCACACTCACCCCCCTGACCTAACCCTAGGTCCATAAGGAACCCCCTAGGTCCCTTAGGCTATAAATAGGACCCCCCGAGCTCATTTGTACTCAGACCTCACCTCATTAGTCCCACTCTCTTGTAAGCGAAGCTCTGGTGAAGGAACACTCTAGTTGAGAGACTTAGAGTGAGAGCGAGAGTGAAGAAGAGAAGAGCTGGAGTTGTAATAGAGGATCTTCCAAGTCTCTGGTATAATTCCAAGTCTTTCTTCATTTATCTTAGTGTTCTTCTACTTTCAGCATTTACTTTAAGTTCTTTACTTATTGTTCTTGTTGAGTGCTTTCGATCATAGATAACTTAGTATTTAGTTTGTATCTAGTTTGGGTTCTTCGCTGAGTAATCAGTGTTCTAGTTTTGGACGCAAGATTAGAGTAGTATATATTAGTGTAAGCGCGGTGCTTAGACTAATTATACCTTAGTTTGTGGCTAGCCCCACGGATAGCTGTGGTAGCAAACAGGTGGTGACGGCCCTGGGAGCCTAGAATTCCACCACGTAGTTGGGTTAGTTCTTAAATCATAAACCTCGTTGTGCACGTCTGAGGTAAATAGTCCAGAGGGTGTGTACAGTTCGAAGAACTAGATAAAACCATTGTTGCTAAGTTAGTTGTGATCGTAAGTGTGTAGGAAAACATTAATCTGTTCATCGGCCAGACCCTGCCGATTTAGTTTAGTAGTAGTTAGTCTTTCTTTCTTTTTAGTAGTAGTAGATATCAACCCCCATTCATACTTTTCGATCAACCCTGCTAGAATCACTAGTTGTTCATAGCGGTCCTAGTGTTAGTTCTGCCACAGTAGTTTCCCTGTGGAAATAAATACGATACTCGGTTACTCCCGGGTGAAGTGCTACAATATACTTATTCTGTGCGCTTGCGGAACCTACCAATAGTCATACGAATAGTTAGTTATACTTCTTACATTAAGAACTATCAACAAACCTTTCTGGCACCATTGCCAAGGCTAGATTCCATAGTCTACTCCCAGTGACGACGTTAGCAAGAGTCAACAATAACCACAGTAGGCATCCCATCGGAGACGAAGCAAGAAAAAGTCGGGCATAAACTCTCCGGCGGCATAGGTAAGAATTTAGCTTCGTGCCCCCTTATGATAACCCTTCTTGTTCACCCGTCTCTGATTTGTCATCCATCCTCTTTCCAGGACGGAGTCTTCCTCCATCGAAGCCCGGGTTCCTCTTCCCGAAACCGTAACTTCAAAAGTTTTGCTCAATCTTTTCCTTAAGCCAACAGATTGTGAGTTTGATGATTCACTCCAGCAGACCCGTTTGGATGCCTTTCGCTACCGCGAGGAAAGGAATAAGGCCCAGAAGGTACTGGAAAACGCATCCAAGAAGCATGGCATTGAGGAAGCTGAATGGGCAGACCAACGGAAACAGCTCTGCAGTATCATCATAGGTTAGCAGAGTCTTTGTCCTCTTCTTCTGGTTGAGCTTGCCTTGCCTGATCCATCCCTTCTTTTTGCTAGCCCTTTTTGCAGAGAATGACCGTTTGAAAGCGGCGATGAATAGAATCGCTATCAAGGTGAATGCTCATGGGGACTCAGCCGAAGCTCGTCTTCATGCTATGTGAAGGACCGAGAAGCAACCAGAAAGCGACCAGAGGGGGGTGAATGGGAGCTTCAAATTTTCCTTTCGGAAACTAGTAGCCACTGTCCCAAGAATCAACCCCTGAAGCAAACCCTAGAGCTTGCTAGTGTCCACGACCCTAGATGTAGGGTGGATGCTTCCTAGAAGCACAGCGGGACACTACACAACTCTAGAAGGCCAACACAAAAGACGGAAACCAAATCTGAGATCGCACGAACGAACAGCGAACAAGACTGCGCAGTCACAGCAGCATCGGACGCTGGTAGCGTCCGATGCCCAACCAACGGATGCGTCCGATGCGAAAAGTGCAAAACAGAACCCTTACTGGACACCCATCGGACGCTGTGAACAGTAGACTCTCAGCGTCCGATGGTCTCACTCCGGCGCATCCGATGCACAACGGAGCGTCCGGTGGTAGCGTCCGATGCTCCTTACAAAATGTCAGATTCTGACACGTGGCAACGAAGCCTCCGATGCGAAAAGGGTTAGCGTACGATGCTACGAACTCGAGCGTCCGATGCCCCCGACGCAGTGCAGTTCTTCCGTGAAATCGACTCGATCTCCTCCGAATCAAAAGCACTAGGGCTTAGATTTGGTGTGAGAAGTTCCAAGGATGTTAGTGAGCTATCCCATGGGAATCATGGCTCGAACCTAACTCCAAATCGAGGAATTGGAAGAAATCGGGGCAATGGACCAAAAACCGATCCAACACGAAAATCATTCGATCTCCTAGACCGTGAGGTTAGAGGTGAATCCTTTCAGTCGAAGGAAGTGCCTCACGACCTAGGACAACTTGGTTCAAACGGATTTGTAAAAGATGAACCGAGCAAAGAGATCAAGCGTTGGGAAAAACATGGAGAAAAAGGATTCCACGAAGAACACGAACAAATCACGAATCACAACCATGAATTGCCACCGTGTGGCTACCACACGCTACAATAGTGAGGATACGGCCTCACTTCCTCAGAATCAATAGTACATAGAGGCAAGTCTCTCTGCGGATCTCAACTAGCTACTGCAGGGGATGGGAGAGCAGGAAACCCTAAGTGCGAAAGAGCAAATGACTGAGATTACTGGGAGGAGGGTGTCTCCCGACTACTTATCCTACTACTAGCCTAAGTCTAATTCCTACTCTACCCCTCTCTATTCTAATTACAGAGCGAACCAGCTAAACCCTAAGGTTATTCTGGACCAACTCGGTGGTAGGTGTATCCAACGGCCACGCCCGCACAACTCGTCCGCGTTGCCTCCACGCAACCTTCCGATTGCCGCCACGTGCCGTCCTCGCTCTGCACCCCCGGTTTTGTGGCCCAAACCGGGAAACCAGCCTTTTCCAGCCAACCCCCGGTTTTGAGGCCCAAACCGGGAAACCAGCCCACCAGCATCTGAGTTTTGAGGCCAAACTCAGCAAACCCTCAGAGCCCAGGTTTTGAGGCCCAAACCTGGAAACCGTCCTCAGCCCGAGTTTTGTGGCCAAACTCGGAAACCGTCCACGCCCAGGTTTTGAGGCCCAAACCTGGAAACCGTCCATCCGATGGTTTTTCCCTGGCTCTACCAGCAAACCGACGTCGTAGATGGGAGGCACCTCCCGTGCACCCCATCCACCGACACGTGTCCCCAAGTCCACGACTCAGGCAACACATGACCGCACTTCTTCACTTGTCGTCGTCACAGGCTGCCAGCCACCACAGCTGATCCTCGGGCCTCTGGTCCCTCAGTCCAAGCCTCACGTCCGCCCTTCGCCACTCTCGGTCCATCGGCACGGCACGTCTCTACTTGACCTTCACCTCGCCTTTGATCACTGCATCCGTGCTCGACACCTGCACAACACAAGCCAAAGAACATGCGCATCATCCCAGTTGACAATCACTCATCACTCAGAGACCCGGCATACACCCATGTATCCGCAATCTCCCCCTTGATGAGTGCATTGTCAACTACTCACACAAATCATAATGAAAAGAGAATAAGAAGAAGGAAGAAGGAAGAAGAGAGAGCTCAACCAAATGACCCAAAAGCGTAGCAAAGCCTAAGAAGGTCATGTGGAAAGAGCAAGACAACTTGGTCCCCAGAGACATGGGCAACGGCTCGACGCGACCAAGCAAAGCAAAGCTAGCCCTCAAGAAGAGGTAGAACAGGCTCAACACCGCTAGCAAATCCCAGTCGAAAATATCGAAGCAAAATGCTAGTCCCTCAAGATAGAGGCACAGAGGCTCAACACAACTAGCAAATAAAGCTCGATACCAAAGTCTTACGGCCAACAAAAGACAGCAAAGCTCAAACTCCCCCTCGACTAGTGCATACAACCAAGAAAACACTTCCCCTCAAACGAACACTCGGGAAGCACATATGATTTGCAACTTCTCCCCCTTAGTTGAAAATGCACTAATCAAATAAAAGGCTCTCCCCATCAGAAAAGGCACCAACAAAAGTGCGAACTAGGGAGGGTCTTCCCCTTCCAACATGCATATGAGTCAAAATGCAAGTTAGCAGCTTCAGGCATATATTCAGGAGAATGCAAAGATGCTCTAAACGGTATAGGTCCAATGACTCAATAACAGCAAAGCTCAGTAAAGGCTCAAACTGATCACCAGATATGAAATATGACCATATGAGCACAAAATGAGCAGTTGTGAGTCAAGAGGTGTTCACCATCAAAATAGCACTAGCAATGTATAAACAGGAGTCTGAAAAAGTGCTAAACATGTATACTAGGTGAACTACCCCAAGCAAAGTTCAATCATCATGCTTAAGAATAAAACATACACTTGTGAATTCAAATTCAGATCGGAGTTGCAGCGGTGAAATTACACAAGTTCAATTATTAGCATGTGATTGCGAGAGGTTGAAAACTTGTCATTGCCTAACTTTTCAACCGAGCGAAGCCTATGCCGAAGCAATCAGAAGCTTAAAGCTACGGTTTCGGTCATACACTACACGGCTCAAGTTTAACTCAAAGTGCAATGAGAAACCGTCTCGATACCGTGATGTGTTGACAAGCAATCCCATCTCGATCTTTTCAATTCACTGACACTTGGTTCAAATTTTAAACATGATATGAACAGACCAAGCAAGTGAAAGACTCAGAACTAGAGACATAGCAACCTAGCATATATGAAAAGCACGAGTGAACTCAACACATCCTATACATGCTAGTTGCATATCTCAATGGTGAACATTTTCAGATTTTAAGTTATTAATCAAATTCACCATTTCAAAATAGCTCCGCTCACAATATGTACCAGTGATCAGAAAGAGCATAAGCTACAAGCATCATCATAAGCATCGGAGCATACTACATAGAGCATAGTTACATTCTAGTGATTATAGACATGAAGCTCAGAGTGTAATTGCGTATGCTAAAATGCAAAAGAAAAGAAAGACAAACGAAAAAGAGTCAGTCTACTATACAAGATCCAGAATGTTTCCCCCATCTAAAAGGGGAAGCACACACCAAGATCACCCCTCAACCGGTTAAAAGTTGATTCGTCTAAAGGCTTGGTGAAAATATCAGCCAGTTGATGATGAGTATCGACATGGCGAAGGTCGATATCACCCTTCTCCTGGTGGTCTCGCAGAAAATGAAAGCGCACATCAATGTGTTTGGTCTTCGAGTGAAGCACGGGGTTCATAGCAACGCTAATGGCACTCGTGTTGTCACAAAGCAAAGGCACGCGAGAAAAGCTCAGACCAAAATCACGCAAAGTGGCCATCATCCAGAGCAACTGGGAACAGCAGCTAGCCGCAGCAACATACTCAGCCTCCGTGGTAGACTGGGTGACACTAGACTGCTTGCGAGAAGACCACGAAACATGAGAAGAACCGATAAACTGGCAAGTCCCAGAAGTGGACTTGCGCTCAATACGGCAACCAGAAAAATCAGCATCGGAATAACCGCAAAGGGAGAGGGTGGAGGAAGCAGAATACCAAAACCCAAACACAGGCGTGAAACGAAGGTACCTGAAAATCCGCTTCACCGCCTGACGGTGAGAGGTGCGCGGCGACGCCTGAAAGCGCGCACACAGACACACCGCGAACTGGATGTCCGGGCGTGTCGCCGTCAGGTAGAGGAGCGACCCGATCATGCTGCGGTACTCCTTCTGGTCCACTGCTTCTCCATCCACATCCGCATCCAGGGCAGTCGTCGTCGACATGGGTGTTGGAAGAGGCCTGGCCTCACCCATATCGAACCGCTTCAGCAAGTCCTTGGTATACTTGCCCTGGTGCACGAACGTCCCTTCCCGGGATTGCTTGATTTGCAACCCGAGGAAAAACGTCAGCTCGCCCATCATGCTCATCTCGAACTCCCTGCTCATAGTATCTGCAAACTTGGCAACCAAAGCGTGAGAAGAACCACCGAAAATGATATCATCCACGTAAATCTGGACCAAGAGAGTGTCGTTGCCTTGCTTGAGGAGAAAGAGCGTTTTATCTACACATCCCATTTTAAAACCCTTAGCAAGCAAAAAGGTTTTCAACCTATCATACCAGGCTCTAGGGGCTTGTTTTAAACCATATAAAGCTTTGTGGAGTTTAAAAACTGAAGGACCGAGATGCACTCGGAAAGCGACCAGAGAGGGGGTGAATGGGAGCTTCAAATTTTCCTTACGGAAACTAGTAGCCACTGTCCCAAGAATAAACCCCAGAAGCAAACCCTAGAGCTTGCAAATGTCCACGACCCTAGATGTAGGGTGGATGCTTCCAAGAAGCACAGCGGGACACTAGACAACTCTAGAAAGCCAACGCAAAAGACAGAAATCAATTCCGTCAACGAACGAGCGAACCGCGGACAAAACCGTGTGAAAACAGTAGCATCGGATGCTGCCTGCGTCCGATGCCAGACCACCGGACGCGTCCGATGCGAAAACTTCCTCTCCGGAACCTTACTGTTCCACCATCGGACGCTGTGAACAGTGAACAACCAGCGTCCGATGCTTTGGCTCCGGCGCGTCCGATGGCCAACGGACGCATCCGATGCCTAGCGTCCGATGTCACTACAAACGCTCAGAAAGTGACACGCGTCACCGGAGCGTCTGACGCTTAGAACCCTAGCGTTCGATGCTCCCGTGTCAGCGTCCGATGCCCCTGAAAACTGTGCGGTTCTTTGATGATTCAACCCGATTTCCTCCGAATCAAAAGCTCTAGGCCAGGGATTCGGTCTGAGGGGTCACAAGGATGTTAGTGAGCTATCTCTAAGAGATCATGGCTCGAACCTAACTCCAAATCGGTGAATCAAGAAATTTCGGGACAAGGAAGCAAAAACACGATCCAAAACAAAAATCGATCGATCTCCTAGACCGTGAGGTTAGAGGTTAATTCCTTCGGTGGAAAGAAGTGCCTCATGATCTAGAACAACTTGGTTCAAACGGTTTTGCAAAAGATGAACCAACCAAAGAGATCAAGCGACGGGAAGAACGTGGAGAAAAAGGATTCCGCGAAGAACACCAATGAAACGCGAATCACAACCACGATCTTGCAGCCGAAACGCAAACACACGCTACGACAAGGAGGTTACGGCCTCCTTTCCTCAAAATCACCAGTACACAGAGTCAAGTTTCTCTGCGGATCTCAGCAAGCTACAGCAGGGGATGGGAGAGCAAGAAACCCTAAGTGTGAAAGAGCAAATGACTGAGATATGGGAGGAGGGTGTCTCCCCTGACTACTTATCCTATTCTAGACTAAGTCTATTTCCTACTCTACCCCTCTCTATTCTAATTACAGAGTGAACCAGCTAAACCCTAAGGTTATTCTGGACCAACTCAAGTGGTAGGTAGATCCGACGGCCACGCCCGCACAAGTCGTCCGCGTTGCCTCCACGCAACCTTCCGATTGCCGCCACGTGCCGCCCTCACTCTGCACCCCCGGTTTTGTGGCCCAAACCGGGAAACCAGCCTTTTCCAGCTATCCCCCGGTTTTGAGGCCCAAACTGGGAAACCAGCCCACCAGCGTCTGAGTTTTGAGGCCAAACTCAGCAAACCATCCGCGCCCAGGTTTTGAGGCCCAAACCTGGAAACCGTCCTTAGCCCGAGTTTTGTGGCCAAACTCGGAAACCCTCAGCACCCAGGTTTTGAGGCCCAAACCTGGAAACCGTCCACCGGTGGTTTTTCGCTAGCTCAGCCACCAAACCGAAGCTGTGGAGGGGATGCACCGCCCGTGCACCCCGTCCACCGGCACGTGTCCCCAGGTCCTCGACCCGAGCAACACCGTGCCCCGCAAGTCTCCGCTCGTTGCTGTCCCAGGCTGCCAGCCACCACAGCTGATCCTCAGACACTCCGGTCCCTCAGTCCAAGCCTCACGTCCGCCCTTCACTGCTCGATTCATCGGCATGGCACGTCCGCCGCACGGCACACCCATCCTTCATCGCACTCAGTCCATCGGCACGGCACGTCTCAACTTGGCCTTCACCTTGCCCTCGATCACTATCTCCGTGCTCGACACCTGCACAACACAAGCCAGAGAACATGCGATCAAACCCGTTGACAATCACTCATCACTCAGAGACTCGGCATACACCCATGTATCCGCAATCTCCCCCTTGATGAGTGCATTGTCAACTACTCACACAAATCATAATGAGAGAAAGAGAAAAGAAAGAAGAAGGAGAAGAAGAGAACTCGACCAAATGACCCAAAAGCATAGCAAAGCCGAAGAAGGTCAAGTGGAGGAAGCGAAAACTTGGTCCCCAAAGACATGGGCAACGGCTCGACGCAACCAAGCAAAGCAAAGCTAGCCCTCAAGAAGAGGTAGAATAGGCTCAACACCGCTAGCAAAATACCAATTGGAAATCAGAGCTAAAAATGGCAAAATGCTAGTCCCTCAAGATAGAGGCAACGGCTCAACACAACTAGCAAAACTCCCCTCGACACGTGCAAGCAACCCGGGACTCCACCTTAGCAAAAGCTCCCCCCTTAGTTGAACTCCAGGAGACATATGATTTGCAAAAACTCTCCCCCTTAGTTGAAAATGCACTTATCAAGCATAAACTCTTCTCTTGAGCCAACACAGCTCCCCCTTCCAAAATGCATATGAAGTTAGAAATGCAAGTTAGCAGCTTCAGGCATATAGTCAAAAGAGTGCAAAAATGCTCTAGTCGGTATAGCTCCAATGGCACAACTAAGCACTCAAATAGCGAAGGCTCAAACTGATCACACATACGAAATATGAAGCATATGAGCAAGTGAGCAGTTTTTAGCCAAAAAGATAGTCACCATCAAAATAGCACTACACATGTATAGATAGGAATCCAGACAAGTGCTAAACATGTATACAAGGTGAACTACCCCTAGCAAAGTTCAATCATCATGCATAGGAATGAAGCATATACTTGTGATTTCAGTTTTATATCGGAGTTGCAGCGGTAAAGAATTCACAAGTTCAACTATTTAGCATGTGATTGCGAGAGGTTGAAAGCTTGTCTTTGCCTAACTTTTCAACCGAGCGAAGCCTATGCCGAAGCAATCAGAAGCTTAAAGCTACAGTTTCGGTCATACACTACACGGCTCAAGTTTAACTCAAAGTGCAATGAGAAACCGTCTCGATACCGTGATGTGTTGACAAGCAATCCCATCTCGATCTTTTCAATTCACTAAACTTGGTTCAAATTTTAAACATTATATGAACAGACCAAGCGAGTGAATGACTCAGAACTAGAGACATAGCAACCTAGCATATATGAAAAGCAGGAATGGACTCAACACACCCTACACATGCTAGTTGCATATCTCAATGGTGAACATTTCCAGATTATATACATTAAGCAACTTCACCATTTCAAAAATAGCTCAGCTCATAACATGTATTAGTGATCAGAAGGAGCATAAGCTACAAGCATCAATCATAAGCATCGGAGCATACTAAACAGAGGATAGTTACATTCTAGTGATTATAAACATGAAGCTCAGAATGTAAATGCGTATGCTAAAATGCAACAGAAAAGAAGATCTAAGTAAAAGAGTCAGACTAGGATACAACTCAAAATGCTTCCCCCATCTAAAAGGGGAAACACACACCAAGCTCACCCCTTAACCTATTAAAGGTTGATTCGTCTAAAGGCTTGGTGAAAATATCAGCCAGTTGGTGATGAGTATCGACATGGCGAAGGTCGATATCACCCTTCTCCTGGTGGTCTCGCAAGAAATGAAAGCGCACATCAATGTGTTTGGTTTTCGAGTGAAGCACGGGGTTCATAGCAACGCTAATAGCACTCGTGCTGTCACAAAGCAAAGGCACTCGAGAAAAACTCAAACCAAAATCACGCAAAGTGGCCATCATCCAGAGTAACTGGGAACAGCAGCTAGCCGCAGCAACATACTCAGCCTCCGTGGTAGACTGGGCCACACTAGACTGCTTGCGAGAAGACCACGAAACAAGAGAAGATCCAATAAATTGGCAAGTCCCAGAAGTGGACTTGCGCTCAATGCGACAACCAGCAAAATCGGCATTGGAATAACCGCAAAGCGAGAGGGTGGAGGAAGCAGAATACCAAATCCCGAATTCAGGTGTGAAACGAAGGTACCTGAAGATGCGTTTCACCGCCTGACGGTGAGAAGTGCGCGGCGACGCCTGAAAGCGCGCGCACAGACACACCGCGAACTGAATGTCCGGGCGTGTCGCCGTCAGGTAGAGTAGCGAACCGATCATGCTGCGGTACTCCTTCTGGTCCATTGCTTCTCCATCCACATCCGCATCCAGGGCAGTCGTCGTCGACATGGGTGTTGGAAGGGGCTTGGCCTCACCCATATCGAACCGCTTCAGCAAGTCCTTCGTGTACTTGCCCTGGTGCACAAACGTCCCCTCCCGGGATTGCTTAATTTGCAACCCGAGAAAGAATGTCAGCTCGCCCATCATGCTCATCTCGAACTCCCTGCTCATAGTATCTGCAAACTTGGCAACCAAAGCGTGAGAAGAACCACCGAAAATGATATCATCCACGTAAATCTGGACCAAGAGCGTGTCTTTGCCTTGCCGGAGGAGAAAGAGCGTCTTATCTACACATCCCATTTCAAAACCCTTAGCAAACAAAAAGGTTTTTAACCTATCATACCAGGCTCTAGGGGCTTGTTTCAAACCATATAAAGCTTTGTGAAGTTTAAAGACATGGTTTGGAAACTTGGGATTTTCAAAACCGGGGGGTTGCTCAACATAAACCTCCTCCTCTATGTAGCCGTTTAAGAAGGCACTCTTGACATCCATTTGAAATAGTTTGAAACCTTTGGATGCAGCAAAAGCCAAAAGTATCCTAATAGCCTCCAAACGAGCTACAGGAGCAAACGTCTCCTCATAATCTATCCCCTCCTTCTGACTATAGCCTTTCGCTACAAGGCGGGCCTTGTTTCTAACAACGTGGCCATCCTCTCCTTGCTTGTTTTTGAAAACCCATTTTGTCCCAATCGGCTTACAGTCAGGTGGAGGTGGAACTAGAACCCAAACCCGATTTCTCTCAAAGTTTTCTAACTCCTCATGCATGGCATTGACCCAATCCGGATCCGTCAAAGCGTGTCCAACATCTCGGGGCTCAAAATTAGCAACAAAAGCAGAGTGAGCGAAGTGAGAGATGTGCTGTGACCTGGAGTGAGTGACTCGCTCGCCGATATCGCCGATCATCTGCTGAGGGGGGTGTTGGCGCTGGATGTGTCGTGGCGCCTCCCGGGATGAAGTGACCTCCCCCTCATCAGCAGCTGGTTCCACCCCGGGTACAAAAGGTACCGCACGAGGTGGAGGATCCCACGGCCCCCAGGAAGAAGAGGTGTCGGGGCCGTGAGTCGTCGTCGAGGCCGCTCTTTGCGGCGCGGCAGGTGGAGGGGGTGCTGGATCATCCATACCTTCAGCACCCTCGTCCTCGTCATCAAAAAGAGGCTCTCCAACCTCATGATCACCTGCACGCTCAAAACGAGAAGAAGGAGAAACAAGAGTCTCGTCGAAGGTAACATCTGATGTCTCCATGACTCGGTTAGTATCAAGGTTAAGTACACGATATGCTCTCGTGTGAGTGCCATAACCCAAAAATACCCCGTCAGAAGATCGAGACTCAAACTTGTCCAGGTTCCTCTTTTTCAAAATAAAACAGTGGCAACCGAAGACTCTAAAATAACTCACCTTGGGCTGGTGACCAAAACGCAACTCATAAGAAGTCTTCTTCAAAAAGGCTCTCAGAAAAATGCGATTTGAAATGTAGCATGCAGTGTTTATAGCTTCGGCCCAATAGCGCCTGGGAGTCCTATGCTCATCGAGCATCGTCCTGGCCATCTCAACAAGGGTCCGATTCTTCCTCTCTACAACACCATTTTGGGGCGGTGTGTAGGGGGAAGAAAACTGATGCTCCAAACCAAAGCGGTTACAAAACTTCTCAAAATCCAAATTTTTGAATTCGGAACCATTATCACTTCTAATAGCTCGCATCGAGTTCAAAGGGAACTCGTTCTGAAGACGCAAAATCAGATTGCGAGCGAAGGAGAAAGTCTCAGTCTTCTCAGTCAAAAAGAAGACCCACGAATACCTCAAAAAGTCATCAACAACAACCAAAACATACCACTTGCCACCAACCGAGCTCACCCGAGTCGGACCAACAAGGTCCATATGTAAAAGCTCTCCAGGGTGCGAGGTCATGACCTTAGTCACTGGATGGTGGGGAGCGGCAACCATCTTCCCATGTCTACAAGAATGGCAAACTAGATCCTTCTCCATCGAAAGCTTGGGCAATCCTCGGATTAGGCCAAGTGAGCTAAGTCTGGCAAGCAAGTCGAAGCTTAAATGACCGAGCCTCCTATGCCACTTCCAAAGATCGGAGGAAGAAGGACTAGCCAAAAGACAGCGAGAAGAACCAAACGACTCCGAGAAATTCGCACGAAAGACTTTCCCAAAGGGCGAAATCAGACATACAAGATCGCCTTGAGGATCTAAGATGCGACTAAGGTTCGGTTTAAAACGAATCTCGTAGTCATCATCAAAAAGTTGCGAAACAGAAAGCAAGTTAAAATGCAGGTTAGAAACAAGAGCAACATCGCGCAACACAAAGTGCTCATTAACCCGCACCGATCCGCGAGACAACACCTTACCTTTACTATTGTCACCGAAGGTTATGTACTCCTTTCCGGCAACAGGGCTAAGGCTGGAGAACCACTTGGCGTTTCCGGTCATGTGCCTCGAGCAACCGGAATCCACCAACCAAATGTCCTCCAACCGTTTTACCTACATCAATAAAAAGACATAGGGTGAGCATACGGTCCAACACTGGGGTTAGTGAAGTAAGGAGAATACCAGTGTTGGGCCGGCTGCTCAAAAGAACGGTTAGCAGAATAACCACTCCTAGACTGTCTACGGGGGTAGCGATCACCACGCACAGGAAAACGTGGTCCGCTAGGGAAGAAGCGCTCACCGCGACACTCGAACTGCGGTGGGGGATAGCGCTCAACTACAAAGCCTCCATCACGGGGTCCAAAACCTGCAACTGCAGGCTCCCGCCGGGCACGCTCTCTACGAGGCCTAGGCCTAACAACTTGAGGCACTGCGCCTCTAGGCCAAGCAGTACGTCTCGGTGCTCTCCTCTGAACATTCGGTGCATGTACATCATGAAAAGGATGGTACATGTCCGGGTTGTTCATCTCCCTAGCACGGCGCGCCTCTCTCTTGCGCCTAAAGCAGAACTCACTCAAGTGTCCATCTCTCCCACAGAAATCACAATGATACCTCACCGCACGCAAAGGGGGTTGTTGGTACTCATGACTGTGGGTGTGGATCACTTTGCCCTTCTGTGGCAACTCCTCATGGATAGGTGGCATTGTATCCAGCTTGTTCTTTAGGTGGTTGGGTTTGGGATGCCACACTTGGTTCTTGGGTGGAGCTCTCGAAGGTTCCTCAAACACCCCATCCTTGGTGATAGGCTTGACCGGCTCTTTGGATGGAAGCTTGGTCAGTTTGGGAGTAGTGGTGGAGTTGGGCTTCTCACTAGGATTCAGACCACTCGACTCTCCAATCTTCCCAAAAGCAGAAAGATCAACACCCTGAGCAAGACCTACACCAGAACCTCCAGCAGCTCGCTTAAATTGGGAGATCATCATCCCGAGCTGCGGCTCACTACAAGAGACCCATGACAAGATGGTCCGAAGGTATGTGTTTTCCTCCTCGGTTTGCATCTTGCCATGCTTGACATTCGCAATCTCGATCTCCAAACCCTCACACAAAGCGCACCTAGCCACACTAGTGCTACCTGAGTTGGCCTCCTCAAGAGACACAATCTTGGCATTCTTCTCTGCCAACTCAGATTGCAAGATAGGACAAGTCTTGCACGCACCTAACAGAGAAGGTCTAGCCTTCAGCTCATCCACCTCTCCTACCAACGCAGCATACTTACCTCTCAAAGTGAGAAGGTCAGTCATGTGCGTGGTGCACATCTCACACTCAACCTCTTCCGACACGACCACGGTGGACTTGGCAAACTCAAGCTCTCTCACCGTGTCCTCCCACTTCTGCCTAAACTCCTTGCGCTCTCTAGCGGCACGCCTAAGCAACTTGTCCTGACTAAGGAGCGCGGCAGTAAGCTTCTCAACCTCAGCAGAAAGCTCGTCGTGGGTGAGGGATACCTGGGAGGTGTCGTCGTCGTCGTCGTCCCGAGGGGTGTGCTCCAGCTTGCCGTCGACCTCATCACCAAGCGCCATGGTGCAAAAGCCATCGTCGTCGGCGAAGAAGCAGAGGCCGTTCAGCTTGTCCTCGATCCTCTTCTTCTTCTCGGACTCGTCATCGCTTGAGCAAGCGGAGTCGTCATCCGAGCCGTCGACGTCGCTGAGCGTGGCGAAGAACGCACGCTGCTCAGCTTGGGCCTTCTCCAAGTACTTCCTCTTGATGTACTCCTTGTCGAAGCCGCCCCTCCGCTTGTGCCTCGCGGGGACATACTTCTCCTTGCGCTTGCCGGAGTCATACTTGTGCCCATGATCGCCCTTCCCAGATGAATGCTTCTTCTTGGGGCAGTTGGCGATGAAGTGTTCGGGGTCGCCACACTCATAGCATCCTGAGCGTCCTCCTCCGCGGCGATGGTTAATGCGGTTGTTGTGGAACCGCAAGAACCGGTTGGCGAGCATTGCCAACTCATCATCCCCCAACGACTCAAGCTGGTCCTCTGTGACAGAAAAGAGTGAAGAAAGAGCAAAGCCAGCAGAGGAGTTAGCGGAAGAGCCAGAAACCAAAGCCATAGTCGGGCCAGAAGGATTCGCATAAGAAGCCCTCGACATGGCGTCAATCTCACTGGACTTGAGCTTACTAAAGAGCTCATCGCATGTGAGGGTCTCATAGTTAGGCGATTCGATGATCGCCTGAACCTTGGAATCCCACACAGATCGATCAAGAGTGTGCAAAAGCTTCAAAGCACACTCATGATCGTCAAAAGGCAACTGCTCCTTGTTAGCCCTCATCCTGTTGACAATCACCTGAAAGCGAGCGAATAAACTTTCTATGCTCTTGCCAGGCTGATGTCGAAAGTTCTCATACTCACGCTTGAACGACTCGTAGAGTCGGGTTTTGACTTGAGAGGTGCCCTCATGGAAACGCATGAGGGTGTCCCAGATCTCCCGAGCCGTAGCGAGGTGAGAAAACGATCAAACTCACCCATGCTCAAACAAGAAAAGAGAGCATTACGAGCTCGGCTATTGGCATCGTGCTCATCGATCTGTTGCTGAGTGACACGAGCAGCCAAGACCACGTAATCAGCAGAGTTGCAAATATCCCAAATAGAAGCACCCAAACTCTGCAGATAGGCCGACATGCGTATCTTCCAATACGCATAGTTCGTCCCATCAAAGAACGGCGGTTTGCCCACCCGCGATCCATGTCGCTTCTGTGGATCTGCTGGAACGGCTAAGGTGGAAGATCCTTAACCCGCGATACCAATTGAAGGACCGAGAAGCACTCAGAAAGCGACCAGAGGGGGGTGAATGGGAGCTTCAAATTTTCCTTACGGAAACTAGTAGCCACTGTCCCAAGAATAAACCCCAGAAGCAAACCCTAGAGCTTGCAAATGTCCACGACCCTAGATGTAGGGTGGATGCTTCCAAGAAGCACAGCGGGACACTAGACAACTCTAGAAAGCCAACGCAAAAGACAGAAATCAATTCCGTCAACGAACGAGCGAACCGCGGACAAAACCGTGTGAAAACAGTAGCATCGGATGCTGCCTGCGTCCGATGCCAGACCACCGGATGCGTCCGATGCGAAAACTGCCTCTCGGGAACCTTACTGTTCCACCATCGGACGCTGTGAACAGTGAACAACCAGCGTCCGATGCTTTGGCTCCGGGCGTCCGATGGCCAACGGACGCGTCCGATGCCTAGCGTCCGATGTCACTACAAACGCTCAGAAAGTGACATGCTTCACCGGAGCGTCCGACGCTTAGAACCCTAGCATCCGATGCTCCCGTGTCAGCGTCCGATGCCCCGAAAACTGTGCGGTTCTTTGATGATTCAACCGATTTCCTCCGAATCAAAAGCTCTAGGCCTGGGATTCGGTCTAGGGGTCACAAGGATGTTAGTGAGCTATCTCTAAGAGATCATGGCTCGAACCTAACTCCAAATCGGTGAATCAAGAAATTTCGGGACAAGGAAGCAAAAACACGATCCAAAACAAAAATCAATCGATCTCCTAAACCGTGAGGTTAGAGGTTAATTCCTTCGGTGGAAAGAAGTGCCTCATGATCTAGAACAACTTGGTTCAAACGGTTTTGCAAAAGATGAACCAACCAAAGAGATCAAGCGACGGGAAGAACGTGGAGAAAAAGGATTCCGCGAAGAACACCAATGAAACGCGAATCACAACCACGATCTTGCAGCCGAAGTGCAAACACATGCTACGACAAGGAGGTTACGGCCTCCTTTCCTCAAAATCACCAGTACACAGAGTCAAGTTTCTCTGCGGATCTCAGCAAGCTACAGCAGGGGATGGGAGAGCAAGAAACCCTAAGTGTGAAAGAGCAAATGACTGAGATACGGGAGAAGGGTGTCTCCCCTGACTACTTATCCTATTCTAGCCTAAGTCTATTTCCTACTCTACCCCTCTCTATTCTAATTACAGAGTGAACCAGCTAAACCCTAAGGTTATTCTGGACCAACTCAAGTGGTAGGTAGATCCGACGGCCACGCCCGCACAAGTCGTCCGCGTTGCCTCCACGCAACCTTCCGATTGCCACCACGTGCCGCCCTCACTCTGCACCCCCGGTTTTGTGGCCCAAACCGGGAAACCAGCCTTTTCCAGCTATCCCCCGGTTTTGAGGCCCAAACCGGGAAACCAGCCCACCAGCGTCTGAGTTTTGAGGCCAAACTCAGCAAACATCCGCGCCCAGGTTTGAGGCCCAAACTGGAAACCGTCCTTAGCCCGAGTTTTGTGGCCAAACTCGGAAACCCTCAGCACCCAGGTTTTGAGGCCCAAACCTGGAAACCGTCCACCGGTGGTTTTTCGCTGGCTCAGCCACCAAACCGAAGCTGTGGAGGGGATGCACCGCTCGTGCACCCCGTCCACCGGCACGTGTCCCCAGGTCCTCGACCCGAGCAACACCGTGCCCCGCAAGTCTCCGCTCGTCGCTGTCCCAGGCTGCTAGCCACCACAGCTGATCCTCAGGCACTCCGGTCCCTCAGTCCAAGCCTCACGTCCGCCCTTCACTGCTCGATTCATCGGCATGGCACGTCCGCCGCACGGCACGCCCATCCTTCATCGCACCCAGTCCATCAGCACGGCACGTCTCAACTTGACCTTCACCTTGCCCTCGATCACTGTCTCCGTGCTCGAAACCTACAACACAAGCCAGAGAACATGCGATCAAACGCGTTGACAATCACTCATCACTCAGAGACTCGGCATACACCCATGTATCCGCAAAAACATGGTTTGGAAACTTGGGATTTTCAAAACCGGGGGTTGCTCAACATAAACCTCTTCTTCTATGTAGCCGTTAAGGCACTCTTGACATCCATTTGAAAAGTTTGAAACCTTTGGATGCAGCAAAAGCCAAGAGTATCCTAATAGCCTCCAAACGAGCTAAGGAGCAAACGTCTCCTCATAGTCTATTCCCTCCTTCTGACTATAACCCTTCGCTACAAGTCTGGCCTTGTTTCTAACAACGTGGCCATCCTCTCCTTGCTTGTTTTTGAAAACCCATTTTGTCCCAATAGGCTTACACTCAGGAGGAGGTGGAACTAGAACCCAAACCCGATTTCGCTCAAAATTTTCTAACTCCTCATGCATGGCATTGACCCAATCGAGATCCGTCAGAGCGTGTCCAACATCTCGGGGTTCAAAATCAGCAACAAATGCAGAATGAGCAAAGAGGAGAAATGTGCTATGACCTGGACCGAGTGACTCGTTCGTCAATGTCGCCAATCATCTGCTGAGGGGGTGCTGGCGCTGAATGTGTCGTGGTGCCTCCCTTGCCGAAGTGGCCTCCCCCTCAACAGCAGCTGGTGCCTCCCCGGGTACAAATGGTACCGCTCGGGGTGGCAGATCCCACGACCCCCAAGAAGAGGAGGTGTCGGGGCGTGAGTCATCGTAGAAGCTGCTCTTTGCGGGACAACAGGTGGAAGGGGTGCTGGATCATCCATACCTTCAGCACTCTCGTCCTCGTCATCAAAAAGAGGCTCACCAACCTCATGATCACCTGCACGCTCAAAACGAGAAGAAGGACAAACCATGGTCTCGTCGAAGGTGACATCTGATGTCTCCATGACTCGGTTAGTATCAAGGTTAAGTACACGATATGCGCGAGTGTGAGTGCCATAACCCAAAAATACTCCGTCAGAAGAACGAGACTCGAATTTGTCCAGGTTGCCTTTCTTCAATATAAAACATAGCAACCAAACACTCGAAAGTAACTCACCTTGGGGAGTTTTCCAAAACGCAACTCATAAGAGGTCTTTTTCAAGAAAGCTCGAAGAAAAATGCGATTGGAAATATAGCATGCAGTGTTCATAGCTTCGGCCCAATAACGCCTAGGAGTCCTATGCTCATCGAGCATCGTCCTGGCCATCTCAACAAGGATCCGATTCTTCCTCTCTACAACACCATTCTAAGGGGTGTGTAGGGGGAAGAAAACTGATGCTCTAAACCCAAAGAGTTACAAAACTTCTACAAAATCCGAATTCTGAATTCGAACCATTATCACTCCGTTGCTCGCATCGAATCAAAGGGAGCTCGTTCTGAAGACGCAAAATCATATTACGAGCAAAGGAGAAAGTCTCGGTCTTTTCAGCTAAAAAGAAGACCACGAATATCTCGAGAAATCATCAACAACAACAAGCACATACCACTTCCCCCCAACCGAGCTCACCCGAGCCGGACCAACAAGGTCCCATGTGCAAAATGCTCTCCAGGCGCTTGGTCATGACCTGAGTCACTGGATGGTGGGGAGCGGCAACCATCTTCCGTGTCTACAAGAGTGGCAAACAAGATCCTTCTCCATATGCAACTTGGGCAATCCTCGGATTAGGCCAGCGAACTAAGCCTTGCAAGCAAGTCAAAGCTCAAATGTCCCAGTCTCCTATGCCACTTCCAAAGATCAGAGGAGGAAGGTCCAGCCACAAGGACAACAAGAAGTGCCAAAAGACTCCGAGAAATTCGCATGAAAGACTTTTCCAAGGGCGAAATCAAACACACAAGATTTCCCGAGGATCCAAATACAACTGAGATTCGGTTTAAAATGAATCTCTAGTCGTCGTCAAGAGTTGCGAAACCGAAAGAAGGTTAAAATGCAAGTTAGAAACTAGAGCAAATCGCGCAACACAAAGTGCTCATTAACTCACACCGAACCGCGAGACAATACCTTACCTTTGCTATTGTCGCCGAAGGTTATGTACTCCTTTCCGGCAACAAGACTAAGGCTGGAGAACCACTTGGCGTTCCGGTCATCCTCGAGCAACCGGAATCCACCAACCAAATGTCCTCCAACCGTTTACCTACATCAATAAAAAGACATAGGGGGAGCATACGGTCCAACACTAGGGTTAGTGAAGTAAAGAATACCAGTCTTACTGGGCCGGCTGCTCAAAAGACGTTAGCAAGAAACCATTCCTAGCACGTCTACGAAAGGAGCGATCACCACATAGAGGAAAACGTGGTCCGCTAAGGGAGGAGCTTCCATCGCGATACTCAAACCGCGGTGGGGAAACGCTCAACTACAAAGCCTCCACCACGGGGTCCATAGCCTACAACTGCAGGCTCCGCCGGGCACTCCTTTATGAGGCCTAGGCCTAGCAACTTGAGGCACTGCGCCTCTAGGCCTAGCATCTCTCCTAGAGCTCTCTGCTGCTGCCTAGGCCTGGGAACTGAGGTTCTGGACCTCTGGGCTTAGCAGCACGTCTCGGTGCTCTCCTCTGAACATTCGGCGCATGTACATCATGGAAAGGATGGTACATGTCCGGTTTTGTCCATCTCCTAGCACGCGCCGCCTCTCTCTTGCGCCTAAAGCAGAACTCGCTCAGTGTCCATCTCTCCCACAGAAGTCACAATGATACCTCACCGCACGCAAAGGGGTTGTTGGTACTCATGGCTGGGTGTGACCACTTTGCCCTTCTTGGCAATTCCTCCTGGATAGGTGGCATTGTATCCAGCTTGTTCTTTAGGTGGTTTGATTTGGGATGCCACACTTGGTTCTGGGTGAGCTCTCGGAGGTTCCCTCAAACACCCCATCCTTGGTGGTAGGCTTGACGGGCTCTTTGGGTGGAAGCTTGGTCAGTTTGGGAGTAGTGGGTGGAGTGGGCTTCTCACTAGGATTCAGACCACTCGACTCTCCAATCTTCCCAAAAGCAGAAAGATCAACACCCTGAGCAAGACCTACACCAGAACCTCCAGCAGCTCGCTTAAATGGGAGATCATCATCCCGAGCTGCGGCTCACTACAAGGACCCATGACAAGATGGTCCGAAGGTATGTGTTTTCTTCCTCGGTTGCATCTTGCCATGCTTGACATTCGCAATCTCCATCTCCAAACCTTCACACGAAGCGCACCTAGCCACACAGGTGCTACCTGAGTTGGCCTCTTCAAGAGACACAATCTTGGCATTCTTCTCTGCCAACTCAGATTGCAAGACAGGACAAGTCTTGCACGCACCCAACAAAAAGGTCTAGCCTTCAGCTCATCCACCTCTCCTACCACGCAGCATACTTACCTCTCAAGGTGAGAAGGTCAGTCATGTGCGTGGTGCACATCTCACACTCAACCTCCTCTGACACGACACGGTGGACTTGGCAACTCAAGCTCTCTCACCGTGTCCTCCCACTTCTGCCTAACTCCTTGCGCTCTCTAGCGGCATGCCAAGCAGCTTATCCTGACTAAGCAAGGCGGCAGTAAGTTCTCATCTCAGCAAAGAGCTCATCGTGGTCATGGATACCTGGGAGGTGTCGTCGTCGTCGTCGTTCCGAGAGAGAGTGCTCCAGTTTGCCGTCGACCTCCTCACCAAGCGCCATGGTGCAGAAGCCGTCGTCGTCGGCGAAGAAGCAGAGACCGTTCAGCTTGTCCTCGATCCTCTTCTTCTCGGACTCATCATCGCTTGAGCAAGCGGAGTCGTCATCCGAGCCGTCGACGTAGCTGAGCGTGGCGAAGATGCACGCTGCTCAGCCAGGGCCTTCTCCAAGTACTCTTCTTGATGTACTCCTTGTTGAAGCCCCCCCTCGATGTGCCTCGCGGGGACGTACTTCTCCTTGCGCTTGCCGAAGTCGTACTTGTGCCCATGTTGGCCTTCCCAGATGAATGCTTCTTCTTGGGGCAGTTGGTGATGAAGTGGTCGGGGTCGCCACACTCATAGCATCCTGAGCGTCCTCCACCGCGGCGACGGTTCATGCGGTTGTTGTGAACCGCGTGAACCGGTTGGCGAGCATTGCCAGCTCGTCATCCCCAACGACTCAAGCTGGTCCTCTGTGACAGAAAAGAGAGACGAAAGAGCAAAACCTCTAGAGGGGTTAGAAGAGCTAGAAACCAAAGCCATAGTCGGGCCAGAAGGATTCTCATAAGAAGCCCTCGACATGGCGTCAATCTCACTAAACTTGAGCTTACTAAGAGCTCGTCGCAAGTGAGGGTCTCATAGTTAGACGATTCGATGATCGCCTGGACCTTTGAGTCCCACACCGACCGATCAAGAGTGTGCAAAAGCTTCAAAGCCCTCTCATGATCGTCAAAAGGCAACAGCTCCTTGTTCGCTCTCATCTTGTTGACAATGACCTGAAAGCGAGCGAATAAACTCTCTATGCTCTCGCCAGGCATATGTCGAAAGTTCTCATACTCCCGCTTGTGCGACTCATAGAGGTGGGATTTGACCTGAGTGGTTCCCTCATGGAAGCGCATGAGGGTCGCCCAAATCTCATGAGCCGTGGGGGGTGAGAAACTCGATCGAACTTGGACATGCTCAAACAGGAGAACAGAGCGTTACGTGCTCGGCTATTGGCCTCGTGCTCATCGATCTGGAGCTGAGAGACACGAGCAGTAATCATCCCTGGCAAATCACCCAAACAGAAGAGCCCATGCTCTGGAAATAGGCGACATGCGTATCTTCCAATACGCATAGTTCGTCCCATCAAAGAACAGCGGTTTGCCCACACCGCGATCCATGTCACCTTCTGTGGATCTGGACCGGCTAAGGTGGAAGATCCTTAACCTGCTCCGATACCAATTGAAGGACCGAGAAGCAACCAGAAAGCGACCAGAGGGGGTGAATGGGAGCTTCAAATTTTCCTTTCGGAACTAGTAGCCACTGTCCCAAGAATCAACCCCAGAAGCAAACCCTAGAGCTTGCTAGTGTCCACGACCATAGATGTAGGGTGGATGCTTCCTATAAGCACAGCGGGACACTACACAACTCTAGAAGGCCAACACAAAGACGGAAACCAAATCCGAGATCGCACGAACGAACAGCGAACGAGACTGCGCAGTCAAAGCAGCATCGGACGCTGGCAGCGTCCGATGCCCAACCAACGGATGCGTCCGATGCGAAAAGTGCAAACAAAACCCTTACTGGACACCCATCGGACGCTGTGAACAGTAGACTCTCAGCGTCCGATGGTCTCACTCCGGCGCATCCGATGCACAACGGAGCATCCGATGCTCCTTAGAAAATGTCAGATTCTGACACATGGCAACGGAGCCTTCGATGCCAAAAGGGTCAGCGTCCGATGCTACGAACTCGAGCGTTCGATGCCCCGACGCAGTGCAGTTCTTCCATGAAATCGACTCGATCTCCTCCGAATCAAAAGCACTAGGGCTTAGATTTGGTGTGAGAAGTTCCAAGGATGTTTGTGAGCTATCCACGGGAATCATGGCTCGAACCTAACTCCAAATCGAGGAATTGGAAGAAATCGGGGCAATGGACCAAAAAAAACCGATCCAACAAAAAATCCATTCTATCTCCTAGACCGTGAGGTTAGAGTGTGAATCCGTTCGGTCGAAGGGGAAAGGATAGGAAGTGCCTCACGACCTAGGACAACTTGGTTCAAACGGAATTTGTAAAGATGAACCGAGCAAAGAGATTCAAGCGATGGGAAAAAAACATGGAAAAAAAGGATTCCGCGAACACGAACAAATCGCGAATCACAACCACGAATGGCCCCGTGTGGCTACCACACGCTACAAAAGTGAGGGTACGGCCTCACTTCCTCAGAATCAATACTACACAGAGGCAAGTCTCTCTGCGGATCTCAGCTAGCTACTGCAGGGGATGGGAGAGCAGGAAACCCTAAGTGCGAAAGAGCAAATGATTGAGATTACTGGGAGGAGGGTGTCTCCCGACTACTTATCCTACTACTAGCCTAAGTCTAATTCCTACTCTACCCCTCTCTATTCTAATTACAGAGCGAACCAGTAAACCCTAAGGTTATTCTGACCAACTCGGTGGTAGGTGTATCCGACGGCCACGCCCGCACAACTCGTCCGCGTTGCCTCCATGCAACCTTCCGATTGCCGCCACGTGCCGCCCTCGCTCTGCACCCCGGTTTTGTGGCCCAAACCGGGAAACCAGCCTTTTCCAGCCAACCCCCGGTTTTGAGGCCCAAACCGGGAAACCAGCCCACCAGCATCTGAGTTTTGAGGCCAAACTCAGCAAACCCTCAGAGCCCAGGTTTTGAGGCCCAAACCTGGAAACCATCCTCAACCCGAGTTTTGTGGCCAAACTCGGAAACCGTCCACGCCCAGGTTTTGAGGCCCAAACCTGGAAACCGTCCATCCGATGGTTTTTCCCTGGCTCTACCACCAAACCGACGTCGTAGATGGGATGCACCTCCCGTGCACCCCGTCCACCAACACGTGTCCCTGAGTCCATGACTCAGGCAACACATGACCGCACTTCTTCACTTGTCGTCGTCACAGGCTGCCAGCCACCACAGCTGATCCTCGGGCCTCTGGTCCCTCAGTCCAAGCCTCACGTCCGCCCTTCGCCACTGTCGGTCCATCGGCACAACACGTCTCTACTTGACCTTCACCTCGCCTTTGATCACTGCATCCGTGCTCGACACCTGCACAACACAAGCCAAAGAACATGCGCATCATCCAGTTGACAATCACTCATCACTCAGAGACCCGACATACACCCATGTATCCGCACTATGGATGGCCGAATAGATCAGGCCATCCAAGGTGTGACGCCGGGGTATCCCTCGGGCTGGCAGCAATGAGTTCCTGGACCAAAGAAGATTACTCTTCTCTACCAGTTGATTTCGCAGGCGGCGACCCGGATGAATTTGAAGACCTTAAAATTTATGATGATCATGCCGCTGCTGCTATGCCGAGACCGTTGATCCAAATTCATTCTGATCAAATTATTCCAAGGGTAGTTCTAGGGCAGATCTACGAATGAAGTTTGTAACAGATGAATCTTCTCTGAATAATTCCATTTTCATCTCTTAGTGATTTTTCTTGATTGCAATATCCCTTCAGAGAAAATGTTTCCCGAACACACGACGTCATCTTAGCCGATTAAATCTCGTTTTTGACATGTCATGTCGCTCGGCATCTTACTTACTGCACTTCACCTTTTTCTTCCCCCAATAAACCTGTCAACTTAAAAATGCTATGGTTACCAGGGCCATGAATATCTATAATAAAGGCGATATATAAATAATATCAGCTATAACTTAAATTCTTGGAACATTTTTCTGCTAAAGGCGATGCTTTGCATCAGCTATAAATATTCTTGAATCCGTTCCACACACAATCTCCACGCATTCGGCTTTTAACAAATAGTGCCGAAGCTTAGTCCATGAGTGACGCATATATGAACAAAATTTTTTTACAGCCGAATACCCTCCTCTGGGTCTAACATTTTCGGCTAAAGCTAGCTGCTACTCATCTCTTTCCTTTAAACTTAATGTAAGGGCCGATCCTACTGTAAGGCTATCGGTCGTCACATACAACTCGAAACCATCACCAAGTTGTGGAAGTACCATCATCAAAATCTTCTATTGCACGTCACCTTATACAAGTCTACCCTGATCCTTCCGAGCTTTGGTAATGGGGAAATAGACAGAACCTTTCAAAAGTTCATTAACTTCAAAACACGTTCAGGATCAAAATTTGCACATATTGGTCTTACTTCGGCTTTACCATCAAAACTTTATTCCTTATCAGCTGACACGAAACTTGATCTCGACCCTTTTCCATTACCATCAGCTCGATTATTTATTCAAAAATTGCTTTGAGAGCCGATCGTCTGAATCGGCTGTTGGTCCTTGTCAAAAACATTTACAGGACCTACCTCCCATGCTCTTCCAGAGAAACACTCGATACCATCATATTCCCAGTAGATGGGTTCCGCATTAGCAATACTCACCGAATCATCAGCATGGACGATTTCAATGTCATCTCCAATCCACTGGATGAGGAATTGGTGCATAGTTGACGGTATACAGCAGTTTGCATGTATCCAATCCCTTCCTAATAGCAAACTGTATGCCCCCTTGCCATCAATGACGAAGAAGGTAGTAATCAAGGTCTTGGATCTGATCGTCAATTCAACATGAACTGCCCCCCGAGTGTCAGAAGAATTACCAGCAAAGTCTCTCAGCACCATGTCGGTCTTCAATAAATCTTCACTTGACATCCTGAGTTTTCTGAAGGTAGTATATGGCATGATATTTAGAGCAGCCCCTCTATCAATGAACATCTTGGTCAATGGCTTGCCATTAACATACCCCCTCATATACAATGGCTTCAAGTGTCGATGCTTAGTTGGTTTATCAAAAACTACACGTTGAGCTAGAACAAGATGAGCCAACAAATCCTGCAATTCATCTTCGTCGAAATCTGAATACACTTCCTCTTGGACATCTTGACCTTCGGGAGCTATGAATTCTGATGGAAGAAAGAAAGCCATGCATGCATCAGCCGAACCATCACCTCCATCCGGCTTCTCTTTAGGGCGCCAAACTCGTCTTGTCTTGGTGTTTGCTTGTGCCAATTCCCTACTCCTTAGGCGTTGCACCCACCTTTTCTGGCTTTTTCTTATCCCTAGTGGACACCACTACCCTTTCTGCCAGACATACTCGCGGTGTTCTTCTTCTTCAGTGCGAGCCCAACTTCGATCGGCAAATCCTCTTCCCTGCCGATCCTCGGAATTATTTATTTTTAAACGCCGATCGTCCTCAGGGACCCGCGCCCCAAGCCTTTCATGGACTGAACGGCGGTTGACTGGAGACTGTCTATATCCAGAATACTGATCACTGCATTCAGGGCAGTTGTTCTTGGCAGGCAGTTTCAAGCCTTCGTTCCAGCAATACTTGAAGAACAAGCATTCCCAATGAGACTGTTCTTGCTCCCTCATATCTTCTCGCTCTTCTCGGTATATTTCTTCTTCGTACCTCTGCTGTTTTTCTAGGAACTTCTGTTCTTCATGAAACCTCTGCTTTTGGTATCGCTCTTGCTCCTGACGCCACTTATTCAACAGAATGCGCGTCGTGACCCTGGTCCTGGAGGTTTCACCCCTTTCAGTTCGGCTATCTTGGAACCGAACCTTTTGCTGAAATTCTTTATCTGTGATTTGCCGATCAGGATCAACAGCACCAGCTTCTCTCGCTCTATCAGAGGTTAACACTTTCACTTTGTTTTTTCCCCTGGAGTCAGCTGCGTTAACCATATTAACAGAGAAGGATACAGTATTCTGTCCAAAAAGGCTACCATCAACTTTCATCTTCCCATCAAACCTCAGATGCCCGTCCTAGATAGCTTTCTGGATCCGCACTCTGAACACTACGGCAAATCGTTTATATAGTGGGGACTTGGTATTATGGAAACCGCAATACTTCTTGTCCTTGACCCCTTTAGGGTGCAACATAGGATGACCTTCCGGCAACCTTGATGCGTCCTTCCTTCAATAAGTACTCAAATAATTTATCTGACTTGGAAACATCAAAGTCATAAGTACCTTTTTCTACTCATCATGGCCATCGCTGGTTGACTTGAGTCGGCTCTTTAGCCCAGACTATCTCGGCTGCAGCTACTTCATCTTCATCATCATACTCAGCTGCTTCCTCTAAGAAAGCCTGATACATCTCGGCAGCCACATCGCCCTTCTGGAACTGATTATTCCTTCTGAATCCCTAGGCTTGACTACTCATCGTTGCCCAACCGTTGTGATAAACTGCCCGAGGTCATCAAATTCCATGCTGAATAGCTTCTCCTTGATACTCTCGCAGCATGCCAGCATTACTATCCCCTGGTAATTGATCATCTGGCAAGTTCAAGGAATAGCAAAGGTTTTTGGTTGTTTCCCTGAATCTGCGTAGATATTCCTGTGGTGTCTCGTTAGGTTTCATCCTCAGACTCATGAGATCGACCAACTTCTTCTCACTGGTGCCCGTAAAGAAAAATGCGTGGAACTTTTGTTCTAGCTCTGTCCATGTATTAATGGAATTTTCTGGCAGAGAAGTGACCCACGGAAGGCTGGTCCTGACAATGACAACGGGAATATACCGAATCATCCAAGCTTCATCTGTAGATGCCTCTCCAAGTTGCATCAAGTATCAGCTGATGTGTTCCATAGTGCTGGTGTCATCTTGGTCCGAAAACTTGGTAAAGTCAGTAGGAGGCTTCACTCTTGGAGGAAGTGCTACTCGGTTGTACCACTCTGGGTCTGGAGACTTGTAAGCGTATGGCTGATTCTTTGGCTTTAGGCCGAATTGATTTTGCAATCATATCAGCCATCCTATGCATGATGAGGTCAATACTCGAATCAGGAGCTGCTTGTGTTTGCCCCCCAGGATGTAGTCCTGCTGAACTCTTGTAGCCTAGACTTGGAAGAGCATTGATAGCGTTATAATCAACGAACTCCTGATATCCATCTCCAAACATGTTCCTTTGTATCCTGTTCATTGCGGGAGACACTCTGAAAGCAAATTGCGGGACATTCCCTGTTGTGCCGAATGCGAGCTGACCATATGTCATGGGAGGTTGTTGTGTTTCATGAGGGACTATCCCACCTGCACTTGTGCTAGCTCCGCCGTCTTCGGCAATCCTTCGACATTGAGGTACTGGGAACAATAGCGGTCCCTGCATTGGACTAGCGGCTTCCTCGAAACGTTTATCCACTGATGGACCAAAAAACCGACTATAACAGCACGAAAGGTATTCAAGAAAGCTGACTGATGATTGGTCATAACTTCTGATACTCTGATACAACTTATACATTATTTCGGTCATTTTTTGAATAGCTTCCTCCTCAGTGCCGTCGGATGGCTTGGGTTGGTGATGAGGAAGAATCCTTGGGAACGGTTGCTTCTGGAAGACCTTGCCGCTCTTGTTCTTGGAAAGAGTCATCAGGCACTTGCGCTGAAGTTCATCACAAGTCTGTTGTACTAAACGTTTCATATCTGGTGGCAAGTCATCCATGGTCACATCCAGAATCTGATGTCGCGGATCTCAGGCATTTTGAAACAGAGTTGTCCCACTGGGCATGCCAAAAAGTGTGTGGGCGCAGAATATGACACCTTACGCCTAACACACAGCAAGCCAAAAAAAGCTGGGTTCAATCGGGTGCCCAGAGTGTGTTGAATCCGGAAACGTGCCAGTCGGTTTGACCTAAAAACCAACAAGAATAAAACTGTGAGAATACCAATGGAACATACTGAGTGAGACCAGACAGTTCCATATGTACGGCTTCGAAAGCCAATCACGACGGCACACAGCTATAGAAGCTGTCTGTCAGAACATGTTTATAAAGTCATTCGGCTAGTATGAGAACAGGGCATGTAAAACATATTAACTGTCGAATGCACATGTAAAGAAAGACATGCTTGAACAGATGAAAGGTATCATTAAAACATTGTAAACAGGTAACTTGCAAATATAAATCTATTCAAATAACACATGCATAGGTTAATCCAACTAGTCTGCCGCACGTCTGGCCTTCATAAACCCGTCAAGCATAAACTCAAGCGAAGACAATCACCGCATGATACCACTTGCCATAAGTCTACACCACTTCTTATAATTAGATTAATCCACCGCATGATACAATCTAATTAAAAAGCTAAAAGCATGCATGTATTTGAACAGATCTATAAAAACTCATTACTCGCGTAAGCTTAACCAAGATTGGCAAACTAGCCGAGTTGGGGTCCATGAAGAAGGAACATACAAGCAAACATGATTAAACCAATCTAAAACCTGCATCTGCCGCACGATACCATACCCAGTTCCATCAAAGCCTAACCGTGATTGACATGCATGAACCCACAACATGTAACAATCTAGATAGAAAGTTGATTCGGCCGTCATGATCTTATGAGTAACGAAACACAAGCAAGCTTGTAAAACAGGGCCGAACAAAGATCAATCTAGATTGGGCAAAAGAGTGTTACAAGAATTAAATAATAAAACACATAACATATGATAACTTAATGAATCTATCAGATCTGCCAAATCTAATAGAGCCGATAACTATTTTTACCCAAGACTTAATCCGTCGCACGATACAAGGCACAAGCAAAAACCTCCCGTCATAAGCTTAAATCCGTCGCACGATACTAAGCTTAACGAACGAGACTACTTGCATCATATCTACATCCACCGCATGATACTAGACATGATAACAAGGTTGCCGGTACCTACAGAGGTCGACGGATCGATGATTCCTCTCGAAGAACTCGACGACACGACTAAGGACTCGAAGATGGCACGGGGCCGGTTTGTATTGATATGGTTGTGAACAATTTTACAATGGTTGAGGGCTTATATTTATACCCTGGACAAACACGAGTCCTAAACGATTACGACTTATACAATGAAATTTGGAAAGATACAAATCCTATTTCTATTCTCTTCGGCGTCCTTCATCGCCACGTGTCCTCCGTGTAGGCCGGCTTTTACCTACCATATCCATGTTTCCGAATGGAGCCATCGCCTCGTAAATAGCCGACCACATACACGTTTGCCGAAGACTCTGAAGGCTAACCATCCACTTGGTTGCTCGCCGAATCCCTTTTTCACTGTCGATCGGGCTCCCTGTCATAAGCTTGTGTGCGGTGCGAAAATATGGTGTTAACACCACCGAAGGATTTCTCCTCTAACCTCACGGTTCCATAGATCGGGCTGAAATTGCGTTCGTTCTTCGTTCTTTCCCCCTTTCTGGTGTTCTTCGGATTACTCTCGATTGACTTGGTTTGATGTGATGATTTCTTAGGGTTAGCACCCCAATACGTAGAGAAACACCTGGGAGGAGTTTGATCGTAGCCCCTTTCGATTTGGTGAAGTTTGATTCGATTTTGAGCCATGCAGTTTTTGTGCTTTCTGTGTAGTGGCGGACAATCCGCGCCCTAACGGCGGACAGTCCATGCATCGGGTTTGCTTTAGGTCAGTCAGGCGCAGCCCCGTGACTGTTCATTGTGGAGTGAACGGCGGATAGTCCGCGGTACAAACCCGCAAACAGTCCGGGACGTGTCCAGCAGACATGCAGAACAGTTTGGTTCTGCAGTTTTGCCGGCGGACAGTCCGGCACCCAAGTGAGGACAGTCCGGGGTTCTACGGCGGACAGTTCGGGACTCTGACCCCGTACAGTCCGCGAATCTGCAGACTGCGCAGTTTTGTTTTGGGGCATTGGCACTTGGGTTTGGGTGTTCTCAGAGGGTTCCACTGTACCACTAGGACATCTCCTAGGGTATCCACCTATTCGTAGGTCGTGAACTCTCCAGTTGTCTCAAGCCTTTGCCTTTGGGGTGATTTTCTAGGACAAGGGTCATCTATTTCACAAGTTGAAATTTGAGGATCCATTCCCCCCCCCTCTGGTCGCCAATTAGGTCCTTACATTGATATTAGAGCAGGTTAAGGGATCTTCTCTACCTTAATCGGTTTCGGATCCTAAGGGCTACATGGATCGAGGAAACGACAAGGCTCCCTACTTCGATGGGACGAACTATCCCTATTGGAAGATTCAAATGCGTGCTTATCTCAATAGCATCAGATCTTCTGTGTGGGAGATATGCGAGAACGCGGAGTACTAGGTCCTTGAGGCTCGTGTGGGTCAGGTCCAGATTGACCAACACGAGGCCAACTCCAAGGCTCGTAATGCTCTCTTGGCCAGCATCTCCCTTCCTGAGTTCGAGCATGTCTCTGAGCTTGAGACGGCACGAGAGATCTAGGTGAAGCTTCAAAGCTATCACGAGGGGACCGTTCAGGTCAAGACCAGACTCTTCAAGACCTACAAGCGAGAGTACGAGAACTTTGTTCAGTTGGAGGGAGAGACGATTGACATAATGTTCGCTCGTTTCCAAATGATTGTGAACAAGATGCGTGCCAATCGGGCTAACCTACCTTATGATGATCATGAGAGGGCCCTCAAGCTTATATATGCCCTAGATCGGAAGGTATGGGAGGTCAAGGTGTCGACCATCATTGAGTCTCCTTCTTACGACACCCTCACCGTGGACGAGCTATTTAGCAAGCTCAAGTCCACCGAGATCGATCACTTGACTCAGGCCAAGCTGAAGAACCCATCTTCACATTCCATGGCTTTGGTCTCAGGCAAGGGTGGATCGACTCTTTCCACTAACGTTTCTCCACCTCTCTTTGCTTTGTCTTCTTTGCTTTCAGTGACAGTGGAGCAGGTGGAGGCGTTGGGCGATGACGAGCTCGCCCTCATCATCACCCGGTTCTAGCGGTTCCAAAACAACCGCCTGAATTGCCGGCGTGGTGGCGCACGTGAGAGCTGCTACAAATGTGGAGATCCGGATCACTTCATCGCATGCTACCTCAAGCGCGACAAGAGCTTTCCCGGCAAGAACCACAACTCCCGGTGCAAGGGCAAGCCGGAGAACAAGGCCGAGAAGAAGAAGAAGGGCAGTTATCGCCGGGAGGACGTGGAGAAGGCTTTCGGCGATGGCAGGCGTGCCTTCATCGCCTCCATCAGCGATGTCGAGAAGAGCTCCGACGGTGACTCCAACGATGATGGGTCCGAGCACAAGACTGAAGAACGCTTCAACGAACTCTGCTTCTTTGGCAACTCCTCCAAGGGCTTCTGCACCATGGCATTGGATGAGGAGGACCGCAAGTGTCAGGACAAGGATGCCGACATCAACGACGATGATGATGCTTCCGAGGTATCATCCTCTACTCTTGTTGAACGTCTATCTGGTGAACGTGAAGCCTTAGCTGACATAGTCCTAGGTAAAGATAAACAACTTAAGCATTCCATTAGAGAGCGCAATGAATTCAAGGCTAAGATGGTAGAGGCTCTTAAGGAGCTTGAGAGTGCTAGGACCGAGGTGAAGGTGACCGAGGAGGAGGAGTGTGATGAGTGCATGATTGTTGACACTGGTTATCTATCATAATTAATGGACAAATAAATATGAAAAGGGCAAGAATTTGATCACCAACAAAGGTTTAGGGTTTCAACTTACAATATTCCACGAGTTTTGGTGAACTATGATTCTGACAGGGACTAAACCAGAAATCCCACCAATACTCCCATAGAAGGAACCGACGGGAGATAACGCAACCCCCACGTCAGGATATTCTAGAAGACTCCAGAGGACGCAAGAAGACACCAGGAGGTCGACTACCGCGAGAGGCCGACTGGTGGACCGACCGTCCCACCTGGAGACCGACCGGTCACCCCCCGGGCCGCTGGCTTCCGTCTTCTGCAAGCTTCCTCCACCGACCTCTAGGACTCATCTCGTCGTACCTTAAGTCGGTTTGATCTAACGGTTGCGGTTGATCCCTCAGGCTATATAACCAGACCCCAGACCCCCCTCTCCATCATCATCAGATCTCATGTCATTAGAAGAGGAGGAGGATCAATCAGAAACCCTAATTTCCTTAGAGCCACATCAACTTAGGCATAGCTAGATAGAATTAGAATTAGAAGAGGCAAGCTTCGCTTGGATTCCGGATCTAGTCGCGAGAAGGCTCGCTAAACCCAAGATCTTCTCTCTTGTATCAACATTATGGATCTAATTATGTTTCTAGTTCATAATTGTTCTTCTAGTTCTTCATTGTTCTTCATTGTTCATGTTCTAGTTCATCTTCTAATTCTAGTTCATCGTCTAGTTCATCTTCTAGTTCTTAATCTAGTTCTAGTTCGTGTTCTAGTTCATCATAATGTTCATCATTTGTGCTAGATCATAATAGTTTAGATATAATTGATATGACTAAGACATTAATTACTATATTCTTAATTATACTGCTTGTAGTGTGCTTTGATTATATATTTGGCATAGATAGATTATCATCATGTTTATACTCATGTTCGTATAGCGCTCATCTTAAAGTTCAACGGGTGGGTGATAAATGCTGTGTAGGTGTGGTGCCTATACACTATTTATCTGCGAATGCGTCCTATGTTCCGGATAGAGTGGTAGATCGCGGGTGTGACAGGCCTGTTGAGTCCTTTGTATTCCACCTCCCGAATGTAGTGTTCAGTATGGGTCAGTTAACTCATGTTTTAGGGGTTACTCTGTTTGACACCTTTACTATGGAGTTGCCTCTTGAATATGAATATGGGATAACCTAGCCAATGATTGCCAAATATAATTGCACTAATCAATGTATATTATGACTTATAATTAGAATAACTTAGGAATACTTCTTTATAATGTCTATTCTAATCCGCATGCCTTGTCTAAGTTGAAATGCTCTAAGGACTATCATAGATTAATCTTTTATCATTTATAGTGTACCTCATTATTGTGACTGATCCCTGTTTAGGATAAAGGAGTGTGTTCTTACTTTGTTCTCAATTCTCCTATCACATGTGTAGAGTAGCTCTTGTCCTTATTTATCTCACTTCATTCCTAGTGCTAAATATAAATAACGATACTTGGAACATCTCTGGGTAAAATGCTGCTACAACGGGTGTATTTATCTGTGCGCTTGCGGGTAAATATTTATCTTTAGAGTCAGTGCTATGATATAATCACATTGCTAGTTTCATGTTGGGGATGACAACTTGACGTTAAGTGATGCTAGTAGTGTCCCGTACACTTCTTAGTGCCTTCACTAGGTTATTGTTTATGAAGTCTATCTTAGAGTGATTCCATTAAGGAGTGTCAACAAGCATTTTTGGCGCCGTTGCCGGGGAATGAATGAGTAATTAAGGACGGTAGCTAGAATACATTTTCAACATCTAGGAGAACTCTTACACATGTGATAATTGAGATATATTATTCACCCTTTATCCAAACAGACCCACCCTGGCTTTTGTATAGTTTTGATCTTATGCAGGGTGAGGTGTATGACTGGTTTTGAACTTCTGACAAACTACGTTGCGGGTCCAGAGCTTTGCTCAAGCCTCAAGATCCATTCAACCACTTTGTTAGGAATCAACCAGATAAGGTATAGACAATTGTTGTCACTTTGACTTTCCGACAAACTCCCACAAGGATCGAAGAAGGTCAACGTTACAAGTTTTCAAGCACGTGACGAGTGACGACACCAGACGTTGTACCACTCACAATTCCATTGTGAGTCATGGTAAGTTTAATCGAGGTGAGTCAGTCTTGCTCATGGACTTTAAATTGATGAGTAGTTATTTATTAAATCCTTTGCATATCATCATACATTCACTCCATTTAGTTTATGTTCTCTCATACATGTTTATTTTTATCACTTGCATCCACTCATGTTATGTGCATCTAAAAATAAAAAAAGAAAGAAAAAATACATATATACTAACACCTTGATCACACCGTTCAACTCCATTTAAATCATGAATCTCTCGATCTTACTTTCAATGGCTTTTTAAATTAAGCATGGTGCTTAGGGAAAATGCTTCCTAGATTAAATTAGACATGGCGTCTAGTTTGATTTTTGAACCAAGAGTATTCTCTAGTAGATATCGGTTATTTTGTTGGACTAACCCCTGTAGAAATCTCTCAATATCAAAATGGGGGTCAAGAGATGAACTCACACTGGGATGAAGCAAGGCATAGGACGTGCTCCAACAACTTCACACAAAAGACATGGCTCATTCATCACTGAACTGTAAGTATCAAAGAATATTCACTTTGTCTTTTGCTATAAGCTACCTTTGCCTTGAACCATGAAACAATACAGCCACCAAGTTGTCTATGAACTATGATGAATCATGTCTATGCTAAAACAATTCCAAATCCATCTACCCATTAGCATAGATAAGGATTATAAATTTAATAGTGGACAACCTGTATTTCAACTTAAATATTCCCTCGGGTATGTGTCCATTAAAGAAAGGTCTTGCTCAACGAACCTAAAACTGCGAGCCCTCGCCGAGAGGTCAATCGGTAGTTATCTTATGACTTTTTAAATTTAGAATCTTGTCTTAATTTACAAAAAATAAAATAATAAATGATAATAATGTTCTTAGGACTAGTTCCCTTCGGGTATTCTTTCACTAACCACTGCAGGGTGAACAATGTCCGAGAACATGAGAGTTGCAAATACAACGCGAGGGATGCTTCAACATTCACACTTGCCTTTGTCTAAGTGTAGGGAGGAAGGCTAGCTCTTCCAAAAATTCTACAACCATGCTCATCCTCGCAATCAAGAAGCTTTCAACATCCCACACACTGGTTTGCAATCTCTCTACTCACTGTTACTTTGTCTCTTTAAGTTTGAATGATTTTACAAATTCTAAGCTTAAAATCAAACTTAAGATACAAAATAAATTAATCTTTGAGAAGAAGTAGTGGTGAACAATGAAGGTAAATAAAATATGGGATACAAGTTCTATGCTAATTAAAATGCCAAGATTAACTTCTCTATAGCATAGAAAGTGACTTTAGCTCTATGAGAACACTACCCTTGTTATTACTTGTATATCCCTTTGGGTATGTGTTGTCCACTAATGCTTTTCAGGAATAAAATAATAAGTGGAGCAATAAGTCCAAACATAATTCATGAGGAGAGAGAAAAGGATAGCTTAGAGGTTGAGGAAGATAAAGTGCAACACAGGAGTCAAGATGTTCAGGAACAAGCTCAAGATAAAGGAGAAGCTTCAAACAAAAGGAAGGGGTCATGATGGATCATCTATCCCTATCACATGGCGCCACTGCGTTTCAATAATGAAGGTAATATTTTAAGGTAAGTGATCATTCTCTACAAAAGCTTTCCCTTGGTCTTGCCCTACACTTAAATAAAAAAATCAAAATGTTTGAGTTACAACTTTAAGTGTTTAATCTAAAAAACTCAACATGCTTTGTTCTTTGAGTATCACACTTGAATCACTTAGTCTTGAACAACTCAACCCTCGTTGTCAAATTCATGCTCACTCTTCTGATTTCATCACCCATGTTTTAAAAGTGAAACAATACACAAAATACCAATCTTATCATATTAAATGTGCCTAAGGCTAGAGTAGAGTAAATGAAGTTTTGGTTCTATTGGTGTTTTCTCACCAGTAGAACTTATGCACTTGATCCCTGCCTTAGTTTTGCGAGTAGGACACACTGTACAAAGGGTGGTCTCCCAAAGTTTCATGAATTCTAGAGGATGTTGCTAGCCTACAGTATTAATGCTTCACTTTAAAATGTTAGTTTGACATTTACCTCCTATTTTCTTGATACATATGTGATAAAACAATTATTGCACCATCATTGACTCACATACATAAATGGAAATCCAAAACTCCGTTGCTTTGTGCTTGAAAGAAATAAATCAAGACTCTATAATAATTAAGGTGTAGTTTTTTCACTAACCCTTAATCTATTCCACGAGTTTTGTTGTCTATCTGAGTTTCAACAGAAGATAGGAATTCCACTATAATGCCGACGAAGTCTTCGTCCACTCAAGAGCCAATCATCAATGGTTATAGCTCAAGAGAAGTGATGAACATCTACGCTGTCAAGGATTCAAAGTAAATGATCATGCCAACACCCATTAAAGAATATGAAGAGCAGTGAACCAAAGGAGACAAGTCCACCAGCCACTTGAAGAAGAAAGAGAGTTCTACTGAAGTACAACTAAGGTCTTCACCACGAGGATCTGCCGGCGCACCCAAGGAAGAATAAAGAGCGTGCAAGAAGTCTTGTTCGATAGACTATAAACATCGAATGCTCGCCGGAAGGTAACTCGGTAGTTATCCATATTTCTTTAGCAATAACTTAAGTACTGCATAATCATATCATTTTACTATTAGTATCATATTTACTTCTTAGCAATTATATCTGCATTAGAAAAGAAAATAAAAATATGAAAAACTTTAAGCCCCATGAGAACAGTTTAGTGGTGTGTTAAGACCCATAAATGTATTCTGTGGATGCATAAAAATAATAATACATCTACATATTAATTTCTGCATTGCATTAAAAAGGGAAACAAAAATATTGCATTTGTTACACTACATCATAAACCATGAAGCCCCACGTGAATAATTCTATGGTGTGTAAAAACCCACAGGAATGTTCACCGTGGTGGCATAAAAATATAATAATAATAATATAATAATACTAAAAATAAATATGCATATATTCATCCTGTTGCATTTTCTTGCATCGTAAAAAATATTAAAATATAAAAATATTGAGAAAGAGATCATACTAAAATTCTAGATAACTAAGGCTTGAGTGGCCAACCGCTAATGCTTATCTGTTCCACAAGTTTTGTTGTCTATTTGAGTTTCATAGGATTTGAAGGCCAAGAAAGCTGACGAACAAGTGACGACAGTCTCTCCACTTTGGAGCACTGTCTCAACATCAATCAATCAGCTCTAATAGAGCAAGGACATATCCACTGCCAGTCTGCTACATTGCAAAGTGACTACGTCAACATTCAGCTTGGAGGAAGGCACCCCCATGTATCCACGTAAGTATCTCTATCCTCTTAAGTTTTTCATTCTATAAATAAATTCAAAACACCAAAAATATGTGAGCACATGAAGGCTCACCATTAATTAAAAAAAGAGAGACAAAAATATGTGGGCACATGAAGGCTCACCATTAAATCTAAAAAGAGACACTATAGAGAATTGCTGAATTTCTGCTTAGTGGAAAGGAAGAACATAAATGATCTTAAGAGCTCTAGACAACTAGACATAGGGAAAGAATATTTATCACTACACTTAATCAAGTTGTGTTTGTCTATTTTTAAGTTCAGCAGGAAATAAAGAAGAGAGGGACTTAAGCCACTGCTGATGGTCTACTCATCTTCTGGGAAAAGATCACGTCAAGATCCAGCTTGGGGGAGAGCACCCTCAGTTATCGCGATAAGTATCGTACCACGACTATTTTTATTTACTATTAGTTCGTTTAGCTAGATCCAGGTCAATATATATAAAAACCATAAAAAGATAATAACTATTATAAAACCAAATAAATATAGTATATAATGAATAAATGCCTAAGTGGATATGAACTTAATTTTGCTCATGATGAAAATGATGAATAGTTGCTCTGCCGTAATCCCTCTTAAGTACCTACTGTTCAAACTAAAAATTCTTGAGTTTTAGACAAAGTTGTTCTGAATAAACTCTGAACTTGAAGCCTATGGATGACAAATGCTTGATCTAAAGTCTAGATAATTGTGAGATATGAAATAAAAAAGTTTGAGCTGCTGTTTATCTAATTCCTAGAGATACTAGAGTTCTGGAGATTTACACTTTGAAAAGAATTAAAAACACATAATGAGATCCTGTATGACATAACATGAATTCCTACCCAGAGCCATTAATATGATCTTAAGATAAGGCTACTTGCTTTGTTCTAAGTTTATAGTTATGGTTGAGAAATTTATCATGCTCTAGAGATCAAGAATGCTTTATTAAAAGATTCACTCTTCTGAAGTAGTATTGTGTTAGAGGCATGGGCTATGCAAAAGTATAAAAGGATGAAATAAAAAGGGACAAGTGTCCAACTGCCTCAAAGAAAAAAAAGAGAGTTATGATAAAAGTATGAGAAAAGAATGATAGCCCATGGTCCCTCTAATTACAATATGCCAGCAAGAGATGACAAATTTCAAATGTTAAGATCTTGATCTATGAGTATGACATCTTTCTCCCTAAACTTTGAACTTTGACTTAGTAAGATATGTTTTTCACTTCTTAAAGCTCAGATATATATCCTTAGAAGAAAGGAAAATGCATCAGTGAGGATTAATAAAAATATAAAAGAGCGATTTGAGAGTGTCATACAGTAAAATCTCTGATTTTTATTTTGAAAATATATAAAAACTCCAGAATGAAGGTTGATCAAAGAGTTAGAGATACAGTGCTTAACTTGATTGTTCTATCTTTCAATTGTTTAAATACCCAGGTGAAGGCAAAAGCTCCATAGTTAAAGCTAATATGAGAAAGTCAGAATAGTTAACTCTAATCCAAGGGAAGATTTTTGTTTGAACATATGTACCATTAAGGTATGAAAGCATAGTAGCAATTCCTGATTCATCATGAATATTTGCTAAGGGACTATCAAAAGGTAAGCTTGGGGGAGTTGTTGACACTGGTTATCTATCATAATTAAGGGACAAATAAATATGAAAAGGGCAAGAATTTGATCACCAACAAAGGTTTAGGGTTTCAACTTACAATATTCCACGAGTTTTGGTGAACTATGATTCTGCAGGGACTAAACCAGGAAATCAGCACCAATAGCTTCCCATAGAAGGAAACCGACGGGAGATAATGCAACCACCACGTCAGGATTATTCTAGAAGACTCCAGAGGACGCAAGAAGACACCAGGAGGTCGACCACCGCGAGAGACCGATTGGTGGGACCGACCGGTCCCACCAGGAGACCGACCGGTCACCCCCGGGCCCGCTGGCTTCCGTCTTCTGCAAGCTTCCTCCACCGACCTCTAGGACTCATCTCGGTCGTACCTTAAGTCGGTTTGATCTAACGGCTGCGGTTGATCCCTCAGGGTTATATAACCAGACACCAGACCCCCCTCTCCATCATCATCAGATCTCAAGTCATTAGAAAGGAGGAGGATCAATCAGAAACCCTAATTTCCTTAGAGCCACATCAACTTAGGCATAGCTAGATAGAATTAGAATTAGAAGTGGCAAGCTTCGCTTGGATTCTGGATCTAGTCGCGAGAAGGCTCGGTAAACCCAAGTTCTTCTCTCTTGTATCAACATTATGGATCTAATTATGTTTCTAGTTCATAATTGTTCTTCTAGTTCTTCATTGCTCTTCATTATTCATGTTCTAGTTCATCTTCTAATTCTAGTTCATCGTCTAGTTCATCTTCTAGTTCTAAATCTAGTTCTTGTTCGTGTTCTAGTTCATAATAATGTTGATCATTTTGTGCTAGTTCATAATAGTTTAGATATAATTGATATGACTAAGACATTAATTACTATATTCTTAATTATACTGCTTGCAGTGTGCTTTGATTATATATTTGGCATAGATAGATTATCATCATGTTTATACTCATATTCGTATAGCGCTCATCTTAAAGTTCAACAGGTGGGTGATAAATGTTGTGTAGGTGTGGTACCTATACACTATTTATCTGCGAATGTGTCCTATGTTCCGGATAGAGTGGTAGATCGTGGGTGTGACAGGCCTGTTGAGTCGTTTATATTCCACCTCCCGATTGTAGTGTTCAGTATGGCTCAGTTAACTCATGGTTTAGGGGTTACTCTGTTTGACACCTTTACTATATGGAGTTGCCTCTTGAATATGAATATGGGATAACCTAGCCAATGATTGCCAAATATAATTGCACTAATCAATGTATATTATGACTTATAATTAGAATAACTTAGGAATACTTCTTTATAATATCTATTATAATCTGCATGCCTTGTCTAAGTTGAAATGCTCTAAGGACTATCATAGATTAATCTTTTATCATTTATAGTGTACCTCATTATTGTGACTGATCCCTGTTTAGGATAAAGGAGTGTGTTCTTACTTTGTTCGCAATTCTCCTATCACATGTGTAGAGTAGCCCTTGTCCTTATTTATCTCACTTCATTCCTAGTGCTAAATATAAATAATGATACTTGGAACATCTCTGGGTAAAATGCTGCTACAACGGGTGTATTTATCTGTGCGCTTGCGGGTAAATATTTATCATTAGAGTCAGTGCTATGATATAATCACATTGCTAGTTTCATATTGGGGATGACAACTTGACGTTAAGTGATGCTAGTAGTGTCCCGTACACTTCTTAGTGCCTTCACTAGGTTATTGTTTATGAAGTCTATCTTAGAGTGATTCCATTAAGGAGTGTCTACAATGATGCACATGACTAACTTTGCCATCATGCAAACCAAGTATGCCTCTTTGATCGAGGTGTATGATGAGCTGAAGAGTAGGCTAGACTTGGTTGGTGAGTACGAAATTTGTGCCTCCCTAAAGAAGGAGCTGGAGGAAGTGAGGGCAAGGTCTTCTTTGCTGGGTGCATGCAAGTCCTGTCCAGGCTTGCAAACTGAGTTGGCAGAAGTTAGTGCCAAGCTTGCTGAAGCCATGAAGGCCAGCTCAGTTAGCACCTTGTCTGCTCCATGTGAGTGATGCACGATGATGGAGCTTGAGATTGCCAACTATCGGCTTGACATGATGCAAACCGAGGAGGAAAACACATACCTTCGGTCCATCCTGAGTTGGGTGTCATGTAGGGAGCCGCAGTTGGGCATGATGATTTGTCAGTTCAAGAGGGGAACTTACTGTTCGGGAGTTGGCTTTGCTTCAGGTGGGAAGGGCGCTAGCATCATTGGCAAGATCGGTGAGTTTAGCGGAGTAAATCCAAGTGGGAAGCCATCCGCTATCCCTAAACTTACCAAGATCACCCCACCTGAGCCTCCCAAGCCTATCACCAAGGATGGCATCCTTGATGAACCTCCCAAGGCTCCACCTCGCAAGCAAGTGTGGGTTCCCAAACCTAACCATCTTAGGAACACACTTGACACCCTTCCTGACGTCTCTAGTGATCCCCTTCCGAGAGGCAAGCAGCCGGCTAGAGTGCACAACCCTCGCAACCATAGGAACCAACAACCCAAGAGAGTGGTGAGGTTCGAGTGCGAGTACTGTCACCGAGAGGGTCACCTAGCTGAGTTTTGCTTTCGGAGGAAGAGAGACGCTAGGAAGGAGTCGGAACTGAACAACCAGGCTAGGCACCACCCTCTCCATGGTGTGCATGGTCGGGGAGTTCAGAGGCAGGGCACTAGACCTGGAGGTGCACCACCTCAGGCAGCTAGGCCCCAGGCAGCTAGACCACGGGGTTGTGGTCGTTCCTGTCATGGTTCCGGTCGTTCTCAATACGATCATGAGCTGGGTGTAAGAGGCTTCGCTGCATAGTCCCATAGCGGACCACCTTTTCAGTATGGTGGTGATCGCTTTGTTTAAATGGGACATGTTAGTGAGTTTGGAGGTTTTCCGTTCCATAGCGGACCACCCTTTCAGTTTGGTGATGAGCGCTATCCACCCATGGGACGAGGACAGTTTGGTGTTGCTTTAACACTTTTTCTGGGCCTATGACACAGCACTGGTCTCCTTCTCAGTATACTAACCCTAGTGTTGTGCCATATGCTCATTTCCTGTCCTTCTATTGATGTAGGAACTTCGGTTGGAGAACATGTGGCTGATGGATTTCGGGTGTTCACGCCACATGACCAGAAAGAAGGAATGGTTCTCCAGCCTAGAACCCATTGTGCATAAGGAGTACATCACTTTGGGGATAGTGGTAGAGGTAAGGTTGTTTCTCATGGAGCTATTCGGCTCAATGAGAATTTTGTTCTCAAGGATGTTGCTTTGGTTTCTAACTTGCATTTCAATTTTCTTTCTGTTTCGCAACTCTTGAAGACGATTTTGAAGTGCACTTTAAGAAGGGTTTGAGTCGAGTTTTGGACTCTCGGGGAGACCTTGTTTGTTGGGTCGTCCATTTTGGTCGTGTTTTCAGAGCCGATTTTTCTCGTTCTTTTGGCTCTTCTAGATGTTTGATGGTGCGGATACATGGGTGTATGCCGGGTCTCTGAGTGATGAGTGATTGTCAACTGGGATGATGCGCATGTTCTTTGGCTTGTGTTGTGCAGGTGTCGAGCATGGATGCAGTGATCAAAGGCAGGTGAAGGTCAAGTTGAGACGTGCTGTGCCGACGGACCGGGTGCAGTGAAGGATGGGCGTGCCGTGCAGCGGACGTGCCATGCCGAGGTACCGAGCGGTGAAGGGCGGACGTGAGGCTTGGACTGAGGGACCAGAGGCCCGAGGATCAGCTGTGGTGGCTAGCAGCCTGTGACGACGACAAGTGAAGAAGTGCGGTCATGTGTTGCCGGAGTCATGGACTCGGGGACACGTGTCGGTGGACGGGGTGCACGGGAGGTGCATCCCATCTACGATGTCGGTTTGGTGGTAGAGCCAGGGAAAAACCATCGATGGACGGTTTCCAGGTTTGGGCCTCAAAACCTGGGCGTGGACGGTTTCCGAGTTTGGCCACAAAACTCGGGCTGAGGGTTTCCGAGTTTGGCCTCAAAACTCGGGCTGGGGACGGTTTCCAGGTTTGGGCCTCAAAACCTGGGCGCTGAGGGTTTGCTGAGTTTGGCCTCAAAACTCAGAGGCTGATGGGCTGGTTTCCCGGTTTGGGCCTCAAAACCGGGGGTTGGCTGGAAAAGGCTGGTTTCCCGATTTGGGCCACAAAACCGGGGGTGCAGAGCGAGGGCGGCACGTGGCGGCAATCGGAAGGTTGCGTGGAGGCAACGCGGACGACCTGTGCGGGCATGGCCGTCGGATACACCTACCACCGAGTTGCTCCAGAATAACCTTAGGGTTTAGCTGGTTCGCTCTGTAAGTAGATTAGAGAGGGGTAGAGTAGGAATTGTACATAGACTAGTTTAGGATAAATAGAGGGAGACACCTTCCTCCCTTCCTATCGCAGTTAGTCTTTTGCTCTTGCTTCCTAGGGTTTCCTGCTGTCCCATCCCCTGCTGTAGCTAGCTGTGATCCGCAGAGAGACTCACCTCTGTGTACTGTTGATGTTGAGGTAGTGAGACCGTAATCTCACTGTTGTGCAGTTTGTGGTTGTGATTCGCGTTTCATTCGTGTTCTTCGCGGAATCCTTTTCTCCATGATTTTCCTGTCGCTTGATCTCTTTGCTCGGTTCATCTTTTGCAAAACCGTTTGAACCAAGTTGTTCTAGATCGTGAGGCACTTCTTTCCACCGGAGGAATTACCCTCTAACCTCACGATCTAGGAGATCGATCGATTTTTCATTTCGGGTCAAGTTTTCTTCCCTCCCCCGAAATTCTTTGATTCACCGATTTGGAGATAGGTTCGAGCCATGATCTCCTAGAGATAGCTCACTATCCTCTTTGTGACTCATCTCACCAAGTTTGATCCCTAGAGGATTTGTGTTGGGTAAGATCGAGGCGAATCGGTGGACGAACTGCTCAGTTTCGGGGTGACCGGATGCTGACTTGGGCCGACCGGACGCTAGGGCAGTGCGTCCGGTGGTTGAAGGTTTCCTGTGTTCGGTTTTTGTATTGACCGGATGCACTCGACCGGACGCTTGGACAGAGTCCGATCGTTGAATGCGTTGAACGCATCTCTGTTTCAACTGACCGGACGCTGGTTCATTCGTGTGCCCGGACGCTCTGTCAATACAGTGACCGGACGCACCGAGGTTTCTGTTCATCTATTTTGTCTCGTTTGACCGGACGCTTAGTGATCGATCGGACGCTGGAACACAGTGCGTCCGGTCCAACATAGAGAGGTCCAAAATCGGACTTAGCCTGACCGGACGCGTCCGGTGCTCAGTGACCGGACACAGGCAGAGTCCGGTCAGTACTGTTTTAGCGCGTTTTCGTTCGCAGCTTGTTCGTTCGTTGTCGGATTTGGTTTCCATCTTTTGTGTTGGCTTTCTAGAGTTGTGTAGTGTCCCGCTGTGCTTCTAGGAAGCATCCACCCTACGTCTAGGGTCGTGGACATTAGCAAGCTCTAGGGTTTGCTTTAGGGTTGATTCTTGGGACAGTGGCTACTAGTTTCCGGAAGGAAAATTTGAAGCTCCCATTCACCCCCCCTCTGGTCACTTTCTGGTTGCTTCTCGGTCCTTCAATTGGTATCGGAGCAGGTTAAGGATCTTCCACCTTAGCCGGTTCCAGATCCACGGAAGGCGACATGGATCGCGGCGTGGGCAAACCGCCGTTCTTTGATGGAACGAACTATGCGTATTGGAAGATACGCATGTCGGCCTATCTCCAGAGCATGGGCTCTTCTGTTTGGGAGATTTGCAACAGGGATGATTACGTTGTCTTGGCTGCTCGTGTCACTCAGCTCCAGATCGATGAGCACGAGGCCAATAGCCGGGCACGTAACGCCTTGTTCTCCTGTTTGAGCATGTCCGAGTTTGATCGCGTTTCTCATCTCCCCACGGCTCGCGAGATTTGGGCGACCCTCATGCGCTTCCATGAGGGAACCACTCAGGTCAAATCCCGTCTCTATGAGTCGCACAAGCGGGAGTATGAGAACTTTCGACATATGTCTGGCGAGAGCATAGAGAGTTTATTCGCTCGCTTTCAGGTTATTGTCAACAAGATGAGAGCGAACAAGGAGCTGTTGCCTTTTGACGATCATGAGAGGGCTTTGAAGCTTTTGCACACTCTTGATCGGTCAGTGTGGGACTCAAAGGTCTAGGCGATCATCGAATCGTCTAACTATGAGACCCTAACCTGCGACGAGCTCTTTAGTAAGCTCAAGTCTAGTGAGATTGACGCCATGTCAAGGGCTTCTTATGAGAATACTTCTGGCCCGACTATGGCTTTGGTTTCTGGCTCTTCTAACCCCTCTGGAGGTTTTGCTCTTTCATCTCTCTTTTCTGTCACAGAGGACCAGCTTGAGTCATTGGGGGATGACGAGCTAGCGATGCTCGCCAACCGGTTCTCGCGGTTTCACAACAACCGCATGAACCGTCACCGCAGAGGAGGACGCTCAGGATGCTATGAGTGCGGCGACCCCGACCACTTCATCGCCAACTGCCCCAAGAAGAACAAGCATTCGGGGAAGGGCGATCATGGGCACAAGTACGACTCCGGCAAGCGCAAGGAGAAGTACGTTCCCCGAGGCACAAGCGGAGGGGCGGCTTCGACAAGGAGTACATCAAGAAGAAGTACTTGGAGAAGGCCCACGCTGAGCAGCGTGCGTTCTTCGCCACGCTCAGCGACGTCGACGGCTCGGATGACGACTCCGCTTGCTCAAGCGATGACGAGTCCGAGAAGAAGAAGAGGATCGAGGACAAGCTGAACGGTCTCTTCTTCTTCGCCGACGACGACGGCTTCTGCACCATGGCGCTTGGTGATGAGGTCGACGGCAAGCTGGAGCACACCCCTCGGAACGACGACGACGACGACATCTCCCAGGTATCTCTCACCCACGACGAGCTTTCTGCTGAGGTCGAGAAGCTTACTGCCGCGCTCCTTAGTCAGGACAAGTTGCTTAGGCGTGCCACTAGAGAGCGCAAGGAGTTTAGGCAGAAGTGGGGACACGGTGAGGGAGCTTGAGTTTGCGAAGTCCACCATGGTCGTGTCGGAGGAGGTTGAGTGTGAGATGTGCACCACGCACATGACTAACCTTCTCACTTTGAGAGGTAAGTATGCTGCGTTGTTAGGAGTGGTGGATGAGCTGAAGGCTAGACCTTCTCTGTTGGGTGCGTGCAAGACTTGCCCTGTCTTGCAATCTGAGTTGGCAGAGAAGAATGCCAAGATTGTGTCTCTTGAGGAGGCCAACTCAGGTAGCACTTGTGTGGCTAAGTGTGCTTTGTGTGAGGGTTTGGAGATGGAGATTGCGAATGTCAAGCATGGCAAGATGCAAACCGAGGAGGAAAACACATACCTTCGGACCATCTTGTCATGGGTCGCTTGTAGTGAGCCGCAGCTCGGGATGATGATCTCCCAATTTAAGCGAGCTGCTGGAGGTTCTGGTGTAGGTCTTGCTCAGGGTGTTGATCTTTCTGCTTTTGGGAAGATTGGAGAGTCGAGTGGTCTGAGTCCTAGTGAGAAGCCCAATTCCACCACTACTCCCAAACTGACCAAGCTTCCACCTAAAGAGCCCGTCAAGCCTACCACCAAGGATGGGGTGTTTGAGGAACCTCCGAGAGCTCCACCCAAGAACCAAGTGTGGCATCCCAAACCCAACCACCTAAAGAACAAGCTGGACACAATGCCACCTATCCAGGAGGAGTTGCCATAGAAGGGCAAAGTGATCTACACCCACAGCCATGAGTACCAACAACCCCCTTTGCGTGCGGTGAGGTACCATTGTGATTTCTGTGGGAGAGATGGACACTTGAGCGAGTTCTGCTTTAGGCGCAAGAGAGAGGCGCGCCGTGCTAGGGAGATGAACAACCCGGACATGTACCATCCTTCCATGATGTACATGTGCCGAATGTTCAGAGGAAAGCACCGAGACGTGCTGCTAGGCCCAGAGGTCCAGAACCTCAAGTTCCCAGGCCTAGGCAGCAGAGAGCTCCGAGGAGAGCCACTAGGCCTAGAGGTGTTGAGCCTCAACTCCCTAGGCCTAGGCCTCGTAGAGAGCGTGCCCGACGGGAGCATGCAGTTGTAGGCTATGGACCCCGTAGCGGAGGCTTTGTAGTTGAGCGTTTTCCCCCACCGCGTTTTGAGTATCGCGATGGACGCTCCTCCCTTAGCGGACCACGTTTTCCTCTACGTGGTGATCGCTCCTCTCGTAGACGTGCTAGGAATGGTTTTTCTGCTAACCGTTCTTTTGAGCAGCCGGCCCAACACTGGTATTCTTCCTACTTCACTAACCCCAGTGTTGGACCGTATGCTCACCCTATGTCTTTTTATTGATGTAGGTAAAACGGTTGGAGGACATTTGGTTGGTGGATTCCGGTTGCTCGAGGCACATGACCGGAAACGCCAAGTGGTTCTCCAGCCTTAGCCCTGTTGCCGGAAAGGAGTACATAACCTTCGGCGACAATAGCAAAGGTAAGGTATTGTCTCGCGGGTCGGTGCGAGTTAATGAGCACTTTGTGTTGCGCGATGTTGCTCTTGTTTCTAACTTGCATTTTAACCTTCTTTCTGTTTCGCAACTCTTTGACGACGACTATGAGATTCGTTTTAAACCGAATCTCAGTCGTATTTTGGATCCTCAGGGCAATCTTGTGTGTTTGATTTCGCCCTTTGGAAAAGTCTTTCGTGCGAATTTCTCAGAGTCTTTTGGCACTTCTCGTTGTCTTGTGGCTGGACCTTCCTCCTCTGATCTTTGGAAGTGGCATAGGAGACTTGGACATTTGAGCTTCGACTTGCTTGCAAGGCTTAGTTCACTTGGCCTAATCCGAGGATTGCCCAAGTTGCATATGGAGAAGGATCTTGTTTGCCACTCTTGTAGACATGGGAAGATGGTTGCCGCTCCCCACCATCTAGTGACTCAGGTCAAGACCAAGCGCCCTGGAGAGCTTTTGCACATGGACCTTGTTGGTCCGGCTCGGGTGAGCTCAGTTGGGGGGAAGTGGTAAGTGCTTGTTGTTGTTGATGACTTTTCGAGATATTCGGGGGTATTCTTTTTAGCTGAGAAGACCGAGACTTTCTCCTTTGCTCGTAATCTGATTTTGCGTCTTCAGAACGAGTTCCCTTTGAACTCGATGCAAGCAATTCGGAGTGATAATGGTTCCGAATTCAAGAATTCGGATTTTGAGAAGTTTTGTAACTCTTTGGGTTTAGAGCATCAGTTTTCTTCCCCCTACAAACCGCCACAAAATGGTGTTGTAGAGAGGAAGAATCGGACCCTTGTTGAGATGGCCAGGACGATGCTCGATGAGCATCGGACTCCTAGGCAATATTGGGCCGAAGCTATGAGCACTGCATGCTACATTTCCAATCGCATTTTTCTCCGAGCTTTCTTGAAAAAGACTTCTTATGAGTTGCGTTTTGGAAAACTACCCAAGGTGAGTTATTTTCGAGTTTTTGGTTGCCATTGTTTTATACTCAAAAAGGGCAACTTGGACAAGTTTGAGTCTCGTTCTTCTGACGGTGTGTTTTTGGGTTATGGCACTCACACTCGAGCTTATCATGTACTTAACCTTGACACTAACCGAGTCATGGAGACATCCGATGTCACCTTCGACGAGACCATGGTTTGTCCTTCTTCTCGCTTTGAGCGTGCAAGTGATCATGAGGTTGGTGAGCCTCTTTTTGATGATGATGAAGAAGGTGCTGAAGGGATAGATGACCCAGCACCTCCTCCACCTGCAGTGCCGCAAAGAGCGGCTTCCACGACGACTCACGGCCCCAACACCTCTTCTTCCTGGGGGCCGTGGGATCCGCCACCCCAAGCAGTACCATTTGTACCCGGGGAGGCACCAGCTGCTGTTGAGGGGGAGGCCACTTCAGCAAGGAAGGTGCCACGACACATCCAGCGCCATCACCCACCTCAGCAGATGATCGGCAACATCGACGAACGGATCACTCGGTCCAGGTCACAGCAAATCTCGCACTTCGCTCATTCTGCTTTTGTTGCTAATTTTGAGCCCCGAGATGTTGGACACGCTATGATGGATCCTGATTGGGTTAATGCCATGCATGAGGAGCTTGAGAATTTTGAGCGAAATCGGGTTTGGGTTCTAGTTCCACCTCCTCCTGAGTGTAAGCCTATTGGGACAAAATGGGTTTTCAAAAACAAGCAAGGAGAGGATGGCCACGTTGTTAGAAACAAGGCCAGGCTTGTAGCGAAGGGTTATAGTCAGAAGGAGGGGATAGACTATGAGGAGACATTTGCTCCTGTAGCTCGTTTGGAGGCAATTAGGATACTCTTGGCCTTTGCTACATCCAAAGGTTTCAAACTTTTTCAAAGGGATGTCAAGAGTGCCTTCTTAAACGGCTACATAGAAGAGGAAGTGTATGTTGAGCAACCCCCCGGTTTTGAAAATCCCAAGTTTCCAAACCATTTTTTTAAACTCCACAAAGCTTTATATGGTTTGAAACAAGCCCCTAGAGCCTGGTATGATAGGCTGAAAACCTTTTTGCTTGCTAAGGGTTTTAAAATGGGATGTGTAGATAAAACGCTCTTTCTCCTCAAGCAAGGCAAAGACACTCTCTTGGTCCAGATTTACGTGGATGATATCATTTTCGGTGGTTCTTCTCACGCTTTGGTTGCCAAGTTTGCAGATACTATGAGCATTCGAGATGAGCATGATGGGCGAGCTGACATTCTTTCTCGGGTTGCAAATTAAGCAATCTCGAGAGGGGACGTTTGTGCACCAGGGCAAGTACACCAAGGACTTGCTGAAGCGGTTCGATATGGGTGAGGCCAAGCCTCTTCCAACACCCATGTCGACGATGACTGCCCTGGATGCGGATGTGGATGGAGAAGGAGTACCGCAGCATGATCGGGTCACTCCTCTACCTGACGGCGACACGCCCGGACATCCAGTTCGTGGTGTGTCTGTGTGCGCGCTTTCAGGCGTCGCCGCGCTCCTCTCACCGTCAGGCGGTGAAGCGGATTTTCAGGTACCTTCGTTTCACGCCTGAGTTCGGGATTTGGTATTCTGCTTCCTCCACCCTCTCCCTTTGCGGTTATTCGGATGCCGATTTTGCTGGTTGCTGTATTGAGCGCAAGTCCACTTCTGGGACTTGCTAGTTTATTGGTTCTTCTCTTGTTTCATGGTCTTCTCGCAAGCAGTCTAGTGTCGCCCAGTCTACTACGGAGGCTGAGTATGTTGCTACGGCTAGCTGCTGTTCCCAGTTGCTCTGGATGATGGCCACTTTGGTGATTTGGTCTGAGCTTTACTCGTGTTCCTTTGCTTTGTGACAGCACGAGTGCCATTAGCGTTGCTAAGAACCCGTGCTTCACTCGAAGACCAAACACATTGATGTGCGCTTTCATTTCTTGCGAGACCACCAGGAGAAGGGTGATATCGACCTTTGCCATGTCGATACTCATCATCAACTGGCTGATATTTTCACCAAGCCTTTAGACGAATCAACCTTTAATCAGTTGAGGGGTGAGCTTGGTGTGTGTTTCCCCTTTTAGATGGGGGAAACATTTTGGATCTAGTATATTTGACAGACTCTTTTGTCTTTCTTGTCTTTTGCATTTCAGCATACGCATTCACATTCTAAGCTTCATGTTTATAATCACTAGAATGTAACTATGCTCTATGTAGTATGCTCTGATGCTTATATTTGATGCTTGTAGCTTATGCTCCTTCTTATCACTAGTACATGTTGTGAGCTGAGCTATTTTGAAATGGTGAAATTATTTAATAACGAAAATCTGAAAATGTTCACCATTGAGATATGCAACTAGCATGTGTAGGATACGTTGGGTTCACTCGTGCTTTTCATATATGCTAGGTTGCTATGTCTCTAGTTTTGAGTCATTCACTTGCTTGGTCTGTTAATATCATGTATAAAAATTGAACCAAGTTTTAGTGAATTGAAAAGATCGAGATGGGATTGCTTGTCAACACATCACGGTATCGAGACGGTTTATCATTGCACTTTGAGTTAAACTTGAGCCGTGTAGTGTATGACCGAAACCGTTGCTTTAAGCTTCCGATTGCATATGCATAGGCTTCGCACGGTTGAAAAGTTAGGCAAAGACAAGCTTTCAACCTCTCGCAATCACATGCTGAAATTAAACTTGTGTAATTTCACCGCTGCAACTCCGATATAAAAATGAAATCACAAGTATATGCTTCATTCCTATGCATGATGATTGAACTTTGCTAGGGGTAGTTCACCTTGTATACATGTTTAGCACTTGTTTGGATTCCTGTCTATACATGTGTAGTGCTATTTTGATGGTGACTATCTTTTTGGCTAAAGACTGCTCACATGCTCATATGTTCATATTTCATGTGTGATCAGTTTGAGCTTTTGCTATTTGAGTGCTTAGTTGAGTCATTGGGAATATACTGTTTAGAGCATTCTTGCACTCTTTTGATTATATGCCTGAAGCTGCTAACTTGCATTTCTGACTTCATATGCATGTTGGAAGGAGGAGGTTCTTGCCTCGATGCCTTTTCTTGATTAGTGCATTTTCAACTAAGGGGGAGAAATTGCAAATCATATGTCTCCTGGATGTTCAACTAAGGGGAGTTTTCGTCAAGGGGAGAATTTCCAATCTTTGTGCTCTTCTCATGTTGGACCTAAGGGGGATTTTCCTAGTTGCTTGCACTTGTCGAGGGGGAGTTTGCTAGTTGTGTTGAGCCTTTGCCTCTGGCTTGAGGAACTAGCAAACATTTTCAGGCATTTGCATTGGTTGTCTTATCTCTCTTTTAGTTTGGAGTCATTCCAATTGGTTCGGAGCATGCTTGGCCGAAAGGCATTGGTTTCGAGCTTTCTTTGCTAGTTGTGTTGAGCCTCTGTGCCTCTATCTTGAGGGACTAGCATTTTGCTTCGATTTTCATTCGGCTTCAATTGGTTTGAGCTCTTTTCTCTGGAGTTTCTAATTGGTATCTGCTAGCGGTGTTGAGCCTGTTTTACCTCTTCTTGAGGGCTAGTTTTTCTTTGCTTGGTTGCGTCGAGCCATTGCCCATGTCTTTGGGGACCAAGTTCTTTCGCTCTTTCCACTTGACCTTCTTCGGCTTTGCTATGCTTTTGGGTCATTTTGGTCGAGTTTTCTCTTCTTCCTCTTCCTTCCTTCTTCTATTCATTATGATTTGTGTGAGTAGTTGACAATGCACTCATCAAGGGGGAGATTGCGGATACATGGGTGTATGCCGGGTCTCTGAGTGATGAGTGATTGTCAACTGGGATGATGCGCATGTTGTTTGGCTTGTGGTGTGCAGGTGTCGAGCATGGATGCAGTGATCGAAGGCAGGTGAAGGTCAAGTTGAGACGTGTTGTGCCGATAGACCGGGTGCGGTGAAGGATGGGCGTGCCGTGCGGCGGACGTGCCATGCCGAGTTACCGAGCGGTGAAGGGCGGACGTGAGGCTTGGACTGAGGGACCAAGGCCCGAGGATCAGCTGTGGTGGCTGGCAGCCTGTGAAGACGACAAGTAAGAAGTGCGGTCATGTGTTGCCGGAGTCGTGGACTCGGGGACACGTGTCGGTGGACGGGGTGCACGGGAGGTGCATCCCATCTACGACGTCGTTTTGGTGGTAGAGCAGGGAAAAACCATCGATGGACGGTTTCCAGGTTTGGGCCTCAAAACCTGGCGTGGACGGTTTCCGAGTTTGGCCACAAAACTCGGGCTGAGGTTTCTGAGTTTGGCCTCAAAACTCGGGCTGAGGACGGTTTCCAGGTTTGGGCCTCAAAACCTGGGCGCTGAGGGTTTGCTGAGTTTGGCCTCAAAACTCAGAGGCTGATGGCTGGTTTCCCGGTTTGGGCCTCAAAACTGGGGGTTGGCTGGAAAAGGCTAGTTTCCCGTTTGGGCCACAAACCAGGTGCAGAGCGAGGGTGGCACGTGGCGGCAATCGGAAGGTTGCGTGGAGGCAACGCGGACGACTTGGTGCGGGCGTGGCCGTCGATACACCTACCACCGAGTTGGTCCAGAATAACCTTAGGGTTTAGCTGGTTCGCTCTGTAAATAGATTAGAGAGGGGTAGAGTAGGAATTGTACTTAGACTAGTTTAGGATAAATAGAGGGAGACACCTTCCTCGCTTCCTATCGCAGTTAGTCTTTTGCTCTTGCTTCTAGGGTTTCCTGCTCTCCCATCCTGCTATGCTATCTTGTGATCCGCAGAGGACTCACCTCTGGTACTGTTGATGTTGAGGTAGTGAGACCGTAATCTCACTGTTGTGCAGTTCGTGGTTGTGATTCGCGTTTCATTCGTGTTCTTCGCGGAATCCTTTTCTCCACGATTTTCCCGTCGCTTGATCTCTTTGCTCGGTTCATCTTTTGCAAAACCGTTTGAACCAAGTTGTTCTAGATCGTGAGGCACTTCTTTCCACCGAAGGAATTACCCTCTAACCTCACGGTCTAGGAGATCGATCAATTTTTCATTTCGGGTCAAGTTTTCTTCCCTCCCCCGAAATTCGTCGATTCACCGATTTGGAGATAGGTTCGAGCCATGATCTCCTAGAGATAGCTCACTATCCTCTTTGTGACTCATCTCACCAAGTTTGATCCCTAGAGGATTTGTGTTGGGTAAGATCGAGGCAAATCGGTGGACGAACTGCTCAGTTTCGGGGTGACCGGACGCTGACTCGGGCCGACCGGACGCTAGGGCAGTGCGTCCGGTGGTTGAAGGTTTGCTGTGTTCAGTTTTTGTATTGACCGGACGCACTCGACCGGATGCTCGGACAGAGTCCGGTCGTTGAATGCGTTGAACGCATCTCTGTTTCAACTGACCGGACGCTGGTTCATTCGTGTGACCAGACGCTCTGTTAATACAGTGACTGGACGCACCGAGGTTTCTGTTCATCTATTTTGTCTCATTTGACCGGACGCTTAGTGATCGATCGGACGCTGGCACACAGTGCGTCCGGTCCAACACAGAGAGGTCCAAAATCGGACTTAGCCTGACCGGACGCGTCCGGTGCTCAGTGACCGGACACAGGCAAAGTTCGGTCAGCACTGTTTCAGCGCGTTTTCGTTCGCAGCTTGTTCGTTCGTTGTCGGATTTGGTTTCCGTCTTTTGCGTTGGCTTTCTAGAGTTGTGTAGTGTCCCGCTGTGCTTCTAGGAAGCATCCACCCTACGTCTGGGGTCATGGACATTAGCAAGCTCTAGGGTTTGCTTTAGGGGTTGATTCTTGGGACAGTGGTTACTAGTTTTCGGAAGGAAAATTTGAAGCTCCCATTCACCCCCCCCCCCTCTGGTCGCTTTCTGGTTGCTTCTCGGTCCTTCAGATGGCTGGTCCTTCTTCTGATTTGTGGAAGTGGCATAGGAGGATTGGTCACTTGAGCTTCAACTTGCTTGCAAGGCTTAGCTCACTTGGCCTAATCCAAGGATTGCACAAGCTTAAGTTTCAGAAGGACCTTGTTTGCCATCCTTGTCGTCACGGGAAGATGGTTGCTGCTTCTCACCCACCTGTTAAGCAGGTGATGACAAAACAACCCGGCGAGCTTTTACACATGGACCCAGTTGGTCCAGCTTGGGTTTGCTCAGCGGGTGGGAAGTGGTACGTTCTAGTGATCGTTGACAATTTTTCGAGGTACTCTTTGGTCTTCTTTTTGGAGGCTAAGGACGAAGCTTTTTCTTTTGCTCGTGATTTGATCTTGAGGTTCAAAATCGAGTTTCCCCCTGATACTATTAGAGCTATTCGTAGCGATAATGGTACTGAGTTTGTTAACTCCCAGTTTGCCTCTTTCTGTTCTTCTCACGGAATCCAGCATCAATTGCCTTCTCCTTATGTCTCCCAACAGAACGGTGTTGTTGAGCGCAAGAACCGGACCCTAGTTGAGATGGCCAGGATGATGCTCGATGAGCATAGGACTCCTAAGCGTTTTTGGGCCGAGGCGATCAACATAGCTTGCCATGTTTCAAATCACATCTTTCTTCGAGCTTTCATGAAGAAGACTTCTTATGAGTTGCGTTTTGGACGGGTACCCAAGGTGTCTCATTTCTGAGTGTTTGGGTGGAAGTGCTTTATCCAGAAGCAAGGCAATTTGGATAAATTTGAATCTCGCTCTGCTAATGGTGTGTTTCTTGGTTATGCTTTAGATTCGCGTGCTTATCGAGTTCTTAACCTTGAGAATAACCGGATAGTGGAGACATGCGAGGTCACATTCAACGAGACTATGCCTTGTGTTTCTTGTACTTTTGATGTTGCAGGAGATCAGGAGATGGGAGAGACAATCTTTGTGGAGGAGGAGCAGGAAGATAATGATTGGGGTGATCCTGAGCCAACTCCATTGGCTGCCCCATCGATCCTGCGACGACTACTTCAGCTTGAGGACCCGATCCCACTACTTCGTCTTCTTGGGGTCCTCTTGAGCCACCTCTCCAGTGAGCACCGACAGCACCTGAGGGAGCGACATCATCTGGTGAGGGGGAGGCAACTTCGGCGAGGCAAGCTCCCTGAAGCTTCCAGCAGATCCACCCTCCGCAGCAGATGATCGGCGGCATCGACCAGCGAGTCACGCGGTCGCGAGTGTATGAGACCTCACACTTTGCTCATTCTGCATTCGTTGCTTCTTTTGAGCCCAAAGATGTTGGACACGCTCTTTCTGATCCTAATTGGGTTAATGCCATGCATGAGAAGTTAGAGAACTTTGAGCAAAACCAAGTTTGGACCCTAGTTCCACCTCCACCAGAATGCCACCCTATAGGTACCAAATGGGTTTTCAAAAACAAACAGGGTGAGGATGGGATGGTAGTGAGGAACAAGGCTAGACTTGTAGCCCAGGGTTTTTGCAAAAAATAGGGGATAGATTATGAGGAAACCTTTGCCCCTGTAGCCCGTTTATTTAGAAGCCATTAGGATCCTTCTAGCTTTTGCAGCAACGAAGGGTTTCAAGCTTTACCAAATGGACGTCAAGAGTGCCTTCTTGAACGGGTATATAGAGGAAGAGGTTTATGTGACACAACCCCCTAGTTTCGAGAGTCCTAAGTTTCCAAACCATGTTTTCAAACTTACAATAGCTTTATATGGTTTGAAACAAGCCCCGAGAGCATGGTATCGTTTGAAAACTTTTCTGCTTTCCAAGGGTTTTAAAATGGGACGGGTAGATAAGACTCTTTTTCTCCTCAAGCAAGGCAATGACACCCTTTTAATTCAGATTTACGTGGATGATATCATCTTTGGTGGCTCCTCTCATGCACTTTTTGCCAAGTTTGCAGATACAATGTGCAGGGAGTTTGAGATGAGTATGATGGGTGAGTTGACCTTCTTCCTCAGGTTGCAAATCAAGCAAACCCGAGACGGGATGTTCGTGCATCTAGGCAAGTACACAAAGGACATCCTAAAGAAGTTTGACATGGGAGAGGCCAAGCCTCTTATGACGCCCATGGCAATGACTGTTGCGATGGATGCAGACCAGGACGGAGAGGCGGTTGATCAGAAGGAGTATAGGAGCATGATTGGCTCACTCCTGTACTTGACGGCGACGAGGCCAGACATACAGTTTTCTATGTGTTTGTGCGCTAGCTTTCAGGCATCCCCTCAGACTTCCCACGGACAAGCGATCAAGCGCATCATGAGGTACCTCCGATACACTCCTGAGTTTGGACTTTGGTACTCTTCTTCTTCGACCCTTTCACTTTGTGGTTACTCCGATGCGGATTTTGCCGGCTGTCGGCTTGAGCGCAAGTCTACTTCTGGGACTTGTTAGTTTCTTGGCTCTTCACTGGTTTCGTGGTCTTCTTGCAAACAGTCTAACGTAGCCCAGTCTACTATTGAAGCCGAGTATGTTTCCGCTGCTTCTTGTGCTTCGCAGCTTTTATGGATGGTTGCTACATTGCGTGATTTTGGTCCAGATTTCAGTCGGGTCCCTTTGCTTTGTGATAGCACTTCTGCCATTAGTGTAGCAAAGAACCACTAACATCAATGTTCGCTTTCACTTTCTTCGTGATCACTACGAGAAAGGCGACATTGATCTTAGGCACGTCGACAGCCATAACCAGGTTGCGGATATTTTCACCAAGCCTTTGGATCTCTCAACTTTTGTAAGGTTGAGAGGTGAGCTTGGTGTGTGTTTCCCCTTTTATATGAGGGAAGCATTTTGTTTGATGTACTATAGAGTGACTCTTTGATCAATCTTTATTTTGGGTCTTGAGTTTGTTTAGTCTTGTTTTGCTCTGATACTGACTTCTGCATGCATTTTATCATGTATACATCTTGTTTTTTCGAGCTTCATGTCTATATTCCTTAGAATGAACTTATGCTCTGATTAGTGTATGCTTCGATGATATATGGTGATGTTTGTAGCTTAGGATCTCTTTGATCATTGATACATGTTGTGAGCTAAGCTATTTTTCAGAATGATGAACAAGCTTAATGAACTTAAAACTTGATACATGTTCACCATTGAGATTGGCAACTAGCATGTGTAGATTGTGTTGATGTTACTTATGCTATACATATATGCTAGGTTGCTATGTCTCTAGTTCTGAGTCTTTAACTTGCTTGGACTGTTCATATTCTGCTTAAAATGAACCAAGTTTTAGTGATTTGAAAAGATCGAGATGGGATTGCTTTGTCAGCACATCACTGTATCAAGACTGTTTCTCATTGCACATTGAGTTAAACTTGAGCCGTGTAGTGTAAGACCGAAACCGATGCTTTAAGCTTCTGATTGCATATGCATAGGCTTAGCTCGGTTGAAAAGTTAGGCAATGACAAGCTTTCAACCTCTCGCAATCACATGCTGAACTTAAACTTGTGTTATTGACCGCTGCAAATTCTCCGATAAATTCTGAAAACACAAGTCTATGTTTCATTCTATAGCATGATGATTGAACTTTGCTAGGGGTAGTTCACCTTGTATACATGTTTACCACTTATTTGACTTCCTGTCTATACATGTTCAGTGCTATTTTGATGGTGAAACCTCTTTCTAAACGGCTTAAAACTGCTCACCTGGGTTATGCTTTCATATTTCGTATTTGGTGATCAGTTTGCGCCTTTACTAGCACTTTTGCTTGTTGCTTAGAAGTCGGATCAGCACTCTTTAGAGCATTCATTCACTCTATCGATTATATACCTGAAGCTGCTAACATGCATTTTTGACTCATTTGCATTTGCTTGACTCCGATAGGCACAACTTATCTCTGTTTTCTCTTGATTGAACTCGTTTCCTTCTCTTTTGTTTGCAAATTGCCCCCAAGGGGGAGAATTTTTTCAAGGGGGAGTATGTCTTGATGTGGTGACAATTTGCAATTTATGCTTCACTTGCTGAGGGGGAGTACTTTGAGTGAAGGGGAGCTTTTCTGCTCTGCTCCGAGTCGGTTTTTATTTGGTATGGATCCTTCAGCTAGTTGTGTTGAGCCTCTGTGCCTCTGTCTTGAGGGACTAGCTGTTTTCACCATTTTGTTTTGGTGATTTTTGATTGGTATCGAGCTTTCAGCTAGTGGTGTTGAGCCCTTTCTGCCTCGTCTTGAGGACTAGCTTGATTCTGACTTGGTTGCATCGAGCCGTTGCCCATGTCATTGGGAACCAAGTCTTGTGCTCCGATTTTTGATCGAGTTTTGATCTTTGATCAGTTGTTGCTCCAATCTTTTGCTTGGTTGTGTCGAACCGTTGCCCATGTCTTTGGGGACCGAGCTTTGTTTATCTCGATTTGTTCTATTTCGGCCCTTCTCTTGGCTTTTGGACATCTCGAGTAAGTTTCCTTCTTCTACCTACTTCTATTTTCGTTTTCATTTTGTTTACGGTTACTATGAGTTGATGATGCACTCATCAAGGGGGAGATTGCGAACACAAGGTTGATATGTGCCCTTGTGGTTCCTTTACTGAGTGATGAGCGATCGGTCAACGGGCAACATGTCTCTTGACTGTGTTGATGTGCAGGTGTGGAGCTCAGAGACAGTGGTCGAATGTGAGGTGAAGGTCAAGTAGAGACGTGCTGTACTGATGGACCAGGAGCAGTGAAGGGCGGACGTGAGGCTTGGACTGATGGACCGGGAGACCTGACGACCAGCTGTGGCAGCTGGCACGTGGCATCGACGAGCAAGAGGACATGGGGATGTGTGGTGCATCGGCCAAGTCGGGAGGAAGGTGATGGCGTCGTGACACTTGGTGGGAGGCCGAGAAGGAAGGCGAATGCAGTGTGCCCAGCGTGGAGCCTCGACATGCTCTGGCATCAGTGCTGGAACTTGGGGTGTGCGAACCACATCCCATCTACGGCGCGGGTTTGGTAGTTGAGCCTCTAAAGACTACCCTCGACGGTTTCCGAGTTTGGGCCTCAAAACTCGGGGTGGCGGGTTTCCAAGTTTGGGCATCAAAACTCGGCGAGGATGGTTTCCAGGTTTGGGCCTCAAAACCTGGGCTCGCGGGTTCTGAGTTTGGGCCACAAAACTCAGCCGGAGGATAGGTTTCCCGGTTTCAGCCTCAAAACTGGGGGGAGGTCCAAAAAGGACGGTCGACACGTGGCGGCGTGGAGAGGCTGGCGCGGCGGCGAAGGTATCCACGAGGGAGGCACGACGGTCGACAGGGCGGCACGTGGCGGCATCCTGAGGCTTGCGTCGAAGCGAAGCTGAGGATGAGGAAGGCGCGTGGCCGTCGGATCGTCAATCAGCAGAGTTGGACCGGGATACCCCTAGGGTTGGCCGCTTCTGTAACACCCCTGGTGTTAAGCAACCCTAAATGCATAACTTGACATCTCATAAGCATGAAGCATTCTCATCTCATGTGCACTTTGTTTGTTAAGTGTCATTTCATGTGTTGGCATGCAATGTTATGCTTGGTGTGATGCTTGTTTGACTTGCCTTTGCAGTGTGTGAGTCTCCTAAGTAGTTGAACCTTGTTGAGGAGTCAGTTTGAAGCTAGGCTTGTGTTGGTCATTATGGCTAACCAAGTCACTAACCCTAGTTGCCTTAATAGAGCCCTAGGAGTCCTTTTGTTTGACTAACTGAGACCTCCTTGTTAGAAGCTTTGCATGGCTATGGGCCCTTAACCAAAAGTGTGTAGAATTTAGAGTAGAACAAAAAGTGTTTAAGGGCCAACTCATGAAAATGAGTTTAACAAGGTGTTTTAGGACCCACAAGGAAGAAATGGGGGAGTTTAGACTTAGCAAATTCTTCTAAGTCCTAACTGCCAAATCAGTTTCGCTGAGCAATCTTTGGAGCTTCCTGAGAGCAATCTAGGCCGAACCAAAGCTTGATCTTGTAACCAAAGTCGTAGTCGGTATGTAGCTCTACGCAATGGAACAAGTGGTTTAGCGTTTCATCGAGTGGATTAGGAGTTAATCATGCCCAAAATCCGGCCGTCAGTCGGCCATCAGAGCCTGAATCCAGCCGTCCTGTTTGAATCGGGCCGTGTCGTGCCGACCGAGCGCAAAATTCGCCCGCCGCGTGGCGCGCGCCGGCCGGGGATGCAGTGTTCGCGCGCGGCGTGGCGTGCACAAGGCCGCCTCGCCCCTGCCCGAAGCCGCACTCCCTCCATTCTGTCCCTCTCGCTCTCTCGCCGTCGCTCAAGCGGAAAGAAAGGGGGGGAAAACAGAGCGCCGCCGTTCGCCGTCGTTTGCCGCCGTCCAGCCGCCTCGCCGCAAGCCCAACCACCCACAAAGCTTCGCCGGGAGCCCCTGCGCCTCTTGCTACCCTTAGCAACCCATAGGAGACCCTAGACAAGTCCCGGGATGAGCCGCCGCCATGGCCGCCATGACCGCCGAGCTCGGTTCGCCGTGGCCGGCATCCTTCCTGTGGTTTCGCGTCGTCCTAGCTCACGTTCGAGGGTTAGGGAGGTTCGTAGAAGAGGTACAAGGTGACAGTTTGGCCAGTTAGGGTTTGGTGACTACGGTACGCCGCGCCCGCCATGTCCGCCATGACCGGCGAGCTCGGTCCGTCGTGGCCAACCCCCTTTCCGTGCCCGTCCGTTTGTCCTAGCTAGCGTTCGCGAGTCACCTTGAACCGTAGAAGACGTTGCAGGTGTCGGTTGAGCCGATTAGGGTTTGTTTGTGAGAGTACGCAATGTCCGCCATCCGCCATGGTCGCCGGAGTCGGCATGGCCGTGGTCGCGGGTGCTCGGAGTAGGAACCCTGGCTCCTGAGCCTCAGGTTAGGGTTGTGATGGTCGCCGAAGTAGAAATCGCGAGTTAGTTTGGCTCGGGATGAACGGAGCCGGCCGGCGTAGCTTGGCCGCGCCGCCGTGTCCGCCATGGTCGCCGGCGAGCTCGATTCGAGCATGCGCTGGGCCAGTGTGTGGTACCGTCGGGTGCGGAAGAAGGGGAGGAGTAGGGTGGTGGTGTTCGTTTCGCCGGGGAGGTCGCCGCCGGTGAGCTTCGCCGCGGTCAACCTTTCCCCTGCTTCGGTGTGACTGACCGGTGGGGTCGGTTTGACCAGGGGTCCCGCCAGTCAGTGGCTCGGGTCCCGGCTATCAGTGTCTTGGGTGCAATATCCTGGGTGCATGTAGCAGTTTAGGTTAAATAGGTTTTTCAGCGTTTTGTTAAATAGATTTCAGAAATGTTTGTTTAGCTTGCTTAATTCATATCTTGAGTTCTTTAAATGCTAAAATGGTGAAATAAGTTTTGTTAAGTTTGTTATGATGAATTCTATGAATGAAAAATATAATATGTTTAGTTTGTGCTAAAGTTATGTGTAGTTATATTTAATTCATGTTTAGGCTGAAATCTTGTTAAATGCATAGTAATCTGTGTATTGCTCAGAAAAATGTGATTCTTGTTTTGTTAGGTTTGTTTTGATGATTAGTTTCTGGGAAAAATATAACATGATGTTGTTCTGTGGAATATTTTATCCATAGCAATTAAAATGATAAAGTGTTGTTTTCTTGTTTATTTTGTAGTGATGAAAATATGAGAAGTTTGGACCTGATAATTTTTATACACTGCTCTTGTACTAAGAAGTTCAGTAGAAAATTGGGAAAATTGCTGTTTAACACTTTTTGCTAGGGTGTGTAGTTCAAAGCACCTTTTCATGGTAGAATTTGTCTTTTTCATAGAGAATGGAGTTTAAGTCCAAATGGGGTGAAATTTGGACAGAGGACTAGTTTGTGTGTTGTTAACTTCCAGTAATTTTTGTAGATTTTTCTAAAGCTGACTAGGATGGTTGCTGTTATAGGTTAGATTAAATGGATTTAATTCAGTAAGCAATTAAAAGGGAATCATTTAATTAAGGGAACTACTTGTTGTAGTAATTGTGAACCCTAATCAACTAATTGGGTAGGTTAACTATTTGGTTGGATGTTAAAGTCTTTTGTAATCACTAGTTGATGTTAACTACCTTGTTGAAGAGAACGCAGTAGATGACATGTGCTTATCTCCTGAGTTATCTTCGCAGATGACATGTGCTTATCTCCTGAGTTGTCTTGTTCCATGTTGCATCACCAGAGCATTCCATGTGCATTCATATTACTTATACGTGTTATGCTACATACAGGATCGGTAGTGGAGACCCAGAACCTGCCATCGGAGGAGCCGTGCCCGGAGGAGACTCAGGACCAGAGGACCGAAGAAGAAGGTGTCGAGGACTTGCCTGAGAGCCTCGACCATCGTCCCTCTGACTTTGAACGAGGCAAGCCCCGGAGCATCCCACTCCTACGGTTTGCAAATGCAATTACGAATTAACCTGATATGTTTGTTGCATTAGGTTATAGGAGTTGAATGATACCGTTGATGCATTAACTACTTACCCCTTGTCCACTTGCAATTACTATCTTGATATCCCTGTTAAGTCTAGGTCCGCTTATGCTTAGCCTGCTTAGACCGGTAAAAGTTGGGTGATTTCCTCTCTCCTGTATATAGGTGGATACTGATCATGACTAGCCTGGTGCTATCATGGAAATAACCATGTGATAATTAATCTGAGACCGGGCGGGATGTAATAGCAGCAGGACATGGGTTCTGTGTGCTAATAGTCTCCCGTCTGTGTCGATTAGGACCCGACGAAGGCACACCTCAGTTATTTTGAACGCGTCAATCACTTAACAGAGTAGGTCTGAGTACCTCCCATGATGCCGAGTAGGGCTATTCGAGCCGGTGATGGAGATGTTGACGCCTAACACCCAGGGCCTTACATGTACCGTGGGCAACTATTCTGAGCGACCTGGCATGGTCCGTGGACAGGCATGGCCCGATTGACCTGGCATGACCGTGGGCAGTTATAGCTTGAGCGACCTGGCATTGAGATAACCCCCGGTGTAGAAGGTCCCATGACCGTCCCGCGCGTTGTGTTCTCGAATTTTCTGAAGTGGCCGCCGACGGCTGCCTGGCAAGGTGTGATCGGGCGAGTGTGCGACATTTTATCCCCAGCTGGTAGGAATCGATTATAATCGCCATCGCTCCTGGTTAGTGAGTAACTTGACTGGGCATGTGTTACCGTAGTAACTTATGGAACTAAAGATGGTTATGGTTCGGAATCTGAAAGGCTATTGATGAAATAGTCATTTTTGCTTGAATAAGTAGTCAAGTGCTTGCTCTAGATCAGGTGCAAATCTAGTTAATCAGGTTGATTACATAAAATTGACTGCTAGTACTCTAATGATATTTATGTATTAATAAAATGCTTTTATGCAAAAAGGTAAGTACAGCCAACCCCAGATACAGCCTTGCATACTCCTTGGTGTCATTTATTTCTGGTTGTGACGGGTAAGTCTAGCTGAGTACCTTCTCGTACTCAGGGTTCTGTCCCTTGTTGTTGCAGATGGGCAATGCTTCTATGGCTATTGCGAGAACTGTCTGTACCCCGTCGAGGGTGGTGACTAGACCAGGGGCATGGTCGACTCTTATTCTCTCCTGATGCTTTTGTGGACTGATCAGGCATGGCACCGTATTGTGAACCGAGAACTTATGTTCAAAACTATGTTGCTTCCGCTTTCGAAATTCGAACTATGGTTTGTAATAACTGCTGAACTCTGATGTATTTGAATTATGTGCGAACTGAATGTACCTCGTGGACATGTACGCTAATCTATTACGGTCTTGGCTAAAGTTGAATGATTTTGAAATCCTTCGAGATTTCCGGACTACCGGGTTTGTACGAGCTTAAGTACCTCTAATCTCTGTGAAAGCGGGGATTTGGTGCTTAATCTGGTATAAATTGGTCGGTTCTGTCACAGCTGGCATCGGAGCATGATTGGCGTTACTGTTCATGAGTGTATTTGAAAAACGTATTTTCAAACCAAAATTTTCTTTGCAAAAACTTATAAGCTATAATAGGGTTTGAAAAATCTTATAAATGAAGATTAAGGTGTGCCAATGATCAAGTCCTTATGCCCAGTAGGTTTCTAGGTGGCTATATAAGTACTAACTTGGGGGTTGTGCATCATATTTAAATTCTGTTGTTTCTGTCGTCCATACGACAAGGGTGAAATTGTATGGGTGCTATTCTTTGGAATAGTAATGTATGGATCAATTGCCTCTACGCCAAGGTAACAAGTGAGTTGTGAGAGCATGATTGGACAACCGCCAATCTAGGGGAGTGCTTGAATGGTACCGACATGTATACCTGTTACACACAAGTATATGTGAAAGTATTGATTGTGGGAGTAATATTATTCTGATGGGTGCATATACTACTTACATGTATACTGGGTGTGCACCTGAGTTAGTATTAGATTTAATTTCTGCAATGCATGGTTTTCATACTGTGGGCATGGCTGAAGTGATTTTCTGCAGGTACACTAACTTGCGAACCTATAGTACGTCTAGTTAACGCTATGAGTGATCGTGTATGCCACCGTCTAGCCGTTAGATTGATAGACAGTGAGGACGTATGTACGTGCATGCATCATGATCATATAACCTTGCATTAATCTTACTTCCTTCCTTATGATTATCCGTCCCGTTTTTCTAATAAAAGTTGTTCTCTAACTAATGAAAATTATGGGTGGGTAAACTTCTTACAGATGGCCCGTACCAAGCGCATAGCTCGTAAGTCAACTGGAGGCAAGAGGCCTAATTACATGTTAGGGCCATGGACCGCGGAAGGATCGGAGGACTTCTTGGATGAGTTCGGCATGCCTACCATCCTTTGGAGGGTATTGCACTTGGTGGGGTACCAGGAGGGCCAGGAGCCCCAGTACGACTGGCACCGTGTGCAGTTTTCGGAGGATCGCCACATGTACACGGTGGAGGTTGACGTGCCTAGCCGTGATGACCAGGATCACGTCTGGTGCCGCCGGGTGTTCGCGTTGCAGGGGAGGACCCCATGGGATGGGGCCAACAGAGTTGCTTACACTGTTCTCCGGGACATTATGGAGGACCATCCGGAGGTTGTTGCCCAAGCTACAGCTAGCATCTTCCCGACAGCAGATCCTTATCAATCAGTGTGGCGTCAGCCAGGAGCCGCAGTTCTTGTGGCCAGTTCGCTTTAGAGGGAGCATTGTGCTGGACCAGCAGGGAGTGCTATGGCCGCTCTCATGGCTACTTACGGATGCCTATCGTGTAGCTATGACCATCTGGATCATATCCTTAGTGAGGAGATGGCTACACAGCATCACAGGCAGGAGGAGCATGCTACAGAGATAGATCTCCTCACCACACAGCTAGCTCACCTGACTGTGGAGAGGGACCAGGCGCTTCAGAGAGAGCAGGAGACCGCTCATCAGCTCTGTGTTCAGCAGTAGCCGACTACCTTCTTAGCCTTGATCATGAGGGAGACTGAGGAGTCGCTTCGAGGTGTGTGTATCGAGGGCATACGTGCTTCAGAGGAGAACAGGCTGTTGAGGTTGCGAGTAGGAGACCTCGAGCTGCAACTTCACCACCTGCAGGACTACAATGACCGTCTGCACGAGGAGATCCACCGTAGGGAGAATGAGAGGAATCCCATCTTTCCACAGGAGGACCCGGATCCGAGTAGCTCTTCTAGTAGTTCTTCAGATATGTCCAGTGAGGATGGCGACGTTGGTGACATCGCTAGAGAGTAGTCTAGATCGTATGTTAGAGCCTAGTGATCTGTTGTGTGTGTTGACAAGCCCGATCTTTTGCTTTTGTATGGGCTGGATGTAAGCATGAGTAGTGAACTCTTATGTGCATGTGATGCGAGACCTCGGAAAGTCCCAAATGTATGGGCAAAACTATGGATGTTTATGTTGGCTTTTGCATGATATGTATTAAGCGATCTATTATGTGATGCTGCGATGTGGATTGAAATTTATTGTGCCTCTGTGATTGTTTGGCGAATTCATTTTCTGAATAAATTCATTAGGCATGATCTATTGTTCTCTATAGTAATTGCAACTCCGCCTAATGATCACTTGCTATTAATACATGCAGATGATGACAACTCGTAGTGGAGCTGGCGGTAGTGGTGGAAACGAGGACCCCAGGGACAACCGCAATCCACCACCTCCTCCACCAGCCACTCCCGAGTAGCTTTTCGCTCAGTTCCTGGGAAGCCAGCGCAACATTGAAGCTTTACTGCGTGAGAATTTGGCGCACGGTCAACAACGCCTAGAGCCAAATCAATATAGCTCTTTCAAGGATTTCTTGGATACTAGACCACCCATTTTCAAGGAAGCTACTGAACCTTTAGAGGCAGAAGAATGGTTGCATACTTTGGAACAGAAGTTTCGTTTGCTCAGGCTCACAGAAGAACTCAAGGCAGAGTATGCCGCGCATCAGCTGCAGGGGCCAGCCGGGATTTGGTGGGGGCATCATCGCACCACCTATCCTGCCAATGTTCCTGTTACTTGGAGGATATTCACTGAAGCCGTTCGGGGGCACTACATTCCGCCAGGCCTGACCCAGATGAAAGTGGCAGAATTCATGAGTCTGACACAAGGGACTCGATCTGTCACCGAGTACCATCATGTGTTTAACTCCTTGTCTCGCTATGCTCCAGACTTCATGGACACGGAGGCTAAAAAGATTGCTAGTTTCAAAAGAGGTTTGAATACCAAAATGGGAATGTCTGTGGGGACATCTTCTCGTACAGTTGTCAATGACTTCATCAGTGATTCCTTGATCCAGGAGAATCACAACAATAAGCATGCTGCAAGTAAGGCCCGGAAGAGGACCTTTGATTCAGGACCATCTCAACCTAGGGGACCACCAGCTCAACGAACCCAGTATCGACCACCAGCGTCGGGGGCACGTTTTAGGCCGCCGCAAAAGAAGGGTCAGCCGCAAGCTCAGCGCAATCAAAGGCCATACAAGATAGCTGCTAACCAAGCTCGTGGAGGTCAGGGCAGGTCAACCGGAGGGAAACCTTTAGTTCGGGGACCCTGTTACAAATGCAACCAAGAGGGACACTTCGCAAGATATTGCCCTCACTCAAAGAAGCAGCAAGCTAGCTATCCCGCACGTCTGCACAACATGACCGCTGAAGAAGCTCGTTCTGGAGAGCCCATGACTGCCGGTATGTGTCTTGTTAACCACCATCCTGCAGTTGTTTTATTTGATACTGGATCATCACATTCATTCATGAGCAAAGCATTTGCACAAAAACATAATCAAGAGGTGTCTGAAATGGATTATGGGTTTCGCGTAAGCTCCGTGGGGAGTAGCGTGTTGTCTAGGCAGATGGTTTGTAATGCAACCATCGACATTGGAGGTCACAAATTCGGAGCTAATTTAGTAGTTTTGCCAGGACTAAGTATGGATGTAGTCCTAGGGATGAGTTGGATGAGCATGTGGAATGCGGTGTTAGACACTGCCAATAGGATTCTTACCTTATCTGATGGAAGGACAAATACGAAGCTACACATCTCTCTTCCTCGAGGTGCTGACTTTGTTGATTTATCTTGCACTTTATCTATAGAAGATCTGTCCAAAATCCCAGTCGTCCGAGACTTTCCGGATGTTTTCCCAGATGAATTACCAGGATTACCGCCCAAGCGGGCAGTGGAATTTGCAATTGAGTTGTTACCTGGAACTGCACCAATCGCTAGAAGACCTTACCGTATGCCGCCCAATGAATTAGCTGAACTTAAAACCCAAATTAAGGAACTTCTGGACAAAGGGTTCATTCAACCTAGTATATCCGAGTGGGGTTGCCCAGCATTGTTTGTCAAAAAGAAGGATAAGTCACTACGTATGTTTGTGGATTATTGGCCGCTCAATGCCGTAACTGTCAAGAACAAGTATCCTTTGCCACGAATAGATATTCTGTTTGGCCAGTTATCCAGAGCCAAGGTGTTTTCCAAGATCGATTTGAGGTCAGGTTATCACGAGATTAGGATTCGACCACAGGATATCCCAAAAACTGCTTTCTCGACCAGATATGGATTATATGAGTATCTTGTCATGTCTTTTGGGTTGACAAATGCCCCAGCATACTTCCATGAGTTTGATGAATTCGGTGTTTATGCCGGAGCTAGATAAGTTTGTAGTGGTGTTCATTGATGACATTCTAGTATACTCTGAAAACCCGGACGATCATGCGGAGCATTTAAGGGTTGTTTTGACGAGGCTCCGGGTACATAAACTTTATGCTAAGTTTAGCAAATGTGAGTTTTGGTTGAAGCAAGTACAATTTCTTGGTCACATCCTGTCAGAAGAAGGAATCTCTCGGGACCCCAGTAAGGTACAAGAAGTGATGGATTGGGAAGCTCCTACTTCAGTTGGTGAAATTTGGAGTTTTCTTGGATTAGCAGGATACTATCGTCGTTTCATTCCTGACTTCTCTAAGATTGCCAAACCAATGACAAGTTTGCTCCAGAAGGATCAGAAGTTTGAATGGACAGAGAAGTGTGAAATAGCTTTCCGTACCTTGCGGAAACTATTGACCACTGCTCCTGTCTTAGCTCAACCAGACATCGAGAAGCCTTTTGATGTCTTTTGTGATGCATCGAAGGTTGGATTAGGTTGCGTTCTTATGCAAGAAGGCAGAGTGATTGCTTATGCTTCACAACAATTGAGGAAACATGAGATTAACTATCCTACATATGATTTAGAGTTAGCCGCTGTGGTGCATGCTCTGAAGATCTGGAGACATTATCTGCTTGGTAACGTCTGTAATATGTACACCGATCACAAAAGTCTCAAGTATATCTTCACTCAACCTGAACTGAATATGATGCAGAGAAGATGGCTTGAACTAATTAAGGATTACAATCTACAGATACATTATCATCCAGGGAAAGCAAATGTAGTTGCCGACGCTTTGAGTCAGAAATCACACTGCAACAATTTGAGGTTACAACCAGAAGACGAGTTTAGTCTCGTACACCCTGTGATTCTGCACAATACCGAGCTGCAAGGCACCTTAGTTGATCAGATTCTTGAAGGGCAGAAAATAGACAAGGGAATTTATCATATCAAGGAAAGGCTGAAGACCGCGACTGAACCAGTAAAACATTTTCGAGTTGATGATAAGGGAGTGTTATGGTTTGACCAGCGCTTAGTGGTGCCTAAGGACAGAGAACTCAAGAATCGGATCATGGATGAAGCTCATCTATCCAAATTGTCTATTCATCCTGGAAGCACGAAGATGTATCAAGATTTGCGTCCAAGGTTCTGGTGGACCAAAATGAAGAAAGAGATTGCCGCGTACGTAGCCAGATGCGACACGTGTTGTCGAGTAAAAGCTATTCACATGAAGCCAGCTGGAACACTTCAACCGTTACCAATACCCGAGTGGAAATGGGAAGAAATAGGTATGGATTTCATCACCGATTTGCCAACCACCCAGAAAGGAAATGACTCAATTTGGGTGATAATTGATCGTCTTACCAAGACTGCTCATTTTGTTCCAGTCAAAACCTATTATCAAGCACCGGACTATGCAGAGATTTACATCAATCAAATCGTTCGACTACATGGTATACCCAGAGTTATAGTTTTGGATCATCGACCGCAGTTTACTGCACCATTCTGGGAGAAACTTGAAAAAGAATTAGGCACAAAGCTAATCCGTAGTTCTGCCTATCATCCCCAAACATCAGGACAAACCGAAAGAGTGAATCAAGTTTTAGAGGACATGTTGAGAGCCTGTGTGATTTCGGCGAAAGAATCGTGGGAGAAATGGTTACCTTTAGCTGAATTTGCATATAACAATGGCTATCAAGAAATCATACAGATGGCACCTTTTGAAGCTCTTTATGGTAGAAGGTGCAGGACATCGGTGAACTGGGTTGAACCGGGAGAACGTAGGTACTATGGAATTGATTTCGTTAACGAAACTGAAGAACAAGTTAGGACAATCCAACAACATATGGTAGCTGCGCAGTCTCGACAAAAGAGCTATGCAGACAAGAGGAGAAAACCGCTTGAATTTAACGAAGGCGATTATGTGTATCTGAAAGTGTCGCCCATGAAAGGTGTCAGACGCTTCGGCGTGAAAAAGAAGTTAGCGCCAAGATTTGTGGGACCTTACAGGATCGTGGAAAGGAGGGGAGAAGTAGCTTATCAGCTACAGCTACCTGAACACTTGAAGGCTATATTTCCTGTATTCCATGTGTCACAATTAAGGAAATGTCTTCGAGTTCCGAAAGAAGAGGTGCAACCGGCCAATATCAAGTTGCAGTCCGATCTCACCTATTCAGTCAAGCCGTGCCGGGTACTCGATGAAAAAGAAAGAATAACTCGCGGGAGAATAGTAAAGCTATACAAAGTGTCTTGGAGTGAGCAAGACGACTGAGATGCCACTTGGGAAACGGAAGACTATCTAAAGGAGGTGTACCCACACTTTTATAAGACCTGGTTAGTAACTTAAATCTCGGGACGAGATTCTTTTAAGGAGGGGAGGGCTGTAACACCCCTGGTGTTAAGCAACCCTAAATGCATAACTTGACATCTCATAAGCATGAAGCATTCTCATCTCATGTGCACTTTGTTTGTTAAGTGTCATTTCATGTGTTGGCATGCAATGTTATGCTTGGTGTGATGCTTGTTTGACTTGCCTTTGCAGTGTGTGAGTCTCCTAAGTAGTTGAACCTTGTTGAGGAGTCAATTTGAAGCTAGGTTTGTGTTGGTCATTATGGCTAACCAAGTCACTAACCCTAGTTGCCTTAATAGAACCCTAGGAGTCCTTTTGTTTGACTAACTGAGACCTCCTTGTTAAAAGCTTTGCATGGTTGTCGGCCCTGAACCAAAAGTGTGTAGAATTTAGAGTAGAACAAAAAGTGTTTAAGGGCCAACTCATGAAAATGAGTTTAACAAGGTGTTTTAGGACCCACAAGGCAGAAATGGGGGAGTTTAGACTTAGCAAATTCTTCTAGGTCCTAACTGCCAAATCAGTTTCGCTGAGCAATCTTTGGAGCCTTCCTGAGAGCAATCTAGGCTGAACCAAAGCTTGATCTTGTAACCAAAGTTGTAGTCGGCATGTAGCTCTACTCAATGGAACAAGTGGTTTAGCATTTCATCGAGTGGATTAGGAGTTAATCACGCCCAAAATCCGGCCGTCAGTCGGCCATCAGAGCCTGAACCCAGCCGTCCGGTTTGAATCGGGCCGTGTCGTGCCGACCGCGCACAGGATTCGCCCGCCGCTTGGCGCGCGCCGGCCGGGGATGCCGCGTTCGCGCGTGGCGTGGCGTCCACAAGGCTGCCTCGCCCCTGCCCGAAGCCACACTCCCTCCATTTTGTCCCTCTCGCTCTCTCGCCGTCGCTCAAGCGGAAAGAAAGGGGGGAAAACAGAGCGCCGCCGTTCGCCGTCGTTTGCCGCCGTCCAGCCGCCTCGCCGCAAGCCCAACCACCCACAAAGATTCGACGTGAGCCTCCGCGCCTCTTGCTACCCTTAGCACCCCATAGGAGACCCTAGACAAGTCGTGGGATGAGCCGCCGCCATGGCCACCATGACCGCCGAGCTCGGTTCACCGTGGCCGGCCTCCTTCCCGTGGTTTCGCATCGTCCTAGCTCACGTTCGAGGGTTAGGGAGGTTCGTAGAAGAGGTACAAGGTGACGGTTTGGCCGGTTAGGGTTTGGTGACCGTGGTACGCCGCGCCCGCCATGTCCGCCATGGCCGGTGAGCTCGGTCCGCCGTGGACAACCCCCTTTCCGTGCCCGTCCGTTTGTCCTAGCTAGCGTTCACGAGTCGCCTTGAACCGTAGAAGACGTTGGAGGTGTCGGTTGAGCCGATTAGGGTTTGTTTGTGAGAGTACGCCGCGTCCGCCGTCCGCCATGGTCGCCAGAGTCAGCATGGCCGTGATCGCGGGTGCTCGGAGTAGGAACCCTGGCTCCTGAGCCTCGGGTTAGGGTTGTGAAGGTCGCCGGAGTAGAAATTGCGAGTTGGTTTGGCTCGGGATGACCGGAGCCGGCCGGCGTAGCTTGGCCGCGCCGCCGTGTCCGCCATGGTCGCCGGCGAGCTCGATTTGAGCATGCGCTGGGCCGGTGTGTGGTATCGTCGGGTGCGGAAGAAGTGGAGGAGTAGGGTGGTGGTGTTCGTTTCGCCGGGGAGGTCGCCGTCGGCGAGCTTCGCCGCGGTCAACCTTTCCCCTGCTTCGGTGTGACTGACCGGTGGGGTCGGTTTGACCAGGGGTCCCGCCAGTCAGTGGCTCGGGTCCCGGCTGTCAGTGTCTTGGGTGCAATAGCCTGGGTGCATGTAGCAGTTTAGGTTAAATAGGTTTTTCAGCGTTTTGTTAAATAGATTTCAGAAATGTTTGTTTAGCTTGCTTAATTCATATCTTGAGTTCTGTAAATGCTAAAATGGTGAAATAAGTTTTGTTAAGTTTGTTATGATGAATTCTATGAATGAAAAATATAATATGTTTAGTTTGTGCTAAAGTTATGTGTAGTTATATTTAATTCATGTTTAGGCTGAAATCTTGTTAAATGCATAGTAATCTCTGTATTGCTCAGAAAAATGTGATTCTTATTTTGTTAGGTTTGTTTTGATGATTAGTTTTTGGGAAAAATATAACATGATGTTGTTCTGTGGAATATTTTAGCCATAGCAATTAAAATGATAAAGTGTTGTTTTCTTGTTTATTTTGTAGTGATTAAAATATGAGGAGTTTGGACCTGATAATTTTTATACACTGCTCTTGTACTAAGAAGTTCAGTAGAAAATTGGGAAAATTGTTGTTTGACACTTTTTGCTAGGGTGTGTAGTTCAAAGCACCTTTTCATGGTAGAATTTGTCTTTTTCATAGAGAATGGAGTTTAAGTCCAAATGGGGTGAAATTTGGACAGAGGACTAGTTTGTGTGTTGTTAACTTCCAATAATTTTTGTAGATTTTTCTGAAGCTGTCTAGGATGGGTTGCTGTTATAGGTTAGATTAAATGGATTTAATTCAGCAAGCAATTAAAAGGGAATCAATTAATTAAGGGAAATGCTTGCTGTGGTAATTGTTTACCCTAATCAACTAATTGGGTAGGTTAACTATTTGGTTGGATGTTAAAGTCTTTTGTAATCACTAGTTGATGTTAACTACCTTGTTGAAGAGAACGCAGTAGATGACATGTGCTTATCTCCTAAGTTATCTTAGCAGATGACATGTGCTTGTCTCCTGAGTTGTCTTGTTCCATGCTGCATCACCAGAGCATTCCATGTGCATTCATATTACTTATACGTGTTATGCATCATACAGGATCGGTAGTGGAGACCCAGAACCCGCCACCGGAGGAGCCGTGCCCGGAGGAGACTCAGGACCAGAGGACCGAAGAAGAAGGCGTCGAGGACCTGCCTGAGTGCCTCGACCAACGTCCCTCCGACTTTGAACGAGGCAAGCCCCAGAGCATCCCACTCCTACAGTTTGCAAATGCAATTACGAATTAACCTGATATGTTTGTTGCATTAGGTTATAGGAGTTGAGTGATACCGTTGATGCATTAACTGCTTACCCCTTGTCCACTTGCAATTACTATCTTGATATCCCTGTTAAATCTAGGTCCGCTTATGCTTAGCTTGCTTAGACCGGTAAAAGTCGGGTGATTTCCTGTCTCCTACATATAGGTGGATACTGATCATGACTAGCCTGGTGCTATCATGGAAATAACCATGTGATAATTAATCTGAGACCGGGCGGGATGTAGGAGCAGCAGGACATGAGTACTGTGTGCTAATAGTCTCCCGTTTGTGTTGATTAGGACCCAATGAAGGCACACCTCAGTCATTTTGAATGCGTCAATCACTTAACGGAGTAGGTCTGACTACCTCCCGTGAAGCCGAGTAGGGCTATTCGAGCCAGTGATGGAGATGTTGACGCCTAACACCTAGGGCCTTACATGTACCGTGGGCAACTATTCTGAGCGACCTGGCATGGTCCGTGGACCGGCAAGGCCTGATTGACCTGGCATGACCGTGGGCAGTTATAGCTTGAGCGACCTGGCATTGAGATAACCCCTGGTGTAGAAGGGCCCATGACCGTCCTGCGCGTTGTGTTCTCAAATTTCCTGAAGTGGCCGCCGACGGCTGCCTGTCAAGGTGTGATCGGGCGAGAGTGCGACATTTTATCCCCAGCTGGTAGGAATCGATTATAATCGCCATCGCTCCTGGTTAGTGAGTAACTTGACTGGGCATGTGTTACCGTAGTAACTTATGGAACTAAAGATGGTTATGGTTCGGAATCTGAAAGGCTATTGATGAAATAGTCATTATTGCTTGAATATGTAGTCAAGTGCTTGCTATAGATCAGGTGCAAATCTAGTTAATCAGGTTGATTACATAAAATTGACTGCTAGTACTCTAATGATATTTATGTATTAATAAAATGCTTTTATGCAAAAAGGTAAGTACAGCCAACCCCAGATACAGCCTTGCATACTCCTTGGTGTCATTTATTTCTGGTTATGACGGGTAAGTCTAGCTGATTACCTTCTCGTACTCAGGGTTCTGTCCCTTGTTGTTGCAGATGGGCAATGCTTCTACGGCTATTGCGAGAACTGTCTGTACCCCGTCGAGGGAGGTGACTAGACCTAGGGCATGGTCGACTCTTATTCTCTCCTGATGCTTTTGTGGACTGATCTGGCATGGTACCGTATTGTGAACCGAGAACTTATGTTCAAAACTATGTTGCTTCCTCTTTCAAAATTTGAACTATGGTTTGTAATAACTGTTGAACTCCGATGTATTTGAATTATGTGCGAACTGAATGTACCTCATGGACATGTACGCTAATCTATTACGGTCTTGGCTAATGTTGAATGATTTTGAAATCCTTCGAGATTTCCGGACTACCGGGTTTGTACGAGCTTAAGTACCTGTAATCTCTGTGAAAGCGGGGATTTGGTGCTTAATCTGGTATAAATTGGTCGGTTCTGTCACAGCTTCGCTCTTGTATGTAGGGGTAGACGAGGACTACTGTTATTAGGCTACAAATAAGAGAGGCGCCCCTCCTCTCTCTCTCTATCCTGGCAGCCATTTGTTCCTGAGCTCTCTCTCTCTAGCCCCCGCTTAGGTTCTAATCATACCTCGCTGCCTGTGATCCGCAGAGACGGTGAATCATACCTCTGTGTATTTGGATTTTGCGGAAACGAGACCGTAATCTAGTTGTCTCCTTGTGTGGAGGAGTTTCGGCTGGAATTGAGATCGATTCACGTTTTGTGTTTGTGTTCTTCGGGTTTTGGTTTTTCCTCTCCCGGAGATTTGCCTCGTTCTCCCTCTCCGTGAGATGATTTTCGATTCCACTTGAATCAGTTGGTTCTAGGTCGTGAGCTCCTTCTTTCCACCAAAGGATTTCTCCTCTAACCTCACGATTCCATAGATCGGGCTGAAATCACGTTCGTTCTTCGTTTTTCCCCCTTTCCGGTGTTCTTCGGATTACTCTCGATTGACTTGGTTTGGTGTGATGATTTCTTAGGATTAGCACCCCAATACGTAGAGAAACACCTAGGAGGAATTTGATCGTAGCCCCTTTCGATTTGGTGAAGTTTGATTCGATTTTGTGTTTGAGTCAGGCAGTTTTTGTGCTTTCTATGTAGTGGCGGACAGTCCGCGCCCTGACGGCGGACAATCCACGCATCGGGTCAGTCAGGCGCAGCCCCCTGACTGTTCACTGTCGAGTGAACGGCGGACAGTCCGTAGTACAAACCCGCGGACAGTCCGGGACCTGTCCAGCAGACTTGCAGAACAGTTCGGTTTCTGTAGATTTGCCGGCGGACAGTCCGACACCTAGGCGCGGACAGTCCGGGGTTCTATGGCGGATAGTCCGCGAATCTGCAGACTGTGCAGTTTTGTTTTGGGGCTTTGGCACTTGGTTTTGGGTGTTCTCCGGGGGTTCCGCTGTACCACTAGAACATCTCCTAGGGTATCCACCTATTCGTAGGTCGTGAACTCTCCGGTTGTCTCAAGCCTTTGCCTTTGGGGTGATTTTCTGGGACAAGGGCCATGTATTTCACAAGTTGAAATTTGAGGCTCCCATTCACCCCCCCCCCTCTGGTCGCCAATCCGGTCCTTCAGGTCTACATCCGATGAAGTGCGGTATCTAATATGTGCGCTTGCAGATTTTTCTCTTGTGTTCTGATAACATACCTAAGCCTTTCTAGCGTCGTTGCCAAGGTTAGGGCTTATCTCTACTCTTGGTAGCGACGGTAGTAATTTTCAACAAGCATTTCTGGCACAGTTGCCGGGGAACGGTCGAGAGTTGATCTTATGTTTGCTTAAACTTGTAATCATACTTTTATATTTTCCTTTTTTGTCCTAGTCTTTTCATCATTTTTGTGTTCATTCTTATGAATGTTGTTTTTGAATTCCACTCTTATCTATCACTACCCCCATGAGCGCAAGTTATAACCAGTAGAAACCTTAGATGCTATCATGACACCTAGTTATGTGCCACGCCTACATTTTGGGAATATTCTGTTATGGGAACATTCCTTCTTGGGAGTCTGCATTTTAGACAACTAGAATAATCTCTTGGCTCATTGTGGGATGATTTTAATAGCCTCATCATGTAATCCATTAATGTTGCCATTAGAGAATGTTCCTCTATTTTGTGTGCTAGTGAGCAAGGTTTATGTTTCACTATATTACTAGAAAAGCCCCCTTGTTCTAGTTTTCTGACCAACTCCCTAAGGAAGCTTATACCACCCGAACTTGAGTGTTCACCTTTTGTTGCACTATCCTTGTGTAATGAGCATAGAAATATAATTGTGAAAATATTCCTTTGGGTATTCTTGTGACTAACCTTTCCAGGTCTGGAGCAGAAAAGAACGAAGGAATGACAAACATAAGGTATGTCCAACCAATCATCATGCAACATTAAATTACATTCATCCTTGTTAACGCTGGTTATCCATCGAAATTAAAGGATAAATAAATAAGAAAAGGGCATGAATTCAATCACAAATAAAGGTTTAGGGTTTTAATTGACAATATTCCATGAGTTTTGATGAATTGTGATTCTGTAGAGACTAAATAGGAAAACCAGCACTGATTACTTCTCCTAGAAGGAAACCGACGGTAGATTACTCCACCGCCAAGTCAGGAATTCTCCAGAAGACTCCAGACGACACCAGAGGACTCCACGAGGCGGGGCACCCGAGACCCCGATAGGTGGAACCGATCGGTCTAGTTGGCCCACCAGTCGGTTGGGTCACGGGCCCCCACGCCTCTGCCTTCTGGAACCTTCCTCTACCGACCCCGAGGACTCATCTTAGCCCTATGTGAAGTCAGTTTGATCTAACGGTCGTGGTTGATCCCTTAGGGCTATATAAACAGGCCCCAGGCCCCAAGGAAGATCAAGTCTCTCTTCCGAAAAGTCTACGCCTCATTCAGAAACCCTAGAAGAAGACTTCAAGAGCCAGCTTTCAAGTAGAAGACTAGTTACCCCTCTAGTTTAGGTTTAGAACCTAGTCTTACACTAGAACTAGAAGAGAGAGAGAGAGAGAGAGAGAGAGAGAGAGAGAGAGGAAGAGATCAAGAAGGAGCTCCGGCCTGTCGGATCAACTTCTTCATCTTGTACCTGTACATTCAAGTTCATCTTCAACTTGCTTCAGCGATTGTTTTGGTAATCAACGTCTATATTTAAGTTTGAGCCATTGTTCTTATTATTCTTAAGGTTTATGACTCTCCTTTGAGTACTTTAATTCTAGGTTGCTCTAGAGTTAGAGTAGTTTGATAGTGTAAGCATGGTGCTTAGACTTGATAGCTCATAATGCCTCCTATAACGCCGGTAGTAGTGGTTGTTCGCAAGGGTGACTCTTATAGCCTTGTTGATTCTTCTATAGTCCACTTACCCGTGTGTAGGCTCAGTAGGATTATACATTTGCATAAAAGACTCATACTCTGTTTGTGACCTTTTATGGCAACTTCCCCACTAAGAATAATATAAACATATCACTCTTAAATTGGAATCAGACAGCCTTAATGATCCCCTCTATACTTCTAGATTCTCCGTCCTTGTTAGCTACTCAGGGGTTAGACTTTAAGACTTAACACTATCCGTTCCTTTGGGTTCGATATTAAAACTGGGTTACTCCAGTGAAGTGCTACATCGGTAGATTTTATCTGTGCGCTTGCAGATAAAGTAGAGTGTCTGTTAATTTATACCAACAAGCATTTCTGGTGACATTGCCGGGGAATGGTAGATCATCTTAAGTCTTAGTTTAACCTTGTAATTATACTTTTATCTTTTTCCTTTTGTCCCAGTCTTTTCATCATTTTTGTGTTCATTCTTATGAATGTTGTTTTTGAATTCCACTCTTATCTATCACTACCCCATGAGCGCCTATCATAACATCTGGTTATTAGCTACGCCTACCTTTCCACTGCACTTCCTTCTGTAATGAGCATAAAAATGTAATTATGAAATTATTCCTTCGGGTATTCTTGTCACAAACCTTTCCGGATCTAGAGCAGAAAAGAACGAAGGAACAACAAACACAAGGTATGCCCAACCAATCACCATGTAACATTGAATTACATTCATCCAATCTTGATTTGCAAAATCCATGCTTGGGGAATAGACTTTCTAAAAGCATCTCTTGCCATGTGGCTATGTTGGTTATCCCTACCTTTAAGATATGCTCATATACTAATCATGCTCTTTCATCATCATCTGTATAAATCTCTATAATACTTTCATGCTACCCTCATTCGCTATATTATATGTTTAGGTTTGGAGTACTTTCATACATCTCTTAAATTAAGCATGGTGCCTAGTTTAGGAGTGGTGATCTTGCTTTCAAAGGCTTTTAATTTAACCAATTAAGTTAAAATGCCTTCCTAGATCAAATTAGACATGGTGTCTAGGTTGATTTCTGAGCCGATAGTATGCTATAGTGGATGTTGGATATTTTGTTGGACTAACCCCTACAGGGAAACTTTCAATATCAATTTGGGAAAGTCCAGGAGATGAACTCACACTGGAGATGAAGCAAGGCGTACAATGAACTTCAACAACTCTTGCACAATGAAGACTCAGCTCATTCATCATGGATGAAAGAACTGTGAGTATCAAAGTTTATTTATTTTGTCTTCTACTGCAAGTTATCTTTTGCCTTGAATCATGTTAAAGTGCAGCCAACACATAAAATACTAGTCTATGCTAAAATAATCCTAAAACATCTTTTTATTAGCATAGGTGCAAAATACATAAGTTGTGGATAATAACCCATGCTTCAAATTCTTGCAATCCTTCGGGTATATGTCCACTAACATTACGTGGGAGAGAAATTTTGTTCATCCATGGTTTGGTCTGAACATTGAAGATCCAAAACTCAAACCATAGACACACAAACCTACTCTCAGATCACAAATGGTGCTAGCCTAGCTTTGAGTCTTGCTTGAGCGTTGATGATAAACAGGATGCAACTTACCTCATATAAGATAACCTATGCCTGCAACCATCATTGCCCAAGACATCAAGACAAGAAGTGGGGAGTTATCTTTTCTTCTAATCAAGACCTAGCTTGGGAGACAAGATGGTACGACTACAACAATAACAAGATCTACAAATCCAACACATGAACATGTTGTTTGGGAATCCATCTACATCACAAGCCAGCCTGAGAGAGACAATTCCGTTATCTAGATATGTTTCACAATCAAAGGGGGAAGGAGAAAACCAGCTTCAAGACATATTGATCTCCTACCTATCACTTTGATCAGTACAAACCACTTCGAGAAGAAGAATATGATCCATCACTCATTCTTGGAAGATCGTTCTTGAACACCATCAATGTTATCATCTGTGCCGAACCTGGAGAAGTCAACTTTTGGATCTTTCGCTGCATCTTCAACATCTACATCACTTATGAGCAGCCAAAGAGAACCAAGAGAAGACGTCAAAGGGAGAACCAACTACCAAGAATTGAGGAGCGCATCATGAAGGATGAAGCCACTACACCACATGAGTTATAAGTTGGAGAGATAATACCTGAGCCAGCAAATCAGGAAGAATAGCCAATAAGATCTCCATCATCTAGACACTGTTGAGAGGACAAGTCTCAGTTGTGACATTACAAGACAAAAGACTCTCATGGAGGCACTAGAGTAGCAGCTCTAAATTCAAGTCTCTTGCCAACCCAATGATTAAAGGAAAACAAGAAAGGTTGACAAGAGAAGAATGCGGATCTGTCCCTACATCCTCATAGTACAAAATTGATACAAGAAAGAGAGAGGATCCTAGACAGCATGCTCGAGGAACAATGTGTCTTCACTGATAAGTCGACACATAGAGAAGGAAGGTCGATACCTATAAAGATGATTCCACCATGATCTTCTTCCTCTTAAGCACACTGTGAGACTAGCAAGAGAAGACAAGCCAGCTAGACAAGAGAAGCTTCCACAAGGTGGTTCGACACATCACTCTTCAATGACAAAGTAAGATTTCAAGGTAAGTGACCATCACTTTAAAAGCTTCTTCTTGATTCTAGTATGAACATAAATAAAGAACTAAACATGTTTAAGTTGCACATCACTTGATCCAACCTAATCAACTCAACATGTTTAATCCTTTGATCTTTGTTCCTAGATTTACTCTGTTGAATCCCACTATCTTAACTAAATGAGCTAAAATGTTGTGCATCTAACCTTTGGGAGATGATATATCTCATTCACGAAAAGATCGACACTTTATGCATAGATTATCCTTCCTTGAGTTAAGTAATTTGATCTGTTAAATATTTTAAGATGCTACTTTCATGCTCATCTCTGATTCTATCACTCATGTCAGGATTGAATAGTACACATAAACAACAAGTTTGTCTTGTGCAATGTGCCTAAGGTTAGAGGGGAATAAACAAAACTTTTGGTTATGTTGGTGTTTTTCCACCAACAGAGCTCATGCACTTGATCTCTACCTTGTATTTATGAGCAGGACACACTCTTGAGAAAACATGGAGAAGTTTATCACTCCCAAATTCTACAGAGTGAAGGTCCTAGATCTACAAGAACATGCACACTGAGCAAGATGCTGCCAGCGTCCACAATTAACGCTTCACTTCAAACTGCTGGACGAACAAATGACATGAGTGACACCATATCAAGAGGCATAAACAAGAAGGAATGATGGAAGACGTCGTAGTCCGAATTAGAGGTCATGAAGTCCCCACAGACTTCTTGATCCTCGACATGAGAAGATGATGATGTCCATCTCATCCTAGGAAGACCATTCCTCTATGCCACAAGTGCAATCATCTACAAGAGGAAATCCATTTTCACTTTCCTAGAGAAAAGGCACGATGCTACTTTATCAACCACATACCCAATGAAGCATCCAAGAAGAACAGAAGTGAAAGACACCGCTCTCAAACGCTAAAGAAGACAAACTATCAAGAATAGAGAGGCCAATCACAAAGAAGAAGCTATCGACACTGTCCCAGAAAAGAAAGGAGAGAAACCTCAAGACTGTGAACCACAGGAAGTGAAGACTCAGACCAAGAAAGTATGGGAGAAAATGTCTGCACCTAAGAGGTACAATCAATAACAACTTTCCAAACATCTGACATAGCTTGGGAGGTCTGAACCAAGGGAAGGTCCGGTTCGTCGGACCTAAATATCCGAACCTTCGCCAAAAGGTAAAAATCGGTAGTTATCCTCATATTTACTTTCTTGCATATTTCTCATATTTAATCCATAATCATTTCTTGCATCAGCATATTTAATTCACAAACATTTTAATTTCGGCATTGCATTGGAAAAGAAAATAAAAATATGCTTGCATTCATCTTGTTGCATTTTCTCTTGCATCGTAAAAATATTAAAATACAAAAATATTGAAAAAAAGATCTCACTGAAATTCTGGACAACTAAGGCTTGAGTGCCAACCACTAATGCTTAATCTGTTCCACATGTTTTGTTGCCTATTTGAGTTTTACAGGATTTGAAAGGCCAAGAAAAGCTGATAAGCAAGTGAATGTTTCATCCACTGTCGGAGCACTGTTTTAACAACCATCAACATCAATCAAAGCTCTCATAGAGGAAGAACATATCGACCGCCAGTCTGCTACATTGCATGACCGAATGACTACGTCAACATTCAGCTTGGGGAAGGCATCCCCATGTATCCACATATGTATCCTTATCCTCTTAAGTTTTTCATTCTATAAATAAATTCAAAATAAAAAATGGGGGCACATCAAGGCTCACCATTAATTAAAAAAGCCAAAAAAAAGATGGGCACATGAAGGCGCAACACTATTAAGGGAACCGGCTTGGGGGAGACACACCCCCGTTATCTTCATGATTCAGGTATGTCCTTATTTCTATCTTAGTATTTTAAGTAGTAAGTTAATGCATAAAATGATATGAAATAAACCATAATGCATAGTTGTAGGGTTTGATTCTAACAAGTTCCACGAGTTGTGTTGTTCTCACTTGTTTTGCAGGGTTATCAATATTTCACCATATAAAAGTATCTCAGAAATAGAGCACACCATTGCGAAGAGCTCGTCGAGATGACCTAAACAGACATATGGTTTGCTACATTTGGAGTCCCGACGAGAGAGTCCTTGTTGGATACGACTTGGAAGCTTCTAGAACAACCTGGAGTAATCACCAAGCACCATAATTCAAGGGCTAAACTGACAGATCCAATAGCTTTGGCGAATTACTGTTTTCCAGGGAGTTTTCCAGTAGATGGAAAGAGGTAGAGTCCTACTCCAACACGATGAATCGTGCAAAAAGATGGAAAGTCATGTTAGGGCAACAAGGGAGGTTCCAGAAGACACCACGACAAAGGAGAGGCAAAGTGGCTGACAGGTGGGGCCAGACGGTACCACCCCCAGGCCGGCCATCAGCCTGGGCCAGGAAGCCCCTCAGTCCATTTTTGTGGAGCATGCCCTAATCGACCTCCTCGACGCATCTCAACCCTTGTTCAAGGTCAGTTTGATCCGAGGGCTGCGGGTCATCCTTAGGGGCTATAAAACTAGACCCGGACCCCCCTGGGAAGGCATCTCCATATTCGTCTTTATTATTCATCTACATATCAAAAACTTGGGTTTCAAGTAGAATTAGAGATCCCTCTAGTTGATTTAGTTCTAGTTCTAGTTCTAATTCAAGTTCTAGTACTTCTAGTCCTAGTTCTAGTTCATCTAGTTGTAAACACTACTACAAAAAGGAACTTGCTTAGCGTTGCCTAAAAGGCCTCCATAGCGGGCACTCTATTGGCCCGCCACGGTTATTCGGTGGCCAACCACGTTGCGTCGGCCACCGAAGGGTAACCGCAGTGGGCAACTTAATCCGCCCGCTGCGGTTAAAGCAGAATAACCGCTGTTGGTATTTCTTAGCGTCACTACTAAGAATAGAGTTTTAATCTATCCCCGGCAACGGCGCCAGAAATGCTTGTTGGTATTTCTTAGCGTCGCTACTAAGAATAGAGTTTTAATCTATCCCTAGCAACGGCGCCAGAAACGCTTGTTGACACTTCTTAGCGCAACCACTAGAACTAGACTATGGAGCCTAACCGGAGCAACGGCGCCAGAAATGCTTGTTGGTAAAACTATTGACTATTGGATAGTTCCGCAAGCGCACAGAAAATACCGATGTAGCACTTCACCTGGGAGTATTCCAAGGTATCGTTATTTATTTTATCCCAAAGGAAAGCAAGCTAGGAAAGATGTAGAGAGAGGAAAGATAGATCCTTTAGTCTTACTATAATCTATTATCAATTAGAGAAGGAAAAGGGTATAAGTGGATATAATGGAGGATAGATAGATAAGATAAATAAATTAAGCAAAGAGTATATGATATGAAAGATAGCTTTAGTAGAGTTAGCTAGGTGGGAGGACAACGAGTGAGTATAAAGTACTCCTATGTTTCTACCTTTACTCCTATGAACTAATCCTAATTAAATAGATGACTTGACTAGATTGATGCCTTGCTACTTGTGTGAGAGGGATAAACGAGAGAGTAAAGCGATAGAAGGTTGTTCACCTAACCCAGTACTCAAGCGGATATTTGGCTTATGGACGCCTCACCTTTCAAGAACTAGCCTTGGTTCATGTGAGGGGATCTAGGTGGCCAGGCAAAATCTGTCACCTTTTGCCCATGCGCCCCTACTGTCCGTGCAAGCCAGCGGTAGTCAAAGATAAGATGAAGTATGAGCACCATGCTCACATTTATCTACACCTTCAGCTATCGATCAAAATAGCTAAAGCCCCTATCCTAAGATAGGGCGATGACGCACACACAAGAAGCTATTTAAAGGAAATCAATCTAACTAAGACAACTATAGAACTAAGATAAGCACACAACAAGACTATATAAATATAGACTTGCACTAAGTAAATACTTAAATAAATACTTGGAAAGTAAATACTTAAGTAAATGCAAAGTAAAGTAAAGAAAGAATAATATATTAAATAAATAAAGTCTTACAAAAGAAGAAAGATACAAGGGCTATACTAGACTCCCAGAAGATGACTCTGGAGACCCGAGCTTCGCCCGACTCAACTCTAACTCCCACTCTAGACTAACTACTACTACTCTTGCTTGGTCTCACATGAGAGTGGAGATATGTGTTGTGAGATATGTGAGATATGTGAATGAGAGGGTAGAGGCCTCTATTTGTAGTGGAGGTGGAGTAGGGGCTACTCCGGTGCCACGTCAGCGATCCGCGTGATCCACCTCTGTTCACCCTTGGATCCACCGCCATGACAACCGACTTGGATGAATGGCTTGGATATTCTTCACGTGTGAAACATGCACTTTGCCACCGACTTGGATGAGGGTTACCATGGGGTCGGCCGACCCCTGTCCCTGACATGTGGGCCCGGGGTACACCTTCTAGAAGGTACTGATGTCATCCTGATGAATAGTGTTGTTGGGTCCCACCAAGGGGGGGTCGGCCGACCCCCCTATGACAGGGCTAGCCCACCTTCTTCTCTCCCTTGGTGACCCCACATGTCATGGAGCAAGTCTTGTGAAGTTGGTTGCATTTGGTTTTCGGTGTGGACCCATGAATCCATGTGCTTCTCATCTTGCACCATTGAGCAAAAGCACATGCTTGATCCAATGGTTGATATTGGCTTGAACATGCTTCTCTTGGATCATGCCATGTCACCATGGCCGAGGTGGCCCAAAGGTGGGGTCGCCCGACCCCCTTGGTGGGCCCACCTGGCCTCATTTTGTTCATTTTGCCATCTCCTACGAGTTCACAAGCTAAGAGTACAAGTGGAACTTATTAGTGATAAATATGCTCATGATATGCTATTCTTCCTTCAAACCGAGGCCTGTTGACGGTATTTTGATACGGTAAAACATGCTATAACTTCCGTCAACAAGTTCCCCCAAGCTTAACCTTTGCTCGTCCCGAGCAAACAATCAAACTTGGCCTCGGTGGATCAGTATTGTTACTATGCATCATATTTCAAGAGTTCCATGTGCACAACAAAGTTCTTCTCTTTGAATGGAAAAATTAGCTATGCAAATCACCCATATTACCTTAGTACTCTATGGGGCTTATGGCTTTTCCTTTGTCTTAGGTGGTTGAAAGATAGAACAGTTTGACTTGAGCACTAACTTTCTTGTTTTTAGCAAGTTTCGTACCAGAGGTTTTGCAATATTTTTCAAAAGAAAGACTTAATGTTCCTCATGTGGTTCTCTCATGTCGCTCAAATGGTGTATCATTCCTCACCAAGGCATATGATAAGTGTTGCCTTCTTTATTTCATCCTACTTCTAAACAGGCTTATGTGTAGCACAAGGTAGAGATGAAAGGAGATGGCATACTTACTTGCATTTTGTTGCGAAGTCAATGCTCGGATCCTTGAAGAGAAGTGTCATACTCCCAGATCAAGATGTGCAAGTGTGTGGTGCATGATGGACTAGATTGCTTGTTTATTTGATAAGATCTATCTCTCTATTTTCTTTTTCTTTTTTTTTCTCTCTTTTCTAATGAGACATGGCTAGCATTTTTTTTCTTTTTTTTTCATGGACTTTCACTTGTCCATCTCTTTTTTTTCATCTTTATTTTGCCTAGCCTTTTGAGTCTCATCTACTAAATAATTGAGAGAGATTTCCTAACACTTGGAGTATGAAGCAACCTATTTGGTGGAAATGAAAGGCATGTTTTTGCGTACTTCCAGTGTAGAAGCAACATGTATTTGAGGTGTGTACGTGATCTTGATCTTAGGAGCATGAAAAGTCTCTTAACAAGGGTCAACAAGACTTGACAACACTCAATACAAAGCAAATAGCCTATGTAGAAGGTTTGTAAACATGTAAAACATATATGGCTGTGGTAGGAATTTATCACCATTGAGGAACAATTAAGATTTTGATCATTTTAAGAATAAATTCTCCGATAATCTATCATGCTTAGAACAATATTATAGCAGCTCTTGTCTTACTATATCATGTCTCCCAACAACTTAGACTTAGTTCTAGCACTTGCAACCCCAAAAGTTTTCAGGTTCATGATGGTTTAAATGAGCTAAGTAATCCATACTTAGAGAAATACTAAGTTGTAAACTAGGCACTAGAGAAACATTAGCAAGGCAACTGGTCATCATTTCCATGGGGAAGATAGACATATATGAGACATATGTGTTAAGGGGAATACTAAGCAAATATTTTTGGTATATATATATTTTTTTAAATGCAATGAGAAAACTAATTGAAACGTAAATAACATAAGATACAGGACTTACCTTGGTGGGGGAGAGGATCTCCCCCAAGCTTGGTTCTTGCCTACTGTGGTGGTGGATAATACTGGTACCACCTGGCCCAACGTCGTGCTTCTTCTTCTTGAATGGCCCGCAGGTTGGGCGTTTTGTTGTGCAAGAAGCAATGTTGCCTCTTGTTCGATGTTCATCGCACCCATGTTGTCGATGAGCTCGTCCAACGGCGTCCTTCGATGTTGCCTTCCTCTACCCCATGGGCGAGGAGTGTCTTGAGAGCGAGGAGTGTCTTGTGAGCGAGGAGGCCTCTGTAACGTAACGACCCTAATCCCATGGCCCACCGGTCCCTGTCATCCACTGACAGCCGAACTGATGTTCCGTGTGATTAAGACTGTTCGTCACCGGGCTGCATCAGCGCCCATTGTCCGCAGGATCATCTCACCATTCGGTTACAATAATTGGATACTTTTACAAATAACATCGGAATACAGAACGGAAGACTTAAATAACATTAGTTTTACAAACCGAGTTTCCAAATAAGATTAAAGGTGCAGTTATTACAAACCAAGTTCGGATAATAGAAATTGGAAATAGAAATAGGCAGCGTAGCGGAGTACAACGAAATAAAGATACTTGCAAACACCCAGCCCGAGGGTGCACAACTATTCTTCGGCCTCATCGGCCTCTTCCTGGACGATGGTCATGCAGCAGGGTGCAAGACACATCGGGGACTCAGTCATACCTGCAACATGGGTAACAAACCCTGAGTACTAGGGTACTCAACAAGACTTACCCGACTAAAGAAAAGGGGAGAAGACTCAGGAATGAGAGGCTTAGGGTAGTCAAGGTAAGGCTTAAGCAATATCAAGTATTTTGCAGAAAAGCGTTTTGCAAACCTTGTTCTATTTTTGGAAAGATTCAAGTATTCCTCAATTCTTCATTGTTCATGATTCATTTTACTTTTCAAAACATACCTAGTTGAGAACCACTCTCCGTTGACAGTCAGTGACCAAGTCTCCATAACCGAGGAGCAACGTTAATCCGGATAAATAATACCCAGCTGAGGATCCCTATCCACACTGCATATGTAGCACCCAAGCTTGCATATGCCAACTCGTCTACCACGATTCCTCCAAGATTGGGCCCGGTCCTATGCCACCCGGAAGTACAGTACACCACTCCTATCCAGGTACGACGACCACGTGGGTACATGCTACTTCCGCCATCTCTCCACTCCCAGTGCGCGGTTGTCGGTCCAATAAAGGATTCCTCGGAGCCAGAGCTTTCCGAAGTATGTGAATAGTTGCAAGTCTTGACCAGCAGGCCCCATACGGATGGTCCCTAAATTTTTCCGCCAGCAACAAGCACCTCGGGACTCTAACCCAAGAGTACAGGTTCTGTCGGTTTTTCAACCCTGTCCCGGCCGGTGTCAACTGTTGAGTCCCGGACTACAACATGACGCCACCGTACGCTCGGACAACCTTTCCTCGCTGTTGACTAGGTACGGATCAAATACCTAGCCAACAGTCGGGGAGTAAAGCCAAATTCCCATAAAAATTCTTTGAGTGATCACACTTTTGAAATTGACATTTTTATTGCAAATCTATTGTATAGCGTCACTAAGCATTTTGCAAATAGTTTTTAAACAGGGCAGGTGGATATTCTGGTGGAGGTAGACAATGCAGGTAATAGGTCATCACACAAATCTTATAACCTAATGCAGTAGTTTTAACTCAAAAGCATTTAAGTAAACTTTTGTGAAAACAGGGAAGGGTTAAATGCACCGGGGCTTGCCTTGAAGAGCAAAGAGGACAGGCTCGGGGTCGGCAGTGCAGGTGTCAGAACTCGGGGTCGCCTCGGGAGTAGGTTCGTCAGCGGCTGACTCGGCTTTGATGCCTTCTCCTTCGGTCACTATACGGATACAATGATGTATGCTTATGAGGATGCTGACATGAACAATACAGCACATGACAAAACCACTGATTCTAGAGTACAACTTTATATCGTGTAAGTAATTTCTAGAATGGACATAAAGTTACTTATCTCTACCCTTAAGCAAGATTAATCGAACTTATTAAACATCTTTTACCTGACCTAAACACAAGTCATTGCATGGCATCACAAATAGCATAGACCAGTTGGGTGGGGGTCTATGAACAGCAAACAATCCCAAAGTCACATCACAGGGCATACAACATGAACCCTAAGTGCTTTTCTATTTTTCCTAATTATTTAAAAAAAGGTCATTTTATATAGTTGCTCCAAAAGGCCTCAAAATTCTACCAGAGACTAAGCATGACATAACTAGCACATAAAAATTTATCTCATAAATTTGGGAACTACACATGATTTTCTAAAAATCTAAAACCATCCATTTCTTAATTAAAAGAAAGATTTTTCATTTTCTAATTTTTGTAGAAAGGTAGAGTTTCTTATTTTTCTAAAATTCTACACAGTGCAAGGAGCATACCATATTTTTCTCAAGATTTATGGAACAATAGATTAATTCTCACAAAAAAGAGAAAACAAAACACTATTCACATTTTTCCGAAAAAAGAAAAGAGCACTGTGCTCCTTCTTCGCAGGGCTCGGGCGAAACGGAAAACGATCGCTTCGTCCGAGGCCTGGCTAGGAGGCTCGGGCGAGACGGAAAACGATCGCTTCGTCCGAGGCCTGGCTAGGAGGCTCGGGCGAAACGGTGAACGGGTGTTTGCTTCGAGGCTCGAGACCTGGCTCGAGGCTCGGGCGAAACGGTGAGTGCGTGTCCGCTCGAGGCCTGGCTCGAGCGAGACGGTGAGTGTGCGTTCGCTCGAGGCCTGGCTCGAGCGAAGCGGTGATTGAGTGTTCGCTCGAGGCCTGGCTCGAGCTTGTGCTAGGAAAGCAGAGACCAGGGGGTCTTCGAGTACTCACCACGGGTCGGGGCGAGGGTCGGCGAGGTGGAACAAGGGTCGAAGGAGGAAACTCGACGGTGGCGGCGCCTCGGCGGAACTTCTCGGCGACGAGCGGCGTTCCGGCGGCTCTATCCACCAAGAGAGGGTTACCGATGTGCGGATAGGAGCGCAAGGAGGCAAGGAAGATGAAACAGGGGTCGGGGAAAGAAAATCACGGCTGGGGAGTAAATATTTCTCAAACCCGTGCTTACCGGTGTTTCGCCGGAGTTTGGGAAGATGGGGTTACGCCGGGCGATTGGAGGCGGCGGAGGTAAAATCGAGGGGATGGGAAGCTTCGCGAGCTCAAGGCAGAGCTTCTGAGCTAGGTGGTTGAGTGACGGAGGCTCTGGACTGAGCTGGCGATGATGGCGGAGGGGATGAGGAACTCCGACCAGCCGGCGGTTCCTTTTATAGCCGTGCGCGGGGGCCGATAAGCGTCGCGCGCAGGTGGATAAGAATGGGCGAAGCGTGCGCACTCGATTGCCTGAAGAAACAGGATGGGAGAGTCGCCCAGGGGCCGGGCGTGAGCTCGCCGGCGTTGTCCACGCGGCGGCGGCTTGCTGGGAACTGTGGGGGACGGGCGAGGGTTAGCGCTTTGCGCGTGCGGGGGCGGAATGATCACGCGGCCAAAGGCGGCAGGTCGGGAGCAGGCGAGCGGCAGCCCAACGCGTGGCGCGCGCAGCTCCGCCGGGGTGGCCATGGCCGGGCCCCCCCTAGCTCTAGGTTGAAGATGAACAGGAGTAGGGTCTAGGGTTTGACTTTGAACTGATTTCTGTATTTTGCAAATAACTCCCAAAATTTGAACTGAGCAGCAAAAACTCAAAACACCAAAGTTGTGCAGAAAAAAGAGATATACAACTTTGTCAATATGAATATTTTCAAAATCCAAATAGTTTTTAAATCACATTTGAAATTTGAAAAAAGGACAGTTTTGGGATTTAAATAAATTCAAAATTAATTTTTAATTTTATACTGAAAGTTCAAATCTGTAAACATGCAAGTTGTTCCTTTTGTCAAAACCTGTAACTTTGCTATTATACACTTTTTCTGAAACTCATTAGTTTTGAAATTATTTTGAAAACTAAAAAGGGGACAAAAACTGGAGTTTGAATGAATTTGAAATTACTTCAAACTTTGTACAAAAACTTGAAAATTTGTAAATACCAAACTTGTTTCTATTGATCAGATCTACAACTTTGCTTTTTGGACCAACTCCCAATTTTGTATTGTTTTTAAATTAATAAAAGAGGGGTAAAAACCAGGGTTTGGAAATCAGGGTTTTCCAAAAGGGATTTGAAATCTGTTTTTTGATTTTGGTTTTTTGAACACACAACAAAGCTTCAAGACACTAAACTGCACAAGAATTACACAAAGCTAGGCACAGAGGTGAAATTACCATTTTGCCCTTATAGGAGGATTTGGGCTTTTAGGGTTTAGAAAAAAGGAATCACTACACACAAAATACCTTTAGCAAAGGTAAAGGCAAGCAATCATAAGACAAAAATTAATGCATGACAAGAATGATTATGACTTAAGATGATGACATGTCAGGTTAATTACAAATTAATCACCAGAGGTGTTACAGCCTTCCCCTCTAAAAGAAATCTCGCCCCAAGATTCTGCGTCTTAAGAAGGACAAGGGTAAAACCTTATATCTATAGAGTATCGAGAAAGTCGGGATAGCTCTTCGCTAAGAAGTCTTCGGATTCCCAAGTGGCTTCTTCTTCAGAGTGTTGGTTCCACTGGACCTTGTACCATCTTGTGGTAGTCCTCCGGGTAACACGGTCCTTGTAATCCAACACACGAACTGGATATTCAGAGTATGACAGATCGGGTTCTAATTCAACACCTTCAACTTCCACCACGTGTTCGGGTACTCGGAGACACTTCTTGAGTTGGGAGACGTGAAACACATTATGGACGGCGGAAAGATGATCGGGCAATCTTAGTTTGTAAGCTACCTTGCCACAGCGTTCCAAAATTTCAAAGGGACCAATATAGCGTGGTGCTAACTTCCCCTTGACTCCAAAACGAGTAACTCCTTTGGTGGGTGAGACCTTCAGGTACGCATAATCCCCGATCTGGAACTTCAGAGGTCGACGTCTCTTGTCAGCATAGCTCTTCTGTCGAGACTGCGCAATCTTCATATTCTCTTGTATTTGCTTGACTTTTTCTTCCATATCTTTTACTAGGTCAACCCCAAAGAATTCCCTTTCTCCAGGTTCCGACCAACTGAGAGGTGTACGACAGCGGCGACCATATAGTGCTTCAAAGGGTGCCATTTTGATGCTCTCTTGATAACTGTTATTATATGAGAATTCTGCCAAGGGCAAACAGTTATCCCAAGTATCTGCAAAGGTGAGCACGCAGGCTCTCAACATATCCTCTAACACTTGGTTGACTCGCTCAGTTTGTCCATCCATTTGTGGATGATATGCTGTGCTATGCAGTAGCTTGGTTCCAAGTGAGGTATGGAACGCTTTCCAGAACTTTGCGACAAACTGAGTACCACGATCAGAGACAATGGTCTTGGGTATGCCATGGAGTTTTACTATGTTGTTCTTGTACAAAGTGGCATAAGTGGGGACGGTGTAGCTGGTTTTGACTGGCAGGAAGTGAGCTTGCTTAGTGAGGCGATCCACGATCACCCAGATGGAATCAAAACCTCTTTGTGTCTTGGGTAGCCCATTAATAAAATCCATACTGATATCGTCCCATTTCCAAGCAGGTACAGGTAAAGGTTGCAATTCTCCTCCGGGCTTCATGTGCACAACTTTGACTTTCTGACAAGTATCACAGTGAGCGACATATCGGGCGATCTCAATCTTCATCTTTGTCCACCAGAATCTCTGCCTCAAGTCCTCGTACATCTTGTTGCTGTCGGGGTGGATGGAGAATATAGTCAAATGTGCTTCATCAAGGATTAACTGTCTCAGCTCAGGCACTTTGGGAACTACCAGTCGGTTCTTGAACCAAACCACTCCTGCATCATCAATCCTGAAACAATCCGCTTTTCCGGCTCGGACCCTTTTGATGATGTGCTTGATTCCAGGGTTATCTTTCTGTGTAGTGATGATCTGTTCCCTGATAGGGGTTTCTATCCTGATATTATTCAGAGTTCCTTGTGGAACCATTTCAATTCCCAGCTTCTCTAGTTCATAACACAGGGAAGAATCATAGGGTTCCATTACCAGACAGCTGCAATATGACTTGCGACTGAGCGCATCGGCGACCACATTCGCCTTACCCGGATGGTAATGTACTTCGAGATCATAGTCCTTTATTAATTCAAGCCATCTTCTCTGTCTCATATTCAGTTCTTCTTGAGTGAAGATATACTTCAGGCTTTTGTGATCTGTGTACACATTGCAGGCACTACCCAACAAATAATGACGCCAGATCTTTAGGGCATGCACCACTGCTGCTAACTCAAGATCATGGGTTGGATAATTCTCTTCATGTCGCTTAAGCTGCCGTGAGGCATAAGCGATCACTCGTCCTTCTTGCATCAAAACACAACCCAAACCAGTACCAGATGCATCACAGTATACATCAAAGGGTTTTTCGATGTTCGGCTGGGCTAGCACTGGTGACGTGGTTAACAGTTTCTTCAATGTCTGAAAGGCTTGTTCACAAGCTGGTGACCAGACAAACTTCACAGAAATCTTTACTAACTCGGTGATAGGCTTGGCGATTCTGGAGAAATCCGGGATGAAACGGCGATAATATCCAGCCATTCCCATGAAGCTGCGGACTTCGTGAACAGTGGTAGGTGGTTTCCAATCCAGAATGTCTGCCACTTTTCTGGGATCAACTGACACACCTTCAGCGGATAGAACATGACCAAGGAACTGTATCTGATCTAACCAGAACTCACATTTACTGAACTTGGCATAAAGCTGATGATCTCTGAGGCGGGTTAGAACGATACGAAGGTGTTCGGCATGCTCTTCAGGGGTCTTTGAGTAGACAAGGATGTCGTCAATGAACACGACCACAAATTTATCAAGCTCCGGCATGAATACAGAGTTCATGAGGTACATGAAGTGGGCAGGGGCATTGGTCAAACCGAAGGACATGACCAAGTACTCATATAGGCCGTATCTGGTGGTGAAAGCGGTTTTAGGAATGTCTTCGGGACGTATTTTTATTTGGTGGTAGCCAGATCTGAGGTCAATTTTGGAGAATATTCTGGCTCCAGCTAGTTGGTCAAAAAGAAGGTCAATACGAGGCAAGGGATATTTATTTTTGATGGTGACTTCATTGAGTGGGCGATAATCAACGCATAACCTGAGACTTTTGTCTTCCTTCTTTACAAATATTGCAGGACAGCCCCAAGGAGACGAACTTGGGCGAATGAAGCCCTTATCCAGAAAGTCTTGTAACTGGATTTTTAGCTCTGCCAACTCTCTGGGAGGCATTCGATAAGCTCTGCGGGATATAGGAGCAGTCCCAGGCTTTAGCTCTATGGCAAACTCAACATCACAGTCAGGAGGCAGACCAGGTAAGTCCTCTGGAAAAACATCAGGGAATTCACAGACCACGGGGATGTCTCTGGTTTCCAGAACATAGGTGGTATTCAAAAGTGTGGCTGCTGGTTTTGGAGGCATTGGGAGTTGGAGAAGGAGTTTGGAGGTACTGTTAGGAATGTCCACTCTCACAACCCTATTCAGGATGTCAATCATAGCCTTATACTGGCACATCCAATTCATGCCTAGAATGACATCTATCTCCTGATCACATAGCACTATCATGGTGGTAGGAAATATGTGTTCCCCCAACATCACCGGTATATTGTGAACCACCTCCTTAGTACTTATACGCCCTCCAGGCGAAAATATACAGAAACTTTCTTTCAACTCCCCAATTGATATCCCATGCTTAGAGACAAATGTACGACTGATGAAGGAATGCGATGCACCAGAATCAAACAACACGACTGCGGGATGATTGGCAACGGGAAACCTACCGATCATGACGGGCTCTCCTTCTGGGATGTCGCCGACAGTGGTGTAGTAGACTTGCCCGTGCTTCTTGACAACTTTGCCTTTCTGAACATGCTGCTGCTGCTGCTGAGATCCTCCAGGACCCTTCTGAGCATTCTGAGCATATCTCTTGGGCTTTGGGCACTCACGAGACCAGTGACCGACTTGGCCGCAGTTGTAGCAGGGATGGTTGTAGGCGGTTTGTGGGGTGGTGATACGAACACCTGGGGCGTTCGGCTGCGTGGCACTTTGCTGGTTGGCGTTGTGGGTGGTGGCCGCAGTACGGATGACCACTTGCTGGTGGGGGTAAGGTGGGCGATTTTGGTGGTGGCTAGGGTGATAAATGACCCTCTGGCGCTTGTGACTGCCAGAGAAACTGTTGGATCCTGCTTTCTTCTTCTTCTTTTCTTCTTGGTACTGGCGATTGCTCTCCTCAAAAGCAACAGCCCGATCAACGACATCATGATACGAGCCGGTCAGGTTATTGGACATACTTGTGCGAATCTTGGGGTGCAGTCCCCTAAGGAAATAGTCCCTCTTCTTTTCGTCCGTGTTGACGTATTCCGAGGCATACTGGCTAAGGTGGTTAAACTGACCCACATACTGCATCACTGTGGAGTCTTTCTGCTGCAGTGCCAGAAACTGATCAAGCTTCATCTTCATCAATCCGGAAGGGATATGATGTGCACGGAAAGCGGTGCGGAACTCTTCCCAGGTCAACTGATGACCTTCTGGCTGGGCAGCCAACAGGTTGGCATACCAAGCGCTTGCTGGACCACGAAGCTGCTGAGAAGCGAACCAGGGCTTCTGGGTGTCGGTGCAGTGAAGAAGACCAAACTTCTGCTCCATGGTGCGGAGCCAATCATCAGCTTCAAGGGGTTCATTGGCCTTGGTAAAGACTGGTGGACGGGTTTCGGTGAAATCCACATATGTGGTCTCGTCGTTGATGTTGTGGCGACCACGGTGGCCATTGTTCTGCTGCCCCTGGTTTTGAGCCATCAGGTTAGCAGCGGCTGCCAAGGCTGCGATGGCATCTGCTAGCGTAGCAGGTACAGGTGGAGGGTTTGGAAGGTCGCCCTCCTGAGAACTTCCAGCTCCAGTGCGAGTGTTCACAGGCATCTGTTAAGCAACTTGGAACTTAGCATCCATTGATAAGGTTCTGAAAACAACTGACTGAAAAGCTTCACTGATACAAAGGTAGATGACCGATAAAGATGACTTGACAGATAATAACAGATAGATAAGGGGAAAAGGTACGAAAAGAAAGATACAGACCCAACTTAGCAAAAGACAGACTAGCGCTCCCAAACCTAGACTAAGGGTTTAGGTAAGCAGATGGTACAGACACACGGGATCTCCATCCTCTATCAGCGAGTCTAGTCCTCATCGATGATGATCATGTCATCGTCGTCATCTTCTTCCTCGAGGATGAGCTCAGGCTCAACCTCCTCGTCTTCAGCGTGGATGTCTTCGGCAGGTTCAATCTCCTCGTTCATGCCTGGCTCTTGCTCTACGTCTGGCTCTTCCACTACTCCATCCTCAGGGTCCTCGACAACCGGGGGAACCACGGGGTGGAGTTGGTTGTACAGCTGGTGTACGTCCTCATGAAGCATATCATTGAACTGTTCAATCTGAGTTGTGTACTGCCGCAGTCTGTGGAGCTCGGCTCTGGTGACGTCCTCGCGAACCCAAGTGGCATCGCGCTACTGGATGGCGCGAATCACGTTCCGGTTGGCCTGCTCCAGGGAAGCTCGTGCCTCATAGAACTCCAGACGTGAGTGGTAGAAGTCATGCTCCAAGTTCTTCAGCTCAGCCTTCAGGCTCTTGATCTCCTCCTTTAGGTGCTTGCGGGTGCGGCGGGGAAAGCGATGACCGTTTGAGGCTTCGCCAGTCTCTTCTCCAGCACGTGGTGCCAGCTGGTGGCGTGGCACACCGTTCGGTCCAGTCGACTTGCGAGCAGTCAGCTTGATGCGAGCCATGTCTGGATAGGATAAGATGGATGAGGAGTGAAAAGGCTAGCAAGAAAAGGTAAAGGCATACTAACCCAACGAACTTAGAGAGGAAGTTATTATATTAACTTAAGTGAATATGACATGATGCATGGATTGTTCCTACAGAACAAGGCAATGCACTAAATAAATAAGGTACATAGGGCTTAAAACATGTTGTCTCGCTAGCTAGCGTTGCCAAATAAAGACAAGATGAGAAGAACAGTTTGGACCCAAAATAGTTAAGTTTAATTTGTTTGGACTCAAAAGATCTTTTGAAGTTTTCGCAAAAACACTGCAACGTCATAGTGAGATGCTCCGATACCACTCTGTAACGTAACGACCCTAATCCCATGGCCCACCGGTCCCTGTCATCCACTGACAGCCGAACTGATGTTCCATGTGATTAAGACTGTTCGTCACCGGGCTGCATCAGTGCCCATTGTCCGCAGGATCATCTCACCATTCGGTTACAATACTTGGATACTTTTACAAATAACATCGGAATACAGAGCGGAAGACTTAAATAACATTAGTTTTACAAACCGAGTTTCCAAATAAGATTAAAGGTGCAGTTATTACAAACCAAGTTCGAATAATAGAAATTGGAAATAGAAATAGGCAGCGTAGCGGAGTACAACGAAATAAAGATACATGCAAACACCCAGCCCGAGGGTGCACAACTATTCTTCGGCCTCATCGGCCTCTTCCTGGACGATGGTCATGCAGCAGGGTGCAAGACACATCGGGGACTCAGTCATACCTGCAACATGGGTAACAAACCCTGAGTACTGGGGTACTCAACAAGACTTACCCGACTAAAGAAAAGGGGAGAAGACTCAGGAATGAGAGGCTTAGGGTAGTCAAGGTAAGGCTTAAGCAATATCAAGTATTTTGCAGAAAAGCGTTTTGCAAACCTTGTTCTATTTTTGGAAAGATTCAAGTATTCCTCAATTCTTCATTGTTCATGATTCATTTTACTTTTCAAAACATACCTAGTTGAGAACCACTCTCCGTTGACAGTCAGTGACCAAGTCTCCATAACCGAGGAGCAACGTTAATCGGGATAAATAATACTCAGCTGAGGATCCCTATCCACACTGCATATGTAGCACCCAAGCTTGCATATGCCAACTCGTCTACCACGATTCCTCCAAGATTGGGCCCGGTCCTACGCCACCCGGAAGTACAGTACACCACTTCTATCCAGGTACGACGACCACGTGGGTACATGCTACTTCTGCCATCTCTCCACTCCTAGTGTGCGGTTGTCGGTCCAATAAAGGATTCCTCGAAGCCAGAGCTTTCCGAAGTATGTGAATAGTTGCAAGTCTTGACCAGCAGGCCCCCATACGGATGGTCCCTAAATTTTTCCGCCAGCAACAAGCACCTCGGGACTCTAACCCAAGAGTACAGGTTCTGTCAGTTTTTCAACCCTGTCCCGGCCGGTGTCAACTGTTGAGTCCCGGACTACAACATGACGGCACCGTACGCTCGGACAACCTTTCCTCGCTGTTGACTGGGTACGGATCAGATACCTAGCCAACAGTCGGGGAGTAAAGCCAAATTCCCATAAAAATTCTTTGAGTGATCACACTTTTGAAATTGGCATTTTTATTGCAAATCTATTGTATAGCATCACTAAGCATTTTGCAAATAGTTTTTAAACAGGGCAGGTGGATATTCTGGTGGAGGTAGACAATGCAGGTAATAGGTCATCACACAAATCTTATAACCTAATGCAGTAGTTTTAACTCAAAAGCATTTAAGTAAACTTTTGTGAAAACAGGGAAGGGTTAAATGCACCGGGGCTTGCCTTGAAGAGCAAAGAGGACAGGCTCGGGGTCGGCAGTGCAGGTGTCGGAACTCGGGGTCGCCTCGGGAGTAGGTTCGTCAGCGGCTGACTCGGCTTTGATGCCTTCTCCTTCGGTCACTATACGGATACAATGATGTATGCTTATGAGGATGCTGACATGAACAATACAGCACATGACAAAACCACTGATTCTAGAGTACAACTTTATCTCGTCTAAGTAATTTCTAGAATGGACATAAAGTTACTTATCTCTACCCTTAAGCAAGATTAATCGAACTTATTAAACATCTTTTACCTGACCTAAACACAAGTCATTGCATGGCATCACAAATATCATAGACCAGTTGGGTGGGGGTCTATGAATAGCAAACAATCCCAAAGTCACATCACAGGGCATACAACATGAACCCTAAGTGCTTTTCTATTTTTCCTAATTATTTAAAAAAAGGTCATTTTATACAGTTGCTCCAAAAGGCCTCAAAATTCTACCAGATACTAAGCATGACATAACTAGCACATAAAAATTTATCTCATAAATTTTGGAACTACACATGATTTTCTAAAAATCTAAAACCATCCATTTCTTAATTAAAAGAAGGATTTTTCATTTTCTAATTTTTGCAGAAAGGTAGAGTTTCTTATTTTTCTAAAATTCTACACAGTGCAAGGAGCGTACCATATTTTTCTCAAGATTTATGGAACAACAGATTAATTCTCACAAAAAAGAGAAAACAGAACACTATTCACATTTTTCAGAAAAAAGAAAAGAGCACTGTGCTCCTTCTTCGCAGGGCTCGGGCGAAACGGAAAACGATCGCTTCGTCCGAGGCCTGGCTAGGAGGCTCGGGCGAGACGGAAAACGATCGCTTCGTCCGAGGCCTGGCTAGGAGGCTCGGGCGAGACGGAAAACGATCGCTTCGTCCGAGGCCTGGCTAGGAGGCTCGGGCAAAACGGTGAACGGGTGTTTGCTTCGAGGCTCGAGACCTGGCTCGAGGCTCGGGCGAAACGGTGAGTGCGTGTCCGCTCGAGGCCTGGCTCGAGCGAGACGGTGAGTGTGCGTTCGCTCGAGGCCTGGCTCGAGCGAAGCGGTGATTGAGTGTTCGCTCGAGGCCTGGCTCGAGCTTGTGCTGGGAAAGCAGAGACCAGGGGGGCTTCGAGTACTCACCACGGGTCGGGGCGAGGGTCGGCGAGGTGGAACAAGGGTCGAAGGAGGAAACTCGACGGTGGCGGCGCCTCGGCGGAACTTCTCGGCGACGAGCGGCGTTCCGGCGGCTCTGTCCACCAAGAGAGGGTTACCGATGTGCGGATAGGAGCGCAAGGAGGCAAGGAAGATGAAACAGGGGTCGGGGAAAGAAAATCACGGCCGGGGAGTAAATATTTCTCAAACCCGTGCTTACCAGTGTTTCGCCGGAGTTTGGGAAGATGGGGTTACGCCGGGCGATTGGAGGCGGCGGAGGTAAAATCGAGGGGATGGGAAGCTTCGCGAGCTCAAGGCGGAGCTTCTGAGCTAGGTGGTTGAGTGACGGAGGATCTGGACTGAGCTGGCGATGATGGCGGAGGGGATGAGGAACTCCGGCCAGCCGGCGGTTCCTTTTATAGCCGTGCGCGGGGGCGGATAAGCGTCGCGCGCAGGTGGATAAGAACGGGCGAAGCGTGCACACTCGATTGCTTGAAGAAACAGGATGGGAGAGTCGCCCAGGGGCCGGGCGTGAGCTCGCCGGCGTTGTCCACGCGGCGGCAGCTTGCTGGGAACTGTGGGGGACGGGCGAGGGTCAGCGCTTTGCGTGTGCGGGGGCGGAATGATCACGCGGCCGCAGGCGGCAGGTCGGGAGTAGGCGAGCGGCAGCCCAACGCGTGGCGCGCGCAGCTCCGGCGGGGTGGCCATGGCCGGGCCCCCCTAGCTCTAGGTTGAAGATGAACAGGAGTAGGGTCTAGGGTTTGACTTTGAACTGATTTCTGTATTTTGCAAATAACTCCCAAAATTTGAACTGAGCAGCAAAAACTCAAAACACCAAAGTTGTGCCGAAAAAGGAGATATACAACTTTGTCAATATGAACATTTTCAAAATCCAAATAGTTTTTAAATCACATTTGAAATTTGAAAAAGGGACACTTTTGGGATTTAAATAAATTCAAAATTACTTTTTAATTTTATACTGAAAGTTGAAATCTGTAAACATGCAAGTTGTTTCTTTGTCAAAACCTATAACTTTGCTATTATACACTTTTTCTGAAACTCATTAGTTTTGAAATTATTTTGAAAACTAAAAAGGGGACAAAAACTGGAGTTTGAATGAATTTGAAATTACTTCAAACTTTGTACAGAAACTTGAAAATTTGTAAATACCAAAGTTGTTTCTCTTGATCAGATCTACAACTTTGCTTTTTGGACCAACTCCAAATTTTGAATTTTTTTTAAATTAATAAAAGAGGGGTAAAAACCAGGGTTTGGAAATCAGGGTTTTCCAAAAGGGATTTGAAATCTGTTTTTTGATTTTGGTTTTTGGAACACACAACAAAGCTTCAAGACACTAAACTGCACAAGAATTACACAAAGCTAGGCACAAAGGTGAAATTACCATTTTGCCCTTATAGGAGGATTTGGGCTTTTAGGGTTTAGAAAAAAGGAATCACTACACACAAAATACCTTTAGCAAAGGTAAAGGCAAGCAATCATAAGACAAACATTAATGCATGACAAGAATGATTATGACTTAAGATGATGACTTGTCAGATTAATTACAAATTAATCACCAGAGGTGTTACAGCCTCCTCAAGGATCCTGAAATGTCCATAGGAGCTGCCTCACCTCCCTCCTCAACTTCTTCAGCCTGATGTGAAGGTCCGCCTTGTTCCATTCGAGTAGCACGAGACGCTCTCCTTGTCCTCCTGCTAGTACCTGCAACTTTTGGGGCTCTTTCCTCGGGGTCCAAATCAAAGGTTAGCATACGAAGCGCATACAATCGAAGTACCTCACAAGGGAGAGTGATTTTGACTGTATGGCCTGGATAAATCATTATTAGTTCACCCTTGGGACCCTTTTTGAGTACATCGCAGTCAATAAATACATTTTCTTCCAGAACATCTCTCACGGTTTTAATATACTCAAAAGTTTGGGATTCTAGTGCACCCAAAGCTTCGGCTATACATGTGATGAACGATGTGAAGTATATGGGTTTCCTAGGCTTTATGTAGCTAAGCCAATAGTTCACTAGCATTTTAACAGGTGAAACTTTAACTTTGCTAACCATGGCATAGAGTAGTTTCAGCTCATCATCACTTACCAAAGCTCCTCTCATGGCAGGGAAAAGAGTGGTGAACAGCCAGTAGTGCATGAAACGTAAGGTTGGGTTATGAATTTTGTGTGGTGAGGGGTTGGAACAATCACTAGAGCCAGTAATGGCATACCAGAAAGCATTCTTGTCATAATGAAAAGCATGGTCTACATCAAGATGGCAAGAGTGATCAAATCCTAAAGCAGTGTTTAATGTGCTCCAAGTCAGGTCATAATCCATCCCAAACATTCAAAATGCTATCCCATCATTATTCACTTTTAGCGTGCATAAAAACGCAATGGTTAGGTTCTCTATGCCAAATTCAAGAATTTCAAAGAATCCTCCCCAACCAATGGTATTGAAAATAGCATAAAATTCTGAATCCATACCTGTTTCTTGCAAGAGGGCCGGATCAATGATACTTGTGTTTGAGAAACTACACTCACTAAGAGTGAAGAATTTTCCCATCTCTTCGGCATTTAGTCTGAGGCCACTCTCGGTCTCCATTACTCTAGCTAGGGGAATGAACGGTACTAGCTCACTTCTTTCCACCTCTCTCCTCTCATGAGCACTAGCATGGTGAGGTTCTTGGGAAGAACTCTCACACTTGTTGGACTTTTTGAAACGGGAGGCAAGCAACTTCTTCATCTTACTACAAGATAAGCTACCAAGCTTCTACCACTACTATGAAATAGGGAGTATTTTTTGGGTTTTTGGTTTTTGGATGGCTGCTACTAAACTAAACATGTGAATGAGCTTGCAACTAAGGAAGGAAAGGAAGAACTTGTGAGCTCGAGATGGTTCTGGTGGTTTTGGTGTGGAGTTGAGCTCACAATGCAAGGGTATATATAGGGGGAGAAGGGCATTTTGGTGTCTCCCACAACATGGATCGGCCGATCCCCCTCCTTGACACTTTCACTTTGCTTTTGCTTTAGCCAGGGGCATGTCTAAAGTGAGTAAATACATTTTCAGGATGGGCCAACACATGGGTCGGCCGACCCCCCTACATGTCCCCTCAATCTCTAAACTTTGTGTCATTATGTGTCTAGTAAAGATGCAACTATGTTTGGTCCAAAGTTGACACAAATTTCAGAGATTCCCTTGCCTAGTGTTTGGTGAAAGAGAAAAGATGAATGGCCAAAGTGGAGACATGTCTAAAGTGATCCCCATGGACCATGAGAACACTAAGACATGCCTTTGGCTGGTTGTTGTGGTCCCCATGAGCATCCAACATAAAGAGGAACATCTCATGCTTAAAGAGTAAAGCAAGGGACCATTTCTTTTCAGATTTTGGCTTTGTTGATATGCATGATGTTTATGAGCATATTGAGTGGAATGCAGCAGGGTGCAGGAGGGCACCATGGTGGGATCGGCCGATCCCACCTTGGATGCTCCTTGAGCACCAAAGTGGTGTGTCATACTCAGGGTACTAAGCCAAGATAGAGCATGTGCCAGTGGACCCACTGGTGGGGTCGGCCGACCCCACCTTGGGGTTGTCCCACGGCTCAAAAATGTTGCAAGTTATTGTCAAGGTGTTACTAGCATGAAAATTTATGTCATCGAAATGAAATATGCAGGATTAACTAAGTATGCAATTGAATGCAAAAAATTGAAATGCATAAAAAAAATTAAATGTGAGATAACTACTGATTTACCTTATCAGCGAGGGCTCCATGTTTCAGGTCCGTAGAGCAGGACTTCTCCATCTTGTCATTCATTGGGTGCTTCGGTTGGTCCCGGAGATGGAGACCATGGTTGCACCTCGTCGGCGAGTTCTTCTTTTACTTCGGCCTTGTTGGCCGACTCGCTCTTTTTCTTCTTCCTACGGTGTGGGTGACGATGACGATGTTTGTTGTCTCGAGGTTTTTTGTCCTTCACCTGCATGTTAGCTTTATAACCATTGAATGGACACTTCACCTTATATTCTGGGAATTGGAGGTGAAGTTGGCCGGATCCCACGTAAATGACGGCGTTAACCGTATTAAGGAACGGCCTTCCCAGGATGATCGCGACGTCTACATTGGATCCCATGTCCAATATAAGGAAATCGACGGGGACGTAGCTGTTTTGGACTTTGATGAGAATATCCGTTGCTAGTCCCTCGGGGAACCGTAGCGTCTGATCGGCCAGCTGCAAACGAACAGATGTAGGGAGCAAAGGTCTCCCTAGTAAGTTATCATATGTTACCTTGGACATGATGTTGACACCCGATCCAAGGTCACAGAAGGCATCGTGGAAGACTTGTGTTCCAATCTGGCAGGTGATGGTCGGCAGGCCTGGATCTTCCTTCTTGGTGATGAAGGGTGGATCGAGTAGATAGCCCCAGTTTGACCGGAGCAGAGGCTTACCATACCTCGTAGTAACCAATTTTACACCCTCTATTGGATCTTCGGGTTTTCCCGGGATCTTACCTTGCTCGTAGGATGGGACAGCTGCTGTGAGTTGAGCTAATTGTGTTTCTAACATTTTATTAAAGCTCAATTGATTTTTCATAGCAGAATTAAAGCTATCCATTTTCTCATTTATATTTTCAAGAATCTTATCATTAGTCATCATCTTTTTATTAATACTATCATTTATTTTAGATTGGCCTAAGACAAGATCTCTTAAAGAAGGTTGGTTATTATAAGAATTATTGAAATTATTGCTATAACCGTTACCTTGATTTTGGTAGAAGGGGCGCGAGTTCTATCCTTGTTGTTGTTGTTGGGGCCGGTACCCGTTGTTGTTGGCGTTGTTGATGAAGCTCACTTCCTCCTTCGTCTTGGGACAATTATTTCCTGAATGGTCATTGCCTCCGCATACCTCGCACCATTGGTCGGCTTCGACGGCTCGTGCGGCTGCATAAGGTTGAACGACCTCTTGTTCCCTTTTGGAACTCTCTTCTACTTTCTTCATCAGGAGGTCCATCTTCACACAGAGCATGTCCACCTCATTGAGAGCATGAACACCTCTCTTCTTCGGCTGAAGACGTTCCTCATTCCAACCTTGGTTGGTAACCATCTTCTCTATGAGGTCCTTGGCATCTCTCACATTGTGTTGTAAGAATGCCCCTCCAGCGGCTGCATCTAGGTGACTACGGGCCATACCGGTCAGGCCATGGTAGAAACCTTGGATAATGAGCCACTCCTCTATCCCATGATGAGGACAGGCGCGAATGTACTCTTGTAGACGTTCCCATGCTTCAGGAATCGTCTCATCAGCTTGTTGCTGGAAGTTGGAAATCTTTCCACGAACGGCGCTGGTCTTGCCCATCGGGAAGAACTTCTTGAGAATCGCATTGGCGCACTCCTCCCAAGTGTTGGCTTCACTCTTGTTGGCATAGTACCATTGCTTCGCCTTTCCCAATAACGAGAACGGGAAAAGACGAAGACGGATGGCGTCTGCAGACACATTCTTCATAGTGAAGGTACCACATACCTCCAAGAAGTGTTGGAGATGGGCGTTGGCATCCTCATGCGGCTTCCCACAGAATGGATTGGCTTGCACCATGTTGATGAGAGCTGGCTTGAGCTCGAAAGTCGCATCCCCCAAGTTAAGCTGCGGACCCATGGCGACATTGTCGGCCGACGGCGCATAGTACTCGGAGATCGTCTTTTGGGCCATGGCTTCTCTTCTAGCTGGTGCAGAAACTTCCTCCTCGAACGGATTCTGGTTCGAGATGAACCTCTGAGGTGGAACTTGACGAAGTCTAGTCCTCCTCAACAACTGCTCGGGATTTTCAACGAAGTTTGACGGCAGTTGGAAACCGCTCATACACCTACTAGTTTCACGATAATGAAAAGAAACTAGACAGGTGAGGGGCTAGCCCCTATACTAATTGATAACTAATATATAGCAGACTCCGGATTCACTCTCTCTAAACTCCTAGGCGGTTGCTTTCCCTGGCAACGGCGCTAGAAATGCTTGTTGGTATTTCATAGCGTCGCTACTAAGAATAGAGTTTTAATCTATCCCCGGCAACGGCGCCAGAAATGCTTGTTGGTATTTCTTAGCGTCGCTACTAAGAATAGAGTTTTAATCTATCCCCGGCAATGGCGCCAGAAACACTTGTTGACACTTCTTAGCGCAACCACTAGAACTAGACTATGGAGCCTAACCCCAGCAACGATGCCAGAAATGCTTGTTGGTAAAACTATTGACTATTGGATAGTTCCGCAAGCGCACAGAAATTACCGATGTAGCACTTCACTCGGGAGTATTCCAAGGTATCGTTATTTATTTTATCCCAAAGGAAAGCAAGCTAGGAAAGATGTAGAGAGAGGAAAGATAGATCCTTTAGTCTTACTATAGTCTACTATCAATTAGAGAAGCAAAAGGGTATAAGTGGATATAATGGAGGATAGATAGATAAGATAAATAAATTAAGCAAAGAGTATATGATATGAAAGATAGCTTTAGTAGAGTTAGCTAGGTGGGAGGACAACGAGTGAGTATAAAGTACTCCTATGTTTCTACCTTTACTCCTATGAACTAATCCTAATTAAATAGATGACTTGACTAGATTGATGCCTTGCTACTTGTGTGAGAGGGATAAACGAGAGAGTAAAGCGATAGAAGGTTGTTCACCTAACCCAGTACTCAAGCGGATATTTGGCTCATGGACGCCTTACTTTTTAAGAACTAGCCTGAGTTCACGTGAGGGGATCTAGGTAGCCAGGCAAAATCTGTCACCTTTTGCCCATGCACCCCTACTGTCCGTGCAAGCCAGCGGTAGTCAAAGATAAGATGAAGTATGAGCACCCGCTCACACTTATCTACACCTTCAGCTATCGATCAAAATAGCTAAAGCCCCTATCCTAAGATAGGACGATGACGCACACACAAGAAGCTATTTAAAGGAAATCAATCTAACTAAGACAACTATAGAACTAAGATAAGCACACAACAAGACTATATAAATATAGACTTGCACTAAGTAAATACTTAAATAAATACTTGGAAAGTAAATACTTAAGTAAATGCAAAGTAAAGTAAAGAAAGAATAATATATTAAATAAATAAAGTCTTACAAAAGAAGAAAGATACAAGGGCTATACCAGACTTCCAGAAGACGATTCCGTAGACCCGAGCTTCGTCCGACTCAACTCTAACTCCCACTCTAGACTAACTACTACTACTCTTGCTTGATCTCACATGAAAGTGGAGATATGTGTTGTGAGATATGTGAGATATGTGAATGAGAGGGTAGAGGCCTCTATTTATAGTGGAGGTGGAGTAGGGGCTACTCCGGTGCCACGTCAACGATCCGCGTGATCCACCTCTCTTCACCCTTGGATCCACCGCCATGACAACTGACTTGGATGAATGGCTTGGATATTCTTCACGTGTGAAACATGCACTTTGCCACCGACTTGGATGAGGGTCACCATGGGGTCGGCCGACCCCTGTCCCTGACATGTGGGCCCAGGGTACACCTTCTAGAAGGTGCTGATGTCATCCTAATGAATAGTGTTGTTGGGTCCCACCAAGGGGGGGTCGGTCGACCCCCCCATGATAGGGCTGGCCCACCTTCTTCTCTCCCTTGGTGACCCCACATGTCATGGAGCAAGTCTTGTGAAGTTGGTTGCATTTGGTTTTCGGTGTGGACCCATGAATCCATGTGCTTCTCATCTTGCACCATTTAGCAAAAGCACATGCTTGATCCAATGGTTGATATTGGCTTGAACATGCTTCTCTTGGATCATGCCATGTCACCATGGCCGAGGTGGCCCAAAGGTGGGGTCGCCCGACCCCCTTGGTGGGCCCACCTGGACTCATTTTGTTCATTTTGCTATCTCCTACGAGTTCACAAGCTAAGAGTACAAGTGGAACTTATTAGTGATAAATATGCTCATGATATGTTATTCTTCCTTGAAACCGAGGCCTGTTGATGGTATTTTGATAAGGTAAAACATGCTATAACTTCCGTCAACAACCGCAACGAGCATCCTAAGGCGGCCGCTGCGGTTAATCATTTTACCGCAGCGGGCGCCTAAGGATGCCCGCTGCGGTTGAAACAGATTAACCTCAACGGGCTAATAAAGTTGCCCGCTTCGGTTATTACCGGCTATTTAAGCCCCCGATGTGCACCATCGCAGCGCAATCTCTTCTTCCTCCTTTCGCAAAAATGGGGGTACAAGTTTTGCTGAATTTTTGCATAAAATATCTTGTTTTGGAGGTTTCTTTGTTTGATTTGGAGGAGAAGTACTCCACAAGAGGTACCCAGATGATCTCCACCCTCTTTTCCCTCTCTTTTCCTCTCTTTTTAGCCCCCCTTTCTAGATCTAGTTTCATGGAGGAGAGAGAAAACTGGTATTTTTTTCTCTAAGTTCATCATGGATGCATTAATTTTCTTTGTCGTCGTTATTTCTGTCACTAGATTTAACATAGATATTATAATTTTTTTCTAATTCATCTTTGTTTTGTGATTGATGTGTGTAATTAAGGTTCGCAGGTATGATGGACCGGTTGGAATGGATGTATAAGATCAATAGAGTACTTGATGTGCGATATCTCGCTGAAGTGAGAAAGTTTGTTGCTGCTGCAAAAGCTGACCATGAGAGATCGATCCAGACAACAATCATATGTCCATGTCATCGCTGCAAGAATCTGACAGCCTTCAAAGATGAAGGCATGGTGCAATCTCATTTGATTCATTTTGGTTTCATGGAGGATTACACGGTGTGGACTCATCACAATGAGAGAGTCGATCCGAGTGTCGGGGCGACATCTGGAGTAAGCTCAGCATCGACGACGACGGTGAACCAAGATCCTATAGTGCACGTCTCATCAGCAACAGTAGCGCTAGCCTTCAGTGACAGTAGTGCTCGTGACTACATCGCTGTGGAGGATGTACTCCAGGATATGACAGATGATGGTGGTGGAGATGTTGAGGATGCTACGGTGTAGGACCCTGCGGATGTGCAACTGTTTTAGGATTTACTCAACCACATCGACGAAGACGACATCGTGTATGGCTCCCTGAAGTGGCTGGAAAATTTCAGAGAGATGAAGCAGGCGTCACTTGATCCTTTATATAAGGATGGCAGGGAATGTCCGAAGCAGTGCACGGTGCTCCGTTTCAACCTCCACTTGTTGATGATGAAGGCTCAGCATGGGTGGTCAGACAGTAGCTTTGATGAGGTGTTAGGTTACCTTGCGAAAACATTCCCGACGAGTAACAAGATTCTAGCAAATACCTATCGGGCAAAGAAGCTTATCTGGCCAGTGGTGATGAAGCTTAGAAAGTTCGATGCCTGCCCTAACAACTGCATCCTCTATCAGGGCACAAAGTATGAGAATTTGATGAGTTGTCCGCACTGTGGCGTCAGTCGCTACAAGAGGAATGGTAGCTGTCGTGTGGATGCAGACGATGATGAGGCCTTGCAAGGTGGTTAGAGGAAGAAGAAGAAGGTTGCCAAGAAGAGTAGTGTTGCAGCCAATCTCATCTCGGCTCATCAACAGGACAAGGAAGAAGAGGGTTACATGTTTAGGAGAAGTCCGACACTGTCGGTGTGGTACATGCCAGTGACCGACCACCTGCATGAGCTATCTAGGAACCCAGAGGACGCGAAACTCATGTTCTGGCAAGCATCAGCTGACCGCTTGAAGGACGATGGCTTGCTACAACACCCCTCTGATGCCCAATAGTGGAAAGATTTCGACAAGGCCTACCCGTAGTTTGGCAAAGACCCAGGAACGTTCGGTTCGCGCTGAGCATCGATGGTATGAATCCATTCGGCGAGCTCAGTAGCTCCCACAGCACCTGGCCAGGCATACTCACCATTTACAACCAACCTCCCCATCTGTGTTAGAGGCGCATGTATCTTCTGCTGACCCTGCTTACATCGGGACCGAAGCAGCCCAACAATGATATCGATGTTTTCCTAGAGCCAGTAATAGAGGAAATGAAGAAGTTATTTGATGTTGAGGTCGAGATGGTGGATGCGTCCCTCAAAAAGAAGTTCACCCTAAAAGCCATCATCTTTGTCACCATCACCGACTACCCCGGCCTCTTCTCACTGTCGGGGCAGATCAAAGGGAAGACCGGCTGCGTAATGTGCATCGATGGGACATGCTACACTTACCTCTAGGGATTGAACAAGATGGTCTACATGAGGCTCAGTCGATTCCTTCCGAAAAGGCACAGATATAGAAGAAGTGTCATGAATCAATTGTTCGATGATCAGGCTAATCCACAGGATGAACCAAAACTAGTTGGGGGCCAAAGATGTATGAGATGGTGAAGGATATTGATCAGATCAAGTTCAGCAAGAAGAAGAAGCCGCTAGAGCAGGGGACAAAACAAACGAGAAAGCAAAAGTGAGACACGGTGGTGGAAGCGTTGCAGGCTGTCCCCGATGTTCCTTTCAAGAAGAGGTTGATTTCCTTCGAGTACCTGTCATATTGGAAGACACTGAAAACACCCCATGCCATCGACTGCATGCATCTCGAGAAGAACGTCTTCAATAGCACGATTGGTGTCCTACTGGATAGCCCTGGGCATAATTGACTGAAGACCGAAGACCGAACCAAACTAACCGAGACCGAGACCGAAGTGACCGAGACCGAAATTTTCGGTCACTAGTTCAGTCTTGAGTCCACACTAACCGAACTTTTTACGGTTAGTTCGGTCATATGCCTCGGGTAACCGAACTGATCGAACTAACCGAACTTCTAATTTTTATTAATATAATATGTATTTTAGACTATTATTAGTAATATAATGTTTATTCTAGTGGGTTTATATCAACTGTCACTCTTATCACACTATTTAATCTATAGATTGTATCGTTATTTTTGCCATAGAATAGAAAAAATATTCAAATTTGCTAAAACAAATGTACTATTTAGTAGATATTTTGTATAGTTTGGTTAGTTCGGTCCTGACCAAGACCGAACCGTACTAACCGAGACCGAACTTGCTCGGTCTTGAGTTTTGAAGCTAACAGATCAGTCTTCGTTTTTAGATGAACGAACTTTCAAATTGACCGAAGAACTAAACCGATCGGTTCGGTCATGACCGAACACCCAGGCCTACTACTGGACATCCCGGGTAAGACTAAGGATGGTCTGAAGTCACAGACGGATCTTCTCAACCAGGGCATCAGGCAGGACCTTCACCCTGGGTCACCTCATAATGGTAAAGTTGATCTTCTAGGTGCCACCTACAACCTAAGGCATGACGAGAAGACTGCTATGCTCAAGCTTCTCAGGGGTATCAAGGTGCCGACCGGTTTCTCTTCCAACATCAAGAGCCTTGTCTCCTTGAAGGACCTCACATTGACCGACTACAACACAAATGACTGCCACATCATGCTGACAGTGTTCCTTCCAATTGTGATAAGGGTATCGGTCCAGAGTACGTGAAGATGGTGGTCACTCGGATATCATACATCTTTAACCACATCACGTAAGGTCATCGGTAAGGCTGACATCTCTGCACTGAAGGAGTTCGTCGTGGAGACCCTTTGCCAGCTGGAGATGTGGTTTCCCCTGTCATACTTTGATATTATGGTACACTTGATGATGCACATGGTGGATTAGATCGAGCAACTAGGCCCCATGTACCGGCCCGAGATGTGGACGTACGAGCGGTTCATGTCCACCCTCAACAGATATGTTCATAACCGTGCTTACCCTAAGGGCTCTATGATTGAGGCATACACAACCGAGGAGGTAGTGAACTGGTGTTGAGGTACATAAAAGACGGGAGGGCAATTGGGTTGTCTGTCCATCAGCACGAGCGCAGAACCGTGGGGATGGGGTGCACGGGCCGAAAAGTATGCACAAATATACCATACAAGGAGGTTGAACAAGCTCATTACAACATCCTTCATCAGTTGGTGAGCATGGATAAATATGTCGAGAGGCACATAGAAGAGATCTGCACCACTAATGACGGACAACGCATAGAGGCATGGGTCCAGAACGACCACAAGAGCGGTTTCATAGACTGGATCAAAGAGCAACACGTACCCCTAGAAAAGATGCCCTAATGATAAGGTTACGGAGATCATGCAGAAGCTTGTGCTAGGCCCGTCCAACCAAGTCACGACGTGCAAGGGTACAATGTCAAGGGGTACAGGTTCCACACGAAAGAGAAGGACAAGAAGAGCACGACACAGAACTGCGGTGTTCGATATGAGGGCGTGGACGAGGCCAAAAACACGAGGATGCAATACTATGGGCAGATCGAAGAAATATGGGAACTTGACTACGACAAGGACGTATGTGTAACCGTCTTCTGGTGCCACTAGGTCAACCCCAAAGCGGTTGCGGTCGACAGTTTTGGGCTATCCACTGTGAACCTCAAAAGTATCGTGTACAAAGATGACCAATAGGTACTTGCAACCAATCTCACACAAGTGGCCTACTATATCTATTCGGAGGACCCAAAGAGGCATGTGGTCGTCTCAGGAAAGTAGCGGATTGTTGGAGCTGATGGGGTCCAAAGCCCAGAGTAATACAACAACTATTTAGAGCTCTAGCTTTTTACCAATTTTGCAAAGAAGATCAAGGCCATCGAGGACCGTTGCAACAAGAGCGGTATGAAGCCCTATGCCCGTCCCGATGGTGAGAGGCGGTCCGTGAAAGCGCCGTCACCAAAATGAGATGTATATGCATATATATGCCACATGACTATGTAATAAAGTAGTGGAAAGTTATGTAATAGTATTCGAGACAAGTTTTATAATATATCATTGTTAATAAGTTAATATTATTAATAACAACTCTCAATTTGTTACTGACTAGCTAATAAGTTAATATTATTAATAACAAATCTCAATTTGTTATTGAATTAATAATAAGTTAATATTATTAATAATAAATTTTGTAATAGATTTTTGTTAATAAGTTATTATTAATTACAAATCTTTGTCTCTATTTTATAAAACCAATAACCGCAGTGGGCATCTTAATTTGTCTGCTGCGGTTATTCGTTTTAACCGCAGCAGGCAACTTAAGATGCCCGCTGCGGTACGTATTAACCGCAGCGGGCGTCTTAAGTTGCCCGCTGCGGTCAACCCCTGCCTATATAAGACCCGCAACACCGAAGGACACTTTAGTCCTTCGTGCGTCGTCCTTTGAACCCCGAAGGGCTGTCAAATATGACCACCGCCGCCATTGCCACCGCCGCCGTCCTCCTCCACCGCCCCTGTCCTCCTCACCCTGTCCTCCTCTTCCCCCTATCCTCCTCCCCTGCTCGCCCTCACCGATGAAGCCGCGCCTGGAGGAACCACCGCGCGCCCAGAGGCCGACCACCGCTCGACGAGGACTACCGTCGCACGCCCAGAGGCCGACCATCGCTCGACGAGGACGACCACCACGGCGCGAAGGACGACCACCGCGAGCGCCGACACCTGGAGGACCAGAAGGCACCGAGGACCTCATCTCCTAGTAACTCTAAACAATCTCAATAACACCTCCTCAATTTGTTTTTTTTTTGCCATAGATGAGAATGAGATTACTGGGTAGGAGGAGAAGGAAGAGGAACTGGAGATGGTCATATTCATCATTGTTGGTCTGATTTGAGAGGGAGGGAAGGAGCAAGTTGAAACACCTCTTGTTCTTATTTTGTACCTATATCATCTAGCTGAGAAACACCTCTTGTTCTTTAATTGTTTTTTGTTTCTGCTTTTAGTATGAAAAGTCAAATATAGTCAAAACAATGGTCTATTCCTTGATCTATGACACAATTCATTAATTAGAAACCAAGCTAATGCAGCACTTCTAGAGTTTTTGTAGGAGATAAAGAACACACCAGTACGGTTGCTCTATGCATATGTCTATATTAGAGAGTTCAAAGTATTTTGTTTCAGTGCAATTCCCTAGAGGTTTGAGCAGTTTCAAGTCCTTTAAATTAATTTATGTACTCATCAATATTATATCACCTCTCTGAAGTTGTGGAAATGTTTCTTAGTCTTAGTGCACTAAGGCTCTATTTTTGTGTTCTTTGTCTCATGCCACATCTCCTGTAGAGTATATGGCAATAGGTGATGAGTCAACTGGCTCAAATTCATCTTGGTTTTTCTATGCTATACGTCTGCAGTAGTAGGCTATGCCCCCCGAGGTTGTTTAAGTTATGTTGACTAATGATTCATCAATAGTCCAACTCTATATCATGTGATGGCAGTCCTAGCTTATTGTAGATTATTAATCATTTTTTCTCTGCATACCATTCTAGCTTCTAGAGTGGATTTTTTTTCTGTGAAAGGTAGGTAGGAGCTTATTAGCTGGCTCTTGCTAATAAGGCCACCGAGGTCATTTTTTCTCTGCATACCATGTTAAAATTCTTCAGACCACTGAGGTACTTGACGGTCTAGTGCTCAGTGTGCATGCATGTTTCCAAAATCTTCTACATTTCATGGTGGGTATGCAAAGTTGTAAGCTTAGAGAACAATATGCATTTATCTCCAGGGTGAAGCAGCAAAACGTGCAACCATTTATTGAATAAAGCTGGGGCAGTGAATTTGTACCTTTACTATGTTTGGCATGCTTATCCTGTTGAAGTTATAATTTGCTAACAGTTAAAATATATTAGATTTGTTAGCTTAATAATGGGATAATCTACTGATCTAGGAGAGAAAACATGTTCTGCAAACTATACTCCTGCATAATGTGGCATAAATCATCCTATTCCATCCTGTTGAAGTGATATTTGTTGATGGCAATGTTTCTGAAGTGGATGATAAGGCTTTGAAAACATTCAACAAAACCCTCCTTTGGAGTATGCTAAGGCACTCAAATTCTCAATTATAAGGCCACCGTTTTATATTTGATGTCCATATCACTTCTATTAAGTTGTGAGATAACGGGTTTTTCATGTCCATTTATGTAAACACTATGAAACCCAATCTGCTTGTAATTAGTAGTTTATCTGGTGACACTTTATCTCTGCTAAACTGTCCCATAAGTTTCAGACTTATATTCATTTTGAAATCTATTTGTTTATTTTTTCCTTGCTGAACTTGAGTAGATTGAAATTGGTTTCTAGCTAATTATGTATTCAAATTCCAATTACTTTGGCTAATATTTTTTTGATGATGTTCCAACAAAGCTGATTATATATCAACTTTGTTATACTACATTTTGCTGCCTATGATGCACTTCGATGCTTTTTTACTATACGCAAATGCCATTGCCTATGATGCCCTGTGATCCTTTTTTATTTGCTGCCTATGATGCCATGTCATGCTATTTTAGTACTATCACTTAAGCACCTCAGTACTCCTCTAATACTCTCCCTGTACTACTCTCTTCTACTAATCTCCATGTACTACTCTCTTCTACTACTCTCCTTGTACTACTCCTCTCTATACTATTCCTCTCCCTACTCCTCTCTTTATACTACTACTCTCTTCTAATATTGTACTACTCCTCTCTTCCTGTACTACTCTCTTCTACTACTCTCCCTATACTACTCCTCTCTATACTACTCCTCTCCCTAATCCTCTCTCCCAGTACTACTCTCCCTACTCCACTCCTTATACTACTCCTCTCTTCTAATACTGTACTATGGCATTTGCATTGATGATTCTTTTCGAACTTGTAAGCTGAGGTAGTGGCAAATGCGATGATGTGACCCGTTCTATGCTGAGCCAGCGGCGATGATGATCAAATTGCCCCCAACTTTTATGCTGAGTCAGCTGCTAGACTAGGATGGCTTGTGTATTTTACATGTAACCAGTTTAGCAGTGACGTGTTGGCCTAGGAGCAAATCTGACTCAAGAACTTATACGCGTTATTTTTGATTCAAAAGCTTTGAACACATATTATATACCTCTGTGTATATGTAGAACTGAAATGGCGGAAGACAAAATAAATGAATGGAGGGACCCTACCCCTAGCTCCTCGTCAACTAGCTTGATGAGCGAGGAGTCCGTGACCCCACAACCGAAGAAGCGACGCACAGAGGTGGACAATGATCCGACGTACCAACCGGGGGTGGACGAAGCATAGAGTCAGCAGAAGCAAACCGAATCGGCAAGGCTCGAGGTACATGCAGCCACACACGAGCTTTTTAGCCTTTGCAATGATGTGTGTGAAAGACTAAAGGCAAGAGACTCTCATCAACAATTGCCGATTGTGCATCATCAGCTCGAGTTTAGGGATGAAGACACGGTCAGGGAAGAAGAAGTCGTCGCTCCCTCTACGATAACCTCTTCGTCCAAATCTAAGGGCCGGAAGAGGGTGAGGGGACAACATGGGAGGCACAGGTTGGACAAAGCAAACAAGCTGCATGTCATCGATGAGGTGGGGCCAGAGCGAAACCCAATAGCTCCAGATACAGTCATTGGCAAGTTCAGCAATCAAGTGATGTGTATAGCCAAGGAAAAGGTGGAGATCACTTGGCCCAACTGGCACGACATGCCAGAAGACATTAAACAAATGTATCGGGTGAGGTGACAAGGAGATTCAGATATCCACCCTCAGCTGACATGGAGAAGTGCAAGGAGTGGCCTTTGCACGTGGCGTCGACTGCGCTTCGCAACATCAGGTCCATGCTGACTAGAAATTACCTGAAGAAGGGGAAGTTGCCACTGCTGACATACACTATGGTCAAGGCACACATATGGGATGCTTTCTGTGAAATGAGAATGACGGAAGAAGTAGAGGAAAAGAGCGCCAAGTTCAGTGAGCTAGCGAAGAGGAACATGAATCCTCACAACTTGGGCATGACTGGCTTTGCCAGTCATAGGACCAAGTGGCAGCAAGAAGAACAAGCAAGACAGGCCGCCGGGGTTCCAGATCCTTACGAGGGCATCAAACCAAGGGCAAATGACTACATGAGAGCTTGCATTCGAAAGAGGCTGAAGCCCGGGGCAACCAAGTTTAACGAGCCCCACCTCGAGGACGTCAAGAAGACTTTGATGGAGAAAGCAAAACATAAGGACAACATCGTGGTCCGCCGGGGCCACGACTTGCTCACCGAGGTCCTGGGAACCCCCGAGCACTGTGGCCGTGTTCGTGGTGTCGGTGAAGGATCAAATTGCGACCAGAGGGGGTGGTGAATGGGAGCCTCAAATTTATTCTCGAGAAATAGATGGCCCTTATCCCAGAAAATCACCCCGAAAGCCAAAACCAACATAGGTGATGTCCACGACCCAAGTGACTGGGTGGATGTTCCCTAAGAACACAACAGGGCACCACAAGAAGTCTCACACAAAAGGCGGATCGAAAGTCGAACGAACACCAAAGAAACTACAGACGAAAACATGCAGATCGACACTGACCGGACTCAGGGGTGCGTCCGGTCAGAGGTGATCGGACGCGTCCGGTCAGGGTAAAACCCTTTTGGAACCTCTCTATTCATGACCAGACTCTACACCAGGGAGTGTCCGGTCAGAATGAACCAAGCATATGGTCACTATGCCATTCTATAAATAGTACCAGCCGCGTGTCCGGTCAAGCGTGCGGATATATGGTTGTATGACGGATCTCGAGATGATGAGTGATTGTCAACTAGTTTGATGCACATGTTGTTTGGCTTGTGTTGTGCATGTGTCGAGCTTACAGATGGTGATCGAAGGCAAGGTTAAGGTCAAGTAGAGACGTGCTGTGCCGATGGACCCAGAGCGGTGAAGGGCGGACGTGAGGCTTGGACTGACGGACCAGTGGCATGGGGATCAGCTATGGTGGGTGACAGCCTGGGACAGCGACAAGTGAAGACATGTGGGTGGACGGGGTGCACAGATGGTGCATCCCTCTACGGCTTTGGTTTGGTGGTAGAGCCCCACAAAAACCACCGGCTGGATGGTTTCCAGGTTTGGGTCTCAAAATCTGGGTGCTGCCGGTTTCTGAGTTTGGGCATCAAAACTCGGGCTGAGGACGGTTTCCAGGTTTGGGCCTCAAAACCTAGGCAATGGCGGGTTTCGGAGTTTGGGCCACAAAACTCAGCCTGAGGACTGGTTTCCCGGTTTCAGCCTCAAAATCGAGGGGAGGTCCAGGAAAATGGACGGAGGGCAAGTGGCGGCACATGGTGGCATCGGGTGAGGTCGCGTCCAGGCGAAGCTGCCAGATGAGCGGGCGTAGCCGTCAGATCAACATTTACTTCGAGCTGGTCCAGAATAGCCTTAGGGTTTAGCTGGTTCGCTCTCTGTATCATTAGGGGTACAGTGGGAATAATGTTTAGGATAAGTATGGGGAGACACCCACTTCCTAAATTATCTCAGTCATTTGCTATTTTTATTCTAGGGCTTCCTGTTCTCCCACTTCCCTGTTGTAGCTACTGAGATCCGCAGAGATGGCTAATCATACCTCTGTGTATTTGGATTTTGCGGAAATGGGACCGGATTCACGTTGTCTCCTCGTGAGGACGATTTTCGGCTGGAAATTGAGATTGTTCTTCGCGTTCTTGAGTTGTTCGGTTCGGTTCGGTTCAGTTAAAAATAATTCGGTTTTTAGCTTGTAGCCACTGATCGGTTTCTCAGAAAAATAAAAACCGCAAAATTCAGTTTCGGTTTTCAAATTTGGTTTTCAGTTTTTAAGCTTAATAACCGAACATAATGCCAGCAGCAGCAAAAATGTAGAATTACATCAGAATTTAAGATGTACACAAATCAACAACAACCAGCTAACCAGTACAAATATTTCGGTTTTCCATTATGCAGTTCAGTTTTATACCAAAACCGAAACCGAAGCCGCACACCGAACAACGCTAAAACCAAAACCGAACCCGCAACCGAAAACCGAACAATCCGATATTACGGTGCGGTTCGGTTCGGTTTGCGGTTTTCGGGTAAAAACTGCCCAGGCCCAAAGCTACCGGATGAGCAGGCGTGGCCGTCGGATCAACATTTACTTCATGCTGGTCCAGAATAGCCTTAGGGTTTAGTAGGTTCGCTCTCTGTATCATTAGGGGTAGAGTGGGAATAATGTTTAGGATAAGTAGGGGGAGACACCCACCTCCTCAATTATCTCAGTCATTTCCTATTTTCATTCTAGGGCTTCCTGTTCTCCCACTTCCCTACCGTAGCTACTGAGATCCGCAGAGACGGCTAATCATACCTCTGTGTATTTGGATTTTGCAGAAATGGGACCGGATACCCGTTGTCTCCTCATTAGGATGATTTTCGGCTGGAAATTGAGATTGTTCTTCGCGTTCTTGAGTTGTTCTTTGCATTTTGCTTTTCTCCTAAATCTTCCCATTGATCGATCTCTCTCTACGTTGCTCCGTTTGAAAAAAACCATTTGAATCAACTTATTCTTTGTTGTGAGGGTTTCATTTCCACCAAAGGTATTTAACTCAATCCTCACGAACAAGTAGATCCATCGGTTTTCGTTTTTGGATCGGTTTTCTCCTCTTTGCCACCAATTCTTCCAATTCACCGATTAGGAGTTAGGTTCGAGCCATGATCTCTTAGGAGTAGCTCACTAACATCCTAGGAACTCCTCATAGCAAGTCTAAGCTTTAGGGCTTTTGATTCGGAGGAGATCGGGTCGAATCTGCGGAAGAACTGTGTTGTTTCGGGGGCATCGGACACTGAGCACGAGGGCATAGGACGCTATGTTCATCACATCGGACGCGTCGTTGCCACGTGTCAGTTTCTGTGTTTTTAAAGGGGCATCAGACGCTGTCATCGGACGCTACAGTCCAGCGTCTGATGGTCATGCAGTGAGGTTTTGGAAACTCTTTTTGCATCGGACGCAGCAGGCATGTTGTCATCGGACGCTCCGAGGCCTTAGCATCGGACGCTGAGCTATCACTGTAGTAGCATCCGATGGTTGTCCAGTAAGGTTTTCTCGCTGCCAGTTCTGCATCGTATGTGTTAGCTAGAATCACATTGGACGCTCGCCAGCGTCCGATGCTCTGATTTCTGCACTGTTTTGTCCACAGTTCATTCGTCCGACTTCTGATTTCATTTCGGGTTTTTGGGTTGGTTTTCTAGAGTTGTGTAGTGTCCCGCTGTGCTTCTTGGAAGCATCCACCCTACATCTAGGGTCGTGGACACTATCAATCTCTAGGGTTTGCCCTCGGGTTGATTTTTGGGACAGTAGCTATAAGTTTCTCAAAAGAAATTTGAAGCTCCCATTCACCCCCCCTTTGGTCGCTTTTGTGTAACACCTTCGGTCCTTCAATTGGTATCGGACCAGGTTAAGGATCTTTCACCTTAGCTGGTTCCAGATCCACAGAAGATGACATGGATCATGGTGTGTGTAACATCCTGGGTTTTCCCGTAAACAAAAATACAAGCTTTTTAAAACTTTTTCCCGCAATATGTGAAGCATATAGTTGCTAGGTCAAATGCTAGTCAATGTTTCATTGTTTGCTTATGAAAGGTTGCACTCATATAGAATTGCATGTAGAGGTGTGCCTGAGCTCTCAAGTCGGTCTAGGGTTTGAGTCGTGTCAGAGTCGGAGTGTACAAATCCATAGTGATCTCTCCTCCTTTTTGGGACTTGTCCCGATCTCTCTTGTATTCCCCCAAAAGATCTTCGGGTCATATTAATTCAAGACACGGGGAAAATACTTTCCCTTGCTCCCCTCTATTCCAATTCCATAACTAATCTGATTCCTTTCAAAACCCTTGTTCACAAATCCACTCCAAATCTCATGTTCAACCATTCCCAAATTATCTTTAGGATTCAAACCCCCCCAATGTTTATCGGAACCCTTCGAACCACTTATCTTGATTCCACCCAACTTTTTTGAATTTCCCTCGATCTCCTTTGTTCCAACTCTGAACCCTCCAAGTCATAATGATTCATCACTCGAGAGAAAACCCTTTTCCCCTTTTCCCTTCTCTCCCAATTTTGGATCTTCTTGCAAACTCCCTTCGGGAATTCATCTTAAATATCCTGCGGGGTCATCCCATGTCCTCTCTAACGAATTCCTATGGATCTGTTCCAAACCCCCTTCGAAAGTTGAATCAAACCCCTCTCCAAACTTTATTTGGATCCCTCTCCTATTCATTAGCAAAATTGGGGAAAACGTTCTTTCTTCTCTTGGGCCGAAACCTCCAGCCGGCCCACTTTTCCTCCTCTCCTTCCTTCCCCCTCCCCTCTTGTCGCATGGGCCAAAGCCCGCCTCCATGCTCTGGCTCAGCAGCGCCCCTGGCCTGCCAGCCGAGCCTCCCCAGGCCCGATCGCGCCCACGAGGCCCAGTTGGCACAGGCTGGTCCACTCCCTCCATTCCTTGTTTCGGCCCACGCAAAGCATGCCAGGCCCGCTCGCACGCAAGGCCCAGCGGCCCAATAACCGCGCCGCCTGGGAAACCCTTGGGCGTTGCGTCCCGCTCCCAGTGCCGCCGCCACCCAGGGCGCGACGCGCCCGCAACGCCCTGCTCCGCGCGTGCCCTGCGTTCTCGGCGTCTGTGCCGATGTCCGCCACGTGCCCACCTTGGTATGGACGTCGAGGCATCGTCGTGCGCCTCTATAGGAACCCTAGCAGCGCGCTATTGATGGTCCTTAAACACATGTTTTACCATCAACATTTTACCCTAAAATTCACCAAAAAGGCATGAAATGTAGTCAAATAGGTTTCAAACTAACCGAATTCCACATGTCCATAGATTTTTATTGGAATGCAGGAATTTGGACCAAATTTGGAGAATGGACCCACCAGGAGACAAGCCCACTCACCAGGACCCATTTGGGCCCAAGTGAGGTGGCGCCCGCCAACCAGAGGTGGCGCCCGCCACCCATATGTGCCGCCCGCCACATGGAGAGGCCCAACTCTCCCCCTTTGCCACGTCACTGATCTGTGTGACCATCCCAAGGCCAAATCTTGGCCCTTAGTCACTAGGTCAGTGGCATCTGACGGCTCAGGATGGAATGGCGTGGATCATGGCCGAATGGCGGTTACTCAGACAGGCAACCGACCTAACCACCGCCTCTCTGGAGCTCCTGGATGCTGTTGAAGCAGAGGCAGTGCATCCAACGGTGATGGGGGTGGCGGCTGCCACCTAGGGCTGGCGCCCACCACTAGGGTTAGCCCTAGGTCGGCTGGCTGCCCCCTATAAGTACCCCCCTTCACTCCACAAGGCAATAAATACCCCCCTGGTGGTACCACTTCATTTGTACCATCCCAGAGAAAGCAACACACAAGCAAGAGAAGCATGTCAGAGTTAGGTTAGAAGCTCAGAGAGCTCAGGCAAGTAGGTTAGCTAGTAGAGAGAGTATAGCTCTAGTTCCCTCACTACAGCGCGGCTCTTAGTTTAGCACAGCTCAGCCTAAGTCCTTGGTAAAAGGAGCGTAGAGCTTGCTAAGAGAGAAGCGGGTGCGAGCGACTGGCATCGGAGGTCGGTTGATTTCCTGGCGTCTCTGGTCTGGTTTGCTCTCTTGTATCTCAGGTACATTTATCTTTATCTCAGTATTACTTTAAGCATTACTTTCAGTATTACTTTTAGTATTACTTTATCAAGTACCTTGAGTGTGACCTAGCTATCCTACAGTTCAATTCACTTAGCCATAGTAGTTAATCTCTAGTGTGCTTAGTGATTGATCTTTGCCAATAGGTTGCTTAGTTAGTCTAGTGTTTATCTTATTAAGTCAAGTATTTGCTCTGACGTCCGCAAGGGTGTCTCTATTCAAAGCTAGGGTAGAGATAGTTAGAATATAATTAAGCGTGGTGCTTAGTTATAGACTTACCTTCAGATACGGCTGGACCCCCGGATAGCTGTGGTAGCAAGCATGTGGTGACAGCCCTGTGCGCCTTGAATTCCACCACGTAGTTGGCCCAGTTTAACAGTAAGGCTCGTTGTGCTAGCATTTCACCTAAGTAAGTGGTAAAGGCTAGTACGCCTCGATTCTTGACAAGATAGGAATAAAACTATACTCAACTTAGTTGCTTTATTGACTTTTGCCTGCCTTGCTTCGTAACTATCTTGCTTCATAGTTATCTTGCTCTGTGGTTATCTAGGAGTAGTTAGTAGTTAGTAGTTAGTTATCTTTAGTTACCCTTAGTTACCCCTTGTCTACCTATCCATCCACCTTACCTTAGCCATCCATTTCATCCTTACCTATCCACCCATACATTCTTTCTAGCCTTCCATCCTCTCTTTTCCCTTCTCCCCTTTTCCCTTTTCTCTTTTCTTCGACTCTCATCCCCTCCTTGACTCGACTCATACACCACCCTAGCCTTCCCTTGGGATCAAATAAATCGACACCTGGTACTCCTAGGTGAAGTGCTACTACGATAGTTCTGTGCGCTTGCAGAATCTCCTCTTGGTAGATTGCAATCTCTCTAGCTTGCTCCTACTAGTGTCGGGATTGACAACCCCGCTTCGCATTAGTAGATAGCTGCTTTAGCTTCACTCCTTTAGGTATAGTGACCAGACTTGCTTCAAGCACTTCTGACACCGTTACCTGGAATAGATTCCATAGTCTGCTCCTAGTAACAACGTTGGCTAGTGTCAACAAGGGGTAACTAAGATAAATGTAATAATTGATAAAGTAATACTTAAAGTAATACTAAAACCTGACATGATCGTGAATTTGTCTTCACGATGGCCAACAAGACCATTCGTGAATTTTCTGCTCCTTCTGCTGCTAATGTAGCGATACGACCAGACGTGATTGATCACGATGGTCCAAGCTAGCCCGTTCTGTGGCATGGCTCATGAGGATGCCAGTGCTCACCTCCAACAATTTTTGGAGATTTGCGGCACCTTCACCATTAAGGGGATAACCCAAGAAGCCATCTGTCTTCGTCTCTTTCCTTTCTCTTTGGTAGGAAAAGCGAAGCAATGGTTCTATACCGATCGCCACGCTGTAGACACATGGGACAAGTGTTCCAATGCTTTTCTCGCCAAATTCTTTCCGTTGGGCAAGACAAATGCTCTGCGCAACAAAATCTCTAGCTTTACGCAACAAGCCGAGGAATCTATTCCCGAGACTTGGGAGTGGTTGCAAGAGTATGTCGTTGCTTTCCACACCACGGTATGGAGGACTGGCTTCTGATCTAGAACTTCTACCATGGCCTAACCCCTCTCTCTAGAAGCCATTTGGATGAAGCCGCCGGCGGTGCATTCTTTTCCCTGAATGTTGCAGATGCTAAGGCTCTCATAGAGAAGATGGTGTCGAACCAAGGATGGAATGACGAAAGACTACAGCCCCGTAAGCGAGGTATGCATTCCCTTAAGGAGGCCGACATGATCGTGGCCAAGATGGACCTACTGGCAAAGAAGATGGAGAGCTGTGAGAAGATGAACCAATAGGAGAGTGTCCAATCTCTGGAATCCTACATGACTTGTGAAGTCTGTGGAGAAACTGGACATTTTGGGAGCCACTGCCCCGAGATACAAGAAGATTTGAACTTCATCAACAACAATAACGGTTTTCATCAACAGAATCAAGGATGGAATCAGCCTGCAAACTCTCAAGGTAACAATTCATTCCCCCGCTCTAATTTTCAGAATTCTGATAGTCTCTTATTCTTGAAAAAATTAGTTTACTCACAAGGTAGAACTACTGATTTCTTGAATAAGAAATTAATGTCGAATGATAAAACCCTTGAGAATATAAATGCTAAATTGGAAGATTTCTCATCTACTCTGAAAAATCAATTAAGCTTTAATAAGATGTTAGAAACCCAATTAGCTCAACTTGCTGCTATCATACCATCTTTTGAAACTAGCAAAATTCCTACTAAACCTGACATGGAAACTGCTAATATGGTTGAAATAAAATATTTTAACTATTATGAAGATCAAACCATGACTGTTAAAAAGGGTGATCCTGGTAGTCCCATAATTAGATGCTCAATCTTTGGTGAAGTCTTTAAAAATGCCATGTGTGATTTAGGATCGAGTGTGAACATTTTATCTAAAGATTTCTATGAAAACTCGTTCTTTCCACCCATGACATCCACATCTGCCTATGTTGTGCTAGCTGATCAATCCACTTGCTATGTAGAAGGAATAGTTAATGATTTATCTGTTCATATTAGAGGTTCATATGTTCCTATTGATTTCATAATACTAGATATGGGAAATAGGAAAGATGTGCCTCAAATCTTAGGTAGACCCTTCTTGAACACTGTTGATGCCTGCATATATGTGGGAAGTGGTAAAATTCAAATGACATTAGGAGGGAGGAAGGAAATATTCTCTTTTTCCCATGGTCCCGCATATGCCGCTAACATGCAGGAAGCAAAACCCGTTCGTACTAAGAACAGGCGCCCAAGAACAAGGTGGAGCAGAAAGAAAGAACCACCTCCTCCTGAGTTGTGTAATTCACATAACAAAGGAGAGGTGCCAAAAGAAGAAGAACCAGATGGAGTACATAAAGAAGAAGCACCCAAGGAAGAAGATCCACCCGATAAGGATGAAACTCCATGGACCTAAGGTATGGTTTTACTTTTAATTTTTCCCTTCAAATTTCCCTTTTTCAAATAAATAACATATGTCATGCATGCAACTAAAAAAAATATCACCAGTTATCATTAGTTATGTGCATAGGTATATGTTAACTTAGCTAGAATAATAAAATAGGATAGTTTCCCTTTTGACAATATTAGATAGTTTCCCTTTTAATAAAATGAGAACAAGAGCTCCGACCGAGAAAGAAGAAGACCCTTCACCAAGCAAGAAGACAGCTTGGGGGAGACTCCCTCTCCAATAAGGTATGTCTCAAAGCTTACACTTTACATTCAGTTCTTAAATTATATATCTTTTGAATGTCACATGCTTGCCTTAATAACCACTCCATGAATAAAATTGATAAAATCTGCTTAAATAAGTTGAAACCTGAATAAGATTTGAAATATGTCATGCAAATGCTATTGTTATGGTTTGAATAACTGGTCTTATCTAAGTTGTAGCTTTTGTGGGTTGCACATGCTTAAACTGAAATCATGCTTAGTGAATAAAGTTAGTAAGAAATGGAGTAATTCTTTAAACTTGTTAAGGTGAAATTAGGACCTAATCTGGAGGATTTCTTTTAAAAATTATCAAAACCTTTCTAAAAGTTCCTCCTAGATTTTATCCCATCCCACCACCAGCCAAATATTTGTTAGTCATTAGTCAAAACCACAAAGAGCTTTGTTTGTGGTGAGCTTTGTTAGACCTCATAGATCTTAGTAGAGAAGCTTATCATATCTTTTGAAACAAGATTCACACACACCCACCATAAATTGCCTACTTTCCACTTTGGAAGTTTGCAACCACCAAATAAATTGCTTATTCTCTACACCGGAGATATGCAATACCCTGCCAAACATCCCATTGCTAGCCTTATGCTATTCCTACACTGGGAATGAGCATTTCTCCCTCTTCCCCCCTTTTCATTTCTGAAATCCTTTCCTATAGATATCTGGGGAAATCTAGAGCTAAAGAGAGAGAGAGAGAGAAAAAAAATGAGCAAAGTAGCTCAAGAAAGGACTATGTCCTGAAAAAAAAGTGAGCAAAGTAGCTCAAAAGAGGACTATGTCCTAAGAAAATGTGAGGACACATCTTTTGTCTACTCACTATGTTTCCAAAAAGAGAGAGAGAGTTATCATTAGCTCTAGACCCCCAGAAATTAACTAGGAAGGATTATGAAATATCCCTCTATACACTTCCACATAACCACACATGCACATCTTGATCAATTTTTATGATTTGCTGCTCCTTATGATATGAGTGTCTAGCTTAGCAATAAACATCTGGCAATTTGCTCATGGTTCTTAGCCTACCTATAACTCCACATACCATTCTTTAGAAATAGGAGAGGCTACATTTTGGCCTAAGTGAGGATTTAAACACCATTGAGTGATTGAGTGAATCTTGGAGGACTTAAGCAAGTTGTTATCTTTTGAAAACCTTGAAAAAACTCCAGACAGAATCCTAGTCAAACCTAAGCAAGATAAAAGTTTCCTATCTACTACTTTATTTCACTCTTGCATGTTTGAAGTGAAAAGCTATAAGCCCCACATTGCTACGATTAATGATATATGCTAAGTTATTTCTCACTATACAATATGCACTTGCAGATATCTTAAGTTGCTATCCATTTCGTGCTCAATGCTTAAACCGCATTGTTGCTCGAGGACGAGCAACAGGTTAGCTTGGGGGAGCTTGTTGATGGTCCTTAAACACATGTTTTACCATCAACATTTTACCCTAAAATTCACCAAAAAGGCATGAAATGTAGTCAAATAGGTTTCAAACTAACCGAATTCCACATGTCCATAGATTTTTATTTGAATGCAGGAATTTGGACCAAATTTGGAGAATGGACCCACCAGGAGACAAGCCCACTCACCAGGACCCATTTGGGCCCAATTGAGGTGGCGCCCGCCAACCAGAGGTGGCGCCCGCCACATGGAGAGGCCCAACTCTCCCCCTTTGCCACGTCACTGATCCGTGTGACCATCCCAAGGCCAAATCTTTGCCCTTAGTCACTAGGTCAGTGGCATCTGACGGCTCAGGATGGAATGGCATGGATCAAGGCCGAATGGCGGTTACTCAGACAGGCAACCGACCTAACCACCACCTCTCTGGAGCTCCTGGATGCTGTTGAAGCAGAGGCAGTGCATCCAACGGTGATGGGGGTGGCAGCTGCCACCTAGGGCTGGCGCCCGCCACTAGGGTTAGCCCTAGGTCGGCTGGCTGCCCCCTATAAGTACCCCCCTTCACTCCACAAGGCAATAAATACCCCCCTGGTGGCACCACTTCATTTGTACCATCCCAGAGAAAGCAACACACAAGCAAGAGAAGCATGTCAGAGTTAGGTTAGAAGCTCAGAGAGCTCAGGCAAGTAGGTTAGCTAGTAGAGAGAGTATAGCTCTAGTTCCCTCACTACAGCGCGGCTCTTAGTTTAGCACAGCTCAGCCTAAGTCCTTGGTAAAAGGAGCGTAGAGCTTGCTAAGAGAGAAGCGGGTGCGAGCGACTGGCATCGGAGGTCGGTTGATTTCCTGGCGTCTCTGGTCTGGTTTGCTCTCTTGTATCTCAGGTACATTTATCTTTATCTCAGTATTACTTTAAGCATTACTTTCAGTATTACTTTCAGTATTACTTTATCAAGTACCTTGAGTGTGACCTAGCTATCCTATAGTTCAATTCACTTAGCCATAGTAGTTAATCTCTAGTGTGCTTAGTGATTGATCTTTGCCAATAGGTTGCTTAGTTAGTCTAGTGTTTATCTTATTAAGTCAAGTATTTGCTCTGATGTCCGCAAGGGTGTCTCTATTCAAAGCTAGAGTAGAGATAGTTAGAATATAATTATGCGTGGTGCTTAGTTATAGACTTACTTTCAGATACAGCTGGACCCCCGGATAGCTGTGGTAGCAAGCAGGTGGTGACAGCCCTGTGCGCCTTGAATTCCACCACGTAGATGGCCCAGTTTAACAGTAAGGCTCGTTGTGCTAGCGTTTAACCTAAGTAAGTGGTAAAGGCTAGTACGCCTCGATTCTTGACAAGATAGGAATAAAACTATACTCAACTTAGTTGCTTTATTGACTTTTGCCTACCTTGCTTCGTAACTATCTTGCTTCATAGTTATCTTGCTCTGTGGTTATCTAGGAGTAGTTAGTAGTTAGTAGTTAGTTAGTAGTTAGTTATCTTTAGATACCCTTAGTTACCCCTTGTCTACCTATCCATCCACCTTACCTTAGCCATCCATTTCATCCTTACCTATCCACCCACACATTCTTTCTAGCCTTCCATCCTCTCTTTTCCCTTCTCCCCTTTTCCGTTTTCTCTTTTCTTCGACTCTCATCCCCTTCTTGACTCGACTCATACACCACCCTAGCCTTCCCTTGGGATCAAATAAATCGACACCTGGTACTCCTAGGCGAAGTGCTACTACGATAGTTCTGTGCGCTTGCAGAATCTCCTCTTGGTAGATTGCAATCTCTCTAGCTTGCTCCTACTAGTGTTGGGATTGACAACCCCGCTTCGCATTAGTAAATAGCTGCTTTAGCTTCACTCCTTTAGATATAGTGACCAGACTTGCTTCAAGCACTTCTGACATCGTTACCTGGAATAGATTCCATTGTCTGCTCCTAGTAACGACGTGGGCTAGTGTCAACAAGCATTTCTGGGCCGTTACCGGGGATAGTTGCCAAGCTCTATCATTAGTGAAGCTAAGAACTACAAACACGCGCGTATAAAAACGTCGCGGCTGTTGCTCCTCTTCCCTCGCCCCTAGCCGCCGCCATCTCCCTCGCGCACAACACCTCCTCGGTCCCCGCTGTCCTGGCACGGCCGCCCGACGCTGCTCCACGCCTGCCTCCACGGCCAAGTTTGCCGGCCACCGCTTCTCCGGCGCCGCCTGCTCCCTCTCGCCGCACGCGGGCATGCCATGGCCACCCAGGCCAAGCACGGGACGCTGCCTGCTGACGCACTGTGGCCGCGGCCTAACCACTGTCGGGCCAAGCCAGTGGCACCCACCACAGGCCGAGGCCGCAGCTGTGCCGTGGCCGTGCCATGCCGACTGAGGAAGTGGCCACACCGTGCCGGCCAAGGCCATGGTCGCGTCGCGCTGTTCGCATGGGCCATGGCCGTGACGCCGCTTCCACGACGTCGCTCATCGTGCTCCGCCGCTGGCCTGGCCGCACGACGCCAACAGCTAGCCCCCAGCCATGTCGTGCCAGCCGACGGATGCGTCGCTTGGCCGAAGCCTCTCCAAGCCGACTCCCTGGACTCCACGCCCACGACGACCCCAGGACATCGCCGTGCCTCTGCCTGCCTCGGCCTCCCCCACCAACCACCCCGACGCGCTGCTGCTCCGCCTTTGTCTGCTTCCTCGCCGAGCTCCTCTATCGGCACCCAACTACAGCACTGCCTCGCCACCACTAAGTTGCCGTTGGTGAGCCTCCAACAGCACCCGAAGCCGCACCCTTTTCCTTTCAGTGTCTGTCGTCTGAGCCTCGGCCTTCGTGCCGATGTCTCCACTGTTTGCAGGAAGGTTACGGCCTGGACATGCCCTTCGCCAAGGCTGGACGCCGGTGTCAGACCCCGCTGAGACGTCCGAGCCACACCTGCGAACGTCAGCAGTTCGGCCAAGGCCGCGCTGCTGATTCATTCGATGGCGCCCTGCCGGCCGGCTGACTGCGCGCCGCTGTTCGGCCAAGGCACGCCCAGCTGACCGGACGACAACGCGCAGCGGTCCGGTCGACGGCGCGCTGCCATTCGGCCGAGGGTGCGCTCGCTACCCTCGGTATCGCTCCGCTGAAGCCCCATCTTCCGTGTCATCGACAAGGTCTAACCTTTGGAACCCGTCGACGCCACCCTTGGACGTCGACACAAATCCCTTCATTTTGTTCATCTTCATACTATTGTCATTCATACTGACTCAGACATGATCTATACTTGCTTGTGCCAAGCCTTCGCGCTGGTCTATTTCTCTACTGCTATGGATATGTGCTACTCCTCCGTTGTGGTCGTCTCGATTGTCGTAGTTGTCATGTCCGTGTTGTTGGTGGTGGACCGTGCCTTCCAGCCGGTCTTGCTGTTTGTTTGTGAACCGTGCCTTCAAGCCGTTCGAGGGGTCATCCCTCGCTCGGAAGTTGCGATCGTGGGTTCATCCCGCCGTGGTCATAACACTGAGCGTAACTCGCCCCTCGTAGTCTTAGTCATTGTTTTGGATTTGGTTGACTCCGTTGCGACACGAGTGTCAGCTCCTATCCTTAGCCCTAAGATGTGGCCACTTTAGGCTTGATATCGGAAGCGATATCGATGCGGATATTACCCGCACGCAAAGAGCCTTCTGTGACCTAGTCTAGTGGGAGAAGGGCAAGGAGATGATGAACGGAGGACGATGGGTGCCAACTCGTTTGGGTGAAGCTCATGGCCGCGAGTTGCCTCGCCATGACCAACGGGCTTCACCTATTTTTGTCGTGCTTCTATCCTAGCCAACTCGTATGCTTGCACCGCATCGACCATAGCATTCCTCCGACTCACGCGGTGACAACCGCACCGCTACGAGCCGTGGGAATAGCCTTGTGCTGGTTTAGTTGCATAGAGGTCGTGGTGCCCTACAAATTGGCATAGGATGAGTGTCTCTAATTCTTCGGCCACTGCCCTCACCATGGCATGTCGGTCGAGTGAATGCAGGCGTTCTTTTCTTTTCTCCTTGTTTCGATCTTCGCCGATCCAGTAAGGTGTGGATTCATCTCCTTTTGTTTCCTGTCACACCGATCCCTGTCAAATGCAATGACCGTGGATCGAAGTACCCGTGGAACCAAGTTCCTCGCCTTTAGTCCGTCTCTTTTGCATGTTAATCATGTTTGTGTGTAGTATTGCCATCTTGATCACATTCCTGTGATTCCCGTCTATTGCTATGGCGTGTGGATCAAAGGAAGGTGGATTCCTATTTTTCTTTCTCTATATCTTTTGCTTCTTCGCACTTGAGCCCTTTTATGCTTGTACCTATTCTAGATCGAGGCGCTCCTAGATCCTCGTGGTGACAACCGCACCGCTGCAGATTCTAGGAACGTCTAGTGCCATTTAGTGTGCATGGGTTAAGGTACCCTACGAGTGGTTTAAGTGCTTGTGTTCTCGGTATGTCGCTCCCTTCGATGTCCGTCTTTGCCATGGCGCGTGCATAGAAGGAAGTGAGACTACCTTTGCTTCTCTTTTCCCTTCCTGTTCTGTTCCCTCTTCTCGATTCTCGTCGATTACAATGGCGTATGGATCGAGAAAGAGATCGGAACTGCTCCCTTCCCCTGTTGGCCGCTCTATTCGATCCCGTCCTTAGCCGTGATGATTGGATCAAAGATCGGACCCTTGTTCTAGTCGGCGAGGCTAAGGTCCATGTCGTGATCTCGGTTCCGTGCGAGTCGACTCGATTGACCGTAGGAAGCCACCTACACCGAGGATATGACGTAGACATGCTTAGCCGGCTTCCTCCTTCACCTCTTCTAAGCCCGAGGAAAATGAACTCGCTTCGTGAGGGCTAATCTTGTTTTGCGTGATGATTGCTTAAGTCGAGATCTAGTCTCAACCATTTTACTCAAGCCGTACAGGTCGATTCAGTCGGCCCAGGAAGTACGAGCTAGGTTGTGACTCAAGCTTGTCTTAGCAAGCATTTGCTCCTGTGTCTTTTCGAGCCCGAGGATCGGATGCGCTCCGCGAGGGCTGAGTCCCTTCTTTGTTTAGTGTCCTTAGCATCTTCGAGTCTAGTTGTCGTGTTAGTGTTCTGATTGCTCCTTTGTCTTGTGTGTCGGTCTCGCGAGGTAGTTGCGCCAGGAGCAACGATGGTCAGACCGGAACCCGCTGGAGGAGACCGAGGACGACACCAGGACCCGAGGAGAATGGCTACGAGGACATCAGAGATCTCGGACTAACAGCATAACAGGTGCCACAGCCCATCCAACCTCGTAGAATCCTATTAGACATGCAATAATGTAGCTGCTAGTGCTTTACTATTTACAAATGAACTGTGATAGGTTTCATGTTAGATTGCTTGTAAAGCCTATACCTTGATGCAACCCTTTCCCCTGCACACCCGCTGTTAGGCTAGACACCACTTACTATATATACTTGCTACTCACATCTACTATGCATTATATCTGTGATGTGATGCTTGGTGGATGTTTGCTTGTGGGTGGCTAAGGCACATGGTGCCGTGATAACGGGATGATGACTTGGGGAGATCTTGGCGTGTGTCTTGGGTGCATGTGGTGAGGGTTGAGTCGACTGGACAGGATCTACGATGAGTCCGGTGATGAGTCTTGCTGAGGGGATGTGACCTGGGCATTCCCTGGGTGTACCTATGGCAGGTACATTGTGATCTTGAGAAGAGGTCGTGGGGAGGAGTGTCTTTGTGGGACGAATCCCCAGGATAGAGGTGCTATGTCAGCACGAAGGCGATGGAAGCCCCAAGGAGGAGATATCCTGTTCAGTCCTTAGGACTTATTGCGCTGGGGCTACCGGCCATGGTACCTTCGTGCGCACCACTTGTTCTTGTATGGGCATAGAACCGTTCCTACCCCCTGGGCGAAACGATCTCATTACTGCTAGGCTAGACGGTGATAAGTGTAGGGAGGTAAGGGCTGGATACCCACACCCTCCTAAGACAACGTGGTGTTTTATTTGGTACGCCAGGATCCACTTCTCAGAGTCTCAGCGTTACGGTGGATTTCCACCGGGGTGCCCCAGGGCTGAGAGGTAGGATGGCATAGTTGCGGATTAGGGGGAAGTTCGGAATCAGCTTAGACGAGCCGGATCGTCGATGATAGCTAACCTGTGGTTCCAGGCGTACACGCTTTGCAGAGTTGATCGATCTATACGTATAGTCGTGTCCACGGTCATGGACAACACTATGGTGCTCAGAGTCCCCCGGACTTAGTGAGAGGTGTTTCTTCTTCTCCCCCTGGGTTGATACGTCCGGCGCTGGCCATTGAGGCAAGGTACGAGTTGGAGTCGTCCTTGTCGCCTAGAGAGTGAGAGTGTGGTGAGATGTGTGGATGGGATGGATGGATGGTCGTATGGCCGGATGTTCGGTCGATGACCGAATGGAAGGCCATGTGGCCGGGTATATGGAATAAAACTTGATGACTATATTTATAAAATATTGATTACCTGCATAGGAAAACTACAGCCATATATAGGTCCCTTTTGCTCTACACTTGCATTACACATACCACATAGCAAATGCAAGCATAGGATGGGAAAATGTGGCCAGTACAAAATGTACTGAAAATTATGGTTAGGTGGACGACTTCTACTGCGACGGTAGCGGAAGCTGGATGGATCAGGAAGTCTCGTTCCTATACGCAAGTTTGGATGAGAGGATGAAGACGGAGTCTTTGCCCGCTGCTACAACAACTTTGATGATGTCCGTGAAGGACGAGCCTTCACTCGCCGACGCTCTACGCCAACTCCAGCGTCGATAGGCGTGCATTACTGATATAGTTTGTACTAGATGGTGTTTCCATGTGATGTAATGACTTGTAAATCTGTACTATCGCGTTGTATGAACTATGGTAACAATTGAATAATGATAATGTGATGGTTTGAGACTTTTTGGACTATCACATTATGATGTATCTGCAGATTTCCCTTCGAGGAAATCGTGGGTCGTTCCAGTGTGGGCAAACTGCCATTTTTCGATGGGACGAACTATGCGTATTGGAAGATACGTATGTCATCCTATCTTCAGAGCATGAGTGCTGCGGTTTGGGACATTTGCAACTCTACTGATTATGTGGTCTTGGCTGCTCGTGTGACTCAATAGCAGATTGATGAGCACGATGTCAATAGCCGAGCCCATAATGCTCTTTTCTCGTGTTTGAGCATGACCGAGTTTGATCGCGTTTCTCACCTCACCACGGCTCGGGAGATTTGGGCGACTCTCATGCGTTTTCATGAGGGAACCACTCAAGTCAAAACCCGTTTCAACGAGTCACACAAGCGTGAGTAAGAGAACTTCCGACATATGCCTGGCGAGAGCATAGAAAGTTTATTCGCTCGCTTTTAGGTCATCATCAACAGGATGAGGGCTAACCGAGAGCTTTTGTTGTACGACGATCATGAGAGAGCTCTCAAGCTACTTCATACTCTTGATCGGTCGGTGTGGGACTCCAAAGTTTAGGCGATCATCGAATCACCTAACTATGAGACTCTCACTTGCGACGAGCTCTTCAGTAAGCTCATGTCCAGCGAGATTGACGCCATGGCAAGGGCTTCTTATGAGAATCCTTCTGGCCCGTCTATGGCTTTCGTTTCTGGTTCTTCTGCTAACCCCTCTGGAGGTTTTGCACTTTCTTCTCTCTTGTCTGTTATAGAGGAGCAGTTGGAGTTCATGGGAGACGACAAGTTGGCTTTGCTTGCCAACCGGTTCTCGCGGTTCCACTACAACTGCATGAACCATCGCTGCAGAGGAAGTCGAGCTGGCTGCTACGAGTGTGGTGACCCTAACCATTTCATCGCCAACTGCCCAAAGAAGAACAAGCAAGTTTTCAGCAAGGGTGATCACGGCCACAAGTATGACTCCGGCAAGTGCAAGGACAAGTACATCCCTGCAAAGCACAAGCGGAAGGGTGACTTCAACAAGGAGTACATCAAGGAGAAGTACTTGGAGAAAGCCTAGGCCGAGCAGCGTGCTTTCTTCGCCACACTCAGCGACGTCGACGACTCGGACAACGACTCCACTGCTTCAAGCGATGATGAGTCCGAGAAGAAGAAGATCGAGGACAAGCTGAAAGGCCTCTATTTCTTCGCTGACAACGAGGGCATCTGCACCATGGCCCTCGGCGATGAGGTCAACAACGAGCTGGAGGAGATCCCTCGGAACGACGACGACGACGACGACTCCTAGGTATCTCAGACTCCCGATGAACTCTCTGCTGAGGTCGAGAAACTTACTGCTGCTCTTCTTAGTCAAGAGAAGTTGTTGAGACTTGCTGCTACAGAGAGGAAAGAGTTTAGGCAAAAGTGGGAGGATGCGGTGAAAGAGCTTGAGTCTATCAAGTCCACCATTGTAGTAATAGATGAGGATGAGTGTGAGATGTGCTCCAAGCACATGACTGACCTTCTCACTCTGAGGGGGAAGTATGTTGCTTTGGTTGGAGAGGTGGATGAGCTTAGGGCTAGACCGACTTTGCTTGGTCCATGCAAGTCTTGTGCAGGCTTGCGATCTGAGATGGCAGAGAAGAATGCCAAGATTGAGTCTCTTGAGAAGGCCAACTCAAGTAGCACTTGTGTGTATAGGTGTGCTTTATGTGACGGTTTGGAGATGGAGATGGCGAATGTGAAGCATGACAAGATGCAAACCGAGGAAGAAAACACATACCTTCGGACCATCTTGTCATGGGTTTCTAGTGGAGAGCCACAGCTTGGCATGATGATTGCCCAATTCAAGCGTGCTGCTAGGGGACCAGGTGTTAGTTTTTCTCAAGGTGTGGATAGTGCTACATCTTTTGGGAAGGTTGGAGAGTTTAGTGGTCTTAAGCCTAGTGAGAAGTGAAGGACCGAGAAAGCACTAGCAAGGCGACCAGAGGGGGGGGGGGTGAATGGGAGCTCAAAAATTTCTCTCGAAACTTTGGCCAAATGTCCCAAAATCAACCCCGAGAAACGGCGACCGAAACCGTGATGCTCACGACCCTTGGAAGAGGGTGGATGATCCCTAGGATCACAGCGGAGCACCACAAAGAGATAGCACACCAAACTCCAAAAGCTCCGGCACTAACACGACCCCAAAAACCAAGTCCCTAACGTAGATAGACGGCTACGTCAGGAAGTCCCCAAATACCGATGCTAACAAGTAGCAAAGATACCTAAAGAGGTTCCTTGGTCAACTACAAGGCCAAACGAGAAGTCCGGAAACCAAGCGAACAAGCCGGGAGAGCAAACGCACCAAGCCGGAAGCTTCAGGCAATTCCCGGACTTTCCGGCCCTGGGGTCCCGGACTGTCCGCGGTACCGTCGGACTGTCCGCGGATCAGTGGCGGACTGTCCGCCGGCAGAAAACCCAAAATAGCAGTGTTGCTGCAAAGTCCCTGGATGTTCCCGGACTGTCCACGGATTTCAACTGCGGACTGTCCGCCGGTCAACAATCGCTAAGGCAGCCGAGGGAAGCAGCCACTGGTCTGGCTCACCCCCGATGCCCGGACAGTCCGCGGTCCCAGGCGTGGACTGTCCGCGACCTTGCAGGGAGGGCGATTTTAATCGCCTCCTCCCCAAATCTCTCCAAATTTGATCCAACTCAAAATCCCAAGTTCCCAAACTTGGGGAAGATGATCACGGGGTAGTTAGGAGACTTTCCCCAAGAAATCATCCGCTCAAATCGATTCAAACACCGGGAAATCGAAAGGGGAGAAGGATGAACCGAAAAGCGCCACGAAAACGAAATCAACCCGATCTACTTGTTCGTAAGGAGATAGATAAATTCCTTCGGTGGAAATGATCTCCTTTCAAATACGAACAAGATGGTTCAAACGGATTTCGCAAAGACGCACGGGAGAGAGAGATCGAGTGACGGGAAAATCGTGGAGAAACGAAGAACGCGAAGAACATGAATCAAAACGCGAATCAACACATAGATCTGCAACCGTGTGGCTACCACACGCTACAACAGTGAGGTTACGGTCTCACTTCCTCAAAATCTCCAGTAACAGAGGTATGGTTCTCTGCGGATCTCAGCTAGCTACAGCAGGGGATTGGGAGAGCAGGAAACCCTAGAAGTCAAGAGCAAATGACAGGATGACTAACTGAGATAAATGGGGAGGTGGGTGTCTCCCCCTATTTATCCTAATTCTAACCTATTCCTAATTCCCACTCTACCCCTAACTACTTACAGAGCGAACCAGCTAAACCCTAAGGTTATTCTGGACCAACTCGGTGGTAGGTGGATCTGACGGCCACGCCCGCACAACTCGTAGCGTTGCCTCGACGCAACCTCCCGATTGCCGCCACGTGTCGCCCTCGCTCTGCACCCCCGGTTTTGTGGCCCAAACCGGGAGACCAGCCTTTTCCAGCCAACCCCCGATTTTGAGGCCCAAACCGGGAAACTAGCCCACCAGCTTCTGAGTTTTGAGGCCAAACTCAGCAAACCCTCGGCGCCCAGGTTTTGAGGCCCAAACCTGGAAACCGTCCTCAGCCCGAGTTTTGTGGCCAAACTCGGAAACCATTCGCACCTAGGTTTTGAGGCCCAAACCTGGAAACCGTCCACCCGATGGTTTTTCCCTGGCTCTACCACCAAACCGACGTCGTAGATGGGATGCACCTCCCATGCACCCCGTCCACCGACACGTGTCCCCAAGTCCACGACTCAGGCAACACATGACCGCAAGTCTTCATTTGTAGCTGCCACAGACTGCCAGCCACCACAGCTGATCCTCGGGCCTCTGGTCCCTCAGTCCAAGCCTCACGTCCGCCCTTCGCCACTCCCGGTCCATCGGCACGGCACGTCTCTACTTGACCTTCACCTTGCCTTTGATCACTGTATCCGTGCTCGACACCTGCACAACACAAGCCAAAGAACATGTGCATCATCCGAGTTGACAATCACTCATCACTCAAAGACTCGGCATACACCCATGTATCCGCAATCTCCCCCTTGATGAGTGCATTGTCAACTACCAACACAGATCATAATAGAAAGAGAAGAAGGAAAAAGGAGAAGAGGAGAACTCGACCAAATGACCCAAAAGCATAGCAAAGCCGAAGAAGGTCAAGTGGAAAGAGCGAAAGAACTTGGTCCCCAAAGACATGGGCAATGGCTCGACGCAACCAAGCAAAGCAAAGCTAGCCTTCAAGAAGAGGTAGAACAGGCTCAATACCGCTAGCAAAAACCAATCGAGAATATCGAAGCAAAATGCTAGTCCCTCAAGATAGAGGCATAGAGTCTCAACACAACTAGCAAAGAAAGCTCGATACCGACTGTTACCAAAAAGAGTTCGACATCAATTGAAAATCTGAAAAGCAAATGCTAGTTCCTCAAGAAAGAGGCTAAGGCTCAACGCAACTAGCAAACCGCTCCAAACCAATTGAAAATGTCAAAGACTCAACTGGAAACAAACTCCCCCTCGAATAGTGCAAACAACCGAATAGTGCAAACAACCAGGAAGACTTCCCCTTAGCTGAACCGGAGGGTAATGATTTGCAATTTCTCCCCCTTAGTTGAAAATGCACTTATCAAGAAATAAGACTCCCCCTCAGAAAATGCACCAACAAAAAGTGCCAACACGCAGATTTCTCCCCTTTCAAAATGCAAATGAGGCAAAATGCAAGTTAGGAGCTTCAGGAGTATAGTCAAGAGAGTGCAAGGATGCTCTATAGAGTTCAAATCCGATGACTCAGAAAAATGCATAGAATGCTAGCAAAGGCTCAAGCTGATCACTAAGAATGAAATATGAACATGTGAGCAGTTTTAAGCCGAAAAAGGTATTCACCATCAAAATAGCACAAGACATGTATGGACAGGAAGTCAAATGTGCTAAGCATGTATACCAAGTGAACTACCCCTAGCACAGTTCAATCATCATGCTGATACCAATTTAGGCATTTACTTGTGACTTCAAATTTTAATCGGAGTTGCAGCGGTGAAATTACACAAGTTCACAAAACAGCATGTGACTGCGAGAGGTTGAATGCTTGTTATTGCCTAACTTTTCAACTGTGCGAAGCCTATGCATAAGCAATCAGAAGCTTAAAGCAACAGTTTCGGTCATACACTACACAGCTCAAGTTTAACTCAAAGTGCAATGAGAAACAGTCTCGAAACTGTGAGGTGTTAACAAGCAAACTCATCTCGATCTTTCCAATTCACTTAACTTGGTTCAGATTTTAAACAGTATATGACATACCAGGCAAGTGAATGACTCAACACTAGAGACATAGCAACCTAGCATATATGAAAAGCAGGAATGACCTCAACACATCCTACACATGCTAGTTGCATATCTCAATGGTGAACATTGTCAAGTTTTAAATTCATTATCAAATTCACCATTCAAAAATAGCTCAGCTCATAGTATGCACTAGTGATCAGAAGGAGCATAAGCTACAGCATCAACATAAAGCATCGGAGCAAAAACTACACAGAGCATAGTTACATTCTTCAGATTATACATATGAAGCTCAGAATATAAAAGTGTATGCTAAAATGCAAAAGATGCACGAAGAAATCAAAAAGAAGCAAAAACAACTGAAAACAAAAAGTCAGTGTATCATACAAAATCCAAAGTGTTTCCCCATCTAAAAGGGGAAACACACACCAAGCTAACCTCTCAACCGATTAAAGGTTGATTGGTCCAAAGGCTTGGTAAAAATATCAGCAAGCTGATGATGAGTATCGACATGGCGAAGGTCGATATCACCCTTCTCATAGTGGTCTCACAGAAACTGAAAGCGCACATCAATGTGTTTGGTCTTCGAGTGAAGTACGGGGTTCTTAGCAACGCTAATCGCACTCGTGCTGCCACAAAGCAATGGAACACGAGAAAAGCTCAGACCAAAATCACGGAAAGTGGCCATCATCCAGAGTAACTGGGAACAGCAGCTAGCCCATACTCAGCCTCCATGGTAGACTGGGCGACGCTAGACTGCTTGCAAGAGGACCACGAAACAAGGGAAGAACCAATAAACTGGCAAGTCCCAGAAGTGGACTTGAGATCAATACGGCAACCAGCAAAATCGGCATCGGAATAACCGCAAAGGGAAAGGTTGGAGGAAGCAGAATACCAAGTCCCGAATTCTGGAGAGAAGGATAAGTACCTCATAATGCGCTTGACCGCCTGACGGTGAGAAGTGCGCGGCGACGCCTGAAAGCGCGCGCAGAGGCACACTGCGAACTGGATGTCCGGGCGTGTCGCCGTAAGGTACAGCAGCGAGCAGATCATACTCCGGTACTCGTTCTGGTCCACCGCTTCTCCCTCCATGTCCGCATCCAGGGCCGTCGTGGTTGCCATGGGTGTTGGAAGAGGCTTGGCCTCACCTATGTCGAACTTCTTCAGGATATCTCTGGTGTACTTGCCCTGGTGCACAAACGTTCCTTCCCGGGTTTGCTTGATTTGCAACCCGAGGAAAAATGTCAACTCGCCCATCATGCTCATCTCGAACTCCCTGCTCATAATGTCTACAAACTTGGCAACCAAAGCGTGAGAAGAACCACCGAAAATGATATCATCCACGTAAATTTGGACCAAGAGAGTATCACTGCTTGCTTGAGGAGAAAGAGCGTTTTATCTACACATCCCATTTTAAAACCCTTAGCAAGCAAAAAGGTTTTCAACCTATCATACCAGGCTCTGGGGCTTGTTTCAAACCATACAAAGCTTTGTGAAGTTTAAAGACATGGTTTGGAAACTTGGGATTTTCGAAACCGGGGGGTTGTTTAACATACACCTCCTCTTCTATGTAGCCGTTTAAGAAGGCACTCTTGACATCCATTTGAAAAAGTTTGAAACCTTTGGATGCAGCAAAAAGCCAAGAGTATCCTAATACCTCCAAACGTGCTACAGGAGCAAATGTCTCCTCATAGTCTATCCCCTCCTTCTGACTATATCCCTGGGCTATGAGTCTGGCCTTGTTTCTCACAACATGGCCATCTTCTCCTGTTTGTTTTTGAAAACCCATTTTGTCCCAATTGGATGACACTCAGAAGGTGGAGACACTAGAACCCAAACCCGATTTCTCTCAAAGTTTTCAAGCTCCTCATGCATGGCATTGACCCAATCAGGATCCGTCAAAGCGTGTCCAACATCCCGGGGTTCAAATCAGCAACAAATGCAGAATGAGCAAAGTGAGAGATTTGCCTTGACCGCGGTGGACACGTTCGTCGATGCTGTCGATCATCTGCTGAGGCGGGTGCTGGCGCTGAATGTGTCGTGGCGCCTCCCTTGCCGAAGTGGCCTCCCCTCAACAGCAGCTGGTGCCTCCCCGGGTACAAAGGGTACCGCTCGGGTGGCGGATCCCACGGCCCCCAGGAAGACGATGTGTCGGGGCCATGAGTCGTCGTAGAGGCCGCTCTTTGCGGCGCACAGCAGGTGGAGGAGGTGCTGGGTCATCTATTCCTTCAGCACCTCTTCTTCATCATCGAAGAGGTTCGCCAACCTCATGATCACCTGCACGCTCAAAACGAGAAGAAGGACAAACCATGGTCTCGTCGAAGGTGACATCGGATGTCTCCATGACTCGGTTAGTGTCAAGGTTAAGTACACGATAAGCTCGAGTGTGAGTGCCATAACCCAAAAACACACCGTCAGAAGAACGAGACTCAAACTTGTCCTAGTTGCCCTTTTTGAGTATAAAACAATGGCAACCAAAAACTCGAAAGTAACTCAGCTTGGGTAGTTTTCCAAAACGCAACTCATAAGAGGTCTTTTTCAAGAAAGCTCGAAGAAAAATGCGATTGGAAATATAGCATGCAGTGTTCATAGCTTCGGCCCAATATCGCCTAGGAGTCCTATGCTCATCGAGCATCGTCCTGGCCATCTCTACAAGGGTCCGATTCTTCCTTTCTACAACACCATTCTGAGGCGGTGTGTAGGGGGAAGAAAACTGATGCTCTAACCAAAAGAGTCACAAAACTTCTCAAAATCCGAATTCTTGAATTCGGAACCATTATCACTCCGAATTGCTCGCATAGAGTTCCAAGGGAACTCATTCTGAAGACGCAAAATCAGATTGCGAGCAAAGGAGAAAGTCTCGGTTTTCTCAGCTAAAACGAAAAACCCACGAATATCTCGAAAAGTCATCAACAACAACAAGACATACCACTTCCCCCCAACCGAGCTCACGAGCCGGACCAACAAGGTCCATGTGCAAAAGCTCTCCAGGCGCTGGTCATGACCTGAGTCACTGGATGGTGGGGAGCGGCAACCATCTTCCCGTGTCTACAAGAGTGGCAAACAAGATCCTTCTCCATAGATAACTTGGGCAATCCTCGGATTAGGCTAAGTGAACTAAGCCTTGCAAGCAAGTCGAAGCTCAAATGTCCAAGTCTCCTATGCCACTTCCAAAGATCAGAAGAGGAAGGTCCAGCCACAAGACAACAAGAAGTACTACAAAAGACTCCGAGAAATTCGCACGAAAGACTTTTCCAAAGGGCGAAATCAAACACACAAGATTGCCCTGAGGATCCAAAATACGACTGAGATTCAGTTTAAAACGAATCTCAGAGTCGTCGTCAAAGAGTTGCGAAACAGAAAGAAGGTTAAAATGCAAGTTAGAAATCAGAGCAACATCGCGCAACACAAAGTGCTCATTAACTCGTACAGACCCATGAGACAGCACCTTACCTTTGCTGTTGTCGCCGAAGGTGATATACTCCTTTCCGACGACCGGACTAAGATTGGAGAACACTTGGCGTTTCCGGTCATGTGCCTCGAACACCAGAATCCACCAACCAAACATTCTCCAATCGTTTTACCTACATCAATAAAAAGACATAGGGTGAGCATACGGTCCAACACTGGGGTTAGTGAAGTAGGAGGAATACCAGTGTTGGGCCGACTGCTCAAAAGAATGGTGAGCAGAAAAACCATTCCTAGCAAGCCTACGGGAGGAGCGATCACCACGTTGAGGAAAACGTGGTCCGCTAAGGAAGGAGTGTCCATCGCGATACTCAAAACGCGGTGGGGGAAAACACTCAACTACAAAGCCACCGCCACGGGGTCCATAGCCTACAACTGTAGGCTCCCGCCGGGCACGCTCTCTACGAGGCCTACGCCTAGGAACTTGAGGCTCAATACCTCTAGGCCTAGCGTCTCTCCTCGGAGTTCTCTGCTGCCTAGGCCTGGGAACTTGAGGTTCTGGACCTCTGGGCCTAGTAGCACGTCTTGGTGCTGTCCTCTGAACATTCGGCGCATGTACATCATGGAAAGGATGGTACATGTCCGGGTTGTTCATCTCCCTAGCACGGCGCACCTCTCTCTTGCGCCTAAAGCAGAACTCGCTCAAGTGTCCATCTCTCCCACAGTGCTCACAGTGGTACTCACCGCTCTCAAAGGGGGTGTTGGTACTCACGGTTGTGGGTGTGGATCACCTTGCCCTTCTGTGGCAACTCCTCCTGGATAGGTGGCATAGCATCAAGCTTGTTTTTCAGGTGGTTGGGTTTGAGAACCACTTGGTTCTTGGGTGGAGCTCTCGGAGGTTCTTCAAAACACTCCGTCCTTGGTGTTAGGCTTCAGTGGCTTTGGGTGGAAGCTTGGTTAGTTTGGGAGTAGTGGTGGAGTTGGGTTTCTCACTCGGGTTCAAACCACTCGACTCTCCAATCTTCCCAAAAGCAGAATGATCAACACCTGAGCAAAACCTACACTGGGACCTCCAGCAGCTCGTGATTGGGAATTGGGAATCATCATCCCGAGCTGTGGCTCACCACAAGACACCCATGACAAGATGGTCCGAAGGTATGTGTTTTCCTCCTCGGTTTGCATCTTGTCATGCTTCACATTCGCAATCTCCATCTCCAACCCTCGCACAAAGCGCACCTAGTCACACAAGTGCTACCCGAGCTGGCCTCCTCAAGAGACACAATCTTGGCATTCTTCTCTGCCAACTCGGATTGCAAGACAGAACAAGTCTTGCTCGCACCCAACAGCATGGGTCTAGCCCGGAGCTCATCCACCTCTCCTACCAACGCAACATACTTGCTTCTCAAAGTGAGAAGATCAGTCATGTGCGTGGTGCACGCCTCGCACTCCTCCTCATCTGTGACAACTACGGTAGACTTGACAGAATCAAGTTCCTTCACCATATCCTATCACTTCTGCCTAAACTCCTTGCACTCTCTAGCAGCTCGCCTAAGCAACTTATCTTGACTAAGGAGCGCAGCAGTAAGTTTCTCGACCTCAGCGGAAAGCTCATCGTGGGTCAGAGATACCTGGGAGGTGTCGTCGTCATCGTCGTCATTCCGAGGGGAGTTCACCAGCTCGCCGTCGACCTCCTTGCCGAGGGCCATGGTGCAGAGGCTGTCGTCGTCGGCGAAGAAGCAGAGACCATTCAGCTTGTCCTCGATCCTCTTCTTCTTCTCGGACTCATCATCGCTTGAGCAAGCAGAGTCGTCATCCGAGCCGTTGACGTCGCTGAGCGTGGCGAAGAACGCACGCTGCTCAGCCTGGGCCTTCTCCAAGTACTTCTTCTTGATGTACTCCTTATCGAAGCCGCCCCTCCGCTTGTGCCTCGCGGGGACGTACTTCTCCTTGCGCTTGCCAGAGTCGTACTTGTGCCCATGATCTCCCTTCCCAGATGAGTTCTTCTTCTTGGGACAGTTGGCGATGAAGTGGTCGGGGTCGCCGCACTCGTAGCATCCCGAGCGTCCTCCTCCACGGCGACGGTTCATGCGGTTGTTGTGAAACCGCGAGAACCGGTTGGCGAGCATTGCCAGCTCGTCATCCCCCAAAGACTCCAGCTGGTCCTCTGTGACAGAAAAGAGAGACGAAATAGGAAAACCTCCAGAGAGGTTAGAAGAGCCAGAAACCAAAGCCATAGTCGGGCCAGAAGGATTCTCATAAGAAGCCCTTGCCATGGCATCAATCTCATTGGACTTGAGCTTACTGAAGAGCTCGTCGCACGTGAGGGTCTCATAGTTAGGTGATTCTATGATCGCCTGAACTTTGGAATCCCACACCGACCGATCAAGGGTATGCAAAAGCTTTAGAGCCCTCTCATGATCGTTGAAAGGCAACTGCTCCTTGTTAGCCCTCATCCTGTTGACAATCACCTGAAAGCGAGCGAATAAACTTTCTATGCTCTTGCCAGGCATATGTCGAAAGTTCTCATACTCTCGCTTGAATGACTCGTAGAGTCGGGTTTTGACTTGAGAGGTTCCCTCATGGAAATGCATGAGGGTGGCGCAAATCTCCCGAGCCATAGCGAGGTGAGAAACACGATCAAACTCACTCATGCTCAGGCATGAGAAAAGAGCATTATGGGCTCGGCTATTTGCATCGTGCTCATCAATCTGAAGCTGAGTGACACGAGCAGCCAAGACCACGTAATCGGCAGAGTTGCAAATATCCCAAATGGAAGAACCCAAACTCTGCAGATAGGCCGACATGCGTATCTTCCAATACGCATAGTTCGTCCCATCGAAAAACGGCGGTTTGCCCACGCCGCGATCCATGTCGCCTTCTGTGGATCTGGAACCGGCTAAGGTGGAAGATCCTTAACCTGCTCTGATACCAATTGAAGGACCGAGAAAGCACTAGCAAGGCGACCAGAGGCGGGGTGAATGAGACCTCAAAAATTTCTCTCAATACTTTGGCCAAATGTCCCAAAATCAACCCCGAGAAAAGGCGACCGAAACCGTGATGCTCACGACCCTTGGAAGAGGGTGGATGACCCCTAGGATCACAGCGGAGCACCACAAAGAGATAGCACACCAAACTCCAAAAGCTCCGGCTCGAACACAACCCCAAAAATCAAGTCCCTAACGTAGATAGACGGCTACGCCAGGAAGTCCCCAAATACCGATGCTAACAAGTAGCAAGATACCTAGAGAGTTCCTTGGTCAACTACAAGGCCAAACGAGAAGTCCGGAAACCAAGCGAACAAGCCGGGAGAGCAAACGCACCAAGCCGGAAGCTTCAGGCAATTCCCGGACTGTCCGGCCCTGGGGTCCCGGACTGTCCGCTGTACCGTCGGACTGTCCGTGGTTCACTGCCGGACTGTCCCCCGGCAGAAAACCCAAAATAGCAGTGTTGCTACAAAGTCCCTAGACGTTCCTGGACTGTCCGCGGATTTCAACTGCGGACTGTCCGCCGGTCAACAATCGCTAAGGCAGCCGAGGGAAGCAGCACTGGTCTGGCTCACCCCGATGCCCGGACTGTCCGCGGTCCCAGGCGCGGACTGTCCGCGACCTTGCAGGGAGGGCGATTTTAATCGCCTCCTCCCCAAATCTCTCCAAATTCGATCCAACTCAAAATCCAAGTTCCCAAACTTGGGGAAGATGATCACGGGTTAGTTAGGAGACTATCCCCAAGAAATCATCCGCTCCAATCGATTCAAACACCATGAAATCGAAAGGGGAGAAGGATGAACCGAAAAGCGCCACAAAAACGAAATCAACCCGGTCTACTTGTTCGTAAGGAGATAGATAAATTCCTTCGGTGGAAATGATCTCCTTTCAAATACGAACAAGATGATTCAAACGGATTTCGCAAAGACGCACACGGAGAGAGAGAGATCGAGTGACGGCAAAATCGCGGAGAAACGAGAACAGAACGCGAAGAACACGAATCAAAACGTGAATCAACACATCGATCTGCAACTGTGTGGCTACCACACGCTACAACAGTGAGGTTACGGCCTCACTTCCTCAAAATCTCCAGTACACAGGTATGGTTCTCTGCGGATCTCAGCTAGCTACAGCAGGGGATTGGGAGAGCAGGAAACCCTAGAAGTCAAGAGCAAATGACAGGATGACTAACTGAGATAAATGGGGAGGTGGGTGTCTCCCCCTATTATCCTAATTCTAACCTATTCCTAATTCCACTCTACCCCTAACTACTTACAGGCGAACCAGCTAAACCCTAAGGTTATTCTAGACCAACTCGGTGGTAGCTGGATCCGACGGCCACGCCCGCACAACTCGTAGCGTTGCCTCGACGCAACCTTCCGATTGCCGCCAAATGCCGCACTCGCTCTGCACCCCCGGTTTTGTGACCCAAACCGGGAAACCAGCCTTTTTCAGCAAACCCCGGTTTTGAGGCCCAAACCGGGAAACCAGCCCAACAGCTTCTGAGTTTTGAGGCCAAACTTAGCAAACCCTCAGCGCCCAGGTTTTGAGGCCCAAACCTGGAAACCGTCCTCAGCCCGTGTTTTGTGGCCAAAATCGGAAACCATCCGCACCCAGGTTTTTGTGACACCCCAATTTTAAGAACAAAATTGGAGCACAATATATGTATGCCAGGATCAATTTTCATACATATATCCACATCATAGTAAATATCAAAACAATGCTTTATTAATAATAACGAACTTTATTACATAAATGACCCTCGGGTCTGAAAGGAAAGTACAGACTCTCATGAAACTGACTCTAAAATAAACTCTGATGAAGGTGCGGAAAGCTGGACTCCATCTCCACAGGAAGGTCGACCGGGGGTAGCGTCATCCTAGTACAGGTCGTCAGGGTCGTAGCCTCCGTCTTCTGGATACTCCTGCTCCTTGTACGCGTAGTCTCCAGCGTCTGGGTGGGGTAGCAGGGAGACAAAGAGGAAGGGTGAGTACATCGAAATGTACTCCGCAAGTGTAGGAAATATATGCTTATGAGGCTTATAACAAGGGTAGGCTGACTTTGTTTGACTCAAGCGCCTAAAATGACACACCCTATTAATCCTATGCACCTATTTACTAGGTTATAGCCACAGATACTGTAGAAAAGTAACAACACTCGGAGTCGCACCGAGCAACCAACACCTGAAGTCCATCAGGCAACCGCACCTGAAGTCCATCAGATGACCCGAACCCAAAACCGACCAGTAACCAACTAATCTCAAAGAAGTCCAAGCCGCTCGTGACCGTGAGCACGGCTGATATATCAGTTTTACACTCTGCAGAGGTTGCACATCGTTACCCATGAGTCGTGCATTACCCGTCACGCTAAACACTGCCGAGGTGTATAGCAGGTTGCACTGCAAGGCCTTTACAAAACTCCCTCCAAGTCCGTTTTGCACGTTCACTAAGGTTTCACCGCTAACAGTGGATATACGCACCACTGCAGAAGCCCCCTCTTGTGCCACAAATCCGACCCCGTGTAAACCCTCAACTTGGAGGCAATTAATTACTTGGCCAGGTCCAGCCCATCCAGATCTCATGGTTGCGCTGTCAAGCCGGGTTACATGCTCTGAGAACCGGGTCCTAGGGATCCAGGCAGGATAAATCTAGCACGAGCCCCGAACCAAAAACCAAATAAGAGCTGCCAAGTCCATGGCACAAAACCACCAATACGGTTCCATCCTGCCGGATTTACCTAATAACCATGTTACTACAAAATTACCATGTCCACATTCGTTTCATAGTTCATTAATCAAGATTATAAACATTTTAACTCCCATCCCAACCATGACTGCAGGGCTAAGCAAGACACCTACCCGAACATCCCAAAACAGGCGACAAGGATAATATAAATAAATTCTAGTAAACCCTAACATGGGATTCAAATTAATGACAAGCATGCATCTACAAGATCTAACTACTCTAGTACCGAAAGTAAAATAAAGTAGGTGCAAGATGTTCAAGGACACTTGCCTTCGGACTGGGTCGAATCAACTGGTCGCAAGGATGGTCTGGAGCGTCCTCGTACTCCGCACTCTCTGGCCCAAGCAACATACATGGCACAATACATAGCAATAAATAACAGTACAACAACCAGTATGAAAATAGTAAACTAATAGATCTACTGCGTAGAGAATGGAATTATGAAACTAACGCAAGTTGAACGGGCCAAATCGGAGTTAAAACGTAAAAGTTATAAGCATTTGAATCTGAGTGGCAATTCTGTAAATATTTGGAAATCGAATTTTGTATTTTAAACAAATCAAATCTGAGAAAAGCTCCGGCTGGACTCGGCGTCATTCGGGAAAACACCGAGGGCTAGATCGGAAAGATCCGCAGACTCATCGCACAGTGAGGACGGAGTGCGGGTTGATTCAACGAAAGGACAGGGGTTCTTTTGCAAAATGACCTGATCCGGTGGGCGTGGACGCTGACCGTGATGATGTGGCGCCACGTGGCTGCGTGGGATTGGTGCGGTGCGTCACGCGTGGCATGGACGCGCTGACGCGGCGCAGGTGCACCGAGTCCACGGCTCCATGAGCCGGGTGCATACCGGTTCGAGGGGCGATCTAATCCTAATCGTTCAGCGCAGATCGACGGTGGAGAGATGGGCGCGGCTGTGACGGCAGCGGCGCGGCTCTGTCCGCGGCGGCGTGCCATGGATGGCCGTCGGAGCTCGCTCGGGGAATGCCCTAGAGGCCGGTAGAGGTAGTAGAGGTAGTGGGGAGGGTAGGAACGCGAAGCGGAGCTCACCGCGAGACCGACGAAGGGTTCGTTGTCGACGGAGGTAGACCGGAGAGAGGAGAGCGTCGGTGGTGGCGAGCGCTCGGCGGCCGGAGCTCTGGTGTGGTCGGCGTGGCGTCTCCCGCGTAGTCGTGCCCTGAAGGGTGGTGCTCCGGACGCGGCGTGACTCGCGAAGTCAACCGAGGGCGGAGGGAGAACGGCGGCAGACGCTAGCGGCGAGACCGAGCTCAACCGAGCGCGTTAATGGTGGGTGGCGGCGGTGTTCGGGGAGAGATGGAAAAAGAAGGGGAAGGGGGGGGGGGGTTACTAATAGACGAGGGGAGAGGGTCTGGCGGCGCGATCCGAACGAGTGGGAGGACCGGAGGGTTCGGGGAAGGGGTTTGGCGGGCGTTGTTGTGGCGTCTGCGTCCGAGTGGAGGGCATAAGTCCGACAGGTGGGACCCCCTGTCGGTGACACTGACCGTGGGACCGGCTGGCAGTGAGAGCAAAAGAGAGAGAGGGTGGCGGGCCTGCGCGAGCGCAGCGGGCCGCGGCGCTGCTGGGCCGGGAGGCCGGTGCGCGCGGTGAGGAGGGAGGGGAAAAAGCGGGCCTGGGCGGGTGGCGGCTGGGCCAGGAGTGGGCGGGCCGCACGCGAAGGGGAGAGAGAGGGCCGGTTAAGAGGGAGGGGGTGGCCGGTTGGGCTGGGATTGAGGTAGGTTGGGTTCTTTGCCCTTTTTTTTCCTTTTTGTTTTTTTTCCAAATTCTTTTGCAAACTTTTATAAATTCATTTGAAACCAAATTCAAATCAGTTTGAAACAAAACTAAGTTGCAAACTTTTCAAAATATTTTCCCTAGGTTTTGCAAATAAAATTTTGACTTTGAATTTGTAAAATTTTGTAAACCTTTTTATTTAATTTTGAAATAGAATAAATTCGATTCGCCCTATTCGGGTTTTATAAATCATTTACCACACAATAAAAAAATATGCAATGGCATGAATGCAACATGAAAATGATAAATAAATTTTATTTTCCTCCTCTAATAAACTAGCCAACCTATTTCGTTTCTAAATTCTTTAATTAAATTGGGGAAAATTAAATCAGGGTGTTACAAACCTACCCCCCTTAGAAGAATCTCGTCCTCGAGATTAGGAAGAGTCGGTGAAGAGACGAGGAAAATCTGCCCGAAGATCATCTTCTTTCTCCCATGTGGCTTCTTCTTCGGAGTAATGCTTCCATTGCACCTTGCAGATTTTAATCCTCTTGTTGCGAGTACCTCGTTCCATCGTGTCCAGAATCTTGATCGGCTCAGAGAAAGTCAAATCATCCCTGAGATCAAGCTCCTCAGTGGCAACTGCTCCTCTGGAACTCTTAGGCATCTCTTCAGCTGAGATACATGGAACACATCATGAATACCTGCCAGCCGTGCAGGCAACTCCAGCTGATAAGCAACTGCACCTTTCTTGTCAATCACCTTGAAAGGGCCAATGAATCTCGGAGATAGCTTCCCTTTGACATTAAACCTCCGAAGACCTCTGAAGGGTGACACCTTCAGATAGACATAGTCCCCAATCTGGAACTCCAGCTCTCGTCGTCTGACATCTGCATAACTCTTCTGTCTAGACTGAGCTGTCTTCAGGTTGCTTCTGATCTGTCTGACCTGTTCTTCAGCTTCTTCTATAGACTCAGGGCCAAAGACTTTCTTTCTCCAACCTGATTCCAGAATAGAGGATTCTGCACTTCCTGCCATACAGTGCCTCGAAAGGTGACATCTTCAGACTGGCCTGATAGCTGTTGTTATATGAGAACTCTGCATATGGCAGACTCACATCCCAACTCTGGCTGTTCTGGAGTGCACTAGCTCGCAACATGTCCTCCAGAATCTGATTCACCCTCTCTGTCTGTCCATCAGTCTGAGGATGATAAGCCGAACTGAAACTGAGGCGAGTGTCCATAGACTCATGCAACCGCTTCTAGAATTAGATGTGAACTGTGCTACCTCTGTCGGATACTATGAATCTTAGGTACCCATGCAAACTCACATGCGGGACATGTATAGCTCTGCCAGCTTCGGCCCTGAATGTCTCCTTGACCGGAAGAAGTGAGCCACTTGGTCAAACGATACTTGTACCCATTGGAGTCATATCCAGACTGTGTCCTGGGCCAACCGATGTATGAAATCCTTCTGATCTCTTCACTTTCCCTCGGGGTCGCAGAGGCTGTTGAACAACCACAGGTCTCTGAGTTGGGCCTAACCCTTGACATGTGTCAACAAAAGCCATATCTCTGCTACTCTAAACCTCTTCAGTCCCCATACACCACAGTAATACTGCTTCAGATCCTGGTACATCTTGGTACTGCCTGGGTTGAAGAGAGTAGGCTGAATCATGAGCTTCTCTCAAGATCAACTCCTGATAGCCTTCACATCTGGAACACAGATCCTGCCTCTGAACCATACAGAACACCTGATCATCCTCCGTGAAACCCGGGGCCTTGCCCTCATTGATCGACTGTCTGATCTCCAGAAGATACTCATCAGTGAGCTGTCCTGCCCAGGATTCATGCTCAAGTGTCGAATCAACCTCCATTGCTACTGCATCAGTGTGGCCAAGAATACCCAAGTTGAGCTTCACAAACTCTTCATGCAACTCGGGCTGCTGCTCCTTGATCTCTAGCACATTACAGTAGACCTTCCTGCTCAAGGCATCTGCAACAACATTCGCCTTGCCTGGATGATAGTTGATACTCAGATCATAGTCTTTGATCACTCGAGCATCTCCGTTGGCGAAGATTCAGATCTGGCTGGGTGAAAATATACTTCAAGCTCTTATGATCAGTGTATAATCTCTGTCTTCTTGCCCATCAGATACTGCCTCCCAGATCTTCAGAGCATGAACACAGCTGCCACATCTAGATCATGTGTAGGGTAATTCAGCTCATGCTTCCTGAGCTGTCTCGAGGCATAAGCAATCACCCGACCTTCCTGCATAAGCACACATCCCAGACCCTGACGCGAAAGCATCACAATACACCGTGAAGTTCTTCTGGACATCTGGCATGACAAGAATAGGAGCAGAGGTCAATCTCGCTTCAGCTCCTCGAAACCAGTCTGGCATTCAGGGGACCATACAAACTTGGCACCCTTCTCAGCCAGTCTCGGTCATCCGGCTTCACGATCTTGGAGAATGCCTCAATGAATCTGCGATAGTATCCAGCCATACCGAGGAAACTCCGAATCTCAGTGACGCTCTCAGGTACTTCCAGTCCAATTATATCCTGGACCTACCTGGATCAACAGATACTCCACCTTCTGAGATGATATGCCCCAAGTAAGCAACCCTTCTTTCAACCAGAACTCGCATTTGCTCAGTTTCGCATACAACTGATGCTCTCTGAGCTTCTGCAACACTAACCTCAGATGCTTCTCATGTTCTTCTTCATCTTCGAGAATATCAGGATATCATCAAGGAACACCACGACGAACAGATCTAAAAACTCCATGAAGACCTTGTTCATCATGATACATGAAGAAAGCTGGGGCATTAGTCAAGCCGAAGGACATCACTGTGGACTCATATAGCCCATATCGAGTTACGAATGCCGTCTTCGGATATCAGCTTTCACGAATCTTCAGCTGGTTATAACCTGTTTGCAGGTCAATCTTCGAGACACATGAGCACCCTTCAACTGTTCAAACAGATCATCAATGCGAGGAATCGGGGTACTTGTTCTTGATGGTAGCTTCATTCAATGCGCGGTAATCAACGCACATCCGCAGGCCTCCATCCTTCTTTGGAAACAAGATCACAGGGGCTCCCCACGGGGATGTACTAGGACGAATATGCCCCTTCTCTAACTGCTCTTGGATCTGCGTCTTCAGCTCGGCTAGCTTTCGGCATCCATTCTATATGGTCGCCTGTATATAGGTGCAGTGCCAGGAACTAATCAATAGAGAACCTCAATCTCACGATCAGGTGGCATACCTGGCACTTTCTGGAAGACATCAGGGAACTCCTTAACAACTCGGATATCAGGTACACGACTGCCTCATACACTCTGGCTGCCTTCATCATCCTTGGCGGTGCCTTATATAGAACCTCGGTGCCGTCTGGATGCTTCACCGTTATGGTCCGTTGAGCACAATCGATAATGCCATGATATCTGCTCAACCAGTCCATACCCAGAATAATATCCACCTCTTGCGACTCCAGGACAACGAGATGAGAAGGGAGGCTACCCCCCTTATGAATAAGCTTAATTGGGGGCATATATACTCTGTCAACATTTCTCCTCCAGGAGACTTGACTAGCAGCTTGCTTTTCAACAAAGACTTAGGCAGGTTACATCTTGCTATGCATGGTGTTGATATGAATGAATGCGATTGCCCAGAATCGAACAACACAGTAACAGGATACGCGTCAATGGAGAACGTACCAATCACCACATCGGGAGCCTCCTGAGCTGACTCCAGTGCACATGGTTCACCTTCCCATGCCTGAAGTTCTGGCCACCATTCCTGTTCTGGTTTCTGCTGTCGAGGTGCTGGTGGAGCCTGCTGCCTGGTCGGGCACTGGTTGGCCAAGTGCCCAAGCTGGTGGCACTTGTTAGCACGGACCAAGCTGACCTGCCCCCTGTGCTGGACGGGGCTGTTGCGGAGCTGGAAGACCCTGGCGAGGTGCCTGAGCCTGGCGTGGCTACTGCTGCTGCTGCTGAGGTGGAGCCTGGTACTGTGGAGTCTGGGTTGCTTGTACTGAGGAGCAGGCTGCCGGGACTGGGGCGGGCGGTACTGCTGCTGCTGGGGAATCTGCCTGGAAGCTGAGGCAGGTGGAGCGTAGCCGGGGACGGGCGGAGCTGCCGGAGGGACTGTCCCTGGAACGTCATCTTCCTCTTGCGATCTGCATCGAGGTCCTTCCGTTCCTTCTCCACCGCGAAGGCACGGTCAACAAGCTTCTGAAATGAGGAATACTCATTTGAAGCTAGGGCATAGCGGAGTCCCGGGTTGAGCCCATGCCTGAAGCAGAGAACAATTTCATTATTTATCAGGTAGCAAAAGGAATGAACAAGGTTATGGGAAGAATATATTAAAGAATGACAGAGATCTTGCCTGAAGCATTCCTGTTTCTTGTCATCTGTGTCCACGTCATCTGGGGCGTAACGGGACAGCTGGCTGAACTGCGTGAGATACTCACGCACTGTCATCGCGCCCTGCCTGAGATCCTGAAACTCCCCGGCGCTTCACCCTGATCTCGCCGAAAGGGACGTACTGGTCGCGGAATGCCCTACGGAACTCCTCCAAGTGATCGAGTCGGCGTCCGCATGAGCTGCGGTGTAGGCAGTCCACCAGTTCTTCGCCGGGCCCTGAAGCTGGTGCGCGGCGTAGAGGGCCTTATCAAGGTCCCCGACATGGGCAAGCTGCAACTTGCCTGTAATCGTCTCGAGCCAATCATCTGCATCCATTGGCTCTATGGCGTGGTGGAACACTGGAGGGCGCGTCGTCATGAAGCTCCTGAGAGTGTCATCCGGTCGGGTGGCTGTGCAGCTCCTGCACCCTGAGCACCCTGAGCAGCCTGCGCCATCTGCTGCATGTGCTTGCATCATCTGGCCATGTTCTGCATCATCTGGTTCTGCACCTGGGCCATCTGGAGCGGGTCGTACGGAGGCGGAGGTGGAGGTGGATGAGGATGAGGGGGCTGGTTGCCACCTGCCCCGCTCCCGCCAGCGTTACCGGCGTTACCCGCGCTGCTCCTGGTGTCAACCATCTGTTACATTTCCAGGAGTAAGAGTGAGATATGATAAGTAGATATATAACAACCCTGATTTGGTTAGTTAATTCGATTAGTAAAATATTTAAACAAATGATGTCGCCGCAACCTGACGGTCGCAACACCACAACAATCATTACAAAGAACCAAAACATTACATATGCACAAGTACATGTCATACAACGGCCTACGAGATCACATATTTATGGTGGGCTTCTTATGAGTTTGGAGGACCTACTTTAAAACAGAGTTTGAATTTTCAGCAGGGACAGGCTACAGAAGTGGGAAAAAGGGTTAGGCTTTTAAAAATTAGTTTTGTAAACTCGACGACTAACTAGTGTAGCGTCCTACGGTCAACACGGCTTTGATACCACTCTGTGACACCCCAATTTTAAGAACAAAATTGGAGCACAATATATGTATGCCAGGATCAATTTTCATACATATATCCACATCATAGTAAATATCAAACAATGCTTTATTAATAATAATGAACTTTATTACATAAATGACCCTCGGGTCTGAAAGGAAAGTACAGACTCTCATGAAACTGACTCCAAAATAAACTCTGATGAAGATGCGGAAAGCTGGACTCCATCTCCACAGGAAGGTCGACCGGGGGTAGCGCCATCCTAGTACAGGTCGTCAGGGTCGTAGCCTCCGTCTTCTGGATACTCCTGCTCCTCGTATGCGTAGTCTCCAGCGTCTGGGTGGGGTAGCAGGGGGACAAAGAGGAAGGGTGAGTACATCGAAATGTACTCTGCAAGTGTAGGAAATATATGCTTATGAGGCTTATAACAAGGGTAGGCTGACTTTGTTTGACTCAAGCGCCTAAAACGACACACCCTATTAATCCTATGCACCTATTTACTAGGTTATAGCCACAGATACTATAGAAAAGTAACAACACTCGGAGTCGCACCGAGCAACCAACACCTGAAGTCCATCAGGCAACCGCACCTGAAGTCCCATCAGATGACCCGAACCCAAAACCGACCAGTAACCAACTAATCTCAAAGAAGTCCAAGCCGCTCGTGACCGTGAGCACGGCTGATATATCAGTTTTACACTCTGCAGAGGTTGCACATCGTTACCCATGAGTCGTGCATTACCCGTCACGCTAAACACTGCCGAGGTGTATAGCAGGTTGCACTGCAAGGCCTTTACAAAACTCCCTCCAAGTCCGTTTTACACGTTCACTAAGGTTTCACCGCTAACAGTGGATATACGCACCACTGCAGAAGCCCCCTCTTGTGCCACAAATCCGACCCCGTGTAAACCCTCAACTTGGAGGCAATTAATTACTTGGCCAGGTCCAGCCCATCCAGATCTCATGGTTGCGCTGTCAAGCCGGGTTACATGCTCTGAGAACCGGGTCCTAGGGATCCAGGCAGGATAAATCTAGCACGAGCCCCGAACCAAAACCAAATAAGAGCTGCCAAGTCCATGGCACAAAACCACCAATACGGTTCCATCCTGCCGGATTTACCTAATAACCATGTTACTACAAAATTACCATGTCCACATTCGTTTCATAGTTCATTAATCAAGATTATAAACATTTAACTCCCATCCCAACCATGACTGCAGGGCTAAGCAAGACACCTACCCGAACATCCCAAAACAGGCGACAAGGATAATATAAATAAATTCTAGTAAACCCTAACATGGGATTCAAATTAATGACAAGCATGCATCTACAAGATCTAACTACTCTAGTACCGAAAGTAAAATAAAGTAGGTGCAAGATGTTCAAGGACACTTGCCTTCGGACTGGGTCGAATCAACTGGGTCGCAAGGATGGTCTGGAGCGTCCTCGTACTCCGCACTCTCTGGCCCAAGCAACATACATGGCACAATACATAGCAATAAATAACAGTACAACAACCAGTATGAAATAGTAAACTAATAGATCTACTGCGTAGAGAATGGAATTATGAAACTAACGCAAGTTGAACGGGCCAAATCGGAGTTAAAACGTAAAAGTTATAAGCATTTGAATCTGAGTGGCAATTCTGTAAATATTTGGAAATCGAATTTTGTATTTTAAACAAATCAAATCTGAGAAAAGCTCCGGCTGGACTCAGCGTCAATTCGGGAAAACACCGAGGGCTAGATCGGAAAGATCCGCAGACTCATCGCACAGTGAGGACGGAGCGCGGGTTGATTCAACGAAAGGACACGGGTTCTTTTGCAAAACGACCTGATCCGGTGGGCGTGGACGCTGACCGTGATGATGTGGCGCCACGTGGCTGCATGGGATTGGTGCGGTGCGTCACGCGTGGCATGGACGCGCTGACGCGGCGCAGGTGCACCGAGTCCACGGCTCCATGAGCCGGGTGCATACCGGTTCGAGGGGCGATCTAATCCTAATCGTTCAGCGCAGATCGGACGGTGGAGAGATGGGCGCGGCTGTGACGGCGGCGGCGCGGCTCTGTCCGCGGCGGCGCGCCATGGATGGCCGTCGGAGCTCGCTCGGGGAATGCCCTAGAGGCCGGTAGAGGTAGTGGGGAGGGTAGGAACGCGAAGCGGAGCTCACCGCGAGACCAACGAAGGGTTCGTTGTCGACGGAGGCAGACCGGAGAGGGAGAGCGTCGGTGGTGGCGAGCGCTCGGCGGCCGGAGCTATGGTGTGGTCGGCGTGGCGTCTCCCGCGTAGTCGTGCCCTGAAGGGTGGTGCTCCGGACGCGGCGTGACCTCGCGAAGTCAACCGAGGGCGGAGGGAGAACGGCGGCAGACGCTAGCGCGAGACCGAGCTCAACCGAGCGCGTTAATGGTGGGTGGCGGCGGTGTTCGGGGAGAGATGGAAAAAGAAGGGGAAGGAGGGGTGGGGTTACTAATAGACGAGGGGAGAGGGTCTGGCGGCGCGATCCGAACGAGTGGGAGGACCGGAGGGTTCGGGGAAGGGGTTTGGCGGGCGTTGTGGCGGCTGCGTCCGAGTGGAGGGCATAAGTCCGACAGGTGGGACCCACCTGTCGGTGACACTGACCGTGGGACCGGCTGGCAGTGAGAGCAAAAGAGAGAGAGGGTGGCGGGCCTGCGCGAGCGCAGCGGGCCGCGGTCGCTGCTGGGCCGGGAGGCCGGTGCGCGCGGTGAGGAGGGAGGGGAAAATGCGGGCCTGGGCGGGTGGCGGCTGGGCCAGGAGTGGGGCGGGCCGCGCGCGAAAGGGAGAGAGAGGGCCGGTTTAGAGGGAGGGGGTGGCCGGTTGGGCTGGGATTGAGGTAGGTTGGGTTCTTTGCCCCTTTTTTTCCTTTTTGTTTTTTTTTCCAAATTCTTTTGCAAACTTTTATAAATTCATTTGAAACCAAATTCAAATCAGTTTGAAACAAAACTAAGTTGCAAACTTTTCAAAATATTTTCCCTAGGTTTTGCAAATAAAATTTTGACTTTGAATTTGTAAAATTTTGTAAACCTTTTTATTTAATTTTGAAATAGAATAAATTCGATTCGCCCTATTCGGGTTTTATAAATCATTTACCACATAATAAAAAAAATATGCAATGGCATGAATGCAACATGAAAATGATAAATAAATTTTATTTTCCTCCTCTAATAAACTAGCCAACCTATTTCGTTTCTAAATTCTTTAATTAAATTAGGGAAAATTAAATCAGGGTGTTACAGTTTTGAGGCCCAAACCTGGAAACCGTCCACCCGATGGTTTTTCCCTGGCTCTACCACCAAACCGACGTTGTAGATGGGATGCACCTCCCGTGCACCCCGTCCACCGACACGTGTCCTCAAGTCCACGACTCAGGCAACACATGACCGCAAGTCTTCACTTGTAGCTGCCACAGGCTGCCAGCCACCACAGCTGATCCTCGGGCCTCTGGTCCCTCAGTCCAAGCGTCACGTCCACCCTTCGCCACTCCCGGTCCATCGGTACGGCACGTCTCTACTTGACCTTCACCTCGCCTTTGATCACTGTATTCGTGCTCGACACCTGCACAACACAAGCCAAAGAACATGCGCATCATCCCAGTTGACAATCACTCATCACTCTGAGACTCGGCATACACCCATGTATCCGCAAGAAGCCAAACTCCACTACTACTCCCATGCTAACCAAGATTCCACCCAAAGAGCCTCTCAAGCCTAACACCAAAGATGGAGTGTTTGTGGAACCTCCAAGAGCTCCACCCAAGATAGAAACATGGGCTCCAAAACCAAACCACTTGAGGAACAAACTTGACAACATGCCACCAACCCAAGAGGAGCTCATGCCACAAAAGAACCAAGTGATCCACACCCAATACCGTGAGTACCAACCCCCAATGAGAGCGGTGAGGTACCACTGTGAGCACTGTGGGATAGACACTTGAGGGAGTTTTGCTTTCAGCGCAAGAGAGAGGAGCGTCGTGCAAAGGAGATGAACAACACGAACATGTACCATCCTTTCCATGATGTACATGTGCTGAACGTTCAAAGGAGGAGTGCTAGGCCTACAGGTCTAATGCCTCAAGGTTCTAGGCCTCAAGGGGGTTTTGCCCGGCGGGATCCTAGTTTTGTAGGCTATGGACCCCGTGGCGGTGGCTTTGTTGTTGAGCGTTATCCCCAACCGTGTTTTGGCTATCGCGGTGACCACTCTCCTCCTAGCGGACCATGTTTTCCTGTGCGTGGTGATCGCTTTCCCCGTAGGTATGCTAGGAATGGTTTTTACATTGACCGTTCTTTTGAGCAGTCGGGACAACACTCGTACTCTTCCTATTTTACTCACCCCAGTGTTGGACCGTATGCTCACCCTATGTCTTTTTATTGATGTAGATAAGTAGATTGGAGAACGTTTGACTTGTGGATTGCGGATGCTCAAGGCATATGACCGGAAACTCCAAGTGGTTCTCTAGTCTTTGTCCAGTCACCAGCAAGGAGCTTATCACCTTCGGTGACAATAGCAAAGGTAAAGTTCTATCCCGTGGTTCTGTGCGAGTCAATGAGCATTTTGTCTTGCGTGATGTTGCTCTTGTTTCGAACTTGCATTTTAACCTTCTTTCTGTTACTCAACTTTTTGAGGATGATTATGAGATTCGTTTTAAGCTGAATCTCAGTCGTATTTTGGATCCTCAAGGCAATCTTGTATGTTTGATTTCGCCCTTTGGGAAAGTCTTTCGTGCGAATTTCTCGGAGTCTTTTGGGATTTCTCGTTGTCTTTTGGCTGGATCCTCCTCTGATCTTTGGAAATGACATAGGAGACTCGGTCACTTGAGCTTCGACTTGCTTGCAAGGCTTAGTTCACTTGTCTTAATCCGAGGATTGCCCAAGTTACACGTGGAGAAGGATCTTGTTTGCCATTCTTGTAGACATGGGAAAATGGTTGTCGCTACCCACCATCCCGTGAATCAAGTTATGACCAAGCGCCCTGGAGAGCTTCTGCATATGGACCTTGTAGGTCTGGCTCTGGTGAGTTCGGTTGGTGGGAAGTGGTATGTGCTTGTTGTTGTTGACAACTTCTCGAGATATTCATGGTTTTTATTTTTAACTGAAAAAACTGAGACTTTCTCCTTTACTCGCAATCTGATTGTGCGTCTTCAGAATGAGTTCCCTAAGAACTCGATGAGAGCTATTCGTAGCGATAATGGTTCCGAGTTTAAGAACTCGGACTTTGAAAAGTTTTGTAACTCTTTGGGTTTAGAGCATCAGTTTTCTTCTCCCTACACACTGCCACAAAATGGTGTTGTAGGGAAGAAAAATCAGACCCTCGTTGAGATGGCTAGGACGATGCTCGATGAGCATAGGACTCCTAGGCGGTATTGGGCCCAGGCTATAAACACTGCATGCTATATTTCCAATTGTATTTTTCTCTATGCTTTCTTGAAGAAAACCTCTTATGAGTTGCGATTTGGGAAGCAACCCAAAGTGAGTTATTTTAGAGTCTTCGGTTGCCACTGTTTTATACTCAAGAAAGGCAACTTAGACAAGTTTGAGTCTCGCTCTTTCTGACAGTGTATTTTTGGGTTATGGTAATCATACTTGTGCATATTGTGTACTTAACATTGATACTAACCGAGTCAGGGAGACATCTGATATCACCTTCGATGAAACCATGCATTGTCCTTCTTCTAGATTTGAGCGTGTAGGTGATCATGAGGTTGGTGAACCCCTTTTTGATGATGAGGAAGATGGAGCTGAACAGATGGATGACCTAGATCCTCCTCCACCTGCTGTTCCTTTGGAATCGACTTCGACCACGACTGCTCGCGGCCCCGACCCGTCTTCTTCCACTACATGGGGGCCGGTCGATCCACCAACTCGGGTTTGCCAGTAATACCCGAGGAGGCACCAGCTACTGTTGAGAGGGAGGTCACTTCAGCTAGGGAGGCACCACGACACATTCAGTGCCAACACCCAGCTCAACAGATGACCGACAACATTCATGAATGTGTCACTCGGTCAAGGTTACAACAAATCTCTCACTTTGCTCATTCTGCATTTGTTGCTGATTTTGAACCCCGAGATGTTGGACATGCTTTATCTGATCTAGATTGGGTCAATGCCATGCATGAAGAGTTAGAAAAATTTGAGAGAAATCAGGTTTGGGTTCTTATTCCACCTCCTTCTGATTGTCATCCTATTGGGCATGGGTTTTCAAAAACAAACAAGGAGAGGATGGCCACATTGTAAGAAACGAGGCCAGACTTGTAGCCCAGGGGTATAGTCAGAAGGAGGGGATAGACTATGAGGAGACTTTTGCTCCTATAGCTCGTTTGGAGGCAATTAGGATCCTCTTGGCTTTTGCTGCATCCAAGGGTTTTAAACTATTTCAAATGGATGTCAAGAGTGCCTTCTTAAATGGCTACATAGAAGAAGAGGTGTATGTGAAATAACCCCCCAGTTTTGAAAATCCCAAGTTTCCAAACCATGTTTTTAAACTTCACAAAGCTTTGTATGGTTTGAAACAAGCCCCTAGAGCCTGGTATGAAAGGTTGAAAACTTTTCTGCTTGCTAAGGGTTTTAAAATGGGATGTGTGGATAAAACTCTTTTTCTCCTCAAGCAAAGCAATGACATTCACTTGGTTCAGATTTACGTGGATGATATCATTTTCGGTGGTTCTTCTCATGCTTCGGTTGCCAAGTTTGCAGATACAATGAGCAGGGAATTTGAGATGAGCATGATGGGCGAGTTGACATTCTTTCTCGGGTTGCAAATCAAGCAATCCCGTGAAGGGACGTTTGTGCATCAGGGCAAGTACACTAAGGACATAGTGAAGAAGTTCGATATGGGTGAGGCCAAGCCTCTTCCAACACCCATGTCGACCATGACGGCCCTGCATGCGGACGATGAGGGAGAAGCAATGGACCAGAAGGAGTACCGGAGTATGATCGGATCGCTATTGTACCTGATGGCGACACGCCTGGACATTCAGTTCATGGTGTGTCTTTGTGCATGATTTCAGTTGTCGCTGCGCACCTCTCACCATCAGGCGGTCAAGCGCATTATGAGGTACCTTCGTTTCACACCTGAGTTCGGGCTTTGGTATTCTGCTTCTTCTACCCTCTCCCTTTGCGGTTACTCTGATGCTGATTTTGTTGGTTGCCGACTTGATCGCAAGTCCACTTCTGGGACTTGTCAGTTTTTGGGCTCTTCTCTCGTTTCTTGGTCTTCTCGCAAGCAGTCTAGTGTCGCCTAGTCTACTACAGAGGCTGAGTATGTTGCTGCGGCTAGCTGTTGTTCCCAGTTGTTGTGGATGATGGCCACTTTGCATGATTTTGGTCTGAGTTTTTCTCGAGTACCTTTGCTTTGTGATAGCACGAGTGCGATTAGTGTTGCTACGAACCCCGTGCTTCATTCTAAGACCAAACACATAAATGTGCGCTTTCATTTCTTGCGAGACCACTATGAGAAGGGTGATATTGACCTTCGACATGTCGATACTCATCATCAGTTGGCCGATATTTTTACCAAGCCTTTGGACCAATCAACCTTGCTAGGTTGAGAGGTGAGCTTGGTGTGTGTTTCCCATTTTAGATGTGGGATCACTTTGATGTATCATATGATGTACAATCTTTTTCATTCATAGTTTTTCTGTATTTGCATGTGTATCATACTTGCATTTTGAGCTTCATTATATTCTGTCTAGAATGATTCTATGCTCAGTTTGTCACATGCTTGTATGATACTTAAGTTATGCAGTTTAAGATCTTTATGATCATGTAACTTAATTTGATGAGCTAAGTATGAATTTGCAATGATGACCCTATTTAATCACTGTCAAAACCTAAAAACAGTTCACCATTTGTTTTGGCAACTAGTATGAGTAGATTTTGTCCCTCTGAGCTTACTTTGCCATAATAGGTTGCTATATCTCTGGCTTGGAGTTTAAATCACTTCCATTGTATATACTCTGAAATGTTTAAAAGCTAAAATCTGAAATCCAAGCTAAGCGAGAAAAGATCAAGGTGGGATTGCACCACAAAACCTCACTGTTTCGAGACCGCTTCTCTTTTGAGATGAACTTGAGCAGTGTAGTGTATGACCGAAACCATTGCCTTAAGCTTCTGATAGTGTTCTGACTTAGGCTTCGCATGGTTGAAAAGTTAGGCTTAGTGGTGTTTTCAACCCCTCGCAGTCAATGACATGTATAACTCTTGTGTAATTTTCTTAAATTCAAAAATTGAGTTGTATATGGCTTGCTGTTTTGACACTTTCTTTGAGGTAGTTCACCTGTGTGACATGGTTAGGTCTAGTTGATGACATGTCTTCTTTCATACTAGATGCCATTTCTATGGTGAGCTTCATCTTATGCCTAAACATCAAATCTAAAAGTGTTTTGCCATCTTAGTTGAGCTATTTGATCATGATGAGCTTATGCGAGCATTAGGGCTCTTTTCTGTTCTCTTGTGAAAATTGAGCATTTTATCACTCTGGATAGCATATCTTTGAAGCTTTTGCATTCAACTTTTGTACATTATCATCTAAGGGGGAGAAATTTGACAAATCATGTCCTAGTTGTGTGCATTATTGAAGGGGGAGTTTGTGTCAGGGGGACTTTGCTCTAGTTGGAGTTTTTCCAAATGGTTTGGAGCGGTTTTGAGCTAGTTGTGTTGAGCCTTTGCCTCTTTCTAGATGGACTAGCTGGTTTACACAGTTTTTGACTTCTTTGCTCTGATCTTCTCGCTAGCGGTGTTGAGCCCGTTCTGCCTCTTCTTGAGGGCTAGCTTTGCTTTGCTTGGTTGCGTCGAGCCGTTGCCCATGTCTTTGGGGACCAAGTTGTTTTGCTCATTCCATTTGTCTTCTCTTGGCTTTACCTTGCTTCTGGCCGTTTGGTTGAGTTCGCTCCTTCTTCCTTTATTCCCTCTTTCTTCTATTCTATATGATTTGTGTTGGTAGTTGACAATGCACTCATCAAGGGGGAGATTGCGGATACATGGGTGTATGCCGGATCTTGAGATGATGAGTGATTGTCAACTGGTTTGATGCACATGTTCTTTGGCTTGTGTTGTGCAGGTGTCGAGCTCGAAGATGGTGATCGAAGGCAAGGTCAAGGTCAAGTAGAGACGTGTCATGCCGATGGACCCAGAGCGGTGAAGGGCTGATGTGAGGCTTGGACTGACGGACCGGTGGCCTGAGGATCAGTTGTGGTGGCTGACAGCCTGGGACAACGACAAGTGAAGACATGTGGGTGGATGGGGTGCACGGATGGTGCATCCCTCTACGGCTTCGGTTTGGTGGTAGAGCCCAAAAAAACCACCGGTTGGATGGTTTCCAGGTATGGGCCTCAAAACCTGGGTGCTACCGGTTTCCGAGTTTGGGCGTCAAAACTCGGGCTGAGGACGGTTTCTAGGTTTGGGCCTCAAAACTTGGGCAATGGCGGGTTTCTGTGTTTGGGCCACAAAACTCAGCCTGGGGACTGGTTTCCCGGTTTCAGCCTCAAAATCGGGTGGAGGTCCAGGAAAATGGACGGAGGGCGAGTGGCGGCACGTGGTGGCAATGGGTGAGGTCGCGTCCAGGTGAAGCTACCAGATGAGCGGGCATGGCCGTCCGATCAACATTTACTTCGAGCTGGTCCAAAATAGCCTTAGGGTTTAGCTAGTTTGCTCTCTATATCATTAGGGGTTGAGTGGAAATAAAGTCTAGGATAAGTAGGGGGAGACACCCACCTCCTCAATTATCTCAGTCATTTGCTATTTTGATTCTAGGGTTTCCTGTTCTCCCACTACCCTGTTGTAGCTACTGAGATCCACAGAGATGGCTAATCATACCTCTGTGTATTTGGATTTTGCGGAAACGGGACCGAATTCCCGTTGTCTCCTCATGGGGATGATTTTCGACTGGAAATTGAGATTGTGATTCGTGTTCTTGAGTTGTTCTTCGTGTTTTGCTTTTCTCCTCAATCTTCCTATTAATCGATCTCTCTCTACGTTGCTCTGTTTGCAAAACCGTTTGAATCAACTTGTTCTTTGTTGTGAGGGGATCATTTCCACCAAAGGAATTTAACTCAATCCTCATGAATAAGTAGATCTGTCGGTTTTCGTTTTTGGATCAGTTTTCTCCTCTTTGCCCCCAATTCTTCCAATTCACCGATTAGGAGTTAGGTTCAAGCCATGATCTCTTAGGAGTAGCTCACTAACATCCTAGGAACTCCTCATACCAAGTCTAAGCTTTAGGGCTTTTGATTCAGAGGAGATCAGGTTGAATTCGCAGAAGAACTGTGCTGTTTCGGGGGCATCAGATGCTGAGCACGAGGGCATCAGACGCTGTGTTCATCACATCGGATCGTTGCCCTGTGTCAGTTTCTATATTTTTAAAGGGGCATCGAACGCTGACATCGGACGCTACAGTCCAGCGTCCGATGGTCATGAAGTGAGGTTTTGGAAACACTCTTTTTGCATCGGACACAGCAGGCGTGTTGGCATCGGATGCTCCGTTGTCATCGGACGCTCTGAGGCCATAACATCGGACGCTGAGCTATCACTGTAGCAGCGTCTGATGGCTGTCTAGTAAGGTTTTCTTGTTGTCTATTCTGCATCGGACGCGTCAGCCAGAATCACATTGGATGCCGGCCAGCGTCTGATGCTCTAACTTCTGCACTGTTTTGTCCGCAGTTCGTTCGTCCGACTTCTGATTTGATTTCGGGTTTTTGGGTTGGTTTTCTAGAGTTGTGTAGTGTCCTGCTGTGCTTCTAGGAAGCATCCACCCTACATCTAGGGTCATGGACACTATCAAGCTCTAGGGTTTGCACTCGGGGTTGATTTTTGGGACACTAGCTATAAGTTTCTAAAAAGAAATTTGAATCTCCCATTCACCCCCCCCCTCTGGTCGCTTTTGTGTAACACCTTCAGTCCTTCAAAGCAAACTCTGGTGCGTCTGATCAAGTCTGTGCAAAATGCAAATCATGGCCTTCAACGATTGGACTCACTAGTGTGTGTTCGGTCACTGAGTAGCAAACGTTCGGTCACCCCGAAACTGCTTTGTTCGTCCACCGATTCGACTCGATCTCTCTCAAATCGAAAGCACTATGGCTCAAACTTGGTTAGGGGAGTCACGAGGAGGTTAGTGAGCTACTCCTAGGAGAACATGGCTCAAACCTAACTTCAAATCAGTGAATCAAAGAAACTCGAGGCAAAGGGACAAAAAACTGATCCGAATCAAAATCAGTCCGATCTGCTAGCTCATGAGGCTAACAGGAAATTCCTTTGGTAGAAAGAGAGAGCTCACGCCCTACCACGATCTAGTTCAACTGAAATCGAAAACCATCTCTCGGAGAGGGAGAACGAAGCAAATCTCCGAGAAGGCAAAATCCGAAACGCGAAGAACACAACAACAAAACGCGAATCGATCACGATTTCAGCCGGAACTTGTCCCCACGAGGAGACAACGGGATTACGGTCACGTTTCCTCAAAAGCACAAGTACACAGAGGTATTGTATCTCACTCTGCGGATCATAACAGGTGGAAGAAAACCTAGCGAGGGCTAAGAGAATGAAATGCTGCAAGGATGGAATGAAAGGAGGGACTGCCTCTCTATTTATAGCCTAATACACTTATTCCCCTTCTACCCCTAGATACATAGAGCAAACAGGCTAACCCTAAGGATATTCCGATCTAGCTCTGCCAAGTCTTGATCCGATGGCCACGCGCCTTCCTCATCCTTCGCTTCACCTCGACGTAAGCTCTAGGATGCCACCACGTGTCATCCCGTCGACCACCGCGCCTTCCTCACCGATAGATTCGCCACAACGCAAGGCTCTCGGCGTCGCCACACGTCGACCGTTCCTTTTGGAACCTCCCCCCGGTTTTGAGGCCAAAACCGGGAAACCTGTGTCCTCGGCTGAGTTTTGTGGCCCAAACTCAGAAACCCGCCAACCCAGGTTTTGAGGCCCAAACCAGGAAAACAGTCCATCCCGAGTTTTGAGGCCCAAACTTGGAAATCGAGCACCCCAAGTTTTGAGGCCCAAACTTGAAAACCGTCGAGGGTAGTTTTTCGAGGCTCAACTACCAAACCCGCACTGAAGACGGAGTGTGGTTCGCACACCCTGACCACCGACACCGATGCCGATGCATGTCTAGCCTCCACGCCGGGCACAACACCTTCGCCTTCCTCCTTGACTCGGCCGACGGCACTTGCGCCACACGCCAGCCCGTGTCTGACCTCCCGCCAAGTGCCACGATGCCATCATCTTCCTCCCAACTCGACCGATGCACCGCACATCCCCATGTGCTCCTGCTTGACGATGCCAAGTGCCAGCCACTAGAGCTGGTCCTCCGGCCTCCCGGTCTATCGGTCCAAGCCTCACGTCCGCCCTTCACCGCTCCCAGTCCATCGGCACGGCCCGTCTCTACTTGACCTTCACCTCGCCATTGACCACTGTCTCTGAGCTCCACACCTGCACATCAACATAGCCAAGAGGCACATGTTGCCACTCACCCCTTCCGATGAGCCTGTTGACCAATCGCTCATCACTCAGGAAAGGAACCACAGGGGCACATATCAACCTTGTGTTTGCAATCTCCCCCTTGATGAGTGCATCGTCAACACAGAGTATCCATAATCAAAGATAAAACAAAAACAGAAGTAGATAAAGAAGAAGCTCACTCAACATGTCCAAAAGCCAAGATAAAAGCCGCAGATAAGCAAAGTTTGATCCTGTTCACGGTCCTTATAGTCAACATTATACCATCAACCAGTGCATAAAACAATGATAAACATGTGACAATGCATAGTTGTAGGGTTTGATTCTAACAAGTTCCACGAGTTGTGTAGTTCTCACTTGTTTTGCAGGAACATCAACATTTCACTACATAAAAAGTATCTCAAGTGATGAATTGGATCATACCATTCCAAAGAGCTCGTCGAGACGATCGAAGCGGTCATATGGTTTGCTACATTTGGAGTCCCGACGAGAGAGTCCCTATTGGCTATGACATGGAAGCTTCTAGAACAACCTGGAGTGATCACCAAGTAACATAATACGGGGACTAAACTAACAGATTCAATAGTGTTGGTGAATTACTGTTTTCCAGGGAGTTTTACAGAAGATGGAAAGAGATTGAATCCTTCTCCAACAAGACAAATCGTGCAAACAGATGGAAAGGTGCATTAGGGCAATAAGGAAGGTCCCAGAAGACATCACGACGAAGCAAACACCTGGAGGATGATAGGTGGGGCCGGCCGGCCTGGGCCAGGTCCTTCCTCGACCCATCTTCGTGGAGCATGACCTAATCAACCTCCTCGACGCATCTAAGCCCTTGTTCAAGGTCGGTTTGATCAGAGGGTCATCCCACTGGGCTATATAAGAAGCCCCAGACCCCCCCTCCCTAAAGAATCCTCATATTGATTAGATCTATCTTCATATAGCAATTAGAGAGACAGAGTTATGGATTCAGAGATTAGAGATTAGATTAGAGCTCTACTTCGAGATTAGAATTAGAATTGGATAGAAACAAGTAGAGTTGAGCGCGGTTCAGGATTCCGGACCGTCATCAGGAGTTCTGGTAATTATTGTATTCGACTTTGTGCTATTTCAATTGTTGGGGTGGCACCCAGATCGCAGGCGCCTTCGACCCGTTTTTTACCGAAAGATGACGGTGCGTTCGTGCGAAATGTACCATTCGCGCGAAAGCAAGCGTTTCCGACTCGCAACACCGAGCGACGACGGTCTCTGAGTGGAAGGCAGCATTCGCTCGGTAGCGGACATTCGCGCGGTAGCGCGGTATTCATGCGGTAGCACGGCTTTCGCGCGGTAGCGCAACATTCGCTCGGTAGCGGACATTCGCGCGGTAGCTCGACATCCGCGCGGTAGCGCGACACTCGCGCGGTGGCGCGCCCTTCAGCTCGCTGGCCAAGTTAAGGTGTCGCCCTCGGGCGGCGGCGCAACATTTGCGCGATAGCGTGCCTTTCGGCCCGCGGATCAAGGGAAGGCAACGCCTTCGCGCGAAAGGGTGTTTTCGCGCGGTAGCGCGCCTTTCGGCTCGCGGCCAGGCGTACAGCGGAGGCTTCGTGCGGAAGGGAGCATTCGTACGAAAGGAACCCAGCGTCTCCGGCGGGAGATTTCGTCTTTACGATTTTTTTTGTCCACGGGTTTTCGCAGGTCGCCGGAAGCATGGGTCAGGGAGAGCGGGCCCACCGGTCGGGAAGAGAGCCGGGGGCGCTGGGCTCGCCAGAGGCCGAAGTGACAATGATGCCCCCTGCGCCGGGAGGGAGCGCTGAACGGCTACAGAGTAGTTGGATAGGGCATCTTTGTAATTACAAGTAGGGTGATTGAGAAGGGCAATCTTGTACTTTCACGTGGATCTAGTTCAATATAAAAAGCTCCCGACCTCCCCACGGTGGGGGAGGGAGAACACTGTTCATTTTGACTTGATTCTTTCTTTCATGGCGTTTACTTCCACTTTTGTTCTGTGCATTCGCTCGTGCGATAACTCGCTGTTTCGGGGCCTTGGACCTGAAACAACATTGGCGCCCACCGTGGTTGTCGCCTGAGCTTACCATGCCTCCAAGGAAAGCGCTGAAGACGGTCGACAATTTGGAGACGGACGCCGCAAAGAAGGATGCTTTCGGCACCATCGCGGCTTCAGTTCCAGCCAACCAGGTTCCACCAAACTCAGCTCCAGAGCCGCCGGCTTTCGGCGGCGCTCTAGCGATAGAGACCCAGCCGTAGCCGGGAGCATCGACGAGCCAGAATGTACAACCCCAGGATTAGCAGACTTTCAGCAGAGATGAAACACCGGAAGGATTTGTCGAGGACGAATTCGGCGAAGAGGATGACGATGATGATGAAATCACAAGACACGCCCAAGCAATCAAGACACTGGCGCAACAGCAAGAGGAAATCGAAAAGCTGTTATCACAAAGAGACCAGCTGCATCAGCGGTTAGCAGCAAAAACAAGAGAGGACGAAACTCGCAACGCCATTCGGCGAGCCGAGGTGCAGAGAAGGCAACTCGAGAAGGAAATTCAAGAGCTGCAAAGGGCCGGGGCGGACCCAAATCCGATAGCACAAGAAAACGTATTCATGCCAAGGCGAGAGCAACCACCAGCTTTCGGCAGTGCCATCGATGAAACCTCTCCACTCTCGAGAGAGTTGCAAGCTCATCCGTGGCCACTCAATTACAAGCCTCGCATCCTAACTTTCGACGGTAAAGAGAACCCACACAAGTTCTTGGCAAGCTACGAGACAGCTGTCTTTTCGGCAGGCGGAGACAATCAGGCTTTGGCAAAATCTCTCATCCTGGCAGTCGAAGACATGGCTCATGATTGGTACACCACTCTCAAGCCACTGTCCGTCTATTCGTGGGCACAGCTGAAAGCCGAAATGCTGGCCACTTTCCAAGGATTCCGACCGGATGTCAAGACCACGCGGGACCTCATGAATTGCACCCAGCAAGACGACGAGCCACATTCGGAGTACCTTAAACGTTTCATCCAGCTGAAAGCTCAAGCTCCGAATGTGCCGGAAGCCGCGGTGATCGCAGCAGCCATCGAAGCCTTGGGGACTGGGCAGTGCGCCGCTCATCTGTCCAGGGAGCCGCCGAAAGATGTCAAGGAACTGTTCGACGTAATGAATGCGTACGCGAGGTCAGATGATGACTTTCGGCGACGCAAGGCCGCCCGCCTGGTGCAAAGGCAAGCGACGAAAGCAAGTCGACCGCCGTCCGTGCCAAATCAGAGGATTGTCAGGCCTTTTCGTTCAATCAACAATTTGCAGGAAGAGCCGGCACAATTAGCAACAGGCATAGGGAGGCCCGACATGCCTGACTTTCAGCCCCAAAGAGGGTTTGATCAACCGTTCCGCAGAGGGCGCGGTGGAAGGACAGGACGCGGCGGTCGAGACGGCAGAGGCCGCGGAAGAGGGCCTAGGCCACCGTATTGCGTCATTTGTGACGGTAATTTCGGTCACACCACTCGGGACTGCAAATACAGCAAGATGGCGAAAGAGCTGAAAGATAAGGATCAAGCTTCAGCCTCTGCCGAAAGCTCTAACCATGTTTTCCACAATTCGCAAGACCAGACAACATTGTCGGCAGCACGCAGCAATTATGCAGGCACACCCATGCATCCTCCGCAGCACATGCATCCCCAAAATTTACATTGGTACAATCCGGCGTTTCAGGGCTATCAGCTTCCGGTCTTTGCATCGCAGTCGGTGGCAGTTTCGTCACCCTCGCACTATCAGCGTCAGCCAACGCCGCCACCGGCGCTTCCGGCTCAAACCCAGCCTCAGGGGCAGCAAGCACAGCCCGGCTATCAGCAAGGGCAGGAATTGGAAAACGAAACTAGCGCGGTCAACAACATCCTCCCGTCTAGAGGCCACATTTTTGCCATCACGGGTGGGTCTAACCTCGAGCACGAAAGTAAGAGAGCTAGAAGGGACTACCACCGAAGAGTCCAGACAGTATCACCGAGACTTCCACTAAACAGGCCAGCTTGGTCACTAGCACCAGTATGCTTCGATGAGTCCGATTTCAAAGTCCGCGACTACCCGCACTATGACGCTTTCGTCGCTACGGCCAACGTGGACGGTTTCACCTTGCATAACATTCTGATTGACCCCGGAAGCTCAGCAGACATCTTGTTCGTCAAAGCTTTCGAGGCAATGGGATTCGACAGGCGCAGTCTGGACCCCGCCGGCAATTCACTGTACGGGTTCAGAGGAAGAAAGATCGACGCTATCGGCAAAAAGCAAATCCTTGTATCCTTCGCCGAAGGAGAAAGAGTCCGCACCGAAACACTGACATTCGACATAGTAAACATGGACTATCCGTATACCGCCATTTTTGGTAGAGGTTTCACCAACAAGTTTAACGTTGTCATCAAGCAAAGCTACCTGTGCATGAAGATGCCATCCTCTTTCGGCATTATTGCTGTGCATGGAGATCAGCAAGCTTCCAGAAGAATTGAGGGAAAACCAACCCCAGGCTATAGCCTTATCAATGAGGTGGTGAATAAAGACGAAATGCAAACAACCACCGAAGAGCACGCTATCGTCAGCCCATCGGAATGCAAGGTTGGGGCAGCCGAAGAAACGATAAGAATTCCGCTCGCGACCTCCAGGCCCGAAAGAGCCGTGCACATTGGGTCAAGCATGCCGGAAGAAGAAAGGAACGCTTTGGCATCCTTCCTTCCGAACAACGATGACATTTTCGCTTGGTCAGCAAGCGACTTGCAAGGCGTTAGCAGAGATCTCGCCCAGCACAGTTTGAACATTGCAAGCGGCGCTAAGCCCAGAAAGCAAAAACTGAGAAAGATGTCAAACGAAAGGGCAGACGCGGCGAAAGCCGAAGTGCAAAGATTACTCGATGCCAGAGTAATCCGACCAGTCCAGTATCCCGAATGGCTGGCGAATGTCGTCTTGGTGAAAAAGAAGAATGGAAAATGGTGAATGTGCGTCGATTTCACCGACCTCAACAAATGCTGCCCGAAGGATCCGTATCCTTTGCCTCGTATCGACAAGCTTGTCGACACTGCATCTGGTTGTGAAATAATGAGCTTGCTAGACTGTTTTTCAGGCTATCACCAGATTTGGCTTCATCCCGACGATGAGGAGAAAACCAGTTTCATCACCCCTACAGGTACATACTGCTACTGGCGAATGCCGCAAGGGCTGCGGAATGCAGGCCCTACTTTCTCGCGGATGACTGACAAGGTGTTCGAAAGCCAGAAGCAAAAGAAAAACTTGTTGGCTTACGTTGACGATATAGTGGTCAAGAGCGATAGACACGAAGATCATCGAGCAGACTTGCTCAAAACTTTCGGTAATCTCCGAAAGAGTGGTTTGAAGCTCAACCCTGACAAGTGCATTTTCGGCATCAAGAAGGGCAAGCTCCTCGGTTGCCTGGTATCGGCAAGAGGAATTGAAGCTAATCCCGACAAGATAGCGGCAATCATCAACATGCAATCGCCCTCAAACCGAAAGCAAGTGCAAAAGTTGACAGGAAGGCTGGCTTCTTTGAACAGATTTATTGCAAGGTCCGCTGAAAAAGGACTGCATTTCTTCCGAACTCTGCGATTGGGGGGAAGAGCAGCGGCAGGCCTTTCAGCAACTAAAGGAGTATTTGACAAAACTGACCACGCTATCCAAGCCGTCGCCGGAAGCGACACTCTTGCTGTATCTTGCACCATCGCACACCACCGTAAGCGCAGTACTGGTGGAAGAGAAGGAGCATGCAAACAAGATGACGCAGTTCCCAATCTACTTTGTCTCTGAGGCCCTTTTAGGTGCAAAACTGAACTACTCAGAGTTGGAGAAGATAGCTTACATAGTAGTAGTGGCTTCTAGAAAGCTGAAGCACTACTTTTAGTCTCACCACATCATAGTCCTTTCGGCTCAGCCATTGGAAGCCCTGTTCCGCAACAACGAAGCTATCGGCCGAATTGGCAAGTGGGCGGCGGAGCTGAACGAATACGTGATTGACTTCTAGCACCCATCCGCAATCAAGTCACAGGCATTGGCGGATTTCATAGCAGACTGGACTCCCGCCGCTTTCGACACAACGCTTGAATTCGAGGAGCCCGTGTGGACAGTGAATTGTGACGGCGCATGGGGAATGGCTGGAGCCGGAATCTCGGCGATCCTTACGCCACCAAGAGGACCGAAGGTCAGATTTGTCGCAAGGCTGTAGTTCCTCACAACCAACAACACTGCCGAATATGAGGCCGTGCTTTTGGGTTTACGAAAGCTCCGAGCAATCGGAGCGAGAAGATGCATAGTCAAGTCGGATTCCCAAGTCGTTGTTGGTCACGCCGAAAAGGATTTCACAGCAAGAGAACCAGAGTTAGCCAAGTACCTGGCAGCAATCAGAAGAATGGAGAAGTATTTCATCGGTTTCACCTTACGTCACATTCCAAGGGCCGAAAACGCAGAGGCAGACGAACTGGCCAAAGCCGCAGCACAAAATTTACCACTTCCACCAGACGTGTTCTATCAAGTCCTTTCAGCCAAGGCAGTGAAAGAGGAGGAAGATCATCCAAGTTCGGTACACGCTATCGCTAGTGATGACTGGAGGTCGCAGATATTTGCTTATCTAGCTGGGACTTACGAGCCGGAGTCCAGGAAGGACACCGAAAGGATGGCCAGCAGAGCGAAAGGGTACTCAATCATCGGAGAGAAATTGTTCAAAAATGGGATAACAGCTCCTCTTCTGAAATGCATAAGCAAACATGAAGGCATTCAGCTACTCGAAGAAATGCACGCCGGAATGTGCGGAGCGCACAGGGGGCCTCACGAAATAGCACACAGAGCAATGAGGCAAGGTTTCTACTGGCCATCTGCCAGATCAGACGCCAGAGAGCTTGTCAAATGTTGCAAAGGTTGTCAGATGTTCGCCAAAAACTAGAGAGCCCCAGCAAATGAAACCACGCCGATAGTGCCGACCTGGCCCTTGCAAAGATGGGGCATCGACATAGTCGGCCCGCTACCGGCAGCTCCAAGCAACTTGCGTTTCGCAGCGGTTGCTCTCGAGTATTTCACCAAATGGGTGGAAGCTAAGGCCCTCGCCAGCATAACTTCCACCTCTTTAACAAAATTCGTCTGGCAGAGAATAATCTGTCGTTTCGGTGTTTCGTCATTCATCACCTGCGACAATGGGAAGCAGTTCGATTGCACCAAATTCAGGAGTTTTTGCGATGAGCTCAGCATCAAGCTTAACTTTGCCTCAGTAAATTACCCCCAGGCAAACGGGGCTGTCGAGAGAGCGAATGGCCTAATCTTCCCGGCAATCTCGAAAACCTTGCACGACTCGCCGAAAGGCAAGTGGGCCAAAACCTTAATAACAGCTGTATGGGGACACAACATCTCACGGTCCAGAGCTACCGGTTTCACCCCGTTCAGATTGCTTTACGGCGAGGAAGCAGTCACCCCGGAAGAGGTAAAGCTGGGTTCCTTCCGAACTGAAATGGCCCCAACGACTCAAGAGCAAAGGCACCTCAAACTCAATAACATTGAAGAAGTAAGATTGCAAGCCGCAGATAATCTTGAGAAGTACCATGCCGAAACGAAGCATCACAGGGACAAGACGATAGTCCGAAAAGACATCAAGCCTGGAGACATGGTCACCATTCGGCATACAGATAAGCAAGGAAAGCTGCAATCGCAGTGGCAAGGCCCTTTCGTCGTGGCAAGCATGGCAGCACCCGGTGTATTCAGGTTGATGAATAACAAAGGCGAAGAATCAGCCCACACATGGAACGCGAGCAGTCTGCGCCGTTTCTACCCGTAATTTATCTTTCTTGAACTTTCATGTAATTCTCCTTTCATCTTTCATCATTTTTGTAAATCAAAAGGCCAGCTGTGCTCTTTTTCCTCGCTGGGGAAGCCCCTCATCGGGGTGCGAGGTTTTTTAACGAGGCAGCCGAATGTAACCGCTACATTACGAAAGTAATCGCAATTCCCCCAAAATATCAAGCGGCTCGTTAAAGGATGAAGTCAACCAAGCATAAGGTTGAGACATTCATCATTAAAACATGATGAAAAGAGAATGTCAGGGAGGTAGGGCGAAAGAGACCCTTCACCCCCACCGACAATCTCGAAAGCCTGTGGGCTATGAAAAAACCGACCCTCCAACAAAATGCGAGGGCAGAACGAAAGCCTGCGGGCTATGAAAAAACCGACCCTCCGACAAAATGCGAGGGCGGAACAAAAGCATGTGGGATATGAAAAAACCGACCCTCTGACAAAATGCGAGGGCAGAACGAAAGCCTGCGGGCTATGAAAAAACCGACCCTCCGACAAAATGCGAGGGCGGAACGAAAGCCTGCGGGCTATGAAAAAACCGACCCTCCAACAAAGTGCGAGGGCGGACCGAAAGCCTGCGGGCCATGAAAAAACCGACCCTCCGACAAAACGAGGGCGGAACGAAAGCTTGCGGGCAATGCAAAACCAGCCCCCTTTCAGCGAAAGAGCAGAATGGTAGCGGAGGCCAAGTTCATCAGCCCTAGTAGGGCAAAACAAACGACAGCTGGCAAGCATTTACAGCCGCTAAAACGTAAATGTTGTATTAACCTCTCACCTACCAAGCGATCACAAATACAGCCAGGTGAGTAAATGCAGTCGTCCTATACCAAGGGCAAGGCAGTATAAATAGGCAACAAAGTGCAAGCATCCCATCCATCCAAAACTACCGAGGCTCTTCAAAATGTTAGTTCCAGGTAGTCAGCTCATTATCGAAAATGCGAATAGGAAGCACCAGGAGCTACGCTTTCGCTTTTATGATTGTGTCATCGACATCGCGTCCACCTAACATCACCAATCCGGTACCTGTAGGCGACAGTGCTATCGAGTGGCTTTCCCATCTCAAACCAAAAATACGAGATGAACCAAGCCGTGCATGCGGCTGGACAGCAATACGAGCAATGTCGCAGTTATAGCCGGTGGCAAACCTGCCTTTCGCAATATAAAAAGGCACTTTTGACAGCCATTTTTCTCAACTTCGACAGGCAGCTAACTCAACAGATCTTGCGTGCTACCGGCCGAGGGGCTCGCACCGAAAGCCACCTCGTGCGAATATTATCGCCCCTCGCTAAAAGTTAGTGGGGCGGGCGCATCTTTGCTACCGGCCGAGGGGATCGCACCGAAAGCTCCCTCGCGCGAATGCTGACGCCCCTCGCCTAAGTGTGTGGGGGCGGGCGCGTCTTTACTACCGGCCGAGGGGTCGTACCGAAAGCTCCCTCGCGAGAATGCTGACGCCCCTCGCATGTGTGTGGGGGCGGGCGCGTCTTTACTACCGGTCGAGGGGCTCGCACGGAAAGCCACCTCGCGCGAATATTATCGCCCCTCGCTAAAAGTTAGTGGGGCGGGCGCATCTTTGCTACCGGCCGAGGGGCTCGCATCGAAAGCTCCCTCGCGCGAATGCTGACGCCCCTCGCCTAAGTATGTGGGGGCGGGCGCGTCTTTACTACCGGTCGAGGGGCTCGCACCGAAAGCTCCCTCGCGAGAATGCTGACGCCCCTCGCATGTGTGTGGGGGCGGGCACGTCTTTACTACCGGCCGAGGGGCTCGCACCGAAAGCCACCTCGCGCGAATATTATCGCCCCTCGCTAAAAGTTAGTGGGGCGGGCGCATCTTTGCTACCGGCCGAGGGGCTCGCACCGAAAGCTCCATCGCGCGAATGCTGACGCCCCTCGCCTAAGTGTGTGGGGGCGGGCGCGTCTTTACTACCGGCCGAGGGGCTCGCACCGAAAGCTCCCTCGCGAGAATGCTGACGCCGCTCGCATGTGTGTGGGGGCGGGCGCGTCTTTACTACCGGCCGAGGGGCTCGCACCGAAAGCCACCTCGCGCGAATATCATCGCCCCTCGCTAAAAGTTAGTGGGGCGGGCGCATCTTTGCTACCGGCCGAGGGGCTCGCACCGAAAGCTCCCTCGGGCGAATGCTGACGCCCCTCGCCTAAGTGTGTGGGGGCGGGCGCGTCTTTACTACCGGCCGAGGGGCTCGCACCGAAAGCTCCCTCGCGAGAATGCTGACGCCCCTCGCATGTGTGTGGGGGCGAGCGCGTCTTTACTACCGGCCGAGGGGCTCGCACCGAAAGCCATCTCGCGCGAATATTATCGCCCCTCGCTAAAAGTTAGTGGAGCGGGCGCATCTTTGCTACCGGCTGAGGGGCTCGCACCGAAAGCTGCCTCGCGCGAATGCTGACGCCCCTCGCCTAAGTGTGTGGGGGCGGGTGCATCTTTACTACCGGCCGAGTGGCTCGCACCGAAAGCAACCTCACGCGAATACTACCGCTCCTCACTAAAAGATTAGTGGGGCGGGCGCATCTTTGCTACCGGCCGAGGGGCTCGCACCGAAAGCTCCCTCGCGCGAATGCTGACGCCCCTCGCCTAAGTGTGTGGGGGCGGGCGCATCTTTGCTACGGGCCGAGAGGCTCGCACCGAAAGCTCCCTCGCGCGAATGCTGACGCCCCTCGCCTAAGTGAGTGGGGGCGGGCGCATATTGACTACCGCCCGAGGAGCTCGCATCGAAAGCTCCCTCGCGCGATTGGCACCGCCACAAGTCTAATTGTGTAAAGGCGGGCGCGTCCAAGCCATCGGCCAAAAGGACCCGCAACGAAAGCGCTATCGCGCGAACTGGTAGGACGACAGTGGCTAAATCTCTCCGCAAAAGATTCCCGCTCGCCAAAGACACAGCGAAAATCAGCAATCCGCGCGAGGCAGCAAATCATACAATCATCCAAGTAACAAGCGAGCGAGAAAGCATATCCGCATTCAACTACTAACACCGAAAGACAGAACCCTCGGTGACGCCTTCCATTAAACTGGACTAGGTGAAGTTTGTACAATGTAACTCAGGGCCGCGAATTACTTTCGCGGCCAAGGAAAATGTTGTATCGCCTTTCGTCTGGCGAAGGCACGGCGTCTTCGGGTTCCAACTTAATAAACGCGGCACCCTCGAAGCCTGGTGGCGCGCGCGAAGCCTCGCGCCTCATTCGCCTCGACTCAAGTTCGCGTGGGTCGAAAGTATCATAAAAAGCGCGTAGCCGCTCTTCTGTGCGTCTAAGTTTCTTAGCGCGTTTTCTCATGTAAGCCGAAAGTGATGCCATCGGAAACCTAGATCGGAAACTCCTCCACAGGTCACCACCAACATAGATATCGCCGAACCTAATCATTAATGGGCAGATGTCGAGAACGTCCGGCGTTCCCGCATCCGTGCCCTGTTCAAGATACAACATTCGAACTTAAGTTCCAAATCTTACACAAGGTCCAAAGAGCAGACTACCATCGCATTAAAAACAGGCCCTAGAAAAAGTCATTCGTCTACCGCTGCGTGTTGAGAAGCATTCGCGTCGCGGGAAGCAGCGGCGACCGAGCTCTCGGGGGCTCCATCATCAGGCGGGGGCGAACTCGCCTCGTCATCTGGCTCGGCCTCGCGCGCTCGTTTTTCGGAAATATAATCCGAAAACACCTGCCGAATGTGTGCCTTCTCCTCCGCAGTCTACGCAGAAGTGCCAAATCTCAGAAGAGGCAACACTTAAACCATAGGACGCTGCAGAAAGAGCGATAGTTGACGGAGAAGTCAAGCAAAAGCTTAGACAGTCGGTAGAAGATACCTTTCCGCGAGCCACTGCGGATTGCATGAGTGACATATCATTCCCGCCAGCCAGCCAGAACTCATCAAAAAATCTTTTCCCTAGAACTTTTGCCGCTTCGGGGGTGCGCCAATAGTAGTCAACCTCCTTGACCGAAAGCTCGGCGATATGGGAGCAGCCAGCGTCCACAAGACTATGGCCGATCGCCTTGATGCCGGTAACGGCGGCGTAGTCTCGGCCAAGGGCCATGTGTCCCTCCAACGACTCCATCTCGGAGCGAATCTAGCCAACGAGGCTATCGACGTTGCGTTCTGAGGGATCATCCACCTCAACGCCGATGCTGCGAAGGCATTCGCGGAAGCGAGCCACGGCCTCTTCAGCAGAAGTTAAAAGAAGATTTTCCCTTTTGGCTTGGCCGGCCCGTAGCTGCGAAAGTTCTTTCTTGAGATTTTCAACCTCTCTCTGACTCGCTTTCCTTGAGGTGCGCTCGACGTCTGCCCTCTTGGTTTGCAACTCAATGTCGGCGGTGAGTTTTTTCACTTGCGCATCAAAATTCTTCACTTGGGTATCTAGCTCTTGCTTCTCCGACTCGAGTTTGCGGGTATAGAGGTCCCTTTGGTTGATTTGGCTGCGAGCGACAACAGTGGCATGCGAATAACAGCAAAACGCAATCAAAAACAATGAAAAGATATCAAAAAGAAAATGACAAAAGTTCAAAACTTACGCTAGCCAGATGAAAGGACAACGAATCGTCGAGTTTCAAGCTGCTCACTTTCAGGAGATCTCTCTCCATCTCTGGTGCAATGAATGCTTTCTGCGAGAACTCCACAAATTTGGTGGCATCCTCGCTGCTGCCGGGAAGGATTCCGGCTCAGCGATAGTCAAGCCGGCAAGCGAGTTGGGCGTCCGAGGGCGGACCTAAAGAACGAGCAATGCGATAAGATCCCTCTTTCGCCTCGTCAGTATCATTTGACGAGCTCAAGCCAGTATAAAAGCATGGGTTCTCGTAGTCCGATGGCACCCCATCGAGAACCAGCCGACCAAAGCCCAAAAGCTGCCCTTCCACCATCTCCTGTGTCAGTTGAATGCAATGTGGCGAAAGGTGTAGCTTACCTTTGTCAACGGCGGCAGGGGCAGGCATCTTCAAGGACGCACTCTGTTTTTCGCCAGCAGCGGCTTTCTCGCCCGCCGCCGGCGCAGGCGCATCCGGCCGCGGAGTTTTCGCCTTTTTCGCCGGACGCTCCGTGGTTTCGGTCGGGCCGGAGGGCCTCCGAGCCCCGACCTTCGTGAAGGTTGGCATGTCGGCGACTGAGGCATCGTCGTCAAACGCCGCGCGCGAAAGCGGCGCATTTGGCTTCTTCGGAGCCATACCCCCAGCGTGCGATGCACTCTGTAAAAAGACGTAAAACGTAAAAAATGCATATAGTCATTAAGACAATTGTTCGAAAGGTTCCAAAATGTTAACAAGATACGAAAGCCGAATTCAAATGCACGCGAGGCGAAGCCCAAGCGGAAGCGAAAGTCAAAGGAACTAACCACCCTCGGATGATCGAAAGGATCAACGTCGGGGATCGACACCAGCACTCTCCCTCGGCTCTTAAGCATCGGTTTGGCAACCAATCGCCCGATGCGAATTTCACCGACTTCGGTGCTCTTTCGCAGGGGGACCACGCCGCTTCGCCCACCATGCCGAGCCACGCCTTTCCCTTTAGCCTTCGAACTTTCAGCCTCCTCTTTGCCTTCGTCAACTAGAGGCCTCTCAGCATAATCGACACCCATAGCGTCGAAAGCTCGGTTCAGGCGGCGACTCCGGCCAAGGTTGCCGAGTTGGAACTCGCTTTCCTTGCGCAAGTACGGCCTGCAAACCTTCCTGGCCTCCTTTTCGATATATTTCACATAGATTTCATCATCATCGAAATCCGCAGGCCTCTCAAGCAGTAGCGTGGGGCCCCAATAACCATCCTTATCCGAAAAGCCTTCGAATGAAGTTGCGCTGCAGAGCGGATTCATCCCGATGGCCATCCATTCTTCAACCAAATCCCGGCTGATCTGAAACCGCGCAGTGAGCGCGAAAGCATCCCCACTTCGAATGGCTTCCGGGTCCTTTAAAACGACAGGCGGAAGGTGCCTCCCAGGGCATTTCTCCAAGACCGATACAAGCGGAGAACCCTTCTTCGCCCCTTTACTCAGTTCGGTAGCAACGGCTTCGTCCGAGCACACGCGATAGTAGAACCAAAAGCGGTTCCAGTCCGCCCATTTGTTCCGATATGTGAGAGAAATGGAAACACTTCCCCGCGTTTTCCGTGGAACGAAATTGATACACCCAATCTCGCTGGGTAGCTCACATCCAAGAAAGGGATCATTCACTTTCGTCGGGCGACGGTGGATGTCGTAGAACCGCACGAAAACGTCAGCCCAAGGGGTACAATCTAGCATCTTCATTGCATGTGCGAAAACACTGAGCCTGGCAAACGCATTCGGCGTCAGCTGATGAAGTTGTATTTCGAACCCCGACAGAACATCCGAGACGAATTCTTCGAGAGGAAAATCAAGACCAGCTACAAAGTAGTCGCGAAAGACAACGGCTTCGTTATGATGTGGAATAGGCACTTCCTCGTCTCCAGGGACACGACAATTCGCAAGATGATCTCTCCTTAAAGGCCCTTCTTCGGCCATTGTTTGCAAGTGGGCAGCCGTCATTCGCGATACGCCGAGATAAAAAGAACAATCCGTCGGGACCGAAACCAAACCGGAGTCCCCATCGTTAGACACGCTCCCGCTGTGCTCCGGAACTCGCGGAGCAACCCCTGATCCGATGGACACTTCCACGCTAAGTTCGCGGCGGGAGGACTCGGTATCACCCGTACATTCGCTAGACAAGCTCGAGGTTGACGTCGAGCTGGAAGACGCCATCTAACAGGGCGCGAAAGACAAATAAACAAACTATGCAAGCGAGGAGAAGAAACGAAATGGACGAAAACAGAAATGAAATCAAGCAACCTTAAACAACCAATTTGCAGGAATTAAGTCTAAAGGAAATAAAGAGAAGGGAAGTGACATGCGTACCATGAACTATCGCCCAACGAATGATGAGAATCAAACAACAAACAACTTTCGCCAAGGAGAGCGAATGGCGTCAAGCGAATAGCGACAGGCTTCGCGAAAGAGGCGGTGAGTGAAGGGAGGCGTTGATTGACCAAGTGCCCCCCTCAACTGAAGCCTCAGCTTTTATATACGATCAGACTCGACACGGTTTCTGAGGGGGACGAAGAGGCGCCCGGGCACAAGATTCAAAGCGTCGTAGAGATTTTACATCATGACACACGGTTTTCGAGGAAGACGAAAAGGCGTTTGCGATGCGACTTAAAATAAAAATATAAATAATAATAAAAAATATGTACATCTATATTCTTAAAAAAAACCTCAACTTCGGGACGAAACCAAGGTTTTTTGGGCGGGTGTAGGCGCCTAGCGAAAGGACACGGTCGAACTTCGCGAGCTGCAGATTCAACCGTAAGGGGCTATTGTTGGGGCGGCACCCAGACCGCAGGCGCCTCCGACCCGCTTTTTACCAAAAGATGACGGTGCGTTCGTGCGGAAGGTACCATTCGCGCGAAAGCAAGCGTTTCCGACTCGCAACACCGAGCGACGACGGTCTCTGAGTGGAAGGCAGCATTCGCTCGGTAGCGGACATTCGCGCGGTAGCGCGACATCCACGCGGTAGCGCGGCTTTCGCGCGGTAGCGCAACATTCGCTCGGTAGCGGACATTCGCGCGGTAGCTCGACATCCGCGCGGTAGCGCGACACTCCCGCGGTGGCGCGCCCTTCGGCTCGCTGGCCAAGTTAAGGCGTCGCCCTCGGGCGGCGGCGCAACATTTGTGCGATAGCGCGCCTTTCGGCCCGCGGATCAAGGGAAGGCAACGCCTTCGCGTGAAAGGGTGTTTTCGCGCGGTAGCGCGCCTTTCAGCTCGCGGCCAGGCGTACGGCGGAGGCTTCGTGCGGAAGGGAGCATTCGTACGAAAGGAACCCAGCGTCTCCGGCGGGAGATTTCGTCTTTACGATTTTGTTTGTCCGCGGGTTTTCGCAAGTCGCCGGAAGCATGGGTCAGGGAGAGCGGGCCCACCGGCCGGGAAGAGAGCCGGGGGCGCTGGGCCCGCCAGAGGCCGAAGTGAAAATGATGCCCCCAGCGCCGGGAGGGAGCGCTGAACGGCTACAGAGTAGTTGGATAGGGCATCTTTGTAATTACATGTAGGGTGATTGAGAAGGGCAATCTTGTACTTTCACGTGGATCTAGTTCAATATAAAAAGCTCCCGACCTCCCCACGGTGGGGGGGAGAACACTGTTCATTTTGACTTGATTCTTTCTTTCACGGCGTTTACTTCCACTTTCGTTCTGTGCATTCGCTCATGCGATAACCCGCTGTTTCGGGGCCTTGGACCCAAAACAACATCAATTATCATTATGTTTCTCTTTATTTCGATCTTAGTTTATTCTAGTTGTATGCTTGATATAGTTCTAATTGATAGTAAGTTCATACATATGTTCATAAAGCGCTTAGTTTGATTCAGGATTGGATTAAGTGGTCGATATAATGTAGGCGTGGTGCTTAGATTATGTTTACCTAAGAATGCACCCTATTCTCCGGGCTAGCAAGTGGTAGATCGTGAGGGTGACTCTTATAGCCTCGTTGCGTCTTTTGTAGTCCACTCCGCGAGTCTAGGACAAGTAGAATCTGGTTACACTGAAGGAATTACTCTGGATATGAACTTCTTTGGTAATGTTCCTTATGTATGGGTGGATGATTAATTATGCTATAGATGAAATCATATGCTAGGACTAACTTAGACTTAATAGATGTAATTTAACATAGGAGCCTAATCTCTTAATGTATCGATTAGTTCTCAATTCTGCTTGATCATATGAGTCTCTCTCTCTAATTATGAATTCCCTGCTAGTCTCTATTATTTACCTTAATTATCATTATCATTATCCTTTTGCCGTACCCCTGTATTAGACGAGAGGTGAGTAATTAGATTCATGTCTAATTATATATGTTTGCAATTCTAAAGCCATATCATTCTTATTCATAACCCTATTAAGCTCCTGATGGTATATGTAACAACCCAAAAATTCAGACTTTTTAAAAATTTTCTGTGAATTGTGTGGAACATGTAGTTGCTAGCTCAACCGGGAACAATTTATAAATAAATTGTTGCATTCATACAATATTGCTTGTAGGAGTTTGTCGAAGTTTCTATTTGCAACTTAAGTCTTATGTTGGAGAGCACAAATTCGTAGCAACCTCCTCTCATCCTTCTTGAAATCCCTTCTCGATCTCTCTTGTTTCCAACTCCAAATATCTTTTAATTTATGACTCGGGGAAAACTCCTTTCTCATATCTCCCCTCTTTTCCAATTTCAAATCCACCCCAACTCCCTTCGTGATTCGTCATCAACCTCCATCAAGACCTCAAACCCCTCATATGAATTATATTCGAAACCCATACGAATCTCTTTAAAACGCTCTCATATCAAATAAGAAAATCCCTTCTCTCTACCTGGGCTGCAAATCCCCATTTTCTCCCTTCTCACCGCCAGGCCCATCTCCTCTCCACTCTCCACCAGACCGCCTCCCTCCCCTCTCACGTTTGGGCCCAGTCCAGCCAAATAGGCCCGCTCGCACCCCCTCCACAGGCCTGCTCGCGCCCAAGGCCCGGCCTGCCCAGTCGGCCTCCACGCTCGGCCAGACGGCCCGAGCGGCCACACCACACCAAACCCTAGGGAGCACTCTGCTCCCCAGACCGCGCCGCCACCCGAGCGGAAGATGCGCCCACGCCCACCTGCACCTACCACGCGCCCACGCGAAACGCCCGCGCCCCTGCCCCACCTGCATCCGCGCCTCCTCTCTTCTTCCTCAAGCCGCCGCCAGCACTATAGCCGCGCACGCCTCGCTCCCTGCGTCCGCGTCGTCCTCGCCTCTCTTCCGAAGCACGGCCGCCACTCTCCCTATCCATCTTCCTCCCGCCGAGCTGCCGCCACGGACGCCACCAACCTCGCCATCTCCACCGAAACGACATGCCCTCGGAACCGCATCCTCGCCGAACCAAGCACCGACCGCCCAGCCCCTGCGGTCGGCCAACGAGATGCCACCACCATGCCGTGCCGAACACCAGACGCGGCCGCGTCACCAAGCCACCGTCTGCTGCGTGCTACCTCCGCAACGCCCGCACCGACCACCGCCTCGTCCTCACTACCGCAACGCCGTACTCCTCCATTCGCGACGTCGACCACCGTGCCACCTCCAGCCGGACGCGCTGCTTCTCCCTTGACCAGGAGCTGCCTCGCCGTTTCGACCACAACGCCACTGCCCACGCCGAGCTCCGGTCGACCATGGGCTGCGCCTCGACCCCGCGTATCCGATGGACGCGCCAGACGTGGCCATGTCCGCGTCGCGCCACGATGTCGCCCACGACGCCGAGCCGAACCACCTTCGCCGAGCACCCGCCGTTCGTGTGCTCACCCAAGCCACAACCGCACTCCACCTCGACGCCAAACGACGACGACCTCGTTCCCCACTGTGACGACGTGCTCCACCATGCCGGTTCCGCCCTTGCCGAACTCATCCTTGCTGTCGGTGGGCTAACAACACCCAAACACCCTCCTCTTCTCTCCTTATGTCATCCATCACTAAGAACCGGCCTTCGTGTCGCGATGTACCCTGTTGCAGGAATTTCGTCGCGTTCGCAACGCCTCCACCAAAGCTCCATTGCCCTCCGAGCACCTCCCGGACGCTGGCTGTTGCGTCCAGCCGACGGCAGCTAGCTCCCAGCCGGCCGAAACCACGTTCGGCCAGACCGCGTCGCTGTTCGGCAAAAGCTGCGCCAAATCCTATCGACTCGCCCAACGACTCCCCTACCGAGTCACCATTCGGCCAAGACGCGCCCTGTTCGGCCGACGACGCCACCACGTTGAAGATCATCTTTACATATCCAGCACATATTTTGATCCATTCATGTAATATGACTCATGATTTCATCCATGCCTGCCCGTGCCATCGTGCCGGCTATTTCATATTCTCGCTATCAAGCAATCGTTATCTCGTATCGATCTATATGCATCTTCGATCAAACCTATTCTCCTCCAGGTGCACCACGTGCAAAGGATGAAAGACAAGCTATGTGGATGGCACCACGACGCCATGTCCTAGATACAAGCAACGTCATCCGTGAATACACAATGGTTAGCTAAACGATCCTCTCTTCTAACCCCTGACCCTACTAGCCGAACTGAACGCGTAGACCGAGGACGATTACGACCTTTGAACACTTGTGCACACACACACGACCGGCCCAAGCCAAATCGAACACTCGGTGTTCCAAGAACATCGGCATGTTGTTGACCGCCCCAGAAGTAGGTCCACGACGAAACCATGACCACGATGTGTTTAGACCAAATGGAACGAACCTTAGTCGACATGCTGGACGATAAGGTATTTCCCTTCTTATCTTGACTATAGGCGTGCCCCTGATGGAAACCGTAGCGTATGACAGTTGAGGAGACACCGTGACCCTATGTGCCGCCACCATGACCCTATGGGACCTGTGTCATCTTATCGTCGACATACCGAGCTCCCTGGAAAGTCTCTTATTTATCTATCTGTACTCATGCTATATCTTGATCTTACGACAACCAGTATATGCACTTGTGATATAGGATCCATCTAATCTCATGCTATGGGAATGTGCTACTCCACTTATTTGGTTTGATGTGCCTTTGTGTCGCTTTATGGTTCTTATTGTCATATCGATGGATGATTCGTGTGTTAGTCTATGTGTGCCATGCCCTTGAGCTGGCTGAGGGATCGTACCTCGTTCGGACGTTACGATCGTGAGACTCGTCTCGCCATGGCCGTGATGCCGAATGTAACACGACCCTTGTTAGTGTATCTTGTGGTCACGAGTACACCTCGCCATGACCATGGAGCACCTGTTGACCACTGCATATCTTGATTCTCGCGGTGACAACCGCACTGCTACGAATCTAGAAATGACTTAGTGCTAGAGCACCCCGGTCGGGTCCCCTACAAGCAGTTTGCGCACTTGCATCTTATATTGTGTCACTCCTTTCAATACCCCGCATTCTACCATGACGTGTGCGTTGGAAAGAATGAGCCCTTTACTTACATATATTTGTACTCTTGCTATTCCTTTTGTTAGCAAAGCTATGGTCTATGTTGTATCTCAAGACCCGCACGTCGACTCGATCGACCACCTAAACACATTTCACTAGAGATGTGCCTGAGAGCATGGCATAGATGTGTTGAGCTAACCCCGCTCTTGGTTCCCGACGTGCAGTGTCGTGTGGATCGAGAGGATTGTAGATCTCGAATCCTTTTGCGCTACCGCTTTTGCCATAGCGGGCAAGCCAAGGTACCTTGGAATCAAGTCGCAACGGTGTTAATCATTCTTATGATCACTTGACCTTTGGGATAAGGCTACAAGAGACGAACCCCATCGTACCTTATTCGTTAGGCCCGTCCTCCGATTTCCGTCCTGTTTAAATGGCGACCAAATCGAAGGATGTGAGTCGTGGTGTTTGCTAAGGATAGGCCTTGGTTTGAACCCTATGTCATAAAGCCATATTGGCTTGGCCAAGACTTAAACTTGCAAACCACCACCTTGTTCCTAGCTCGAGGAAATCGGACAACCGTCGAGAGAGCTATACCTTGTATTTTAGTGTCTTGTTGGAGTTAATGGATCTTCCTACGTTCTGTCGTCTTTTCAATTATGGTGTGAGTGTTCTCTTGCCTTGTGTGTGCCGTTTCGTGGAGTAGCAAACGATTGGACGAAGAGAGCATGGACGACAACAAGAACTACGACATGGAGTCAACTCAGGAGGAGACGACCTCGCTGATGGGACACCAATGAGGAATAATTAACCACGACTACGACTACTTCGCAGGTGTCATGGCAACACCCTCTTTTTAGAGAATCCTATTAGACATTGCAAATATGTAGACTTGCTAGCGCTTTATATTTATTCCTTTGCTAGTATATTGATGCATGATACTACCTAAGCCATTATTACCTAATTGCAACCCACTCTACCACAACACTCTGCTTTGCCCATTCGCTCACTTATACATGCTTACTCGCCTGCTTGCTTGCATGTTTCACCATTATATTATAAACTCCACTTCGTATTATATCTGAGATGTGATGCGGGTGGTGAACCCTTGGGAATGGTTTGGTGGGTGATACCAAACTTGGTGATGTGCGAGCGTGCTGCGTGTGTGACTTGGGTATGTGGAGGGTGAGGGTTATGTCTACCGAGCCGGAATATACGACGAGCCTGGTGCGAGTCTTGCCGTGGGGCAGATCTGGATGCCCCTGTGGTGGTGAAACCTGTGGCGGGTTAAGTGGTGACATGAGGTGGGCCCGGGTGTGAGCCGTTGGTGGAGCCCGGGTCAGGAGCGTGCTGTGGTGGCACGGGTAATGAAAACCTTTGTGAAGACATTCCAGCTTAGTCACCCTAGATGGCGCGGAATCTGGACCACGGGGAAATACCTTTATAAGCCACTCGCTCCTTATGGACAGGGACGGTCAGACTACCTGGTAGGGTAATTCAACTAAAGCTCGGCGAGAGACTGCGAGGGAGGTACGGGTATGCAAGTCCCACACCCTTCCGAGACGATCACGGCTCCCACTCCGGAAGAGGGAACGTGACTTCACAGACTTAGCCATCCCAGACACACTTGGGGTGTTCCAGGGATGAGAGGTAGGGTGGCATTACTCTAGGCTGGCAAGCGACCGATATCCGCCTACACTACTACAGAAACATGCCTTTAACCCCGGTCGGCAAGGGCCTTTAGCCCCGGTTGCCGAGCCGGGACTATGCTTCCGGGACTAAAGGCCCCCCTTTAGTCCCGGCTCCGGCCACCGGGGCTAAAGCCCACCGGTGCACTGCAGCAGCACCCTTTAGCCCCGGCTGGTAATACCAGCCGGGACTAAAGGGTGCCCTGGTTTTTTCCTTTTTATTTTCATTTCAGTTCTGTTTTCAGTTTTGTTTATTTATTTAATAGGTTTTCCAATATATATTCTTTGCTGCTAATATATTAGCAACATAACATAATAAGCTTATTGCATGCATATATAATTGAACTATAGAACTATATATATATATAAATATATGTACATAAAATTACAAGCAATATACATATAGAAGTTGTCCAAATATATATCTACACAAGTTGTACTCCAAAGTTAGTACTGTAAACCTATTACAAGTTGTACTCCATCTAAAGATCTACAGGGCATACAAATGATCATCATTGTTTGGAATCAACTTCTCGTTGGTATTATAGTAGAACTCGCCCTTTGGATTTATGACTTGTTCCCGAAGAAATCCTGCTATTGTCTCTTGTATTGCTTTCAATTGGCCTTGTACTCATCCCACACGCGTATGCCTGGTTTGCTCCATAGAAGTAGAAGTTCCTCAACTAATGGCCTCAGGTAGACATCGATGTCGTTGCTAGGTTGCTTCGGCCCTTGGATGAGCAACGGCATTATAATGAACTTCCGCTTCATGCATAACCACGGAGGAAGGTTGTAGATACATAGAGTAACTGGCCAAGTGCTATGACTACTGCTTTGCTCCGCAAAAGGATTAAAACCATCCGTACTTAAAGCGAACCTCAAGTTTCTAGCCTCATCTGCAAACTCTGGGAATTCTCTATCTATCGCTCTCCACTGGGATCCATCAGCTGGGTGCCTCAGCATATTGTCTACCTTACGGTCTTCTTTATGCCACCGCAACATCTTTGCATTGTCCTTATTTCTGAACAAACGTTTCAAGCGTGGTATTATAGGAGCATACCACATAACCTTGGCAGGGATTTTCTTCCTGCTTGGACGTTCTTCACCCTCTACGTCGCCAGGATCATCTCGCCTTATCTTATACCGTGATGCTTCACATACCGGGCATGCATCCAAATTCTCGTATTCCTCCCCACGGTATAGGATGCAGTCATTAGGACATGCGTGTATCTGCTGGATTTCTAATCCCAAAGGGCAGACGACCTGTTTTGCTTCGTACGTAGTGGTGGGCAATTCGTTCACTTTCGGAAGCATCTTTTTCATTATCTTCAATAACTGCCCAAATGCTTTATCGGATGTACCATTCTTTGCCTTCCATTGCAGCAGTTCAAGCGTAGTACCCAGCTTTTTTTGGCCATCTTCAGCAGTGGGATATAACAATTTCCTATGATCCTCTAGCATGCGCTCAAACTTGACCTTCTCCTTGTCACTTTCACATTCACTTTGTGTATCACGAATGGCATCACCAAGAGCATCAACATCAGCTGTCACATCTTCTGTCGCTGCCGCATCTTCTTCACCATCTCCCCCCACTGCATCATCATCAAAGGCACCGTACTGAGCAATAATATCAGCGTGGGCCAATTCTTCTTCACCTTTTTCACCATCATCCATTACAACCCCCTTTCTCCATGCTTCGTCCAACAAATATAGTTTGTTACGAAACCCGACTTCAACAAATGCGTATGAAGAGTCCTTGGGCATGAATATTCCTTCAAATTCTTACAGACGGCGCATGGGCAACACATGAAACCATCTTGCTTGTTTGCCTCAGCCACACCTAAGAAATAGTGCACGCCAACAATGAACTCTTTGGAGCGGCGATCGACATTATACATCCAATTGTGTGACAACATCTGCATTAAATATTACAACCATGCACTTAGTAGTTTCTCATGTTATTGCACAACACTCATGACATCACATGATTGATTAATTCAAACAAGCTTGACTACAACGAAGACTATCGCAGCTAGCACTAAAAAAACTAAAAATAAAATGCACTTAAGCAACATAATTAGATCGCGTCCGATCCCAACTAAAATAGACAGATCATTCGCTTCATTAGCATGGATGGGCTGCTGCCGCTGACTCACTGCCTCATCACCTTCAGCGGCAACCTCCTGTGCAACAGAATTTCGTACGTGCTGAACGTACTCTTCCTCCCAGTACAAACCTTTACATCCGCCGGTGCCCTCCCACTGCAATTAGAACAAAGAATAAGAAATTTAAACAACATCATCAAGCAAAACTGATACGAATGAACCATATTAATCAAATGCGGGTAAATAAAAACCCACCTCATGGTCCGGACACTTGTAGAATATACGACCCTTGTTGATTCCCTCTTTTTTCACTCAGTACTCCTTCACAATCTTCTGCTTACACTCGCCGCAAGCAATGAGAGGAAGATCCGGCCGCAAACGCTTCGGATCCCGATGATGAGAGGCTGAGGACCCGGTCACGGTTGCCATCTACTATATCCATGCTCATTTTTAAACTATTACATGCAAATTCCTAATTTTCTAAACAATTACAAATAAAAAAGACTCTAAATTTTTCTATTTGTTTACATAATCGAAAAATATGATATAACAATACCAATTTCCACATTATCTACTCTCTATATTTATTGTTGCAAACTATAATAAATTCCACATTTTTCTAAAGAAAATATACTAAAAAGACACTAAAATTCAATATTACTCGTCTTGCATAAGTATGAAATATAGAATGGATACTACCTAGCAGTAGAAAACTATCAAGTGATTGTGATGAACCAATTTAAACTACTCAACTCTCTATACTTGTTCTTGCAAAGTATATATTTTAATTAAATTCCTCTCATATTCAAAAGACATGGTAGGAGAGGAAAATAGTTACCTCTAAATGCAAAGAGACGATGACGGAGTCGAAGAAGATCACCAATTGACGCCGAAGACGAAGAACAATGAAGAACAAGCAATAGCAACAGCAAGAACAAGCAAGAAGCTCACTGAAATTTGAATGTCTCTGGCTCAGGGGAGGAAGAAGTTGGCTGGTTATAAAACCAGGAGCTCTAGTCCCGGTTCGTATTAAAAACTGGGGCTAAAAGGTGATCATTTATCCCGGGGCAAGCCACAAACCGTGGCTAAATCTTTAGTCCCGGTCCGTGGCAACAACCGGGACTAAAGAGTGCCCTTTAGTCCTGGCTGGTAACACGGACCGGGACTAAAGGGTCCCTGCCCCGGTAGCTCTGCGTAGTAGCCGTTGGGGCAGGCCCTTTAGTCCTGGTTCGTGTTACCGACAGGGACTAAAGGGTCTATTAGTCCCGGGCGGCAAAAACGCCGAGACTAAAGGCGATTTTGAGAATCGGCCTATGACCCTGTTCTGTAGTAGTGCTAGGCATATCATGAGTGCCGATGATGGCAATCTTGTGGATATTGTAGAACCACTGCAGAGTGTATGGTTGAACGATCGATACGTTAGCCAATTCATTGGCTGCGGCCCTTTTCCCTGACCTGTTTTCGACTAGTGAGAGTTCTCTTTTCTCCCTCTGGTAGGTGAGAGCCAGCCGTGAGCCTGGTGTGAGGCTGCGGGCCGTTGAGACAAGGCTGGGAGGGAGCTGGCCTATGTCGACTGAGTGTGTGAGATGAGATGAGGTGATGGTGTGGTGATGATTGGGATGGATATGGATATGGTGGATGAATGTGGTGGATGGATATGGATGTGTGTGTATGGGAATGTGTTAAAACTTGATAAACATTATTATATTGACTACTGCTCATGCGCTAGGATGCAAACCACAGCCAAATCATAGGATCGCCAGATCCCTTGTTTCATCTTTTCCACTAAAGCTCATCGGTGCTGACCATGGCCTGCACACATCTGGCGGTGTGCAGATTTTCCTACTTCAAAAGTAGTGACTCTAGGAGGAATAGGAGGTTTCGTGCCTACGCTCAAGTTTGGTTTGGAGGATCCGGTTGATGCTGCGCTACAACAACTTTGATGATGCCCTTGAAGGAGGAGCTTTCAGTCGATGGACTTCCGCTAGAATAAACTCTGTAATAGGTGATACCTTATTGATGTAATGCTTAAAACCAGGTAATTCTACGATGTATGACTGTGGTATCGACTGATATATGATAATATGATAAGATCAGTTCCTGGTTTTGTCATATTATAATTCATTCTGTGGATTTTCCCTTCGTGGAAAATTGAGGATGTTTCAGTATAATTATAAATAATGATACCTGGAACATTCCTGGGTGAAATGCTACAATGGGTGTATTTTATCTATGCGCTTGCGGATAACCATTATTTCATATCTTATCAAAGTGTCGTGCTATAAATACTCTCACATCTCTAGTGTTACTGCTAGTGGTGACAGCCTAGCGTTAGAGTGATGTTATGAGATGTCTACCCACATTTCTTCGCATTAGTACCGGGGGTAGAGTCTAACCTACTTTTGGTAGCGATGCTAAGAAATGCCAACAAACATTTCTGGCGCTGTTGCCGGAGAGCTTTCAAGAACTTTTATATGGCTACAGAAGAATTCATCAAACATATATACTTTAGATAAGAATCATCACCTCTATCTTTATAGGATTACCCTTGTTCTACTTTTGTTTATATCTTATATAGGGTAATATAGGTTCAGATGTGATCAATCACTGTTCTATAAAAAAGCAACTCAACCTAGAAGAAGATCGAGTCAAGTAGTGAAGACGATGGCCAACAAGACTTTGCTAGAGTTCTCTGCTCCCAACATTGGAACCATTCGGACTGGACCAACACTCCAATTGGATTACTTAGAGTTTGAGCTCAAGCCAAGCCATATCAACCTAGTCCAAGCTACTACATTCAGTGGAAAAGCACAAGAAGATGCTACTGCCCATCTGCAGGATTTCTTGGAGATAGGAAGCACCATCATCATCAAGAACATTGCCCAAGACATCATACTTCTTCGGTTATTCCCATTCTCATTAGATGGAAGTGCGAAGCAGTGGTTCTACACTAATAAGGAAGACATCAACACATGGGACAAATGTTCAGAAGCTTTTCTATCGAGGTTTTTCCCTATAGGCAAAACCAATGCCTTAAGAGGAAAGATTAGAAATTTTCAGCTGTAGAAAGGAGAAACCATTCCAGAAGCTTGGGAACGCTTTCAAGATTACATTTAGGAATGCCCACACCATGGAATGGAAGATTGGTTGCTCATGCAAGGATTATACGGTGGACTCACTCAAAAGTCACGTGAGCAACTAGATGCTACTACTGGAGGATCATTTATGTCACTTACTCCTAGGAAAGCTGAAGTCCTTATGGAGAAGATAGCTGAGAATCAGAGCTAAAAACAAGACAAGAATCAACGTTGTCACCAGATGGAGGAAGTCCTAGAAGAAGTGAAGGCACTGACAACAAAGATGGATGTGTGACTAGGGTGGCTAGACCAACGCGAGAAATACAAAAGAGATTGTCAAGCTATTCAAGATGCATTCGATGCTCAGACTAGAAGTGAAGAGAACAATCAGGACAATGCGAACATCATCAATAACCCTTCTACACTACGAAAGCAAGGGTGGAATCAACACTCCACTTATCAAGGTAAGTCCTCAAACAATTTCAGTTCTTCTCATTTTAAGCAAATGCCTTTAAGAGATATAGAGCAGGCTAGAGTTAATGACACCATTATTAGGAAGCTTGTTTTCAAAGATAATGCCTTAAAGGATATAAATGCAAAAACGGATGAGTGTTCTTCTGCTCTAAAAGAACAAATTAATATAAATAAAAACATAGAGATACACTTAGCCAAATTGGCTGTTGTTTTGCCTGTTGCCACTAACCCTGTGAAGGACCGAAATGGCGACCAGAGGGGGGTGAATGGGAGCCTCAAATTTCTTTTGAAATGTTTAGGCCTCTGTCCCCGAAAATCCACCCCAATAGCAAAGCCAAAATGCATGATGTCCACAACCCAAGAGAATGGGTGGATGTTCCCTAGGAACACAGCAGGACACCACAAAAGCTTCCTCACCTAAGTTCACGCAAGTCAACTAGTGACAGGATGGACTTTGGGTAACCTCAAACTGCCCCGAGCAACGTGAGGGGGATTCAGGCTTTTCCGCAAAGCGTGAAGCCCGATTTCTGTAGAGCAAGCAGTCGGGAATCCAACACAAAAAGCGGGAATCAAATCCAAAGCCAAACTGACAAGCTACGGACAAATCAGTGCAGAACCAGCTGCATCGGGCACTGGGGAGCGTCCGATGTGTTTACGTCGAATGCGTCTGATGTAAACAGGAACTTCCTGGAACCTTACTGAGTTGACATCGGATGCTGCTACAGTAACAACTCAACGTCTGATGTGAGAGTCCGATGTAGGGCCGCCGTGTCCGATGTGAACAGTCGCGTCCGATGCCCAGACACCTGTCGCGTCCGATGCAAAAAGAGGGTTTCTGAACCTCACTACATGACCATCGGACGCTGCACTGTAGCGTCCGATGTCAGCGTCCGATGCCCCTTCAAAAGCATAGAAACTGACACGTGGCAACGGCATGTCCGATTCTACTGGGTCAGCGTCCGATGCCAAGAACACGAGCGTCTGATGCCCGCGAAACTGTGTTGTTCTTCCGCCGATTCAACCCGATCTCCCTCAAATCAAAAGCTCTAAGGCTCAAACTTTGTATGAGGGGTCACAAGGATGTTAGTGAGCTACTCCTAAGAGATCATGGCTCAAACCTAACTCCAAATCGATGAATCGAAAGATTTCGGGGCAAAGAAGCAAGAACGTGATCCAAAATGAAATCCGCCTAATCTACTAGCCCGTGAGGAATTAGAGAAAACCCTTTTGGTAGAAAGATGTCTCTCACGATGCTCTAGGAGATGGTTCAAACGGATTTGTGAATCTTCCCTCGAAACAAGAAATCTCGTGAAGATCGAAAGAGGGGGAAAACATGCAACGCGAAAAACAAAATCGCAAGACAAATTAATGCACGAATTTGATCCTTGGATTCCAACAAGATGAAGGATTGTGTAGCACACGGTGTCGGGTTACAATCCACTCCTCGCAACAACAAAGCTCGGATGGCAAAAAGCTCAAGAACAAGAGCCACTCCTCTTTCTAACCCTAGCCTCTTCTCACACTAGCAAAATGAGAATGGCACTCTCCAAGGATGGTTGTCCAACACAACCCCTTCAACTATATATAGGCGCACGTCCAAAAGACACAAACGCCTTAACATGAAGCACTCAACCCAAATACCCCCGAGGGGTAAAACCATCCAACTCGTAGTTTTCATCCGACAGCCACACGCCTTCTCATCCTTCGCTTTGCCTTGACACAGGCTCCAGGATGTCGTCACGTGCCGTCACATTGACCGCCATGCCTCCTCACCGATAGCTTCGCCGCAACGCAAGCCTCTCGGTGCCGCCACGGGTCGACCGTTCCACATAGGAACCTCCGCCCGGTTTTGAGGCCCAAACTGGTAAACCCGCCAGCCCAGGTTTTGAGGCCCAAACCTAGAAACCGTCCACCCCAAGTTTTGAGGCCCAAACTTGGAAACCGGCCACCCCGAGTTTTGAGGCCCAAACTCGGAAACCAGTTACCCCGAGTTTTGAGGCCCAAATTGGGAAACCGTCGAGGGTAGTTTTCGAGGCTCAACTACCAAACATGCGCCATAGACGGGATGTGGTTCGCACACCAATGCTGATGCATGTCCAGCCTCCACGTCGGGCACAATGGCTTCACCTTCCTTCTTGACTCGGCTGACGGCACTTGCGCCGCACGCAAGCCTATGTCTGACCTCCCGCCAAGTGCCACAACGCCAACGTCTTCCTCCCGACTCGGCCGATGCATCACACATCCCCATGTGCTCTTGCTCGCCAATACCACGTGCCAACTACCACAACTGGTCCTCCGGCCTCCTGGTCCGTCGGTCCATGCCTCACATCCGCCCTTCACCGCTCCGGGTCCATCGTCCTGGACGTCCGCCGCACGGCACACCCATCCTTCACCGCTCCCGGTCCATCGGCACGACACGTCTCTACTTGACCTTCACCTCGCCATCGACCAGTGTCTCCCAGCTCCACACCTACACATCAACACAGCCAAGAGACACATGTTGCACATACACACCAACATGGTAACACACCACAACTCAACACCACCGGTTAGTCATAAACATTAAGCACATAGCAAGATATGGCTCAACCGGGAAAAGCCTCAAACCTTCCTCCTAAATGTCAATCATTCATCATCGAAGTCATCTCCCCCTCGCCAGATGTTGTCGCTCCCTCAGGTGCAACTAGTGCTCATTGGAGAGCTGCTCGAACGAAACCCCAAGTTGTGGAAGAAGTGGGATCGGGTCCATGAGCCGAAATGCCCTCTCCAAGCTCTTGTTCTCCTGCAAGCCCAAAGACAGAAGAAGCACAAGGCATTGTCTTATCCAATGTGACCTCAAGGTCTCCACAAAACGGTTAGTCACATAAAAAGCATAAGGTGAACTCTCAACAAAAGAGGCCTACCTATGAATGATATCGCAAGGAGATCTGAATTCAAACTAGACATGACTACCATGAAACAGGATAAAGCACTAAATGTAGCATAGTGACATGATCAATCCAAACATGGCTTAATCCTCAACACATGCTACAATGCAAGATAATGATAGCAATAGATCCAGAATCATGTAACATGCTAAAATTGAGGAAAGACTAGTGCTCAAACTAAACATGTCAACAGGATACATGTGGCTACACAAAAACTAGCACTTGATAATGGGATAAACAACCAAACTGTACACAAAGCTAGCATGATATATGATACAGAATATAGCACATGCTAGACTAAACAAAACATGATACACAGGAAAATGTATATGCAAGAACTATACAAGTGAGCACATGAAAGACCATCTCATACCACAAGAAATAGATCATGGATGTACAAGGTATGAGTGTATGTGAAAGCTCACCAAACTGCAAAAGTCTCTTTGGAGGCAATTCTAAATGGGGTGTAGAGAACCATCAAATCTTGATCACATCTAAAAGATCAAGTTCCATCAGGCGCATGTTCTCCACCCCGCGTCCTCATATCTACACACAAGAGGACAAAGTAACCCGAGCCTTGGATCCCAAAGGGTTAGCAAGCATGTACTTGGGAACCCAAGACTTGGTCACAACTCTCAAAGGAGCACTCAACTTATCATGTGGGTTAGCATGATGCAAATGTTGGTTCAAATGCAATTTTGAAGCATCCTTGGAAACATTCCTCAAAAGGACAACTCGAGGAGAAGAACGAGTCGTACCACGAGAAAAGAGGCAAACATCTCCCAAGGTTTTCTGAGAAGAACCAATAGAAGCATCATGAGAAGCATGACGTGGACCTACACAAGTAGCACTAGAAGCATGTCCACGACCATGACCTAACCCATTAGAAATGGAGTCATAAAACCCATCAACAAAGAGGGGCTTCTTACTAGGAGCAAAAGCATTCATGCCATGAGAAGGGCTTTGAACCACCATCTTCGTAGAAGAGCGAGCTTGGCGCAAACGTTTGGCACGCCGATAGCAAAAGCTTTCTTGATGCCCATCTTTCTCACTAATAGAGCAATGGTACAAAGGCCAACTGGAAAGCACACCACTCTCCAACAAGTGAGAAGTCCCTTGGGACTTAGAACAAGAAGCATCAACATTCAACTTGGTGCCAACACTAGGAGCACATGTGCCATGGGAAAGGCTATGTGGCTTCCTAAAAGTCTTAGCTCAAATACGTCGCTCGTGTTTGACACGGCGAAAGCAAAAATCAAATGAGTGTCCATCTTTCTTGCAAAATGTGCAATGGAATATCGGATTGGGAACATGAGTTCCAAAAATGTGAGAAGCACCCTTGCCATGACAAATCCCTTGGACATCACTCAAAAAACAACAAGGTTGGGAGTAGCTATGAAAGAGCTATCCGAAACTTTGACACTAGTGCTATCGTCAAAAGACTCACGCGCAATACAAGAACTCAACTCCGGTTTCAAAGACTCAAGCTTAGAAACACCAACATCGGAGTTGCAAGAATTGAGTGAATCAAACGATTTAGCACAAAGACTCTTGCATCTTTTAGCTAAAACCTCATTCTCAAACATGAGGTGATCGCAAGTACCACAAGGAGCATTTTTCAAGTTTTCCATCTCCTTTCCAATGCACTCAGCATATGTTGGACGCAAGAGCTCAATCTCTTTCTCAAGATTTGCACTCATCACATTGTGCTCAACCAACTTGGCGCTCATATCATCGCGCATTTGTTTCAAAACCAAAACTACTTTTTCTAAATCAACGCATGATGTGCAAATGAAATCGGTGGAAGAAACATCACCATTCACATCAAGCAAATAATCATGATCAACACAAGAAGTAAGGCAAGCATTTGCATTCAAAGAGCATAAGCTACAAGGCCTAGAATTTATTTCAACAATTTCAGCCCTAGCATGCTCAAGTTCATCTACACATGTACTGTGAATCAGACTGAATTCTCTAAGTCTAGCAACAAAAGACTCACAAGTATCACATGGTAACAAAGCAGTTGACTTTAGCAAGACTATTTCAGTTTTAGCACAATCAAGGTCCTTGCGCAAGTCAATGCAAATGAGACATGGTTCGGAAGCATTGGATTTCAACAATTCATTTTCGGATCTTAAGCTATCAAGAGAAAAGCATAGCTCTTCATTCTTCCTAACCATGTCACTACAAGAGGTGCAAGGTAAAGAAGCACTAGACTTCCAATGAGAAAGACCACATCTCAACCTAGCAATAGAGCATTTCAACTTCTTAATCTTCCTACAACAGCCAATGACAAAGACCACATCATATCTAATGTTATCATCATAGCAAGCATCAAATTGTTGGGACAAAATCCCAAGACTAACAACAAGTGTACCTTTCTTGGCCTTGCCAAGTTCACTTATAAGATCCTTCGTTGAATGCTCATCATCTCCTAGGAAGCCCAGCAAAGCATCCACCTCACATTCTGCCTCAAGAGCCGCACTCCTCCTTCCAGAAATGTCATCCTCGATCGCATGTCCATGATTCAAACCTGAGGACAAAGACACACTGGAAGAACTTGATGCCATTTCTAAAAGAATAATTAGTGTTAGCCAAACAAAAGCTCAACACCTCGACAAACAAAGTCGGAAGCAAAACCACTCTAAAAGGTCGCCTTCGCGGATCCGAAACCGGTTAAGGTAGAGAGATCCTTAACTGGCTCTGATACCAATTGAAGGACCGAAATGGCGACCAGAGGGGGGGGGGGGGTGAATGGGAGCCTCAAATTTTCTTTGAAATGTTTAGGCCTCTGTCCCCGAAAATCAACCCCAATAGCAAAGCCAAAATGTGTGATGTCCACAACCCAAGAGAATGGGTGGATGTTCCCTAGGAACACAGCGGGACACCACAAAAGCTTCCTCACCCAAGTTCACGCAAGTCAACTAGTGACAGAATGGACTATGGGTAACCTCAACCTCCCCCGAGCAACGCGAGGTGGATTCAGGCTTTTTCGTAAAGCATGAAGCCCGATTTCTGTAGAGCACGAAGTCGGGAATCCAACGCAAAAAGCAGGAATCAAATCCAAAGCCAAACGGACAAGCTACGGACAAATCAGTGCAGAACCAGCTACATCGGACGCAGCGTCCGATGTGTTTACGTCGGATGCGTCCGATGTAAACACGAACTTCCTGGAACCTTACTGAGTTGACATCGGATGCTGCTACAGTAACAACTCAGCGTCCGATGTAGAGCCGATGCGTCCGATGTGAACAATCGCGTCCGATGCCCAGACACCTGCCGTGTCCGATGCAAAAAGAGGGTTTCTGAACCTCACTGCATGACCATCGGACGATGCATTGTAGCGTCTGATGCCGCTTCAAAAGCATAGAAACTAACATGTGGCAACGGCGCGTCCGATGCTACTCGGTCAGCGTCCGTTGCCAAGAACACGAGCGTCCGATGCCCCCGAAACTGTGTTGTTCTTCCGCCGATTCAACCCGATCTCCCTCAAATTGAAAGATCTAAGGCTCAAACTTTGTATGAGGGGTCACAAGGATGTTAGTGAGCTACTCCTTAGAGATCATGGCTCAAACCTAACTCCAAATCGATGAATCGAAAGATTTTGGGCAAAGGAGCAAGAACATGATCCAAAACAAAATCCGCCCTATCTACTAGCCCGTGAGGAATTACAGAAAACCCTTTGGTAGAAAGATGTCTCTCACGATGCTCTAGGATATGGTTCAAACAGATTTGCGAATCTTCCCTCGAAACATGAAATCTCGTGAAGATCGAAAGAGGGGGAAAACATGCAACGCGAAGAAAAAAATCGAAAGACAAATTAAAGCACGAATTTGATAATTGGATTCCAACAAGATGAAGGATTGTGTAGCACACGTTGTCGGGTTACAAGCCACTCCTCGCAAGAACAAAGCTCAAATGGCAAAAAGCTCAAGAACAAGAGCCACTCCTATCTGTAACCCTAGCCTCTTCTCACACTAGCAAAATGAGAATGTCACTCTCCAAGGATGGCTGTCCAACACAACCCCTTCATCTATAAATAGGAACACGTCCAAAAGACACAAACGCCCTAACATGAAGCACTCAAACCAAATACCCCCTAGGGGTAAAACCGTCCAACTTGTAGTTTTCATCCGACGACCATGCGCCTTCTCATCCTTCGCGTCGCCTCGACGCAAGCTCCAGGATGACGACACGTGCCGTCACGTCGACCGCCGCGCCTCCTCACCGATAGCTTCGCCGCAACGCAAGCCTTTCGGTGCCGCCACACGTCGACCGTTACGCATAGGAACCTCCGCCCAGTTTTGAGGCCCAAATCTGTAAACACGCCAGCCCAGGTTTTGAGGCCCAAACCTGAAAATCGTCCACCCTGAGTTTTGCCCAAACTTGGAAACCAGCCACCCCGAGTTTTGAGGCCCAAACTCGGAAACCGGTCACCCCGAGTTTTGAGGCCCAAACTCGGAAACCGGTCACCCCGAGTTTTAAGGCCCAAACTCAGAAACCGTCGAGGGTAGTTTTTCGAGGCTCGACTACCAAACCTGCACCGTAGACAGGATGTGGTTCGCACACCCCGACCACCGGCACCGATGCCGATTCATGTCCAGCCTCCACGCGGGGCACAACGCCTTTGCCTTCCTTCTTGACTCGGCCGACGGCACTTGCGCCACACGCAAGCCCGTGTTCGACCTCCCGCCAAGTGTCGTGACGCCATTGTGTTCCTCCTAACTCGGCCGATGCATCCGACATCCCCACGTGCTCTTGCTCGCCAATGCCAAGTGCCAGCTACCACAGCTGGTCCTCCGGCTTCCCGGTCCATCGGTCCAAGCCTCATGTCCGCTGTTTGCCGCTTTGGTTCCAACGGGATGGCACGTTCGCCGCATGGCACGCCCATCCTTCACCACTCCCGGTCCGTCGGCAAGGCACGTCTCTACTTGACCTTCACCTGGCCATCGACCAGTGTCTCCGAGCTCCACACATGCACATCAACACAACCAAGAGACACATGTTGCACATGCACACCAACACAGTAACACACCACAACTCAACGCCACTAGTTAGTCATAAACATTAAGCGCATAGCAAGATATGGACTCAACCGGGAAAAGCCTCAAACCTTCCTCCTAAATTTCAATCATTCATCATATATGTTCCCACCCTGAGCAGACACAAGATATAACTACAAGAGGTGGGAAGGTCACTCATGATCCCCCATATCCAAAAGGAGCAAGAAGACAGACAACACCAGTGACACCAACTGTGACAAAAGAAAAGAAGGACGATGAAGATGAAGAATTAAATCCACCACTACCAGAAATGATGCAAGATTATCATGACACCAACCACCTACCATTTGCATGTAGAAAGAGGAGAGCCACAGCGGATGAGCAGTTCAGTAAGTTTGTTGAAGTAATTCAAAAATTATATATCAATATTCCTCTGTTAGATGCTATACAGGTACCCACCTATGCAAGATATCTAAGAGACATCCTCAACAACAAACGACCACTGCCCACCACTGAGGTGATCAAGCTGACAGAAGAATGTAGTGCATCCATCCTCAACACTTCTCCACAGAAGAAGAAGGATCCAGGATCCCAACTATCGACTGTTCAATCGGTGATCAACACTTCAACAATGCGCTATGTGATCTCAGAGCAAGTGTGAGCGTGATGCCCAAGACAGTTTTTGATAAACTTCATCATTCAAGACTTGTCCCAACATCAATGTGCCTGCAACTTGCCGATCAATCACTCTGCTATCCAGTAGGAATTGCTGAAGACATTCGAGTCAAGATTAGAGAGTTCTTCGTACCAGTTGACTTGGTGGTACTAGACATGCAATCATACTCGAAAGTATCACTCATTCTAGGGAGGCCCTTTCTGAGTACTGCAAATGCCCACATCCATGTTGGAATTGGAGAAGTCAGACTCAACATCAATGGACAAGAAGAATGTTTTCCATTCAAGAGAAAGTCTGAGTTAGGTTCAACAGCACATGTGGTAAGTGAAGAGGGAGATCAACAGTCACCAGAGGCACCATTCTCAGGGAAGGCTACAACCCCTCCAGAATAACAACTTTGGAGAAGTCTAATTCGGTGGACTTTAAACCCCGAACCTTCACCGCGAGATGACTCGGTAGTTATCCATATTTACTTTCTTGCACTTTCATTTCTGCATATGCATTTGAAAACCAAATAAAAATATGAAAACATAAAATTCAGGCCCCGCGTAAATAATTTTTACGGTGTGTAAAAACCTGAAAGAATATTTACTATGGTGGCACAAAAATATATCTTTGCATTTATCATCATTGCATAAAAGTAATTTAGTTTTCAGAAATTTTTTGCATGGTAATTATTTTTAACCACCGGGACCCACTTTCTTGGGACCCACCTTTTTGGAATTACTACTACTTTGCTTCCTAAAAACTCATCCAAGCACCAGAACACTTTCAACTTTGTATGGACAAAAATTCTTGCTTAGAGATGAAGTAATGTTTGAGTGGAGGGAAGAACACCAGGTGGGCCCTAGATTAGGGCCGGCCGGCCCCACCACCAGGAAAGCCGTCCTGCCCTGGCCTCGGCTATAAAAAGCCACCTCTCGGAGCTCTCCACACTCACTCACAAACCTCTCAATCCTCTCCTTTCAGCAGAATTCATTTCGAAATCTGTTTGCTAGCTCAAACCGTCAATCTAGAGTGAGAAACCAAGGGAGAAGGAAGAGTTTGGTAGAAAAGAGAAAGTAGGAGCATGAGAAGTTCTCAAATGTGAGTAGAGAATAAGTTTTAAAGAAGGGTAGTGCTATCCAATTCAACCACAACAACTGTCTTGATAAACTAACCTCTGAACGAATGACTTGAGAACGGCTAATCACTGACTGTTTATATTTTCTAACCCGTTCCATAGTCTGTTCTGGTTTGGTTTTTTGTATTTCTCTCTTCAACAGGATGAGCAAGAAGTCCTTCTTCGGAAAGATCGAGCTTGGATGCCTCATGAGTAGCTCAAGAGCGAACTCTGACAAGGATGTTGACTCGCCAGCACCCTCTCAAGCATCCTCGTTCCGCTCCACCTCCGAAGGTATGAATGTATTAATGGAGGAAAAGGATCTTAAGTTGCAAGGGAGTGAAGAGAAGGCAAGATTCAGAAGCTTAAGGAATAGGACCTTTAGGCCAACACCGATCTACGATCCACAACTTCTACAAGATACATGTATGGATATCGAATTCCTCAGTATTTTCACTATGTTGGGTTGGATGGGTTTTGTGCCTGTCGATGAGATAGGAGTGAAGCTCCTTACCATCGAATTCCTCTACACTTTGGTTTCTTTAGCTACTGGCATAAGTTTCCGCATGTTCAACAAAAAGTTTACACTCACTTGGAGGGAACTTAGTGACCACTTGGGTTTTGATTCCAACTGCGCTCTTGATTTTTCAAATGTACCTGATATTCAGTTACCCACTCTTTGTTTTATTCATCATTTTATTTCTTCGACCATCTTCCCTAGACCAGAAACTCAAACAGTGAGGGAAGATGAGTTGAGACTTCTTTTTGCTGTTGTAAAGAAATGAAGAGTGTCTCCCGTTATCCACATGATCAACCAGTGGATGGAAGTTTTTGGCCCGACCAAAGGGGATATAGAATGTTCTTCTCTTGTTTACTGTTTGGCTACCAAATTGGGTTTAACTCAATCTTGTCTTGTGCAAAACATTACCGAAGGTCATACCATTATGACCTTCAACTTTTTTAGACAAGCCCAGATCCTCCATAAAAACAACTATATTATTCATATGATGTACCGAGGTATGAGCACTGAGATTTCGCTTCCTAACCCGGAACTCAGTGTCTATACCACGAGAAGCTTCCTTGTAGGTCTGCAGCCAATTACCACCACATAGAGAAGCGCATCGACAAGGTTTGCGAATGCACCACCAACAAACTATTATGGAGCCGACCCGATCCCTTTGGGACCAGCACACACAGCATACGATGATGGAGTTCAGACAAGATACCTGTCACAATATCAAGAACCATACTCTCCATGGGCTCCATCACCGTCCATCCATTCAGAAGATTCTTGGCAAGCCAATAGTACGGAGTGGCGGAGGAGATCCCACTATGACCAGTACCAAGGAAGACGCTTAGTAGACCAGCCAGGACCATCTACTCAACATGAACCACCTAGACACTCGGTCTCGAGTGTAGGGTATCATGATGATCAAATGGCTCATCAAAACATCAGTACCCGGTTAACAAGAATATCAGAAGACCAAGTCGACATCAACCGGATGCTGATGGAGCAACAGCAGTGGAACACAAGAATGGAGAACACGGTCGAGAACGTTCGACAAAATTAAGATCAAACAAATCAGTACTGGGATGCCTTCTGGTCCATGCCCCAGTATCATCATTATCGACCGCCGCCGCCATAGTGATCTCCAGCTTGGGGGAGGAGCCCCCAAGGTTTTTGCACCAATGGGGAGGAGCCCCAATGTCAAACTCTGTCTATATGCCTAGTGTTAAACTGTGAATTCTTCCGGATATAAACATCAAAAACTTAAAACTTGTGGGAAGCAAATTGCTTGATCCTAGTCTAAAGTAATTGATGGATATGATATGAACCTGAGCTACTATATATCTTGTTCTAAAATGACACAAATTCTGGAGAATTTCTTAATTAAATATGATCATTAAAACATTGAGTTAAGTTAAACTCTATTGACCCTATGAGAAGTTATTATGCTCTTTGAATCAAGTTCACTTACACGTTTCCATTCTCCGCAATAAATGCTCAAAGTTTTTATTATCCTTTCAAAAGTTTGTTGGAAGCATGTTGCTATAAATAAATAATAAAAAAATATATTCGAGGAAATAAAAAAGGACAAGTGTCTGAAACCTCAAAGAAAGATCCCAAGGAAATAAAAAAGGACATGTGTCTGGAACCTCGCTATTATTTAAAAAAAGAGAGAAGAGAAAAAATGGGCACGTGCCCGGCAGTAGAATTAGTCTGATAGATACATGACTACATTAAATAGAAGGAAGTGATATTTTCAAGAGCATCTGACTCCATTTTTCCACACACATGCACCTCTTGATTCAATTAGTATGATTAGTTTCTCTATGGATCCAGAGTTTAATTTAGCAATATATGTTCAACATTTGAAAATCTCTAAAAACTCCGGAATGAAGGTGAAGTAGAAGAGCTTGAGATATAGTGCTTAAATCACTTATCCTGTCTTTCATTTGCTTGAGACCAAGGTAAAGATATACGCCCCATGGTTAAAAGTAATAAAAACAATGTGAAAGCGAGACAATTTTATTTCAAATCGAATGAGAATTTTTTGTTTAACACAAGGGAGGCTTAAGTTATTTTTCATGATCTATCATAATTATTTGCTAAGGGACTAGCAATGGTTAAGCTTGGGGGAGCTTGTTGATGGTCCTTACAGTCAACATTATACCATCAACCAGTGCATAAAACAATGATAAACATGTGACAATGCATAGTTGTAGGGTTTGATTCTAACAATTCCACGAGTTGTGTAGTTCTCACTTGTTTTGCAGGAACATCAACATTTCACTACAAAAAAGGTATCTCAAGTGATGAATCGGATCATACCATTGCGAAGAGCTCATCGAGATGATCGAAATGGTCATATGGTTTGCTACATTTGGAGTCCCAACGAGAGAGTCCCTATTGGCTACGATATGGAAGCTTCTAGAACAACCTGGAGTGATCACCAAGTAACATAATACGGGGACTAAACTGATAGATTCGACAACGTTGGTGAATTACTATTTTCCAGGGAGTTTTACAGAAGATGGAAAGAGATTGAATCCGTCTCCAACAAGACAAATCGTGCAAACGGATGGAAAGGCGCATTAGGGCAATAAGGAAGGTCCCAGAAGACGTCATGACGAAGCAAACACATGGAGGATGATAGGTGGGGCCGGCTGGCCAGCCGGCCGGGGCTAGGTCCCTCCTCGGCCCATCTTCATGGAGCATGACCAAATCGACCTCCTCGACGCATCTAAGCCCTTGTTCAAGGTCGGTTTGATCGAAGGGTCACGATTCATCCCACCGGGCTATATAAGCAGCCCCAGACCCGCCTCCCTGAACAATCATCATATTGATCAGATCTATCGTCATATCATCAGGCAATAGAGAGACAAAGTTAGGGATTCAGAGATTACAAATTAGATTAGAGCTCAACTTCGAGATTAGAATTAGAATTAGATAGAAACAAGTAGAGTTGAGCGTGGCTCAGGATTCCGGACCGTCATCAGGAGTTCTGGTAATTCTTGTATTCGACTTTGTGCTATTTCAATTATCATTATGTTTCTCTTTATTTCTTTCTTAGTTTATTCTAGTTGTATGCTTGATATAGTTCCAATTGAAAGTAAGTTCATAGATATGTTCGTAAAGCGTTTAGTTGGATTCCGGATTGGATTAAGTGGTCGATATAATGTAGGCGTGGTGCTTAGATTATGTTTACCTACGAATGCACCCTATTCTCCGAGCCAGCAAGTGGTAGATCGCGAGGATGAGTCTTATAGCCTCGTTGAGTCCTTTGTAGTCCACTCCCCGAGTCTAGGACAAGTAGAACCTGGTTGCACTGACGGAATTACTCTGGATATGAACTTCTTTCGTAATGTTCCTTATGTATGGGTGGATGGTTAATTATGCTATATATGATATCATATGCTAGGACTAACTAAGACTTAATAGAAGTAATTTAACTTAGGAGTCTAATCTCTTAACGTATCGATTAGTTCTCAATTCTGCTTGATCATGAGTCTCTCTCTCTAATTATGAATTCCCTGCTAGTCTCCTTTATTTACCTTAATTATCATTATCATTATCATTATCCTTTTGCCTTACCCCTATATTAGACGAGAGGTGAGTAATTAGATTCATGTCTAATTATATATGTTTGCAATTCTAAAGCCATATCATTCTTATTACTAACCCTTTTAAGCTCCTGATGGTATAATTATAAATAACGATACCTACAACATTCCTGGGTGAAATGCTACAACGGGTGTATTTTATCTGTGCGCTTGCGGATAACCTTTATTTCATATCTTATCAAAGTGTCATGCTATAAATACTCTCACATCTCTAGTGTTACTACTAGTGGTGACAGCCTAGCGTTAGAGTGATGCTATGAGATGTCTACCCACATTTCTTGGCATTAGTACCGGGGGGTATAGTCTAACCTACTTTGGTAGCGATGCTAAGAAATGTCAACAGGTCCCCAAAGACATGGGCAACGGCTCGACACAACTAAGCAAAGGATCGGAGCAACAACTCAACAAAGAGCAAAACTCGATACTAAGGCAAAGACTTGGTTCCCAAAGACATGAGCAACGGCTTGATGCAACCAAGTCAAAATCAAGCTAGTCCTCAAGAAGAGGCAGAAAGGGCTCAACACCACTAGCTGAAAGCTCAATACCAACTAAAACTGAAAGCGCATGAGAATGCGAAACTGCTAGTCCCTCAAGATAGAGGCACAGAAGCTCAACACAACTAGCAGAAAGCTCCAAACCAATTGAATCTCAAGCACACAAAAGAGCAGCAAAGTAGAAAACTCCCCTTAAAATGCGTCAGAAACTCCCCCTTGCTAAAATAACTCCTCCTCGACAAATGAAGCACTAAATTGCAAATTGTCACCACACCATACATCAAAAATTCTCCCGCTTGGAGTCATTCGCAATGGATCAAGAGAAACATGGAGCTCAAGCAAGCGAAACGGAGCTAGGCCATGCCTATCAGAGCAAGTCACATGCACATGAGTCTAAAATGCAAGTCAGCAGCTTTAGGTATATAGTCGTTAAAGTGAAAGAATGCTCTAAATAGTGTTGACAGGACAGCGTAGCAATAAGCAAAAATGCTAGCAAAGGCTCAAACTAATCACAGAATACAAAATATGAACAATTAAGCTTAGTGAGCAGTCTTAAGCCATTGAGAAAGGGAATTCACCATCAAAATAGCACTGAACATGTATAGACAGGAAGTCAAACAAGTGCTAAACATGTATACAAGGCGAACTACCCATAGCAAAGTTCAATCATCATGCTATAGAATGAAACATAGACTTGTGTTGATCAAATTTTATCGGAGAGATGCAGCAGTTATTTACACAAGTTTATATTTTAGCATATGATTGCGAGAGGTTGAAAGCTTGTCATTGCCTAACTTTTCAACCGAGCTAAGCCTATGCATAAGAGCAATCGGAAGCTTAAAGCATCGGTTTCAGTCTTACACTACACGGCTCAAGTTTAACTCAAATGTGGAATGAGAAACAGTCTCGATACCATGATGTGCTGACAAAGCAATCCCATCTTGATCTTTTCAAATTCACTTAGACTTGGTTCAAAATTAGGAGAATATGAACATACCAATCAAGTGAATGACTCAGAGCAAGAGACATAGCAACCTAGCATATATGAAATAGCACAAGTGACCTCAACACATTCTAAACATGCTAGTGCTAGTCTCAATGGTGAACATGTTTCAAGTTTTATGTTCAATTAACCATATTCACCATTCATAAAAATAGCTTAGCTCACAATATGTATCATGTGATCAAAAAGAGCCTAAGCTAAAGCATCATCATATATCATCAGAGCAGAACTATTAAGACCATAATTTCATTCTAAAGAATATAGACATGAAGCTCGAGAGTGTAAGCTGTACATGATGAGATGGATGCAAAGACTAGTCTGGAAGAAATCGGAGCTAAAACTAGTCTAAAACAGAAAGACCCAAAGAAAAGGGTAATGGAGAAGTCAAACTATGGTACAACAAGCAAAATGCTTCCCCTATCTAAAAGGGGAAACACACACCAAGCACACCTCTCAACCTAGCAAAAGTTCAGAGGTCCAAAGGCTTGGTGAAAATATGCGCAAGCTGGTTGTGGGTATCTACATGCCTAAGGTCGATGTCGCCTTTCTCATAGTGATCACGAAGAAAGTGAAAGCGAATATCGATGTGTTTGGTCTTGGAGTGAAGAAACACTAATGGCACTCGTGCTATCACAAAGCAACGGAACCCGACTGAAATCTAGACCAAAATCACGCAATGTAGGAACCATCTACAAAAGCTGTGAAGCACAAGAAGCGGCAGTGACATACTCGGCCTCGGTGGTAGACTGGACTACGCTAGACCACTTGCGAGAAGACCATGAAACAAGCGAAGAGCAAAGAAACTGACAAGTCCTAGAAGTAGACTTGCGCTCAAGCCGACAGCCGGCAAAATCTGCATCAGAATAACCACAAAGCGAAAGGGTCAAATAAGAAGAGTACCAAAGTCCAAACTTAGGAGTGTATCAGAGGTACCTCATGATGCGCTTGACCGCCTGCTTGTGGGAAGTCCGAGGGGGCGCCTAAAAACGAGCGCACAGACACACTGTGAAGTGTATATCTGGCCTCATCGCCGTTAAGTACAGGAGGTAGCCAATCATGCTCCTGTACTCCTTCTGGTCCACGGGCTCACCGTCCTGATCCACGTCCATCACAATAGTCGTCGCCATGGGCGTCGTAAGAGGCTTGGCCTCGCCCATGTCGAACTTCTTCAGGATGTCCTTCGTGTACTTACCTTGATGCACGAACGTCTCGTCTCGGGTTTGCTTGATTTGCAACCCGAAGAAGAAGGTCAATGTTGGCATTTTTTAGCGTCGCTACCAAGAATAGAGATAAACCCTATCCTTGGCAATGGCGCCAGAAAGCCAGTTGGTATGTGTAACACATACAGACAAATCCGCAAGCGCGCAGATACCGTTATAGCTTTCACCCAGGAGTATTCCGGGGTATCGTATTTATATCCTCACCGAAGTAATGTGTGAAGAGTTTAATAACTAACGATCATGTATCTACTAACTTAGTATACCCACTAGATTAAAGTGGGGGTAAGTGGTAGCATATATGATTGATAGATGAATGGTACACCGGAGAACTCCATAAAAAGATAAAGAGCAGACAAGCACAATTGGGAGGTCATCAAAAGAGTTCAAGGTTCCTATATACTTCTCCATTACTGTGCTTCTAATCTAGATCTAACCCAAGCGATTAACTAAAGCAAAGATCAAGCATAATGATCACATCATGACACTTTGGAGCAACAGTTCCTTTCCGGTTCTCGAAGAGACTGGGAAGGGTTAACCGGGAAAAGGCTGCCAAAAGCTCTACGAAACACCAACCCGAACGTGGTGGAATACAAAGGTCTGGTCGGAGCTGTCACCCCTGGGGCTACCACAACTATCCGTGGGGTTGGGCGCAACCTCAGGTAACCATTAGTCTAGACACCGTCTATACTACCGATTACTACTCTAGCCACATATAATAACTAGAGCACTCGGTTGAGCAGAGATCCCATGCCAAGGTGCAAGGCAATAAACTAACCATGTTTTAGCTAGAACATAAGGTAAGAACTAGATAACCATGTAAGTGATGCAAGTAATTAAAGAAGATAAATATATTGAATACTAGAGTCTTACAAAGAAGCGATACAAGATTATACCGATCCTACGAGGACTCCTCCAGAACTTGAGCATCTCTCCCTCACTCTCAAGTAGAGTTATTCTACTACTACATCTTGGCAATATGGTGAAGAAGACTCCTTCTCGTGTGTATGATCCCTATGAAGATGATTACAAATGATGGAGAGGGCCTCTATATATAGTGGAGGTGCCTTGGGGGAGTGGAGGACCTCTCCTCCTCATTTGGAAGGTGCAAAACTGACCTCCAAACCGACCCTCTAAGGTTCATTGAACCTGGACACCTACATAACCGACCTATGCATGGAGGCATGCAACCAACTGCAAAAGGTGGGCCCGAGGGGCGCCCATGGTGGTGCGGGCGCACCCCTAGCACCGCCTTTGGCCACCGACCTTCTCCTGTGGGTCCTTGGCTAGGCCTGGATGCCTCCTATGTGGGTTGTTAACCCTGATTTGATGTTTAGGTGGGCTTCTTCTTTATTTCTTGATTTTACACCTTGCTAGAAAGCGTACTCTTCTTGCCTTTTCCATGGTATTCTTTGATTACTCCTACATGACAAGTGAATCACCAAAACTTGTGGAACTTGTTAGATATAAAAGCCATAATTCTAGTTTGGTGATCATTTCATGTGAGAGTTGGCGGTTATAAATAGGTGATAAGGACCGCCAACAGACAACTCACCCATCATACTCATCTCAAACTCCCTGCTCATAACATCTGCAAACTTGGTAACAAGTGCGTGAGAGGAGCCACCAAAGATGATATCATCCACATAAATCTGAACTAAAATGGTGTCATTGCCTTGCTTGAGGAGAAACAAAGTCTTATCTACCCGCCCCATTTTAAAACCCTTGGAGAGCAAAAAGGTTTTTAGATGCTCATACAAAGCTGTCGGGGCTTGTTTCAAACCATATAGGGCTTTGGAAAGTTTGAACACATGGTTTGGAAACATGGGACCCTCGAAACCCAGGGGCCATCTCACATAGACCTCTTCCTCTATATACCCATTTAGGAAAGCACTCTTGACATCCATCTTGTATAGCTTTAAACCCTTCGAAGCAGCAATGGCTAGGAGGATCCTAATGCTTCTAAACGAGCTATAGGGGCAAAGTCTTCCTCATAGTCTATCAACTCTTTCTGGCAAAAACCTGTTGGCGGTGCTTACCGACAACTTTTATAAGACATCCAGGACAAAACAAAGCATACTGCATACATATGTTATCACCTTGACCTATTTCCACTTGTATTGGAGAAACATTGCTTCTCAGGTATCGAACATGAAAACAGTGGAAAAGGTAAGAAGAATACGCTTTCCGACAAAGCGTAATTCCAACAAACAAGGAAGAGGCCCACCTAAAGAATGCATTTGAGCTTTAAACCACTGAAGACACAATATGCACCATGCTAGGGGCCCACCATGCAAAGGCGGTGGCTAGTGGGCCCGCTAGGGATGGGCGACTGCCCCTGGCCCCACTGGCCACCGACCTCCTCTGGCAGTTGCATGCCGCCATTCACACGTCGGTTTAGGTGGTTACCATACTTAGCTCCTCCAAACCGACCATGTTACTAGTATAAATAAGGGGTAAGAGCTCCCTCTTCAACATCAATCACACATCAACACCTTTGTCATTCATTCCACTTTGTATTTGGAGCTCTCTACCTTAGTTTACTTACATCTTCTAGTAGTTGGAGCAAGTACTACTTGCAAGAGGAGAGGAGTTAAAGATCTACTTGGTATGACTACTACGTTCCTCTTTTTCATACTTGTTCTTGTTCTCTTATGACAACATTGTTATGTTCTTGAATTAGAGCTATGTTCTTATTCATTGTTCATCGTTCTAGAGCTAGTTCATAGTCTTAGATCCTTGTTCATCATGAAAATGAACGTTGTTCTACATTCAACATGCTTAGATCCTGATAACTTAGTGATACGTGTTGGGTGGTGTTTTGTCGTGCCTTCGGGTGTGCTTGTACCCTTTTCCTGTCAATCCGTAGGGTTGGGGACCCAAGGGGTGTAAGTGTTCTTCATGTGCGCAAGAGTGGTTCTCGGGTATATGGAGTTGGGTAAATGCCTGGCTTAGCCACGCTTGAGGGGTAGGCGGCAGGTGGTGATAGCCCTGTCCGTCCCTTGTAATCCCCACGTTCGGCTTTGGGATAGGAGTCTAAATTGCCCTCTGTATCCTGCTAGCAGACCAGTGTTCCCGGCTCTCCTAATCCATCCAGTACTTAGCACTAACGTTAACATGATCATAACCATGTATACTTAATTCATTTACATAACCTTGTTTAGATCCATGCTCCGTAGGATATTCTTTATTCTTTCATTCTTTCTTCTATCCCCGTAGAAGCTCCATATATCTTAGCCAATGTGTGTGTGTTGATACCACTATCCAAATCACCGTTTATCCTCCTACTATGGTGAATTAGTCAACTATGCACTTATTATTTTCTTGTCATGGATATATCTCGAATTCTTTCGCACCTAGCCTTCCCAGTGTTAAAATATAAATAATGATACGTGGAATACTCCCGGTGAAATGCTACAATGGTAACCCCGTGCCCATGTGGATCCTATCTGTAAACGAATTGGTTTACCAGGTGTTGATGGTAGATAACTCCTATTTTAAACCATCAACTAACCTCATAAATGACACGCAATGATCCAATAGTATAGCTATAGGGTTTGATTCTAACAAGTTTCACAAGTTGTGTAGTTCTCACTTGTTTTGGAGGATATTCAATATTTCACCATAAGAAAGTATCTCAAGTGGAATTAGAGCACACCAGTGAGACGAGCTTGTTGAGACGATTGCAACGATATGCCACTTGCCATATTTGGAGTCCCGAGCAAGAGTCCTCGATGAATACGACCAGGAATACTCTGGAACCCTCTAGAAGCCTTATCCATATGAAGATCAGGGGTGTAACAGACAAGATTCCAACAGCTACAAATACCAGAAATATCCAGGGACCAGACAGAAAGAAGATGACAAGGATCCTTCCACGCCAAGACTCGTTGCGCAAAACCAACCAAACAAGGACTCAGACAAACAAAGAAGGTGTTAAAGACTTACGGACGAAGGAAAGGCAGGCGGCGCCATGGGGAGGCCGGCCGCCTCACCCCATGCTGGCCGGCCTAGGCCCACATGGAAGCCACCCCTTCTTCGTGCGACGTGACCTAACCGACCTCTACTTTGTATCTTGGCCATTGTTCAACGTCGGTTTGATCCGAGGGCTGCGTTCAATCCACCGGGCTATATAAGAAACCCGAGACCCCCCCCTCTTGTATCAATCAAGCATTGAATCCAATCAACACAGATCAATTGTTTGAGTAGAGGTAGCCTAGACAACAGGAGCTCCATCATCCAGGGCATAGCTAGAATAGGATTAGAAGAGTCGAGGAGGCTCGGTTCCGGATCTAGTCAGGAGATGCTAGGTAATTAGCCTTGTCTTCTCTCTTGTATCAACATTGTTCTTCTAATTGTCTAATTGTCTTCTAGTTCATTATCTTGTGTTCTAATTCTGTTCTAGTTAATCTTCTAATCTCTCTAGTTCTTCTTTGTGTTCTAATCTAGTTCTAATTATCTCTCTAGTTCATCTCTATGTTCTAATACACTTCTAATTGTTCATCTAGTTCTTGTTCTAGTTGATACATGTCATGACTTGTTACTATTCGTGTTCATAATTATAATGTTCACAATCGTCTACTTTGATTATATGTCTACCATAGCTAGGTATCTTTATGTTTAATGCTCTTGTTCGTATAGCGCTCATTCTGTCGATCGCGGGGTGAGTGGTCAACATTGTGTAAGCATCGTGCTTTACGTTGTTTACATGCGAATGCACCCTATATTCTGGCCAGCAAGTGGTAGATCGCGAGGGTGACTATTATAGCCTTGTGAGTTCCTTTGTAGTCCATTCCCCGAATATAGGGCAAGTAAGACCTGTCACCTAGAGGTGATAGACTCTGGATCTGATCCTCCACGCGTGATGTCTCCTGCGTATAAATATAAGTATTCTACCTGATTGCTAAACATAATTGCACTAATTGATGTAGTCATGACCTATAGTTAGAACCATGTTTGGAAGTTAATCTATCTCTTTTCTAGTTTTGGCTACGATCCGACCTTGGATGAGAATGCTCTGTTGGAACTATTTTATATGGTTTACTCTGTTCTATCACATTATCTTATTTATCATTCTTGATTGATTCCTATGTTGAGTATAGATCTAGTGGAACTCTTATCATAATCATGCATGTGTGTGTCATAGTTGTAGATGTTTATCTCTTGTCACTCGGTAACTACGATATGCATTGCTCGATTATATTGAACAATACCTTGGAAACTCTTTTCCTTGGTGAACTACTACAACGAATGTATTTTATCTGTGCGCTTGCGGATAATCTCATTTCATATTTTATAAGGCAAGATCATAAATCCATCCATGTCTCTAGTGTTGCTGCTAGTGGTGACAGCCTAGCGTTAAAGGTAAGGTTGTTAGATTTGTCTACCTGCATTTCTAGCGCTGTTATCTAAAGTGATGCTAAGAGATGTCAACACCGGGCCAGCGTCTCAGGCCATCACTAAAGCCACATGTTTTGGAATATGAAGTGCCATCGCACTTCGGCGCCAATACCGGATGTGTAGCTAAGTGGTTGCGTCTGAGGCTGACACTGATGTCCTTTATTGGTAGCATCGCTAGGAACCCACATTGCTAGGACCCTAATTCCTCAGTACCATCCCATCCTCACCCTGTTTGTTTTTGAAAACCCATTTGGTACCTATATGGTGACATTCTGGTGGAGGTGAAACTAGGGTCCAGACTTGGTTTCGCTCAAAGTTCTCTCTAACTCCTCATGCATGACATTAACCCAGTTAGGATCATAAGAAAGCGTGTCCAACATCTTTGGGCTCAAAAGAAGCAACAAATGTAGAATGAGCAAAATGTGAGATCTCATACGCTCGCGACCGCGTGACTCGTTGGTTGATGCTGCCGATCATCTGATGTGGAGGGTGGACCTGCTGAATGCTCCGGGGCACCTACCTCGCCGAAGTCGCCTTCCTCAGGTGCAGCTGGTGCTCGCTAGAGAGGTGGCTCAAAAGGACCCAAGGTAGTCGAAGTAGTGGGATCAGGTCCTCAAGCCAAAGTTGTCGTTGCAGGGTCAGCAGGGGCAGCCAGTGGAGTTGTCTCAGGATCACCCCAATCGGCATCTTCCTCCTGCTCCTCCCCACAAGATCTCTCTCCAAGCTCATGTTCTCCTGCAACTTCAAAAGTAGAAGAAACACAAGGCATAGTCTCGTCGAATGTGACCTCGGAGGTCTCCACTATCCAGTTAGTCTCAAGGTTAAGAACTCGATAAGCGCGAGAATGCAAAGCATAACCAAGAAACACAACATTAGCAGAACGAGATTCAAATTTGTCCAAATGGCCTTGTTTAAGGGTAAAACACTTGCACCCAAACACCCTAAAATGAGACACCTTGGGTACCCGTCCAAATCGCAACTCATAAGAAGTCTTTTTCATGAAAGCACGAAGAAAGATGCGATTTGGAACATGGCAAGCAGTGTTAATCGACTCGGCCCAAAAACGCATAGGAGTCCTATGCTCATCGAGCATCGTCCTGGCCATCTCAACAAGGCTCTTCCCGTTCTTGCGTTCACAACGCCGTTCTGCTGGGGGACATAAGGAGAACCACTGATGCTCAATACCATGAGAAGAACAGAAAGAGACGAACTGTGAGTTAACAAACTCAGTACCATTATCGCTATGAATAGCTCTAATATATCGGTGGAAACTCAGTTTTCAACCTCAAAATCAATCTTGAGCAAGAAAAAGCCTCGTCCTTACCCTCCATGAAGAACACCAATAGTACCCCATCAAAAATCATCCACGATCACTAAACGTACCACTTCATACCCGCTGAGCAACCCAGCTGGACCAACAGTGTCCGTGCTTAAAAGCTCTCGGTTCGCTTTGTCTCACTTGATTAACAGGTGCGTGAGAGCAGGACCATCTTCCCTGTGATGACAAGGGTGACAAACAAGGTCTTCTGAAACTTAAGTTTAGGCATCCTTGGATTAAGGCCAATGAGCCAAGTCTTCAAGCAAGTCAAACTCAAGTGACCAATTCCTCCTATGCACTTCCACAAATCAGAAGAAGGTCACCACACCACCAAACATCTAGAAGAGCCGAGAACGAGAAAAATAGCTCAGAAGACACGGCCAAAGGGATGATCCACAAACAAGATCTTCCCCGAGAAAATCCAAAACTCGACTCAAAAACTTTCCTTTAAAGCGCACCTCAAAGTCATCCTCAAGAAGTTGTGAAACAGAAGCCATGAAGTGCAAATTCAACCAACAGCACATCCCTTGAGAACAAAGTTCTCGTTAAGTCTAATCGCCCACGAGAAACAACCTTACCTCACCACTATCTAAAGGACCAGAGAAGCTAACCGAAAAAACGGCGGTTTGCCCACGCGGCGATCCATGTCGCCTCCGGTGGATCGGACCGGTTAGGGTGGAAGATCCTTACTTACCCGCTCCGATACCACTTGAAGGACCGAGAAGCTAACCGAAAGCGACCAGAGGGGGGGTGAATGGGAGCTTCAAAATTTCCTTACGGAAACTAGATGCCACTGTCCCAAAATCAACCCCAAGAGCGAACCCTAGAGCTTGCTAATGTCCACGACCCTAGATGTAGGGTGGATGCTTCCTAGAAGCACAGCGGGACACTAGACAACCCTAGAAAGCCAACGCAAAAGACGGAACTCGAATCCGATCAAAACGAACGAACCGCGAACGAAAACGCGCGAAACTGAGATCGACCGGACTCTGGCCAGCGTCCGGTCAGCAGGGACCGGACGCGTCCGGTCGTCCAAAATCGGCTCTGGGACCTTACTGTTCGCGACCGGACTCACTGGTACGGAGCGTCCGGTCGTGACAGTGCGTCCGGTCGAAGCACAGCACACTGATGAACAGTGACCACGATAGTCCGGTCCGAGTTCAACAGTGCCTCCGGTCGATGTCAAAACAAAACACCGAAAACTTCAACGACCGGACTCACAACTCTGAGCGTCCGGTCACCCCGACCCCCGTGACTTCGTCCGTCACCCCCCGACAGCCCTCTGTTCTTCTCCACCGATTCGACTCAACTCACCCAAAACAATCCTCTAGGGATCAAACTTGGTGAGTGGAGTCACAAGGAGTATAGTGAGCTATCTCTAAGAGATCATGGCTCGAACCTATCTCCAAATCGGTGAATCGAAGAAATTCGGGGGAAAGGGAGAAAAAGTGACCCGAAACTAAAAATCGATCGATCTCCTAGACCGTGAGGTTAGAGGATGATTCCTTCGGTGAAAGAAGTGCCTCACGATCTAGAACAACTTGGTTCAAACGGATTTGCAAAAGATGAACCGAGCAAAAAGATCAAGCGACGGGAAAATCGTGGAGAAAAGGATCCGCGAAGAACACGAACACAACGGAAATCACAGCCACGAATTCGAATCAAGGACGCAAATCAAGCCAACGATCTGTGCTCCAAGGTGAGGATACGGCCTCACTTCCTCAACTCAACAGTACACAGAGTGGAGTCTCTCTGCGGATCTCAACTAGCTAAAGCAGGGATGGGAGAGCAGGAACCCTAGCAAATGAAGCACTAACTGAGATAGCTAAACTGAGATAGGGAGGAGGGTGTCTCCCCTGGACTACTTATACTAACCTAGACTAAGCCTATTTCCTACTCTACCCCTCTCTAAACTAATTACAGAGCGAACCAGCTAAACCCTAAGGCTATTCTGGTCCAACCCGCGGTGGTAGGTAGATCCGACGGCCACGCCCGCTCGACCGAAGCGTTGCCTCGACGCAACCTCTGGATCGCCGCCACGTGCCGCCCTCGCTCTGCACCCCCGGTTTGTGGCCCAAACCGGGAAACCACCTTTTCCATCAACCCCCGGTTTTGAGGCCCAAACCGGGAAACCAGCCTCCAGCCTGAGTTTTGTGGCCCAAACTCAGAAACCCGCAGCGCCCGAGTTTTGAGGCCCAAACTCGGAAACCGGCCCACGCCCAGGTTTGAGGCTCAACCTGGAAACCGTCGCGCCCAGGTTTTGTGGCTCAACCTGGAAACCCAGCACCCAGGTTTTGAGGCCCAAACCTGGAAACCGTCCACCCGTTGGTTTTTCTCTGGCTCAACCAACAAACCGGCGTCGTAGAGGGGATGCACCTCCGTGCACCCCGTCCACCGACATGACCGCATTTCTTCACTTGTCGTCGCCACAGCAGCTGCCAGCCACCACAGCTGATCCTCCGGCCTCTAGTCCCTCAGTCCAAGCCTCACGTCCGCCCTTCACTGTCCGATACATCGGCATGGCACGTCCGCCGCACGGCACGCCCATCCTTCATCGCGCCCAGTCCTCATCGGCACGACACGTCTCAACTTGACCTTCACCTGCCATCGATCACTGTCTCCGAGCTCGACACCTGCACAACACAAGCCAAAGAACATGCGCATCAACCCGTTGACAATCACTCATCACTCAGAGACTCGGCATACACCCATGTATCCGCAATCTCCCCCTTGATGAGTGCATTGTCAACTACACACACAAATCATAAATGAAAGAAGAGGTAGGAGGAAGGAGAGGAAGAAACTCAACCAAATGACCCAAAGCATAGCAAAGCCGAAGAAGGTCAAGTGGAAGAGTGAAAACTTGGTCCCCAAAGACATGGGCAACGGCTCGACGCAACCAAGCAAAGCAAAGCTAGCCCTCAAGAAGAGGTAGAACAGGCTCAACACCGCTAGCAAAACCCAATTGAAAATCAGAGCTAAAAATGGCAAAATGCTAGTCCCTCAAGATAGAGGCACAGAGGCTCAACACAACTAGCACGAAAACCACTCCGACCAATTGAAAAACAAACGAAAAGTCTCTGAACCAATCAAAATCCATTGACGACAAATGAGGAAAATGTTTGCTAGTCCCTCAAGACAGAGGCAACGGCTCAACACAACTAGCAAACTCCCCCTCGACAAGTGCAAGCAACCAGGGACTCCCCCTTAGGTCCAACAAGAAGAGCATAAAGATCTGAAATCTTCCCCTTAGCAAAGCTCCCCTTAATTGAACGCCAGGAGACATATGTTTGCAAAAAACTCTCCCCTTAGTTGAAAATGCACTTATCAAGCACAAACTCTTCCCTTGAGTCAACAAGACTCCCCTTCCAAAATGCATATGAAGTCAGAAATGCAAGTTAGCAGCTTCAGGCATATATCAAAAGAGTGCAAAGATGCTCTAATCGGTATAGCTCCAATGGCACAACTAAGCACTCACATAGCGAAGGCTCAAACTGATCACACATACGAAATATAAAGCATATGAGCAAGTGAGCAGTTTTTTAGCCAAAAAGATAGTCACCATCAAAATAGCACTACACATGTATAGATAGGAATCCAACAAGTGCTAAACATGTATACAAGGTGAACTACCCCTAGCAAAGTTCAATCATCATGCATAGGAATGAAGCATATACTTGTGATTTCAGTTTTATCGGAGTTGCAGCGGTGAATTCACACAAGTTCAATTTTAGCATGTGATTGCGAGAGGTTGAAAGCTTGTCATTGCCTAACTTTTCAACCGTGCGAAGCCTATGCATAAGCAATCGGAAGCTTAAAGCAACGGTTTCGGTCATACACTACACGGCTCAAGTTTAACTCAAAGTGCAATGAGAAACAGTCTCGATACCATGAGGTGTTGACAAGCAATCCCATCTCGATCTTTTCAATTCACTAAAGCTTGGTTCAAGTTTTAAACATGATATGAACAGACCAAGCAAGTGAATGACTCAGAACTAGAGACATAGCAACCTAGCATATATGAAAAGCACGAGTGAACTCAACATATCACCTACACATGCTAGTTGCATATCTCAATGGTGAACATTTTCAGATTGTAAGTTATTAAGTAAATTCACCATTCCAAAATAGCTCAGCTCATAACATGTACTAGTGATCAGGAGAGCATAAGCTACAAGCATCCATATAAGCATCGGAGCATACTAAATAGAGCATAGTTACATTCTAGTGATTATAAACATGAAGCTCAGAATGTAATGCGTATGCTAAAAAGCAAAAGAAAGAAAGACAAAAGAGTCAGTCAAAAATACAGATCCAAAATGTTTCCCCCATCTAAAAGGGAAACACACACCAAGCTCACCCCTCAACCGATTAAAGGTTGATTCGTCTAAAGGCTTGGTGAAAATATCAGCCAGTTGATGATGAGTATCGACATGGCGAAGGTCGATATCACCCTTCTCCTGGTGGTCTCGCAGAAAATGAAAGCGCACATCAATGTGTTTGGTCTTCGAGTGAAGCACGGGGTTCTTAGCAACGCTAATGGCACTCGTGCTGTCACAAAGCAAAGGCACGCGAGAAAAGCTCAGACCAAATCACGCAAAGTGGCCATCATCCAAAGCAACTGGGAACAGCAGCTAGCCGCAGCAACATATTCAGCCTCCGTGGTAGACTGGGCGACACTAGACTGCTTGCGAGAAGACCACGATACAAGAGAAGATCCAATAAATTGGCAAGTCCCAGAAGTGGACTTGCGCTCAATGCGACAACCAGCAAAATCGGCATCGGAATAACCGCAAAGCGAGAGGGTGGAGGAAGCAGAATACCAAATCCCGAACTCAGTGTGAAACGAAGGTACCTGAAGATGCGCTTCACCGCCTGACGGTGAGAGTGCGCGGCGACGCCTGAAAGCGCGCGCACAGACACACCGCGAACTGGATGTCCGGCGTGTCGCCGTCAGGTAGAGGAGCGACCCGATCATACTGCGGTACTCCTTCTGGTCCACTGCTTCTCCTCCACATCCGCATCCAGGGCAGTCGTCGTCGACATGGGTGTTGGAAGAGGCTTGGCCTCACCCATATCGAACCGCTTCAGCAAGTCCTTCGTGTACTTGCCCTGGTGCACAAACGTCCCCTCTCGGGATTGCTTAATTTGCAACCCGAGAAAGAATGTCAGCTCGCCCATCATGCTCATCTCGAACTCCCTGCTCATAGTATCTGCAAACTTGGCAACCAAAGCGTGAGAAGAACCACCGAAAATGATATCATCCACGTAAATCTGGACCAAAAGTGTGTCTTTGCCTTGCCGGAGGAGAAAGAGCGTCTTATCTACACATCCCATTTTAAAACCCTTAGCAAGCAAAAAGGTTTTCAACCTATCATACCAGGCTCTAGGGGCTTGTTTCAAACCATACAAAGCTTTGTGAAGTTTAAAGACATGGTTTGGAAACTTGGGATTTTCAAAACCGGGGGGTTGCTCACATAAACCTCCTCCTCTATGTAGCCGTTTAAAAAGGCACTCTTGACATCCATTTGAAAAAGTTTGAAACCCTGGATGCAGCATAAGCCAAGAGTATCCTAATAGCCTCCAAACGTGCTACAGGAGCGAAGGTTTCCTCATAATCTATCCCTTCCTTCTGACTATAGCCTTTCGCTACAAGCCGGGCCTTGTTTCTAACAACGTGGCCATCCTCTCCTTGCTTGTTTTTAAATACCCATTTTGTCCCATAGGCTTACAGTCAGGTGGAGGTGGAACTAGAACCCAAACCCGATTTCGCTCAAAGTTCTCTAACTCCTCATGCATGGCATTGACCCAATCCGGATCCGTCAATGCGTGTCCAACATCTCGGGGCTCAAAATTAGCAACAAAAGCAGAATGAGCGAAGTGAGAGATGTGCTGTGACCTGGAGCGAGTGACTCGCTCGCCGATGTCGCCGATCATCTGCTCAGGGGGGTGCTGGCGCTGGATATGTCGTGGCGCCTCCCGGGAAGAAGTGACCTCCCCCTCAACAGCAGCTGGTTCCACCCCGGGTACAAAAGGTACCGCGCGAGGTGGAGGATCCCACGGCCCCCAGGAAGAAGAAGTGTCGGGGCCGTGAGTCGTCGTCGAGGCCGCTCTTTGCGGCGCGGCAGGTGGAGGGGGTGCTGGATCATCCATACCTTCAGCACCCTCGTCCTCCTCATCAAAAAGAGGCTCTCCAACCTCATGATCACCTGCACGCTCAAAACGAGAAGAAGGAAACAAGAGTCTCGTCGAAGGTGACATCTGATGTCTCCATGACTCGGTTAGTATCAAGGTTAAGTACACGATATGCTCTAGTGTGAGTGCCATAACCCAAAATACACCGTCAGAGGAGTGAGACTCAAATTTGTCCAAGTTGCCCTTTTTGAGTATAAAACAATGGCAACCAAAACTCGAAAATAACTCACCTTGGGCAGTTTGCCAAAACGCAACTCATAAGAAGTCTTTTTCAAGAAGCTCTCAGAAAAATGCGATTGGAAATATAGCATGCAGTGTTCATAGCTTCGGCCCAATAGCGCCTAGGAGTCCTATGCTCATCAAGCATCGTCCTGGCCATCTCAACAAGGGTCCGATTCTTCCTCTCTACAACACCATTTTGGGGCGGTGTTAGGGGGAAGAAAACTGATGCTCCAGCCAAGGCGGTTACAAAACTTCTCAAAATCCGAATTTTTGAATTCGGAACCATTATCACTTCTAATAGCTCGCATCGAGTTCAAAGGGAACTCGTTCTGAAGACGCAAAATCAGATTGCGAGCGAAGGAGAAAGTCTCAGTCTTCTCAGTCAAAAGAAGACCCACGAATATCTCGAAAAGTCGTCAACAACAACCAAACATACCACTTGCCACCAACCGAGCTCACCCGAGCCGGACCAACAAGGTCCATGTGTAAAAGCTCTCCGGGTGCGAGGTCATGACCTTAGTCACTGGATGGTGGGGAGCGGCAACCATCTTCCCATGTCTGCAAGAATGGCAAACTAGATCCTTCTCCATCGAAAGCTTGGGCAATCCTCGGATTAGGCCAAGTGAGCTAAGTCTTGCAAGCAAGTCGAAGCTTAAATGACCGAGCCTCCTATGCCACTTCCAAAGATCGGAGGAAGAAGGACTAGCCAAAAGACAGCGAGAAGAACCAAACGACTCCGAGAAATTCGCGCGAAAGACTTTCCCAAAGGGCGAAATCAGACATACAAGATCGCCCTGAGGATCTAAGATGCGACTAAGGTTCGGTTTAAAACGAATCTCATAGTCATCATCAAAAAGTTGCGAAAGAAAGAAGGTTAAAATGCAGGTTAGAAACAAGAGCAACATCGCGCAACACAAAGTGCTCATTAACCCGCACTGTCCCACGAGACAATACCTTACCTTTACTATTGTCGCCGAAGGTTATGTACTCCTTTCCGGCGACCGGGCTAAGGCTGGAGAACCACTTGGCGTTTCCGGTCATGTGCCTCGAGCAACCAGAATCCACCAACCAAATGTCCTCCAACCGTCTCACCTACATCAATAAAAGACATAGGGTGAGCATACGGTCCAACACTGGGGTTAGTGAAATAAGGGGAAAACCAGTGTTGGGCCGGCTGCTCAAAAGAGGGTTAGTGTAAAAACCATTCCTAGCACGTCTACGAGGGAAGCGATCACCACGCTGAGGAAAAACGTGGTCCGCTAGGGAAGAAGCGCTCACCGCGGTACTCAAACTGCGGTGGGGGAAAGCGCTCAACTAAGCCTCCGCCTCCACGGGGTCCATTACCTGCAAAAGCAGGACCCCGTCGGGCACGCTCTCTACGAGATCTACGCCTAGGAGCCTGGGGCTCAACTGCTCTAGCGTCTCTCCTCGGAGCTCTCTCCTGCCTAGGCCTAACAAACTGAGGTGCTGGACCTCTAGGCCTAGTCTCCTCTCCTAGGGCTCTCATCTCCTGCCTAGGCCGGGGACCTTGACGTCCGGACCTAGCAGCTCTCTCCTGAGCCTTCGGCACATGTCCACCATGAGCTGGATGGTACATGTCCGGGTTCTCCATCTCCCGAGCACGCGCGCGCCTCTCGCTTGCGCCGAAACAGAACTCGCTCAAGTGACCATCCCTCCCACAAAAATCACACTGGTACCTCACCCCCACGCAAAGGGGGTTGTTGGTGACCAGGGCTGTGGGTGTGGCTCACTTTGCCTTTGCCCTTCTGTGGCAACTCCTCACGAATGGGTGGCATAGCGTCAAGCTTGTTTCTGAGTGGTTTGGCTTGGGTGCCCAAACTGGGTTCTTGGGAGGAGCTCTCGGGGTTCCTCAACCACACCATCTTTGGTGATAGGCTTGGCTGGCTCTTTGAGTGGAAGCTTGGCAAGTTTGGGAGTAGTGGTGGAATTGGGCTTCTCACATGGGTTCAGACCACTAGACTCTCCAATCTTCCCAAAAACTGAGAGATCAACACTCTGAGCAAAACCTACACCAGGGGCACCAACAGCTCGCTTGAATTGGGAGATCATCATCCCGAGCTGTGGCTCACTACTGGAGACCCATGACAAGATGGACCGAAGGTATGTGTTTTTCTTCCTCGGTTTGCATCTTGCCATGCTTCACATTGGCAATCTCCATCTCCAGGCCCTCACACAAAGCACACCTCGAGACACAAGTGCTATCTGAGCTGGCCTTCTCTAAAGACTCAAGCTTGGCATTTTTCTCTGCCAACTCAGATTGCAAGACAGGACAAGTCTTGCACGCACCCAACAGCTGCGGCCTAGCACGGAGCTCATCCACCTCTCCAACCAACGCAGCATACTTACCTCTCAGAGTGAGAAGGTCAGTCATGTGCGCGGTGCACGACTCGCACTCCGCCTCCTCCGACACTACCACGGTGGACCGAGCGAACTCAAGCTCCTTCACCGTGTCCTCCCACTTCTGCCTAAACTCCTTGCGCTCTCTAGCGGCACGCCTAAGCAACTTATCTTGGCTAAGGAGGGCAGCAGTCAACTTCTCAACCTCGGAGGAAAGCTCGTCGTAGGTGAGAGATACCTGGGAGGTGTCGTCGTCGTCGTCGTTCCGAGGGGTACGCTCCGGCTCGCCGTCGACCTCATCTCCGAGCGCCATGGTGCACAGGCCTCCGTCGCCGGCGAAGAAGCACAAGCCGTTGAACTTGTCTTCCAGCTTCTTCTTCACGGACTCGTCATCGCTGGAGCCAGCGGAGTCGTCATCCGAGCCGTCGACGTCGCTGAGCGTGGCGAAGAACGCACGCTGCTCAGCTTGCTGCTTCTCCAAGTACTTCTTCTTGATGTACTCTTTGTCGAAGCCGCCCCGTTTCTTGTGCCTTGGGGGACGTGCTTCTCCTTGTACTTGGAGTCGTGCTTGCGCCCATGTTCGCCCTTGCCCGAGTGCTTGTTCTTTTTCTTGGGGCAGTCGGCGATGAAGTGGTCGGGGTCGCCGCACTCGTAGCATCCCGTGCGTCCTCCTCCTCGACGACGGTTCATGCGGTTGTTGTGGAACCGCGAGAACCGGTTGGCAAGCAAAGCCAACTCGTCGTCTCCCAAAGACTCCAGCTGGTCCTCTGTCACAGAAAAGAGAGAAGAAAGCGCAAAGCCAGCTGAGGGGTTAGAGGAAGAGCCGGAAACCAAAGCCATGGACGGGCGAGAAGGATTTTCAAAAGAAGCCCTCGCCATAGCATCAATCTCACTGGACTTGAGCTTACTGAAGAGCTCGTCGCAGGTGAGGGTCTCATAGTTCGGCGATTCGATGATTGCCTGAACCTTGGAGTCCCACACCGAACGGTCAAGAGTGTGCAAAAGCTTCAAAGCACGCTCATGATCGTCAAATGGCAACTGCTCTCTGTTAGCCCTCATCCTGTTGACAATCACCTGAAAGCGAGCGAATAAACTTTCTATGCTCTCGCCAGGTTGATGTCTAAAGTTCTCATACTCACGCTTGAACGACTCGTAGAGTCGGGTTTTGACTTGAGAGGTGCCCTCATGGAAACGCATGAGGGTGTCCCAGATCTCCCGAGCCGTAGCGAGGTGAGAAACACGATCAAACTCACCCATGCTCAAACAAGAAAAGAGAGCATTACGGGCTCGGCTATTGGCATCGTGCTCATCGATCTGTTGCTGAGAGACACGAGCAGCCAAGACCACGTAATCAGCAGAGTTGCAAATATCCCAAATAGAAGCACCCAAACTCTGCAGATAGGCCGACATACGTATCTTCCAATACGCATAGTTCGTCCCATCGAAAAACGGCGGTTTGCCCACGCCGCGATCCATGTCGCCTTCGGTGGATCTGGAACCGGCTAAGGTGGAAGATCCTTAACCCGCTCCGATACCAATTGAAGGACCGAGAAGCTAACCGAAAGCGACCAGAGGGGGGGGTGAATGGGAGCTTCAAAATTTCCTTACGGAAACTAGATGCCACTGTCCCAAAATCAACCCCAAGAGCGAACCCTAGAGCTTGCTAATGTCCACGACCCTAGATGTAGGGTGGATGCTTCCTAGAACACAGCGGGACACTAGACAACCCTAGAAAGCCAACGCAAAAGACGGAACTCTCGAATCCGATCAAGAACGAACGAACCGCGAACGAAAACGCGCGAAACAGCTACGACCGGACTCTGGCCAGCGTCCGGTCAGCAGGGACCGGACGCGTCCGGTCGTCCAAATCCGCTCTCAGACCTTACTGTTTCTCCGACCGGACTCACTGGTACGGAGCGTCCGGTCGTGAACAGTGCGTCCGGTCGCAAGCACAGCACACTGATGAACAGTGACCACGATGAGTCCGGTCACGAGTTCAACAGTGCCCCGGTCGATGCAAAAACAAAAACCAAAACTTCAACGACCGGACTCACACGCTGAGCGTCCGGTCACACCCGTGACCTAGCGTCCGGTCACCCCGACAGCCCTCTGTTCTTCCACCGATTCGACTCAAACTCACCCAAAACGAATCCTCTAGGGATCAAACTTGTGAGTGGAGTCACAAGGAGTATAGTGAGCTATCTCTAAGAGATCATGGCTCGAACCTATCTCCAAATCGGTGAATCGAAGAAATTCGGGGGAAGGGGAAAAGTGACCCGAAACTAAAAATCGATCGATCTCCTAGACCGTGAGGTTAGAGGATGATTCCTTTCGGTGGAAAGAAGTGCCTCACGATCTAGAACAACTTGGTTCAAACGGATTTGCAAAAGATGAACCGAGCAAAAGATCAAGCGACGGGAAAATCGTGGAGAAAAGGATTCCGCGAAGAACACGAAGACAACGGAAATCACAGCCACGAGTTCGAATCAAGGACGCAAATCAAGCCAACGATCAGTGCTCCAAGGTGAGGATACGGCCTCACTTCCTCAACTCAACAGTACACAGAGTGGAGTCTCTCTGCGGATCTCAACTAGCTAAAGCAGGGAGTGGGAGAGCAGGAAACCCTAGCAAATGAAAGCACTAACTGAGATAGCTAAAACTGAGATAGGGAGGAGGGTGTCTCCCCTGGACTACTTATACTAACCTAGCCTAAGCCTATTTCCTACTCTACCCCTCTCTAAACTAATTACAGAGCGAACCAGCTAAACCCTAAGGCTATTCTGGTCCAACCCGCGTGGTAGGTAGATCCGACGGCCACGCCCGCTCGAACCGAAGCGTTGCCTCGACGCAACCTCTGGATCGCCGCCACGTGCCGCCCTCGCTCTGCACCCCCGGTTTTGTGGCCCAAACCGGGAAACCAGCCTTTTCCATCAACCCCCGTTTTGAGGCCCAAACCGGGAAACCAGCCTCCAGCCTGAGTTTTGTGGCCCAAACTCGAAACCCGCAGCGCCCGAGTTTTGAGGCCCAAACTCGGAAACCGGCCCACGCCCAGGTTTTGAGGCTCAACCTGGAAACCGTCGCGCCCAGGTTTTGTGGCTCAACCTGGAACCCAGCACCCACCCAGGTTTTGAGGCCCAAACCTGGAACCGTCCACCCGTTGGTTTTTCTCTGGCTCAACCAACAAACCGGCGTCGTAGAGGGGATGCACCTCCGTGCACCCCGTCCACCGACATGACCGCATTTCTCCACTTGTCGTCGCCACAGGCTGCCAGCCACCACAGCTGATCCTCCGGCCTCTAGTCCCTCAGTCCAAGCCTCACGTCCGCCCTTCACTGTCCGATACATCGGCATGGCACGTCCGCCGCACGGCACGCCCATCCTTCATCGCGCCCAGTCCATCGGCACGACACGTCTCAACTTGACCTTCACCTGCCATCGATCACTGTCTCCGAGCTCGACACCTGCACAACACAAGCCAAAGAACATGCGCATCAAACCCGTTGACAATCACTCATCACTCAGAGACTCGGCATACACCCATGTATCCGCACTATCCCCGAATGTTATATACTCCTTGTGAGTCATGGGGTCTAGGCTGGAGAACAATTCTTTGCTTCCGGTCATGTGGCGCGAACCACACCCCGACGTTGAGCCCTGTTCTCCAGCCGAAGTTCCTACATCAACAAAAAGGCAGGAAGTGAGCATATGACACAACACTGGGTTAGTATACTAAAAATGCAACCAGTGCTTGTCCTGGCCTAGAAAAGGTGTTAAAAGGTACACCAAATTGTCCTCGTCCCATACACCACCAAACTGAAAGGGTTGTCCGATATGAAACAGAAAACCTCCAACCTCACCTTCTCGTCCCATCTGAGGATAGCGATCACCACCAAGCTGAAATGGTAATCCTCTATGGGATGGTGCAGCAAAGCCTCTTACACCTGGCTCACAATCGTATTGAGTACGACGGGAACCGCGACGGCACGACCTCCACCCCGTGGTCTAGCTGCCTAGGGCCTAGCAAACTGAGGGGGTGCACCTCCAGGCCTAGCCCTCAGCCTCTGAACTCCCTGACTCTGCACAGCGTGGAGAGGGTGGTGCCTGGCCTGATTGTTCAGCTCCAACTCCCTCCTAGCGTCTCTCTTCCCGCGAAAGCAAAACTCAGCTAGGTGACCCTCGCAGTGGCAATACTCACACTCGAACCTCACCCCTCTCTTGGGTTGTTTGTTTGCTTGGTTGCAGGGGTTGTTCACTCTTGCTGACTGCTTGCCTCTTGGAAGGGGATCACTATAGAAGTTAGGAAGGGTGTCAAGTGTGTTCCTAAGATGGTTAGGTTTGGGAACCCACACTTGCTTACAAGGTGAAGCCTTGGAAGGTTCTTCAAGGATGCCATCCTTGGTGATAGGCTTGGGAGGCTCAGGTGGGGTGATCTTGATAAGCTTAGGGATAGTGGATGGCTTCTCACTCTGGTTCACTCCACTAAACTCACAGACCTTGCCAAAAGCACTAGCGCCCTCTCCACCTGAAGCAAAGCCTACTCCCGGACCGCCAGTTCCCCTCTTGAACTGACTGATCATCATGCCCAACTATGGCTCACTGCATGACACCCAACTCAGGATGGACCGAAGGTATTTGTTTTCCTCCTCGGTTTGCATCCTGTCATGCCGACAGTTTGCAATCTCAAGCTCCATCCCCGCGCATCGCTCACATGGAGCGGAAACGGTGCTAACTGAGCTGGCCTTCACGGCTTCAGCAAGCTTGACACTAACTTTTGCCAACTTAGTTCACAAGCTTGGACACGACCTGCACGCACCCAGCAAAGAAGGCCTAGCTTTCACCTCCTTCATCTCCTTCTTCAGGGAGGAACACTCTTTGCAATCACCCACCAAGTCTAGCCTACTCTTCAGCTCATCATACACCTCAATCAGGGAGGCATACTTGGTTTGCAGGGTGGCAAAGTTTGTCATATGTGTTGTGCACTCATCACACTCCTCCTCATAGGTCACCTTCACCTCTGACCTAGCAAACTCAAGCTCCTTAAGCGCCTCGCCTAACTTGACCTTAAACTCATTGCTCTCTCTAGCGGCATGCTTAAGCTGCTTGTCCTAAGCGAGAACTATTTGGGCCATGGAATCAAGCTTGCTGGAAAGACGATCGATAGTGGAAAAAGTCGATACCTCAGAAGATGAGTGTTGACACTGGTTATCTATCAAAATTAAAGGATAAATAAATATGAAAAGGGCAATTCAATCACCAATAAAGGTTTAGGGTTTTAAATTGACAATATTCCATGAGTTTTGGTGAATTCTGATTTGCAGGGACTAAATAGGAAACCAAGCACTGATTACTTCTCCTAGAAGGAAACCGACGAAAGATTACGGAACCGGCATGTCAGGAATACTCCAGAAGGACCTAGAGGACACCACAAGGCGGGACACCCCGAGAGGCTTCCAAGTGGGACCGACCGGTCCCACCCCATGACCGACCAGTGGGCCTAGGGGGCCCCTTGCCTCCATCTTCTGGAACCTTCCTCCACTGCCTATGAGGATGCATCTCCACCCTAGGTGTAGTCGGTTTGATCCAAGGGGCACGGTTCCTCGCCCAGGGCTATATAACCAGACCCCCCTCTCCAATATAATCAGATCTCAAGTCATTCGAAGAGGAGGAGGATCAATCAGAAACCCTGATTTCCTTAGAGCCACATCAACTAAGGCATATCTAGATAGAATTAGAATTAGAATAGGAAAGCTTTGCTTTGATTCCAGATCTAGTTGCAAGAAGGCTCGGTAAACCCAAGATCTTCTCTCTTGTATCAACATTATGGATCTAATTATGTTTCTAGTTCATAATTGTTCTTCTAGTTCTTCATTGTTCTTCATTGTTCATGTTCTAGTTTGTGTTTCTTGTTCATACTCTAGTTCATCTATGTGTTCTAGTTCATCGTACTGTTCATCATTGTGTGCTAGTTCATAGTCTAGTTCATAATAGTTTAGATATAATTGATATCACTAAGACATTAATTACTATATTCTTAATTATACTGCTTGTAGTATGCTTTGATTATATATTTGGCATAGATAGATTATCATCATGTTTATACTCATGTTCGTATAGCGCTCATCTTAAAGTACAACGGTGGTGATAAATGCTGTGTAGGTGTGGTGCCTAATACGCTATTTATCTGCGAATGCTCCTATGTTCCGGGTAGAGTTATAGATCGTGGGTGTGACAGGCTTGTTGAGTACTTTATATTCCACCCCTCGAATAGCGCCATCGTATGTCTCAATTAACTCATGATCTAGGGTTACTCTGTTGCACCTTTACTATAGAGTTGCCTCTTGAATATGAATATGGGATAACCTAGCAATGATTGCCAAATAATTGCACTTATCAATGTATATTATGACTTATAATTAGAATAACTTAAGAATACTTCTTATAATGTCTATTCTAATCTCCGCATGCCTTGTCTAAGTATCATAGATTGATCTTTTATCATTTATAGTGTACACTCATTATTGTGACTGATCCCGTTTAGGATAAAGAGTGTGTTCTTACTTTTTCTCAATTCTCCTAGCACATGTGTAGAATAGCTCTTGTCGCTTATTATCTCACTTCATTCCTAGTGTTAAATATAAATAACAATACTTGGAACATCTCTAGGTAAAATGTTGCTACAACGGGTGTATTTATCTGTGCGCTTTGCGGGTAAATATTTATCTTTAGAGTCATTGCTATGATATAATCACATTGCTAGTTTCATGTTGGGATGACAACTTGACGTTAAGTGATACTAGTAGTGTCCCGTACACTTCTTAGTGCCTTCACTAGGTTATTCTTTATGAAGTCTATCTTAAAGTGATTCCATTAAGGAGTGTCAACAATGAGTCATCGTCGTCGTCGGCGGGGTTGTCTTGGCACCTGTGTTCCTCCTCCTCCAGGGCCATGGTGCAGAAGCCGTCGGTGGAGTGGCCGAAGAAGCAGAGTCTGTTGAAGTTTTCCTCCATCTTGTGCTCGTGTAACACCTCTGGTGTTTAGCATGTAATTAACTTGACATATCATCATTATCATCATTAAGCATCTTGATCATGATTTCATGTGTATGCATTTTGCTAAGTGTATCATTTTTATGTGATTTATCTCTATTGCAAAAACCCTATTTAGCCCACTTCTCTCTAACTAGGGCAAAATGGTAATTTCACCTCTGTGCCTAGCTTTGTGTAATTCTTGTTCAGTTGGATGTCTTGAAGTGTTGTTGTGTTGGCCAAAGTTCAAAATCAAAATCAGATTTCAAATCCCTTTTGCAAAACCCTGATTTCCAAACCCTGGATTTTATCCCTCTTTTGTGATTCAAAAATTATTCAAAATTTTGAGGTTGGTCCAAAAGGCAAAGTTGTAGATCTGTCAAAGAGAAACAACTTTGGTATTTACAAATTTTCACAAGTTGCAGTACAAAGTTTTGAGTTATTTCAATTTCAATCAAACTCCAGTTTTTGTCCCCTTTTCAGTTTTCAAAATTAGTTCAAAAACTAATGAGTTTCTGGAAAAGTGTATAATAGCAAAGTTGTAGGTTTTGATAAAGGAACAACTTTCATGTTTACAGATTTTCAAGTTTCAGTTTGAAATCTAGAGTAATGATGATTTGAATCAAGTTTGAAAAAGTGTCCCCTTTACTGTTTTCAAATGTGTTCAAAAACTATTTGGAATTTGAAAATGTTCATATTGACAAAGTTGTAGATCTCGTTTTTCTGAGCAACTTGGTGTGTTTTGAGTTTTTGTCGCACAGTTCAAAATTTGGGAGAGATTTGCAAAATACAGAGATCAGCCAAAGTCAAACCCTACCCCTAGCACACTGTTTATCTTCTCCGGTAGGGGGGGGGGGGCCCGGCCATGGCCAGTCGCCGGCGTCGCGCGTGCCGCACGCCTGGCTGCTCCCCACGCGCCTGCAACCTGGCGCCGATGTCCCCTGGTTCCCTCCGCGCCCGCACGCGAGCGCTGACCTTCTCTCCCGGCCCCTACCGCCCGCAGCTCGTCGCCGCCACGTGTTCGCCGCCGGTGAGCCGTGCGCCCGACCCTGCGCAACCAAACCGCTGACCCTCGGCCTCGCAATCGATTGCGCGTGCCTCGGCCGAACTCGTCCACACCTCTCCGAGCACTCTAGCGGCCCCTGGCCGCGGCTATAAGAAGCCCGCCGGTGGCCGGAGCTCCTCACTCACCTCCGCCACCGTGGCCAGCCCACTCCAGAGCTCCCGCCGCTCAACCAACTAGCTCAGCAGCTCCGCCTTGAGCCCGTGCAGCTTCCCCACTCCTCAATTTGGTCTCTACCGTCCCTGGTTGCCCGGCGTAACTCGCCGTTCCCATCTCCGCAAGAATCCCGTCGAGGTCGGGATCGTGAAATACTCCTCTCCGGCCTTGATCATCTCCCTCCGACCCCCGCATCACCTTCCTTGCTCCTTTGCGCCTCTGACCGACCCCTTGCGGTCACTTGTGTCGCGCAGGATCATCGGGACGACGATCGCCGCCGTAAACTTCCGCCGGCCACCGTCGACCACCTCCCTCCGTTCATCCCTTCCCTCGCCGAGCCGCTTAATCGACTCACGGTGAGCTCCTGAAGCCTCCCATCTCCTCGGTTTCGCCTGAGACGCCTCGTCGTGGCCGGCGTAGCAGCGCCGCCGCCATCGGCGGTCGCCGGCGAGCGGAGGAGAAGAACAGTGCCGTTTTCTATTTTCTCCATACATGTGAATAGTGTTCAGATTTCATATTTTTGTGTGATTTTCTGTGTTGATCCATAAATTCTGAAAATTTTGTGGTAGACTCTTTATGCTCTGAAGTATTTTATAAAAATATGAAACTTGAGTTTTGTGCAAAAATTTGAAAATGAAAAATCTCCCATTTAATTAATAAATGATGGTTTTGGATTTTTAGAAAATGATTATAACTCCAAAATTTGTAAGATCACTTTTTGTGAGCTAGTTAAGCCATGACAAGTCTCTGGTGAAATTTTGAAGCCATTTGGAACAAGTTGATTTTTGAGCTTTATTTTAATTAAGGAATAGTGCCTTTTGTTAATTAAATGCCTAGATTAATTGAGCACCTTAATGACCTCCAAAAATTATGAAATTTGTTTTGCCATATACTTGTACCCTAATGAACTTGTGTGATTAATTTGGTAATTTTTGGAGCACCTTCATAAAATGACCTTTTAAATAATTAAGAAAAATAGAAAAGGTGATTAGGGTTAGCGTTGAATGACCTGTGATGTGACTTTTGGGATTGCTTGATGTTCATAGACCCCTACCCTTTGGTCTATGATGTTTGTGATGCTATGTTTGGTTGATGCTTAGGATAGTTATGATAAAGTCTAGTTTAATCAATTTTGCTTAAGGAAGAAATGGTTACTTTTATGCTCAACCTAGATTTCGATTATGCCTTGCCTAAGAGTAATCTTGAATCAGTGGTATTGTCTTGCACCATAAGTCCATATCATCATTCTCATGAGCATTCATCATTGCATCCGTATAGTTGACGAAGAAGGCCCTGAAGTCGAGGTAGCCGCCGAAGGATCTGTCCCCGAGGCACCCCCGAGCTCCGACGCTTATACCTACCCCGACTCTGCTCTTTTTGCCATCCAAGGCAAGCCCCGGTGCATTTAACCCTACCTTGCTTTTATAAATGTTTTCTTTAATGTTTTGAGTTAAATTATTGCATTAGGTTGATAGGAGTTGAGTGAAATCCTATCTGATGCATTATCTACCTTGACCAATGATACACCCGATACCTGCTTTTCAAAAACTGTTGCAAAATGCTTAGCAATGCTATATGATAGATTTGCAATAAAAATGCCAATTTCAAAGTGTGATCACTTTAAGAACATTTATGGGAATTTCTGGTTTACTCCCACTATTGGCTAAGTATCTGATCCGTACTTAGTCAATGGGAAGGAGAGGTTGTCCTTGCGTACGGTGCCGTCATGTTGTAGTCCGGGACTCAACAGTTGACACCGACCGGGACAGGGTTGAAAAACTGACAGGACCTGTACTCTTGGGTTAGAGTCCCGAGGTGCTTGTCGCTGGCTGGAAAATTTAGGGACCACCTGTATGGGGGCCTGATTGACTAAGACTTGCAACTATTCACATACTACGGAAAGCTTCGGCTCCGAGGAATCCTTTATTGGACCGACAACCGCGCACTGGGAGTGGAGAGATGGCGGAAGTAGCATGTACCCACGTGGGTTAGAGTCCCGGATTGGAGTGGTGTACTGTACTTCCGGGTGGCGTAGGACCGGCCCAATCTTGGAGGAATCGTGGTAGACGAGTTGGCATATGCAAGCTTGGGTGCTACATATGCAGTGTGGATAGGGACCCTCAGCTGAGTATTATTATCCGGATTAACGCTGCTCCTCGGTTATGGAGACTTAGTCACTGACTGTCAACAGGGAGTGGTTCTCAACTAGGTCTGTTTTGGAAAGTAAAATGAATCAAGGATTATGATGGAACAAGGAATACCGAATCTTTCAAAATTAAATAAGGTTTACCAAAAATGCTTTTCTGCAAAATACTTGAACTTGCTTAAGCCTTACCTTGACTACCCTAAGCCTGCATTCCTGAGTCTTCTCCCTTTTTTTTAGTCGGTAAGTCTTGTTGAGTACCTTTGTACTCAGGGTTCTTTTACCCATGTTGCAGGTATGGCAGATCCTCAGTATGCCTTGGACCTGCTGTGTGACTGTTGTTCAGGAAGAGGCCGATGAGGCCGATGAGTGATTATTCACCCCTCGGGCTGGGTGAAGTACCTTTATCTTTTAGTTGTTGTCCTATGCTACTCTGCCAATTATCTATTTGAACTATGGTCTGTAATAACTTCACTTTAATTTTATGTTGAACCCTGGTTTGTAAAACTATTGTTATCTAAGTCTTCCGCTATTTACTCCGATGCTATTTGTCAAAATGTTCAAGAGATTGTAACTGAATTGTGAGATGATCCTACGGACATCGGGCACTAATGTAGCCCAGTGGCGAAACCGGTCTTAATCTCTTGGCTGTACGGATCGACTGTCAGTGGTTGATAGTGATCAGTGGGCCATGGGATTAGGGTCGTTACGTCACAGCTCGGACTCATCATCTCTGGAGTCGTCATCGGAGCTCTTCTCAATGTCGCTGATGGATGAGATGAAGGCACACCTGCCTGCGTCAAATGCCTTCTCGAGATCCTCCCTGCGGTAGCCGCCCTTGGTCTTCTTCTTCCCGGCCTTGTTCTCAGGCTTGATCTTGCGCCTGGAGTTGTGGTTCTTGCCAGGGAAGCCTTTGTCACGCTTGGGGCAGCTCACGACGAAGTGATCAGGGTCGCCACACCCGTAGCAGCCCTCACGTGGGCCACCACAACGGCGATTCAACGGTTGTTGTGAAACCGCAAGAACCGACTGATGATGAGGACAAGCTTGTCATCGCCTAACACCTCCACTTGCTCCTCTGTCACTGAAAGCAAAGATGATTGTTTGTAGTTCTTAGCTTCACTAAAGATAGAGCTAGGCAATTATCCCCGGTAACGGCCCAGAAATGCTTGTTGACACTAGCCAGCGTCGTTACTAGGAGCAGACTATGGGATCTATTCCAAGCAACGGTGTCAGAAGTGCTTGAAGCAAGTCCGGTCACTATACCTAAAGGAGTGAAGCTAAAGCAGCTATCTACTAATGCCAAGCGGGGTTGTCAATCCCGACACTAGTAGGAGCTAGCTAGAGAGATTGCAATCTACCAAGAGGTGATTCTGCAAGCGCACAGAACTATCGTAGTAGCACTTCGCCTGGGAGTACCAGGTGTCGATTTATTTGATCCCAAGGGAAGGCTAGGGTGGTGTATGAGTCGAGTCAAGGAGGGGATGAGAGTCGAAGAATAAGAAAAGGGAAAGGAGAAAGGCTAGAAAGAATATGTGGGTGGATAGGTAAGGGTGAAATGGATGGCTAAGGTAAGGTGAATGGATAGATAGATGGGGCGGTAACTAAGGGTAACTAACTAATTACTAACTACTAACACCTAACTACTCCTAGATAACCACAGAGCAAGATAACTGCGAAGCAAGACAGGCAAATGTCAATAAAGCAACCTAGTTAAGTAAAGTTTTATTCCTATCTTATCAAGTATCGAGGCATACTAGCCTTTACCACTGACTTAGGTTGAACGCTAGCACAACGAGCCTTACTGTTAAACTGGGCCAACTACGTGGTGGAATTCAAGGCGCACAGGGCTGTCACCACCTGCTTGCTACCACAACTATCCGGGGGTCCAGCCGTATATGAAGGTATGTCTATAACTAAGCACCACGCTTAACTATATTCTAACTATCTCTACCCTAGCTTTGAATAGAGACACTCTTGCGGACGTCAGAGCAAATACTTGACTTAATAAGATAACACTAAAACTAACTAAGCAACCTATTGGCAAAGATCAAACACTAAGCTCACTAGAGATTAACTACTATGGCTAAGTGAATTGATTTGTACGATAGCTAGGCACTCAAGCAATCAATCAAGTATACCACTCAATACTGATAAGTAGAATAAAGTAATACTTGAAATGATGAAATAGAATATAGTAAAGTGCTTGAGTAACAAGAGAAAACCTGAACTGGAGATGAAGGAAGACTCTTCCCAGTTCCAGGACCGATCACTAGCACGCCTCTACGATTGAGCTAAGCCATGAGCAGCGCTTCCGCGAGGGCAAAGATGCCTTGCTCTACTAGCTACCTACTTGCCTAAGCTCTCTGAGCTTCTAACCTAACTCTCACTTGCTTCTTTTGCTTGTGTGTTGCTTGGTGTGGTGGTACTGGATGGTACTACTGAAGTGGTGCCAACCAGGGGTATTTATAGTCTTGAGGACTGAGGGGGGTACTTATAGGGGGCAGCCAACCGACATAGGGCTAACCCTAGTGGCGGGCGCCAGCCCAAGGTGGCGGCCGCCACCTCTGGTTGGCGGGCGCCACCCCACTCGGGCCCAAATGGGTCCTGGTGAGTGGGCTCGTCTCCTGGTGGGTCCATTTTCCAATTTTGGTCCAAATCCTGCATTCTAATAAAAATCTATGGACATGTGGAATTTGGTTAGTTTGAAACCTATTTGACTACATTTCATTCCTTTTTGGTGAACTTTGGGGTAAAATGTTGATAGTAAAACAGGTGTTTAAGGACCATCAACATGCTCCCCCAAGCTAACATGTTGCTCGTCCTCGAGCAATAATGCAGTTTAAGCATTGAGCATTAAATAGATAGCAACATAAGATGTATGCAAGTGCATATTGTATAGTGAGAAATAACTTAGCAATATCATAAATCATAGCAATGTGGGACTTATAGCTTTTCACTTCAAACATGCAAGAGTGAAATAAATTAGTAGATAGGAAACTTTTATCTTGCTTAGGTTTGACTAGGATTTTGTCTGGAGGTTTTTCAAGGTTTTCAAAAGATAACAACTTGCTTAAGTCCTCCAAGATTCACTCAATCACTCAATGGTGTTTAAATCCTCACTTAGGCCAAAATGTAGCCTCTCCTATTTCTAAAGAATGATATGTGGATATAGGTAGGCTCAGAACCATGAGCAAATTGCCTGATGTTTATTGCTAAGCTAGACACTCAGATCATAAGGAGCAGCAAATCATAAAAATTGATTAAGATGTGCATGTGTGGTTATGTGGAAGTGTATAGAGAGATATTTCATAATCCTTCCTAGTTAATTTCTGGGGTCTAGAGCTAATGATAATTCTCTCTCTTTTTTTTGAATACATAGTGAGTAGAAAAAAAGATGTGTCCTCACATTTTCTTAGGACATAGTCCTCTCTTGAGCTACTTTGCTCTTTTTTTGTATCTCTCTCTCTCTCATTTTTAGCTCTAGATTTCCCCAGATATCTATAGAAAGGATTTTTGAAATGAGTAGGGAAAGGGAGAGAAATGCTTATTCCCAGTGTAGGAATAGCATAAGGCTAGCAATGGGACGTTTGGCAAGGTATTGCATATCTCCGTGTAGAGAATGAGCAATTTATTTGGTGGTTGCAAACTTCCAAAGTGGAAAGTAGGCAATTTTTGGTGGGAGTGTGAATCTTGATTCAAAACATATGATAAGCTTCTCTACTAAGATCTATGAGGTCTAACAAAGCTCAACACATCAAAGCTCTTTGTGGTTTTGACTAACAAATATTTGGCTGGTGGTGGGATGGGATAAAATCTAGGAGGAACTTTTAGCAAGGTTTTCATAATTTTTAAAAGAAATCCTCCAGATTAGGCCTTAATTTCACCATAGCAAGTTTTAAAGAATTACTCCTTTCTTACTAACTTTACTCACTAAGCATGATTTTAGTTTAAGCATGTGCAACCCACAAAAGCTATAACTTAGATAAGACCAGTTATTCAAACCATAACAATAGCATTTGCATGACATATTTCAAATCTTATTCAGGTTTCAACTTGTTTAAGCATATTTTATCAATTTGATTCATGGAATGGTTATTTAAGCAAGCATGTGACATTCAAAAGATATAGAATTTAAGAACTGAACATAAAGTGTAGGCTTAAGACATACCTTATCGTAGCGGGAGTCTCCCCCAAGCTGGCTTCTTGCTCGGTGAAGGATCTTCTTCTTCTCAGTCAGAGCTCTTGTTCTCATTTTATTAAAAAGGGAAACATCTAATGTTGTGAAAAGGGAAACTATCCTATTATGATATTTTATTGTTCTAACTAAGTTAACATATACCTATGCATATAACTAATGATAACTGATTTTTTTTAGTTTCATGCATGACATTTGTTATTTATTCGAAAAAGAAAATTGAAGGGAAAAATTAAAATAAAACCATACCTTAGGTCCATGGAATTTTATCCTTATCGGGTGGATCTTCTTCTTCCTTGGGCACTTCTTCTCTCAGTACTTCATCAGGTTCTTCTTCTTTTTGGCACCTCTCCTTTGTTATGTGAACTATACAACTTAGGAGGAGGTGGTTCTTTCTTTATGTTCCACCTTGTTCTTGGGCGCCTCTTCTTGGTACGAACAGTTTTGCTACCTGCATGTTAGCGGCATATGCGGGACCACGGGAAAAGGAGAATATTTCCTTCCTCCCTCCTAATTCATTTGCATTTTACCACTTCCCACATATATGCAAGCATCAACAGTGTTCAAGAGGGTCTACTTAAATTAGAGGCACATCTTTCCTATTTCCCATATCTAGTATTATGAAATCAGCAGGAACATAGGAACCTCTAATATGAACAGGTAAATCATTAACTATTCCTTCTACATAGCAAGTGGATTGATCAGCTAGCACAACATAGGCAGATGTGGATGACATGGGTGGAAAGAACGAGTTTTCATAGAAATCTTTAGATAAAATGTTCACACTCGATCCTGAATCACACATGGCATTTTAAAGACTTCACCAAAGATTGAGCATCTAATTATGGGACTACCAGGATCACCCTTTTTAACAGTCATGTTTGATCTTCATAATAGTTAAAATATTTTATTTCAACCATATTTGCAGTTTCCATGTCAGGTTTAGAAGGAATTTTGCCAGTTTCAAAAGATGGTATGATAGCAGCAAGTTGAGCTAATTGGGTTTCTAACATCTTATTAAAGCTTAATTGATTTTTCAGAGCAGATGAGAAATCTTCCAATTTAGCATTTATATTCTCAAGGGTTTATCATTCGACATTAATTTCTTATTCAAAAATTCAGTAGTTCTACCTTGAGAGTAGACTAGATTCTTTAAGAACGAGAAATTATCAGAATTCTGAAAATTAGAGCGGGGGAATGAATTGTTAACTTGAGAGTTTGCAGGCTGATTCCATCCTTGATTCTGTTGACGGAAACCGTTGTTGTTGTTGTTGTTGCTGATGATGATGTTCAAATCTTCATGTAGCTCGGGGCAGTAGTTCCCAGAATGTCCGGTTTCTCCACAGACTTCACAAGTCATGTAGGATTCCAGAGATTGGACACTCTCTTGTTGGTTCATCTTCTCACAGCTGTCCAGCTTCTTTGCCAGCAGGTCCATCTTGGCGACGATCATGTCGGCCTCATTAAGGGAATGCATACCTCGCTTATGGGGCTGCAGTCTCTCGTCATTCCATCCTTGGTTCGACACCATCTTCTCTATGAGAGCCTTAGCATCTGCAACATTCGAGAAAAGAATGCACCGCCGGCGGTGGCATCCAAATGGCTTCTAGAGAGTGGGGTTAGGCCATGGTTGAAGTTCTGGATCAATAGCCAGTCCTCCATACCATGGTGCGGACAAGCAGCGACATACTCTTGCAACCTCTCCGAAGCCTCGGGAATAGATTCCTCGGCTTGTTGCGTAAAGCTAGAGATTTTGTTGCGAAGAGCATTCGTCTTGCCCACCGGAAAGAATTTGGCGAGAAAAGCATTGGAACACTTGTCCCATGCATCTACAGCATTGCGACTGGTATAGAACCATTGCCTCGCTTTTTCTAGCAAAGAGAAAGGAAAGAGACGAAGACGGATGGCTTCTTGGGTTATCCCCTTATTGGTGAAGGTGCCGCAAATCTCCAAGAATTGTTGGAGGTGAGCATTGGAATCCTCATGAGCCTTGCCACAGAATGGGCTAGCTTGGACCATCATGATCAGAGCTGGTTTCAACTCAAAATCGAGGTTGGCATCAATCACGTCTGGTCCTATCGCTACATTAGCGGCAGAAGGAGCAGAAAACTCACGAATGGTCTTATCGGCCATCGTGAAGATAGAACGAGATAAGAAAGAAAGAAGTTGAAGAAGATGAAGGAAAAAGATAAGAAGGACTAAGGAAAGAAAGAATGGGGTAAGATGGGATTCGCTAAGCAGGAGCTTAAGCAAAGATAAATTCGACATGGACTCAACTGATACACCGATTGCCTTCTCCGGCAATGGCGCCAGAAATGCTTGTTGGTAGTTCTTAGCTTCACTAAAGATAGAGCTAGGCAACTATCCCCGGTAATGGCCCAGAAATGCTTGTTGACACTAGCCAACGTCGTTACTAGGAGCAGACTATGGGATCTATTCCAGGCAACGGTGTCAGAAGTGCTTGAAGCAAGTCCGGTCACTATACCTAAAGGAGTGAAGCTAAAGCAGCTATCTACTAATGCCAAGCGGGTTGTCAATCCCGACACTAGTAGGAGCTAGCTAGAGAGATTGCCATCTACCAAGAGGTGATTCTGCAAGCGCACAGAACTATCGTAGTAGCACTTCGCCTGGGAGTACCAGGTGTCGATTTATTTGCTCCCAAGGAAGGCTAGGGTGGTGTATGAGTCGAGTCAAGGAGGGGATGAGAGTCGAAGAATAAGAAAAGGAAAGGAGAAAGGCTAGAAAGAATATGGGTGGATAGGTAAGGGTGAAATGGATGGCTAAGGTAAGGTGAATGGATAGATAGATAGGCGATAACTAAGGGTAACTAACTAATTACTAACTACTAACACCTAACTACTCCTAGATAACCACAGAGCAAGATAACTGCGAAGCAAGACATGCAAATGTCAATAAAGCAACCTAGTTAAGTAAAGTTTTATTCCTATCTTATCAAGTATCGAGGCGTACTAGCCTTTACCACTGACTTAGGTTGAACGCTAGCACAACGAGCCTTACTGTTAAACGGGCCAACTACGTGGTGGAATTCAAGGCGCACAGGGCTGTCACCACCTGCTTGCTACCACAGCTATCCGGGGGTCCAGCCGTATCTGAAGGTAAGTCTATAACTAAGCACCACGCTTAACTATATTCTAACTATCTTTACCCTAGCTTTGAATAGAGACACCCTTGCGGACGTCAGAGCAAATACTTGACTTAATAAGATAAACACTAAACTAACTAAGCAACCTATTGGCAAAGATCAAACACTAAGCTCACTAGAGATTAACTACTATGGCTAAGTGAATGAATTGTAGGATAGCTAGGCACTCAAGCAATCAATCAAGTATACCACTCAATACTGATAAGTAGAATAAAGTAATACTTGAAATGATGAAATAGAATATAGTAAAGTGCTTGAGTTACAAGAGCAAAACCTGAACTGGAGATGAAGGAAGACTCTTCCCAGCTCTAGGACCGATCACTCGCACGCCTCTACTCTTGAGCTAAGCCTTGAGCAGCGCTTCCGCGAGGGCAAAGATGCCTTGCTCTACTAGCTACCTACTTGTCTAAGCTCTCTGAGCTTCTAACCTAACTCTCACTTGCTTCTCTTGCTTGTGTGTTGCTTGGTGTGGTGGTACTGGATGGTACGAATGAAGTGGTGCCACCAGGGGGGTATTTATAGTCTTGAGGAGTGAGGGGGTACTTATAGGGGGCAGCCAACCGACCTAGGGCTAACCCTAGTGGTGGGCGCCAGCCCTAGGTGGCGGCCGCCACCTCACTCACCGTGGGAAGCACCGCCTTGGCTTCAACGGCATCCAGGAGCTTCAGAGAGGCGGTTGGTAGGTCGGTTGCATGTCCATGTAACCGCCATTCGGCCTTGATCCACGCCACTCACTCCTGATCCGTCCGATGCCACTGACCTAGTGACCAAGGGCCAAGATTTGGCCTTGGGATGGTCACACGGATCAGTGACATGGCAAAGGGGGAGAGTTTGGTGTGGCAGAACCTCCTAAATTAAGTGGCCCACATGCACCCATCATTGTCTTAAAGACTTCTGATCGGCGTACACGAGTTCCAAATGACTCAAGAGATCTGTCGGGTGTCCTTGGAGACCCGAATCATCCACGTTACATTCCTTTCAGGAATTCCCTCATCAAGCATCACAGTATTACAACAGTTTTATAGATAAGATAAATCAGAGTAAAAGCGAAAAGGTTATATAACATAGATCGAAACTTAGATTTAAAAGTTTACAACCCATAAGTACTTATTACATAAAAGATTCGAAACTTCATAATACATATACCACACAATTTAGGTTACTTGCCCAAGGTCAAACATCAGAGTCATTATCACTCTCCTCCATAAGAGTGAAGAAACATTGACCACCAAAGGATGATCAATGAACTCACCTGCAACAAATGTTAACAAACCCTGAGTACAAAAGTACTCAACAAGACTTAACCGTCTAGAAAAGAGGAGAAGACTCAGGTATGAAGGCTATAGGGATTCAAGGTAAGGCTTTAGCAAGATCAAAACATTTTTTTGCATAAAAACTTACTAAAAGTAAAGCCTATTTACAAGTTTTAACTCAAGATTAAACTTTATAACTATCCAAAGATTCTCAAACTTTCATAAGTATACACATCTTTCGTTCTCATTTCATAAAGATCCCATTCATTACTACGGTGCGGGTCAGTGGATTGAGGTTCCATATCCGAGGAAACACGGCGATTCGAATCGTTTAAACCCAGCTGGGGATTCAGTACCACACGATTTATGTAGAACTTAATCTTGCATATGTCAACCCTATCTATAGATCCTCCCATACAAGAACGGGTCCAGCGTCACCCGAGAGTACAGTACGCCTCGAACCCGACTATCTCATAGCCCCGAGGGTACACGCTACTCCCGCCATCTCTCCACTCCCAGTACGCGGTTGGCCATTCTCAAGTATCGGAATAGCTATAGACGAGGCTTACCACCGCATGTGGGCTGTACTCAAAGGTCTCAATCACAGCAGGCCAACAACGATAAGGTCCTATGTTGAGTAACCTTACAACAAGACTCCATTCTTGATGTAAGTTACTATCGTTATCATGTTATCTCAAGATTCATGATTTCCATAGCATAGCAACCATTTTTAAAAGCACCTACTATACTGAAGTAGTAAAGCATGACTAAGCATACTAAGCATTTTCATAAAATGGGTATCAAGGTTAAGTATTGGAATCGTCATGGTTGGTAATGCATCAACTAGGATTCACTCAACTCCTATTCACTTAATGCATCATAAAAACTTAAGTGATATAACTAACTTTATAAAAATACAAGGATAGGGTTAATGTCCGGGGCTTGCCTTGGTGATCAGCGAAGTCCGGAGATTCTGAAAATCCAGAAGGATCCACACACTCAGGAGAAGCCCACTGAGGATCAGGTCCTTCCGAAACGAGATCTACACGTAGAAGTGCATATGCATGATCAATGGGATGCTTATGACATGATCATGGTAAAGATGGAAATTTTCTAAGCTGTAGACACCTATTTATATAATTTTTCATCACGGTAAAATTGCAAACCAACAAAACCAACTTAGCTATTATATATTATTACCAAACAAATTTTATTGTCTTTATTAAGCAAGGTTATATAACTAATAAGCAACAAAAGGTCATTAGTATAAAGGAATCCATAACCAGGGAGCAAATCATGCTAATGTTACCCTGGTTGTCAAACAAATCCAAAATTCACACAAACCTAAAGTAATCACTATTTCTATTGATTTTATAAGCCATTTAAATAGCCTTTTACTTATGAACAAATCATGCTTATTCAAACAGAGCCGAAATTAATCATGAAGGTAGATATCAATGTCATAAACTCACATGTCAAATTTCATGATTTTTGGGGAAACACAGAAAATCACATCATTCATCAAAGTTGCATTTATTAATTAAAGTGCAGATTTAATTGTCAAAGTAAAATTATTCAAAACACAAGTTTTATAATTTTTATATTAGTACAGACATGTTATTATCTTACATGTCAAATTTCATGATTAACAGAGCTATTGAAAAATTATAGCAAAAATAACAAACTTGGCTACTGTGCATTAAACTGGAAAAAGAAAAACTCAAACTAGCCCAAACTGGGCTTTTGGCCTGCTCCCGCGCGGCCCATCACGCGCGAAAACAGCCCGGCCTGACTCCCGCCCGCGCGCCTCGGCGCTTAAGCAGAAAAGCCCTTCGGCTTAAACGAAACTAACCCGCAGTCCTGAGCGCTATTCACCTGAGTCAAGGACTTTGCAACCAACACCCTGTAATATGTCGTCTTCGCAAGAGCGAGGTCCCCAACCATGGCCCGAGCGAACGGCGGTGCACCGAGCGCCGGCGAGCCTTACGCCGGCCAACTCCGGCCAGTAGAGACCTAACGGACGTGAGCATCATCACCGGCAGGTCACCCAGGGCCGATAGATCCTCTAACCCTAAACGCTACTGCCCCGGTGAGGTCTGGCCACGCACGGCGGCGGACCAAACCGCGGCGAAACTGTTCTGGCGAACCTAGGCCGGTAGCAGTAGAACGGAGGGGCTAGGAAGCTCCAGTAGCTTACCCTGCTACTGCCTGTGTAGTTGGTTCGAGCGGAGGAGGAACGGGAAGGCAAGGTCCACGGAGCAGTGGCTCGCGGCGGCGAACTCCGGCGAGGCAAGCGATGTTCGGGCGAGACCTGAGCACCAAAAGGAAAACCACCGAGCCGATGAGCGCTCTGCTGGGTCAAGGTGAAACAGAAACATGAAACAGGGAGAGTAGAGGAGTGCCCGGTTGGCCTGACCACGGTGAGGTCGAGTTCAGCGGCGTTTTCAACCGGCGGGAAGAAAACCGGCGAGCACGAGCTCTCTGAGGCAGGAGAAGTAGAAAGGATGGTTCTGGAGGTGCGCAAGGAGGTAGGGAGGTTATAACCGTGGGCAATTAGGATGAGGACGCTTGGGTGCGGTGAATTTGGGATTGTTAGGATTGTTCCCGTCGGCGCCTTGGTGGCAAAATGGCGACGGCGAGCGCAGGAGGAGGCGCCACGACGCGAGGGAGAGCGCCAGCTGCTGCTTGACATCGCCACGGACTTAGTCGCGCGCTCATTCGGGAGAGATCGACGACCTTTGCGCTGGCGTCGGTCATTCCAGGTTCGGCCGTCCACCGCCATGAACAGGGAAGAAAGCTTATCTCCCCCTTCTCCTTTATACCCTTTCGGAAAATTTGAAATTACTTCAGATTTTTTAATATAAGTTGAAAATATGTTAAATATCAAATGCTCAGAATTCAATACTGAACATCTTTTATTTTTGCAACAAATGCAGAATATGCTTAGATTTTGAATTAGGGTTTGCAAATCAAAAGGGGACAAAAAGGGCAAAAGGGTATTTTCACACTTACTTTTGATTTTGAATAAGAACTTGAAAAACTTTATACACCAAGTTGATCCTTATCAAAAATGGAGCAACTTTCCTTTTTGAAGTATACTCAAATTCTATTTAGATTTTAATTGATAAGAATGGGGATAAAACAGGATTTTCAAATTAATAACATTACTTAAATGAATTCCAACCAAAATTTGAATTATACCTCAATGGTGACTTGAAACATGTTCCAAATACACCTTTGAGACGCAATACCAAGATTTGGTAAAGATTCCATTACTATATTAGAAATTACCATAATACCCTTATATAGCATAAAAGCATTAATCACCACATAAAAACATAAACTTAGGGTTGCAAACTTAAACACTCCTTATCCACTAAGCACAAGCATAAAGCATAAAACTTGTTTTTAGTGAATGCATAATTAGGTTATCAGCTCAAATGAAATGCCAGTGCATATGATGACATGTCAGGTTTTAGTCTGCTTAACACCAGAGTGTTACATTTGGCCTCTCCATGTGGCGGGCGCCACATTTGGGTGGCAGGCACCACCTCTGGTTGGCGGGCGCCACCCCACTCGGGCCCAAATGGGTCCTAGTGAGTGGGCTCGTCTCCTGGTGGGTCCATTTTCCAAATTTGGTCCAAATCCTGCATTCAAATAAAAATCTATGGACATGTGAAATTTGGTTAGTTTGAAACCTATTTGACTACATTTCATGCCTTTTTGGTGAACTTTAGGGTAAAATGTTGATAGTAAAACAGGTGTTTAAGGACCATCAACAATGACAAAGCAAAGTAGGGTGGAGAAGTGTCAGTGGAAAGAGTCGATCCATCCTTACCCGAGACCAAAGCCATGGTATGTGAAGCTGGGTTCTTCAGCTTGGCCCGAGTCAAGTGATCGATCTCGGTGGACTCGAGCTTACTGAATAGCCCGTCCACAGTGAAGGTGTCATAGCTAGGCGACTCTATGATGGTCGACACCTTCACCTCGCATACCTTCAGATCTAGGGTATATAGCAACTTGAGCGCCCTCTCATGATCATCATAAGGTAGGTTGGCCCGATTGACACGCATCTTGTTCACAATCATTTGGAAACGAGCGAACATAGCGTCAATCGTCTCTCCCTCCAACTAAACAAAGTTCTCGTACTCACGCTTGTATGTCTCAAAGAGTCTGGTCTTGACCTGAATGGTCCCCTCGTGATAGCTCTGAAGCTTCACCCAGATCTCTCGTGTCGTCTCAAGCTCGGAGACACGCTCGAACTCATGAAGGGAGATGTTGGCCAAAAGCGCGTTACGGGCCATAGCGTTCGCGTTGTGCTGGTCAATCTAGATTTGACCCACGCGAGCCGCAAGCACCTCGTACTCGGCGTTCTCACATATCTCCCAGACGGAAGAGTTGATGCTGCTGAGATAGGCACGCATCCGAATCTTCCAATAGGGATAGTTCGTCCCATCAAAGTAGGGATCCTTGTCGTTCCCTCGATCCATGTCGCCCTTAGGATCCGAAACTGATTGAGGTAAGGAAGATCCCTTAACTGGCTCTGATACCAATTCAAGGACCAAATTGGCAACCAGAGCGGGGTGAATGGGAGCCTCAATTTTTTCTCAAGAAATAGATGGCCCTTGTCCCAGAAAATCACCCTAAAAGCCAAAACCGACACATGTGATATCCACGACCCAAGTGACTGGGTGGATGTTCCCTAGGAACATAGTTGGACACCACAAGAAGTCTCACATAAAAGGCGAATCGAAAGTCAGACGAACACCGAAGAAACTACGGACGAAAACATGTAGATCAGCACTGACCGAACTTAGGGGTGCGTCCGGTGAGAGGTGATTGAACCCATTCGGTTAGGGTAAAACCCTTCTGGAACATCTCTGTTCACGATCGGACTCTGCACCAGGGAGTGTCCGATCAGAATGAACCGAGCGTCCGGTCACTATACCATTCTGTGAACAGTACCAGCAGTGCGTCTGGTCAAGTGAACTATAGTGTGTCTGATCAAGTCTGTGCAAAATGCAAATCATGGCCTTGAACGATCGGACTCACTGGTGAGCGTCCAGTTGTCGGTGTTTGTTAACCGGCAACTCGTCTTGACTGATCTTAGACGATTTGTTCGGTGGGGATCGGCGTTCGTAGGACTCGGCGAGTACAGGGACAGCGATTTATACTGGTTCACAGCTTCAATAGCCGCTGAATAGCGTAATACTTACGTCGTGCGGCGTGTGCCTCGTGTATTATGATTCAATGTTCGATTCTCTCTGGAGCCCGCACCTGCTTCCCCTTATATATCCGGGTGAAGCAGAGCGCAGACCAAGTCCTAGTCGGTTACATCAGAGGAGTCCTATTCTAATTACAAGACTTCCTTTAAGAACTCAACTAGGTTACAATAAGAGTCCTAATCCAAATACGCTTCGTATCAAGTCTTCAGATCTCCAATGCCATCCGGGATTAGTCGGAGGGGTCATCTTCTGATGATATCTCTGACATCCTGGTCCGTCAAGCCCCCGAGCTCTTCATCATTTTCTCAGATCATTATCTTCTGGTTTCTCTTTGAGAATCTCCGAGTAATATCTTGAGAAATCTTGAAGTGCTCCGTAGGTAAAGAACTTCCATGGCGTGCACTTTTTCCAGAAAAGTGCACCCATAGGGTGTAGCCCCCGAGCCTCTTGTTATTTATAATAACTTTGAGGATCTTTTGAGGCTTTTTCCGAGTAATTCTTGGGTAAGAAAAAACATTTTCTTTATAGATTATACCCTGCAGCCCCCGAGCCTGAGTTCCAAGTACTTTAGTAGTCGGCACTTGGGATCTTCAGAAATATATGATCAGATAATCTATTTAAGAAATGAGGAGTCGAAACACGACACCAATTCGTTGCTTAAACCGTCCAAGTAAAAAATATTCATCTTCAGGTGGGTAATGTTTTCAACAAACATCCCGTATCACCCCTAATGAATAGAAATTACCATGAGGCCAGCAATAATTGACCGGTGACTGTTCCAGCTGTCTGTAATAATGATGTTTGCCATTTTTTGTAACTGCAAACTTTGTCGTCTTTGTCTTGAGGTGCGTGTGGGAAACAGCTCTGTTACCGATATCAAGCTTCACATGCACCACAGTACATTGGTTGAATTATTGCTCCAGCGGTCACTTTTGTTGATGAACCATGTCCATAGACCAAGAAGAAACCGCCTATAAATACCCTGCCTGGGAAGCAAGGAGTTCATATCCTATAGGAGTGTAGAACTTCTCTTAGTCCCATGAGTTTTATAGTAGTGACAACAGAGATGGCCAAGCCCCCGGGTGTCTTCCTTATGTAAAAAAGATGAGGTGCCCAGAAGAACTCTTATGAAGGGACCATCCGTCAGGGTGGTTTCCAAGTGGTCGCGAGCAAAGGGATACAGAGGTGCGCCTAGAAGAACTCTTGTGACTACCACTCGTAGATAACATGGAGTCACAGGTTGTCAAAAGGGCGGCGAGGGTGATGGTCTTCCTCGGAGTTCCTTGAGTACCGGGGTGGTGCCTGAAATCCACCTTGGGATGCACTGAAAAATAGTGTCTACCCAAGCTTCTGTGTCTGCTTTATTGCGTCTCACTGAACCCGGTCCTTGGTGTAATAGGCATCCAGGCTATGTACCTTGATTACACTAGAGTAGCGTTTTACATCCTGATTGTACTTGTGCTGGTAATTGCTGTATCTCAAGATGCTGCCATGTATCTCTGTTGTAATTCTGAGTGATAATAAATAAGATCTGGGTACTTGGAATATTTTCCGAGTCCTCTGTCTTGTTCTCCGAGTACTAAATGTGTCTTGTGAAAGAAGGAAGCTTGTCTGTTTAGCTAGAGCTGACGCCGTTTGTTGCGCTTTCTCACCCGTTAGGGTTTTAAACAGTCTCTTAACGCCGTTTGCGAGAGATGGACGGTTGCCGAAATAGATCTATAATAAGACGTTGTCGGGCTGTATGTCCCTCACGCTTTCATCAAGCCATTGCCTTCAGAGTTAGAAATCCCCTAGCGAACCCTTAGTTGGTGCGTAGAAAGTCTCTCGTCATCAACATGGGTCCCAAGAGACAAGCCGCTGGTGATAAGAATAAGGTTAGGATCACCACCATCGGAAAGCCGAGGCACCCCAATCCCCCAACTGACATATTGGCGTGGAAAAAACCGGACACCATTTTGTCGGAGCTGGCGTTCTTGGCGCAACAAGGATTACTTCGAGCACAACCGCTTGATGGATGGAGAGTGCCCACCGATCACCGCGCTCCTGCCCCTAACACCACTGAAATAGTGATGTTCAAGTCCTTTGTCGAGCGGGGATTAGGGCTTCCTGCTTCGGATTTTCTTCGTGGATTGCTGCACTATTATGGTTTGACTCTCAACCATATTACTCCCAATGCCTGCTTCCACATTGCAATTTTTACCCATCTGTGTGAAGCTTTTCTGGGTATCTTCCCTTCTTTTACTCTCTTCCGCTATTTCTTCTGGGTGAAGTGTCAACCCAGTGATGCTAGTGTAGAGGTAGTCGGAGGGGCAAGCATCCAGCTAAGGCTAGAAGTAGCTAGTCAGTACATAGCTGTAGAGTTGTCGGATTCTGTCAAAGACTGGGCAGCCGGCTGGTTTTATATGGCAAACCCTCCGCCAGCGCTTCGACGTCACGACGGGTGGCCTCCGCGAAAGTGCCGTGAGTGGAGAGACAAGATTACTGCTGAAGGATTAGAGGCTATCCGACCTCTTATTGAATCCATAGAGGCTTTAAAGCTCGACGGCCTAACCGGGTACTCTATCGTCCAAGATTTTGTTGCGCAACGCATCCATCCTCTGCAACAGCGAGCCAATTTTGGCTTCGAGTACCTGGGTAAGAATGACCCGGGACGTCATGCCGTCGAACAGTTGTCAGAATGTGAAGTCTTATGGAGGGTGAACCGGCTTCTCAAGAGTCGTGAACACCTCGCTCCAGTGGTGACAACATTCTCTGCCATTAACCCTCTGCCTCAGGTAAGTATATGATTTACCATGTCCTCGAGGTTCTGAATAATATATCTGACTGAACCTTACTGACTGTTTCTTCTTTTCTAGGGCCAGGGGAGAGATGACAATGATTGTCCTCCCCTGCCTCCGGCGACTGAAGAAGGTGGAGGCATAGTTTTGGGGGGTCTTATCCGAAGTGAGGATCTTCCCAACAAACCGAGCTCTCCTGAAGATCTTGACTGGCTTGACACAGATTCCACTGACTCTGATGTCATGCTTATAGACCTAGAAGCCGGGAGTAGCTGGAAGAGGTCACCGACTCCACTTCAAGATGTCGGGGAAACTATCCCAAAGAACGCTCGCACTGGTAGGCGACGTGTTGTTCGAAAAGTACTTTTGTCACCAGCTCTGGCTGAAAAGCACTGTAATATGGGTGCTCCTGGTAAGGGGAAACCCGAGTACTCTATAGTCCTTTTGTATCTGGATTTTGATAAACTTTTGTATTATATATGGCGATGTACCAGATGCTGAGACAACTCAAGGGACTTCAAGTGGTGTAATCCATGAAGAAACTCCGGTTTCGGATCCGCTTCTGAAGCAGCCTCTCTTAAACTTGCCGAAGCCATTAAGGCCCCGTTTGGTTGGGCTGTGGCTTTTAGAAAAGCAGCTGTGAGCTGTGACTTTTACAAAAGCTGCTGTGAGAAAGCTACTGTCGGAAAGCTAAAAGCCTGTTTGGTTGAATAGCTGTAGCTTTTGAAAAACTTCTCTCGCTTACGAGTGGATCCCATACGTCATAGACAAAAGCATCATCTTCTTCCTCGCTCACAGCTGGTCAGTCACGGAAGGGGATTTTTGTCCGCGGTTAGGGAAGGGAGCTCACCGGCTCCCGTAGTCATGGGAGAGCTCGCCGCCCGCCACTGGAGGCCAAGAGGGGTCGCGCATGCCCGCCGGAGTCCAGGACGGGGCCGCGCCCGCCTGCCGGATTGCGCCCGCCGAAGTCCAGGATGGTCGGGTGCCTGACGGAGTCCGGGACGGGGCTGCGCACACCGCCTGACCGTGCCCGCCGGAGTCTAGGACGGCCGCGCGCCCGCTCAGAGCGGAGGTCGCCCGCCGCCGGCATGGCGAAGTCCGTGCGACGAGTATGCGGAAGAAGTTGGCATCGAGCACAGGGAAGGAGGTCGCACGCAGATGGGGAAGGACCTGGCGGCGGTCATGGGGCCTCGCCGGCCGGACCTGGGACCGGACCTGTGCGGTCTCGCCAGCGCCCACCGATGGGGAGAGCTCCGTGCGGTCTCGCGTGAAGGGAAAATAGAAAATAAAAACGAACCGGTATCTTCATAACCAGTGGCAGGTGGGTAATTTTTTCACCCAAAGCAGATGAAAGCAGGGGTGGATGTGCTTTGAGTTTTGTACTAGAGCAAAAGCTGCTTTTGGCCTAAAGCAGTTGTGGCTTTTCACCCCTTTGGTTGGCTTTTGGCTTTTGCAAAAGCAAAAGCAGGTTGAAAAGCCCAACCAAAGGGGGCCTAAAGCTCGTGAAGTAAGTTTTCAGCGTTTGTATAGTGTTCACAGATTTCTGATACTGACATGAGTACTCGTCTGTTTGTAGGAAAACAAAACCAGATGCAACAACCTCGAGTACCGTTCCTGATTCCCATGCGGTAGAGGAGTCGGGGTCGCTGGCCAAGGATGATTCCAGCGTGCCGCCAACCTTTAGCCAGGTAGATCCGCTGCCTGGCTCCTGTCCGTCCAAGTCTCAGGCCGATGCAGCTCCTGATGTGGATGTTCCCCCATTGCCTCAGGTTGGTTGGCCGTTCTCCATCTTTTGTTCTCCTGCTAAGCTGGAGTTTGACCAAGTGTTCAATGACTGGTTTTTCCGTACGCGACAGCCGGATGAACCAACCTTGGACATGGTCTTGGCGGATATCTGTGTAGAAGATTCAACTTGTCAACAGGGAGGGTCTGTAGATGTCCCTGAGTCCTCGCGCCAGGGGGCGACTCTCGACGTATCCGGGTATGATTAGGACCTCACCCGGTTGAAGGAGCTGGGCGATCAAGTGAGAGCCCCTGTTGAAGCTCTTCACCAATTTGTTGAGGTGAGTTTCTCAATTTCTTCTTGTTGTACTGTAGTCACGTCCGAGTACTCACAGTAGTGTTTTTATGTAGGCCTTTGACTTCAAGGTTAGGGATCAGGTCATCCGGATCCGCCAGGAGATGTCCCATGAGAACCAGAAACTACGAGACTACATTGCCCAGGACCAAATCAGTCAAAAGGTAGCCACCCAGCTTCTGCATAACCGCATCAATGAACTCCAAGGCAACCTCAAGGAGGTGGTCGCGGAGCGTGATGCTGCAAACGACCGTGAGGTTGGGCTGATAGCTAAGGCCGCCTCTATGGAGCAGAAGATGAAGGAGCTGAAGAAGGCTTCCAAAAGCAGCTTGAGGGTAAACTTTGTAGTTTTCTATGTCAGTCGATTCCATAGTGTCAATCTGATTATATGATAACAGACTGATATTTATGCAGTTGTGAATAAGCTAGCTTCTGGGTGGCAGAGCGCATTCAACCGGAAATAGGCGGAGCTTGAGGAGGTATTTGCTAGTGCACAAAGTACTCTTCAGGAAGCTAAATTGATGCGTGAGGGTGCTGACCGGGACCTTCTGCAGGCTCTGAAGTCTACGAAGGAGTCGCGGGAGGCTCTCGAATCTTCACAAGCTTCTCTGAAGGGCTTGGAGCATGCCGTCGAGCCCATCCTGAACATGATTCCGGCGTCAGAAGGAGTTGAGGAGACTTTGATTGATCGGGCCAAGGCTGCGCCTGGGCGGCTAGCTCAATATATCAAAGATATGTCGATTTCTGTGGTGCAAGATCTGATGGCGACGCTGCGGTTGCATCTACCGTCTTTCGACCTGTCTGCTCTGATGACCCTCCCTGAAGGCAAAGGTGACGAAGACCTTGCAGCGATGCAAGACGAGGTGAAGACCGTGGCGGAGGAGTACTCACAGATTCTAGATCTTGTAGAGTAATTTAGTCTCCTTAGTCTTTTCAGCGCGGCTTGTATCCCCTGCAAACGATTATTATGAAATATAAAAAATATTGGTTACTTTTGAATCTCATGGATTTCGTATATGATCAACTCCTTATTGCGAGAAATTTCTTCGGCAATAGGTTGATTTACTTTATGTGGATGTATGACCAGGCGTCTGATTAGACGAGTCTATCCGAGTGCTCTCTAGCACTTTTGTTGTGGGTCGTACGACTTTGTCTCTCTAGTGATTGTGTAGAGAACTTAGTCTTGCCCGAGTACTACTCTTAGTACCCTTGTTCAAGGAATAATTCTGATCAGGCACCTCTTGAAGGACCGTAACCGTGGTTCCTTCTGGGTGGATCATATCCTCTTGATGGTCGCAGCTTGGGTGCGAAGGTAGATGGACCTCTGTCCGGTAAATATGTAACAGGGTGGGTACTATCCACCTTGTTATGCCTTATAGGAACTAGTATCTACTACGGCAGATACCATATTCACTATAGGCTGATAGCCGGGTGTTAAGCCGTACTACCTTGTGAGTTGTATTGAGCTCGAAGCTCGTAACTCAAATATGGTTACCGCTGAACCGATACGTTCGAGTAATATTAAATATTAGTCGGTGGTAAGCCCTGCTGCAGAGATTTTTTATACGACTGTTTAGTCGTGATGAGATGTAGAAAAAAGCCTGTATATTTTGTAAAGTTCTTGTTTCTGATGAATTCCAAACTTTATTAATATCCGACTAATAAATACAAATGCCCTGGGTCAGGATTGTAGCGTAGTCTTTAAGTATGGAATTTCTTCAAGTGCTAAATATTCCATGAATTTGGCAGTGGAGATCCATCTTCAGTGACTAGCTCAAATGACCCAGGTGAGAACACAAGGTTGATATGTGCCCTTGTGGTTCCCTTCCTGAGTGATGAGTGATCGATCAACGGGCAACATGTCTCTTGGCTGTGTTGATGTGCAGGTGCGGAGCTCGGGCAGTGGTCGAAGGTAAGGTGAAGGACATGTAGGGACGTGCCGTGCCGACGGACCGGGAGCAGTGAAGGGCGGATGTGGAGCTTGGTCCGACGGACCGGGAGACCTGAGGACCAGTTGTGGTAGTTGGCACGTGGCATCGACAAGCAAGAGCACATGGGGATGTGCGGTGCATCGGCCGAGTCGGGAGGAAGGTGATGGCGTCGTGACACTTGGCGGGAGGCCGAGAAGGATGGCGAATGTACTGTGCCCGGCGTGGAGGCTGGACATGCTCCGGCATCGGTGCTAGAACTCGGGGTGTGCAAACCACATCCCGTCTACAGCACGGGTTCGGTAGCTGAGCCTCGAAAAGCTACCCTCGACGGTTTCCGAGTTTGGGCCTCAAAACTCGGGTTCGCCGGTTTTCGAGTTTGGGCCTCAAAACTCGGCGTCGACGGTTTCCAGGTTTGGCCGTCAAAACCCGGGCGCGCGGGTTTCTGAGTTTGGGCCACAAAACTCAGCCTGAGGACAGGTTTCCCGGTTTTGGCCTCAAAACCGGGGGAAGGCCCAGGTTTCCCGGTTTCGGCCCACAAACCAGGGGGAGGTCCGCAAAAAGGACGGTCGACGCGTGGCGGCGTGAAGAGGCTGGCGCGACGGCGCAGCTATTCGCGAAGTAGGCGCGGCGGTCGACAGGGCGGCACGTGGCGGCATCGTGAGGCTTGCGTCGAGACGAAGCTAAGGATGAGGTGGGCGCGTGGCCGTCCGATCGGCTATCAGCAGAGTTGGACCGGGATACCCCTAGGGTTGGCCGATTCGCTCTTGTATCTAGGAGTAGAAGGGGATTATTATTTTAGGCTATAAATAAGAGGGGCACCCCTCCTCTCTCTCTATCCTTGCAGTCATTTGTTCCTGAGCTCTCTCTCTCTCTCTCTCTCTAGCCCTCTGCTTAGGTTCTAATCATACCTCACTGCAAGCGATCCGCAGAGATGGAAATCATACCTCTGTGTATTTGGATCTTTTGAGGAAACGAGACCGTATTCTCGTTGTCTCCTCGTGTGGAGGAATTTCGGCTGAAATCGAATCATGTTCTGTGTTCTTCACGTTTTGGTTTTTCATCTCCCAGAGATTTGCTTCGTTCTCCCTCTCCGCGAGATGATTTTCGATTCCACTTGAATCAATTTGTTCTTGGTCGTGAGCCCCTTCTTTCTATCGAAGGATTTCTCTTTTAACCTCACGAATCCATAGATCGGGTGGATTTCGCGTTCGTTCTTCGTTCTTCCTCTTTTTTGGTGATCCACGAATCTCTCTTGATTGACTTGGTTTGGTGCGATGATTTCTTAGGATTAGCACCCCAATACATAGAGTATCACTTTGGAGAAGTTTGATGGAAGTCCCTTTTGATTTGGTGGAGTTCCGATCGATTTGCCTTTTTATCCCGTGCAGAATTGTGCTTTCTGTTCATCCGCGGACAGTCCGCGCCTCCAGCGGCGGACAGTCCGGGGATCGGGATTTGGCTGGTTTAGTCAGGTGCAGACCCCAGACTGTTCACTGTCGAGTGAACGGCGGACAGTTCGCGGTACAAACCCGCGGATAGTCCGGGACCTGTCCAGCAGACTTGCAGCACTGTTTGGTTTCTGCGTTTTTGCTGGCGGACAGTCCGGCTCCCAGTCGCGGACAGTCCGGGACACTGACCCCGGACAGTCCGCGAATCTGCTGATTGTGCAGTTTTGGTCCGTGGCTTTGGCAGTTGGTTTTGGAGTTTCTCCGGAGGTTCCGCTGTACCACTAGGACATCTCCTAGGGTATCCAGCTACTCGTAGGTGGAGAACTCTCCGGTTGTTTCGAGTCTTTGTTTTTGGGGTGACTTTTTGGGACAAGGGCCATACTATTCATGAGTTGAATTTGAGGCTCCCATTCACCCCCCCCCCCCTCTGGTCGCTAATCCAGTCCTTCAATTGGTATCGGAGCCGATTAAGGATCTTCTCTACCTTAATCGGTTTTGGATCCTAAGGGCGACATGGAACGAGGGAACGGCAAGGCTCCATGGTTTGATGGAACGAACTATCCCTATTGGAAGATTCAGATGCGTGCTTATCTCAACAGCATCGGATCTTCTGTCTGGGAGATATGTCAGAACGCTGAGTACGTAGTCCTTGCGGCTCGTGTGGGTCAGATCCAGATTGACCAGCACGATGCCAACTCCAAGGCTCGTAACGCTCTTTTGGCCAGCATCTCCCTTCCTGAGTTCGAGCATGTCTCTGAGCTTGAGACGGCACGAGAGATCTGGGTGAAGCTTCAGAGCTATCATGAGGGGACCGCTCAGGTCAAGACCAGACTCTTCGAGACGTACAAGCGCGAGTACGAGAACTTTGTTCAGTTGGAGGGAGAGACGATTGATGCCATGTTCGCTCGTTTCCAAACAATTGTGAACAAGATGCGTGCCAATTAGGCTAACCTACCCTATGACGATCATGAGAGGGCTCTCAAGTAGCTATATGCCCTGGATCGGAGGATATGGGAGGTGAAGGTGTCGACCATCATAGAGTCTACATCTTATGACACCCTCACCGTGGACGAGCTGTTCAGCAAGCTCAAGTCCACCGAGATCGATCACCTGACTCAGGCCAAGCTGAAGAACCCATCTTCACCATGGCTTTGGTCTCTGGCACAGGTGGATCGACTTTCTCTGCTGACCCTTCACCTCCTCTGTTTTCGTTGTCATCTTTGCTTACAGTCACGGAGGAGCAGTTGGAGGCGGTTGGAGACGACGAGCTCGCCCTCGTCATCACCCGGTTCTCGCGGTTTCACAACAACCGCTTGAATCGCCGACGTGGTGGCGCACGCGAGGGCTGCTACAAGTGTGATGATCTAGACCACTTCATGGTGAACTGCCCCAAGAACGACAAGAACTTCCCCGGCAAGAACTGTAACTCCAGGCGCAAGGGCAAGCCGGAGAACAAGGCCGGGAAGAAGAAGAAGGGAAGCTATCGTCGAGATGACATGGAGAAGGCTTTCGACGCCGGTCGGCGTGCCTTCCTCGCCACCATCAGTGACGGCGAGAAGACCTCCGACGGCGACTCCAGCGATGATGGGTCCGAGCACAAGACTGAAGAACGCTTCAACGGACTCTGCTTCTTCAGCCATTCCTCCAAGGGTCTCTGCACCATGGCCTTGGACGAAGAGGACGCCAAATGCCAGGCAAAGGACGCCGACACCGACGACGATGACGACGACGACGATGCTTCCGAGGTATCAACCTCTTCTCTTGTCGATCGTCTTACCGGTGAGCGCGATTCTCTTGTCGACATAGTTCTCGCTCAGGACAAGCAACTCAAGCGAGCTATCCAAGAGCGCAATGAGTTTAAGGCTAAGATGAATGAGGCGCTTAAGGAGCTTGAGTACACTAAGTCTGAGGTGAAGGTGGCTGATGTGGAGGAGTGTGAGGAGTGCACGATGCATATGACAAACTTTGCCACCTTGCAAACCAAGTATGCCTCTTTGATTGAGGTGTATGATGAGCTGAAGTGTAGGCTAGACTTGGTAGGTGATTGCAAAGAGTGTCCCTCCCTAAAGAAGGAGCTGGAGGAAGTGAAGGCAAGGTCCTCCCTGCTTGGTGCGTGCAAGCTTTGTCCTAGCTTGCGAACTGAGTTGGCAGAAGTTAATGCCATGTTTGCTGAAGCCTTGAAGGCCAGCTCAGTTAGCACTTTGTTCGCTCAATGTGAGCGATGCGTGGGGATGGAGCTTGAGATTGCCAACTGTCGGCATGACAGGATGCAAACCGAGGAGGAAAACACATAGCTTCGGTCCATCCTGAGTTGGGTGTCATGCAGTGAGCCGCAGTTGGGCATGATGATCAGTCAGTTCAAGAGGGGAACTGATTGCTCGGGAGTAGGCTTTGCTTCAGGTGGAAGGGCGCTAGTATCTTTGGCAAGATCGGTGAGTTTAGCGGAGTCAACCCGAGTGAGAAGCCATCCGCTATCCCTAAGCTTACCAAGATCACCCCACCTGAGCCTTCCAAGCCTATCACCAAGGATGGTATCCTTGATGAACCTCCCAAGGCTCCACCTCGCAAGCAAGTGTGGATTCCCAAACCTAACCATCTTAGGAACACACTTGACACCCTTCCTGACGTCTCTAGTGACCCCCTTCCGAGAGGCAAGCAGCCAGCCAGTGTGAACAACCCTCGCAACTTTAGGAACCAACAACCCAAGAGAGTGGTGAGGTTTGAGTGCGAGTAGTGTCACCGTGAGGGTCACCTAGATGAGTTTTGCTTTCGGAGGAAGAGAGCCGCTAGGAAGGAGTTGGAGCTGAACAACCAGGCTAGGCACCACCCTCTCCATGGTGTGCAAGGTCGGGGAGTTCAGAGGCAGGGCGCTAGACCTGGAGGTGCACCTCCTCAGGTTGCTAGGCCCCAGGCAGCTAGACCACGGGGTGGTGGTCGTGCCCGTCGCGGTTCCGGTCGTCCTCAATACGACTGTGAGCCGGGTGTAAGAGGCTTTGCTGTTCAGTCCCATAGCGGAACACCTTTTCAGTATGGTGGTGATCGCTCTGCTCAGATGGGATAGGTTGGTCAGTTTGGAGGGTTTCCATTCCATAGGGGACCACCCTTTCAGGTCGATGGTGATCGCTATCCACCCGTGGGACGAGGACAGTTTGGTGTTGTTGGTAACACTTTTTCTGGGCCTATGACACAGCACTGGTATCCTTCTCAGTATACTAACCCTAGTGTTGTGCCATATGCTCACTTCCTGCCTTTCTATTGATGCAGGAACTTCGGTTGGAGAACATGTGGCTCATGGATTCCGGGTGTTCGCGCCACATGACCGGAAAGAAGGAATGGTTCTCTAGCCTTAGCCCCGTGATGCACAAGGAGTACATCACTTTCGGGGATAATAGTAGAGGTAAGGTTGTTTCTCAAGGAGCTATTCGGCTCAATGAGAACTTTGTCCTTAAGGATGTCGCTTTGGTTTTGAACCTGCATTACAACTTGCTTTCTGTTTCGCAACTTCTTGAGGATGATTGTGAAGTGCGCTTTAAGAAGGGTTTGAGTCGTGTTTTAGACCCTCGGGGAGATCTTGTTTGTTGGATCGTCCCTTTTGGCCGTGTTTTCAGAGCCGACTTTTCTCGTTCTTTCGGCTCTGCTAGATGTTTGATGGCTGGTCCTTCTTCTGATTTGTGGAAGTGGCATAGGAGGCTCGGTCACTTAAGTTTTGACTTGCTTGCAAGACTTAGCTCACTTGGCCTAATCCAAGGATTGCCCAAGCTTAAGTTTTAGAAGGACCTTGTTTGCCATCCTTGTCGTCATGGGAAGATGGTTGTTGCTTCTCACCCACCTGTTAATCAGGTGATGACAAAGCGACCCGGCAAGCTTTTTCACATGGACACAGTTGGTCCAACTCGGGTTTGCTCAGCGGGTGGGAAGTGGTACGTTCTAGTGATCGTTGACGATTTTTTGAGGTACTCTTGGGTTTTCTTTATGGAGGGTAAGGATGAAGCTTTTCTTTTGCTCGTGATTTAATTCTGAGGTTGAAAACTAAGTTTCCTCCTGATACCATTAGAGCTATTCGTAGCGACAATGGTACTGAGTTTGATAACTCTCAGTTTGCCTCTTTCTGTTCTTCTAAAAATCGAGCATCAGTTTTCTTCTCCTTATGTCCCCCAGCAGAACGGTGTTGTTGAGTGCAAGAACCGAACCCTTGTTGAGATGGCCAGGACGATGCTCAATGAGCATAGGACTCCTAGGCGTTTTTGGGCCGAGGCGATCAACACCGCCTGCCATGTTTCAAATCGCCTCTTTCTTCGAGCTTTCATGAAGAAAACTTCTTATGAGTTGCGTTTTGGACGGGTACCCAAGGTGTCTCATTTTCGGGTGTTTGGGTGCAAGTGCTTCTTCCTAAAGCAAGGGAATTTGGACAAATTTGAATCTCGCTCTGCTGATGGGGTGTTTCTTGGTTATGCTTCTTATTCACGTGCTTATCGAGTTCTTAACCTGGAGACTAACCGGATAGTGGAGACCTGCGAGGTCACATTCGACGAGACTATGCCTTGTGTTTCTTCTGCTTTTGATGTTGCAGGAGAACAGTAGATGGGAGAGACCATCTTTGTGGAGGAGGATCAGGAGAATGCCGATTGGGGTGATCCCGAGCCAACTCCACTGGCTGCCCCCGTCGACCCTGCGACGTCTACTTCAGCTCGAGGACCCGATCCCATGACATCTTCTTCTTGGGGCCCTTTTGAGCCACCTCTCCAGCAAGCACCCCCTGCACCAGAGGGAGCGACTGCATCTGGCGAGGGGGAGGCGACTTCGGCGAGGCAAGCGCCCCGAAGCGTTCAGCAAGTTCACCCCCCGCGTCAGATGATTGGCGGCATCGACCGGCGAGTCACGCAGTCGCAAGCGTATGAAATCTCTCACTTTGCTCATTCTGCATTCGTTGCTTCTTTTGAGCCCAAAGATGTTGGACACGCACTTTCTGATCCTAACTGGGTCAATGCCATGCATGAGGAGCTAGAAAACTTTGAGCGAAACCAAGTTTGGACACTAGTTCCACCTCCACCAGAATGCCATCCTATAGGTACCAAATGGGTTTTCAAAAACAAAGAGGGTGAGGATGGGATGGTAGTGAGGAACAAGGCTAGGCTAGTAGCCCTGGGTTTTTGCCAAAAAGAGGGGATAGACTATGAGGAAACCTTTGCCCCTGTAGCCCATTTAGAAGCCATTAGAATCCTTCTAGCCTTTGCTGCATCGAAGGGTTTTAAGCTTTACCAGATGCATGTCAAGAGTGCTTTCTTGAATGGGTACATAGAGGAAGAGGTTTATGTTAGGCAACCCCCTGGTTTCGAGGATCCCAAGTTTCCAAACCATGTTTATAAACTTTCAAAAGCGTTGTATGGTTTGAAACAAGCCCCGAGAGTGTGGTATGATCGTTTGAAAACCTTTTACTCTCCAAGGGTTTTAAAATGGGACGGGTCGATAGAACATTGTTTCTCCTCAAGCAAGGCAATGATACTCTGTTAGTCCAGATTTACGTGGATGACATCATCTTTGGTGGCTCTTCTCATGCGCTTGTTGCAAAGTTTTCACATACTATGAGCAGGGAGTTCAAGATGAGTATGATGGTGAGTTGACTTTCTTCTTCCTCGGGTTGCAAATTAAGCAAACCCGAGACGGGACGTTCGTGCATCAAGGAAAATACACGAAGGACATCCTGAAGATATTCGACATGGGCGAGGCCAAGCCTCTTACGACGCCCATGCCGACGACTACCGCGATGGATGCGGACCAGGACGGAGAGCCGGTTGATCAGAAGGAGTACAGGAGCATGATCGGCTCGCTCCTGTACCTGACGGCGATGAGGCCAGATATAAAGTTTTCTGTGTGTCTGTGCGCTCGTTTTCAGGCGTCCCCTCGGACTTCCCACAAGCAAGCAGTCAAGCGCATCATGAGGTACCTCCGATACACTCCTGAGTTCGGACTTTGGACTCTTCTTCTTCGACTCTTTCGCTTTGTGGTTATTCCGATGCGGATTTTGCCGGCTGTCGGCTTGAGTGCAAGTCTACTTCTGGGACTTGTTAGTTTCTTGGCTCTTCTTTGGTCTCGTGGTCTTCTCGCAAATAGTCAAACGTAGCCCAGTCTACTACAGAAGCCGAGTATGTTGCCGCTGCTTCTTGTGCCTCGCAGCTTTTATGGATGGTTGCTACTTTGCGTGATTTTGGTCTAGATTTTAGTCGCTTCCTTTGCTTTGCGACAGCACTTCTGCCATTAGTGTAGCAAAGAACCCTGTTCTTCACTCCAAGACCAAACACATCGATGTTCGCTTTCACTTTCTTTGTGATAACTATGAGAAAGGCGACATTGATCTTGGGCATGTAGACACCATAACCAGGTTGCGGATATTTTCACCAAGCCTTTGGATCTCTCAACTTTTGCTAGGTTGAGAGGTGAGCTTGTGTGTGTTTCCCCTTTTAGAGGGGGAAGCATGTTGCTTGTTGTACCATAGACTGACTTTCTGATCCTTTTGTTTTTGGGTCTTGAGTCTTTTTGGTTTGTTTTGGCTCCGATTCTAACTTCATCTAGCATACATTCTGCATTTTCGAGCTTCATGTCTATATTCCTTAGAATGAACTTATGCTCTGATTAGTGTATGCTACGATGATATATGATGATGCTTGTAGCTTAGGCTCTCTTTGATCACTGATACATGTTGTGAGCTAAGCTATATTCTTTTTCAATGATGAACTGTCTAATGAACTTAAATTTGATACATGTTCACCATTGAGATTGGCAACTAGCATGTGTAGGATGTGTTGAGGTCACATGAGCTATTTCATATATGCTAGGTTGCTATGTTCTAGCTCTGAGTCTTTCACTTGCTTGGTGTTCATATTCTGCTTAAAATGAACCAAGTGTTAGTGAATTGAAAAATCGAGATGGAATTGCTTTGTCAGCACATCATGGTATCGAGACTGTTTCTCATAGCACTTTGAGTTAAACTTGAGCCGTGTAGTGTAAGACCGATACCGATGCTTTAAGCTTCTGATTGCATATGCATAGGCTTAGCACGGTTGGAAAGTTAGGCAATGACAAGCTTTCAACCTCTCGCAATCACATGCTGAATTTGAACTTGTGTTAATAACCACTGCAATTTCTCCGATAAAATCTGAAAACACAAGTTTATGTTCACTCTATAGCATGATGATTGAACTTTGCTAGGGGTAGTTCACCTGTTATACATCTTTAGCACTTGTTTGACTTCCTGTCTATACATGTTCAGTGTTGTTTTGATGGTGAAACCCTTTCTGAATGGCTTAAAACTGCTTACTAACTTCTGCATTCATATTCTGTATTCGGTGATCAGTTTGAGCCTTTGCTAGCACTTTTACATGTTGCTTAGTAGTCGGATCAGCACTCCTTAGAGCATTCTTTCACACTCTCGAGTATATACCTGAAGCTGCTAACATGGATTTTTAACTCATATGCATGTGTTTGACTCCGATAGGCATGACCTAGCTCCGTTTTGCTCTTTTGAGCTCTTTTTCCCCTCTCTTTTGATTGCAATTTGCCCCCAAGGGGAGAATGCTTATGGTGGTGTCAATTTACAATTTATGCTTCACTTGCTGAGGGGGAGTTCTTTGAGTGAGGGGGAGTTTTTCTGTGCCTGTTCCGAGTCGGTTTCTTATTTGATATCGATCATTAGCTAGTTGTGTCGAGCCTCTATGCCTCTATCTTGAGGGACTAGCAGTACCTGCTTGCTATCATGCTTTGTTTGGCTTTGAGCTCTCAGCTAGTGGTGTTTGAGCCCTTTCTCCCTGCCTCTTCTTGAGGACTAGCTTGTTTTGACTTGGTTGCGTCGAGCCGTTGCCCATGTCTTTGGGAACCAAGTCTTGTGCTTGTTTTTGGTCGAGCTTTGCTCTCTGATGAGTTGTTGCTCTCATCTTTTGCTTGGTTGTGTCAAACCGTTGCCCATGTCTTTGGGACCAAGTTTTGCTTATCTCAATTGTTCTTCTTCAGCCTTTTCTCTGGCTTTTGGACATCTCGAGTGAGTTTTTCTCCTTCTATCTAAATCTGCTTTCTTTTATTATTCTGGTCGGTTACTATGAGTTGACGATGCACTCATCAAGGGGGAGATTCAGAACACAAGGTTGATATGTGCCCTTGTGGTTCCCTTCCTGAGTGATGAGTGATCGATCAACGGCAACATGTCTCTTGGCTGTGTTGATGTGCAGGTGCGGAGCTCGGGCAGTGGTCGAAGGTAAGGTGAAGGACAAGTAGGGACGTGCCGTGCCGACGGACCGGGAGCGGTGAAGGACGGACGTGGAGCTTGGTCCGACGGACCGGGAGACCTGAGGACCAGCTGTGGTAGCTGGCACGTGGCGTCGACAAGCAAGAGCACATGTGGATGTGCGGTGCATCGGCCGAGTCGGGAGGAAGGTGAAGGCGTCATGACACTTGGCGGGAGGCCGAGAAGGATGGCGAATGCACTGTGCCGGCGTGGAGGCTGGACATGCTCCGGCATCGGTGCTGGAACTCGGGGTGTGCAAACCACATCCCGTCTACAGCACGGGTTCGGTACCTGAGCCTCGAAAAGCTACCCTCGACGGTTTCCGAGTTTGGGCCTCAAAACTCGGGTTGGCTAGTTTCCGAGTTTGGGCCTCAAAACTCGGCGTGGACGGTTTCGAGGTTTGGCCCTCAAAACCTGGATGCGCGGGTTTCTGAGTTTGGGCCACAAAACTCAGCCTGAGGACAGGTTTCACGGTTTCGGCCTCAAAACCGGGGGAAGGCCCAGGTTTCCGGTTTCGGCCTCAAAACCGGGGGAGGTTCGCAAAAAGGACGGGTCGATGCGTGGCGGCCTGAAGAGGCTGGCGGCGGCGCCAGCTATTCGCGAAGTAGGCGCGGCGGTCGACAGGGTGCACGTGGCGGCATCCTGAGGCTTGCGTCGAGAGAAGCTAAGGATGAGGTGGGCCGTGGCCGTCGGATCGGCTATCAGCAAAGTTGGACCGGGATACCCCTAGGGTTGGCCGATCGCTCGTGTATCTAGGAGTAGAAGGGATTATTGTTTTTAGGCTATAAATAGAGAGGCACCCCTCCTCTCTCTCTATCCTTGCAGTCATTTGTTCCTGAGCTCTCTCTCTCTAGCCCTCTGTTTAGGTTCTAATCATACCTCGCTGCAAGCGATCCGCAGAGACGGAAATCATACCTCTGTGTATTTGGATCTTTTGAGGAAACGAGACCATATTCTCATGCTCCTCGGGGATTGTCTCCTCGTGTGGAGGAATTTTGGCTGAAATCGAATCGTGTTCTGTGTTCTTCACGTTTTGGTTTTTCATCTCCGGAGATTTGCTTCGTTCTCCCTCTCCGCCAGATGATTTCGATTCCACTTGAATCAATTTGTTCTTGGTCGTGAGCCCCTTCTTTCTACCGAAGGATTTCTCTCCTAACCTCACGTATCCATAGATCGGGTGGATTTCGCGTTCGTTCTTCGTTCTTCCTCTTTTTTGGTGATCCACGAATCTCTCTTGATTGACTTGGTTTGGTGCGATGATTTCTTAGGATTAGCACCCCAATACATAGAGGATCACTTTGGAGAAGTTTGATCGAAGTCCCTTTTGATTTGGTGGAGTTCTGATCGATTTGACTTTTTATCCCGAGCAGAATTGTGCTTTCTGTTCATCCGCGGACAGTCCGCGCCTCCAGCGGCGGACAGTCCGGGGATCGGGATTTAGCTAGTTCAGTCAGGTGCAGACCCCTGACTGTTCACTGTCGAGTGAACGGCGGACAGTCCGCGGTACAAACCCGCGAACAGTCCGGGACCTGTCCAGCAGACTTGCAGCACTGTTTGGTTTCTGCGTTTTTGCCGGCGGACAGTCCGGCTCCTAGTCGCGGACAGTCCGAGACTCAAAGGCGGACAGTCTGGGACTCTGACCCCGGATAGTCCACGAATCTGCTGATTGTGCAGTTTTGGTTCGTGGCTTTGGCAGTTGGTTTTGGAGTTTCTCCGGAGGTTCCCTGTACCACTAGGACATCTCCTAGGGTATCCACCTACTCGTAGGTCGAGAACTCTCCGGTTGTTTCGAGTTGAGTCTTGTTTTGGGGTGACTTTCTGGGACAGGGCCATACTATTCACGAGTTGAATTTGAGGCTCCCATTCACCCCCCCCCTTGTCGCTAAACGGTCCTTCACCGGGTCTTGTACTTTGGATTAATGTAAGGTCCTTCCTATGGCTCATAAGCTTGTGGCGCCCTGTAGTATTCTGAATTTTCTTCAGGACAGGTCGCCTACTTGAAAAGTGCAGTGATGGACGTTCTTGTCGTATGTAACACCTCTGGTGTTTAACTGTAATTAACCTAACATGTCATCATCATTAGTCATTAATCATCCTTGCCTTGCACATATGTTTGCTTAGTACTTGTGTAGCATCTCTTTTCAAAAACCCTAAAAGCCCAAATCTTCCTTTAAGGGCAAAAATGGTAATTTCACCTCTGTGCCTAGCTTTGTGTAATTCTTGTTCAGTTGGATGTCTTAAAGTTTTGTTGTGTTGGCCAAAGTTCAAAAATCAAAATCAGATTTCAAATCCCTTTGCAAAACCCTGATTTCCAAACCCTGGATTTTATCCCTCTTTTTGTAATTCAAAAATTATTCAAAATTGGGGTTGGTCCAAAAGCAAAGTTGTAGATCTGGCCAAGAGAAACAACTTTGGTATTTACAAATTTTTAAGTTTCTGTACAAAGTTTGAAGTAAATCCAAATTCATTCAAATTCCAGTTTTTTTCCCCTTTTCTGTTTTCAAAATTTATTTAAAAACTATTGAGTTTCAGAAAAGGGTATATTAGCAAAGTTGTAGGTTTTGATAAAAGGAACAACTTTCATATTTGCAGATTTCCAACTTTCAATGAAAAAATCAAAGTAATTTGAATTTATTCAATCCCAAAAGTGTTCCCTTTTCTGTTTTCAAATGTGGTCCAAAAACTATTTGGATTTTGAAAATATTCTTTTTGACAAAGTTGTAGATCTCCTTTTTCTACAAACTTTGGTGTTTTGAGTTTTTGCTGCTCAGTTCAAGTTTTGGGAGTAATTTGCAAAATACAGAGATCAGCCCATAGTCAAACCCTAAGACCTAGCCCTGTTCATCTTCAACCTACAGCTAGGGGGCCCCGGCCATGGCCGCGCGCAGCGCCGCCTGCGCCACGCGCGCCTGGCAGCCGCACGCCCGCCCCCGACTTGTCGCCTGCGCCCCGCCATCATGCCGCACCCGCACGCGCAAAGCGCTGACCTCCGCCCCGTCCCCCACTGCTCCTAGCACGACGCCGCCGCGTGCCGTCGCCGGCGAACGCATACCCGGCCCCTGCGCGCACGCTGTCTCCCGCCGGCTCGCAATCGAGTGCGCACGCCTTGGCGAACTCATCCACACCATCCCGTGCTCTCTACCGTCCCCTGGCCGCGGCTATAAAAGCCCGCCGGAGCCGGAGCTCCGCACTCACCCCGCCGTGGCCAGACCACTCCGAAGCTCCCGCCGCTCAACCACCTAGCCCGAAAGCTCCGCCTTGAGCTCGTGAAGCTTCCCAGCCCTCAATTTCACCTCCCCCGCCTCCATCGCCCGGCGTAACCCCATCTTCCCAAACTCCGACGGAACACCGGTGAACTCGGGTTCGTCAAATACTTCCTCTCCGGCCACGGTCATCTTCCCCTGACCCCTGTGTCAGCTTCCTTGGCTCCGCGCGACTCAACCAGGCCCTTGCGGTCTCGTGTGTTGCGCAGGATCCGGATCGCCGGAGTGCCGCCGCGGTCGTCTCTTCCTCGAGCCTCACCCTCGAGCACGTGTCGAGCCTCACCTCGAGCCACACCCTCGAGCACGCCTGCGAACTGCGCTCCCTCGAAGCAGCCGAGCCCTGCCTCGACCGTGGTAAGCACCCGAAGCCTCCGGTCTCTGCTTCCACTCCGTTTCGCCCGAGCCTCCCAGTCAGGCCTCGGACGGACGCTTGCTTTCCGTCTCGCCCGAGCCTTCCGTCTCGCCCGAGTCCGCTTCGCCGAGCCAAGCCTCGGCGAGCGCATGCTCTCCGCTTCGCCCGAGCCAGGCCTCGGCGAACACATGCCTTCCGTCTCGCCCGAGCCTCCGGGCCAGGCCTCGGACGAAGCAGTCGCTTCAGTCTCGCCCGAGCCGTTTCGCCGAGCCCCGCGCGATTCGCCCGAACCCCGCGCGATTCGCCGAGCCCTGCATAGAAGGAGCACAGTGCTCTTTTCTTTTTCTGAAAGATGTGAATAGTGTTCTATTTTTCTCTTTTGTGTGAATTAATCTGTTGTTCCTTAAATACTGAGAAAATTATGGTATGCTCCATGCACTGTGTAGTATTTTAGAAAAATATGAAACTTGACTTTTCTGCAAGAATTTGAAAATGTAAAATCCCTCTTTTAATTAATAAATGGATGGTTTTGGATTTTTAGAAAATTATTTATAACTCCAAAAATCATGAAATAAATTTTTGTGAGCTTCCTATGCCATGTTTAGTCTCTGATGAAATTTTGAAGTCTTTTGGAACAAGTTGATTTTTGAGCATTTATCTTTAATTGTTAAATAGTGCCTTTTGTTAATTAATGTCTGATTTTATTTGAGCACCTTAATAACATCCAAAATTATGAAATTTGTTTTCCCATCTATCTACACCATAATGAACTTATGTGATTAATTTGGTAATTTTTGGAGCAACTTCATAAAATGACCTTTCTAAATAATTAAGGAAAATAGAAAAAGTGATTTAGGGTTCTTGTTGTATGCCCTGTTTTGCATTGTTCATGCTAGCATACTCATGTGCATGCATCATTGCATTCGTATAGTCACCGAAGAAGGCGTCAAGATCGAGGCACCCGCCGACGAACCTGTCCCTGAGGCTACCCCGAGCTCCGACAACTGCTCCGCCGCCTTCGAGCCTGCCCTCTTTGCTCTTCAAGGCAAGCCCCGGTGCATTTAACCTTTTCCTTGAATTATAAAATGATTTCCTTAAATGCTTTTGAGTTAAATTATTGCATTAGGTTTATAGGAGTTGTGTGCTATCCTAATTGATGCACTATCCACCTTGACCATTGATACACCCGATACTTGCTTTTCAAAAGTATTGAAAAATGTTTAGCAATGCTTATTGAATTAGACTTTGCAATAAAATGCCAATTTCAAAAGTGTGATCACTTAAGGAATGTTTATGGGATTTTGGTCTTACTCCCCGGCTGTTGGTTAGGTATCTGATCCGTACCTAGTCAATAGCGAGGAGAGGTTGTCCGAGCGTACGGTGTCGTCATGTTGTAGTCCGGGACTCAACAGTTGACACCGACCGGGACAGGATTGAAAAACTGACGGGACTATTACGCTTGGGTGAGATATAACCAATGTATAGTTCTGGCTGGAAAATTAGGGACCATCCGTATGGGGGCCTGCTGGTCAAGACTTGTAACTATTCACATATCGGAAAGCTCTGGCTCCGAGAAATCCTTGATTGGGACCGACAACCGCGCACTGGGAGTGGAGAGATGGCGGAAGTAGCATGTACCCACATGGTCGTCGTACCTGGAAAGGAGTGGTGTACTGTACTTCCGGGTGGCGTAGGACCGGGTCCAATCTTGGAGGAATCGTGGTAGACGAGTTGGCATATGCAAGCTTGGGTGCTACATATGCAGTGTGGATAGGGATCCTCAGCTGAGTATTATTTATCCGGATTAACGTTGCTCCTCGGTTATGGAGACTTGGTCCACTGACTGTCAACGGAGAGTGGTTCTCAACTAGGAATGTTTTGAAATGTAAAATGAATCATGAACGATGATGAAGATTGAGGAATACTGAATCTTTCAAAAATAAAATAAGGTTTACAAAAATGCTTTTCTGCAAAATACTTGATCTTGCTTAAGCCTTACCTTGACTACCCTAAGCCTCTCATTCCTGAGTCTTCTCCCTTTTCTTTAGTCGGGTAAGTCTTGTTGAGTACCCCAGTACTCAGGGTTTGTTACCCATGCTGCAGGTATGACAGAGTCCCCGATGTGTCTTGCACCCTGCTGCGTGACCATCGTCCAGGAGAGGCCGATGAGGCCGAAGAATAGTTGTACACCCTCGGGCTGGGTGATTATAAGTATCTTTGCTGTTCTCCACTATGTTGCCTATGTCTATTTCCATTATCAAGAACTTGGTTTGTAATAACTGCACCTTAATTTCTATTTGGAACCCGCTTTGTAAAACTAATGCTATTTAAGTCTTCCGCTCTTTATTCCGATGTTATTTGTAAAAGTATGCAATGCTGTAACCGAATTGTGAGATGATCCTGCGGACATTGGGCACTGATGTAGCCCGGTGGCGAACAGGTCTTAATCACATGGAACATGGGTTCGGCTGTCAGAGGTTGACAGGGACACGTGGGCCATGGGATTAGGTCGTTCCGTCACAGAGTGGTATCGGAGCATCTCACTTTAACGTTGCAGTGTTCGTTTTTGCGAAAACTTCAAAAGACCTTTTGAGTCCAAACAAACTAAACTTGACTATTTTGAGTCCAAATTGCTTCTCTCATCTTGTCTCTCATATGGCAACACTAGCTAGTGGAACAACATGTTTTAAGCCCTATGTACTTTATTTATTTATTGCATTGCTTTGTTCCGTAGGAACGATTCATGCATCATGTCATAATCACTTAAGTTAACTTCCTCTCTAAGTTTGTTGGGGTAGTATGCCTTTACCTGTTCTTGCTAGCCTTTCTCATCCATCTTCTCTTATCCAGACATGGCCCGTATCAAGCTGACTGCCCGCAAGTCGACTGGACCGCATGGTGTGCCACGCCACCAGCTGGCACCACGCGCGGGGAGGAGACTGGAGAATCTTCCAACGGTCGTCGCTTTCCCCGCCGCACCCGCAAGAATCTGAAGGAGGAGATCAAGGATCTGAAGGTGAGCTGAAGAACTTGGAGCATGACTTCTACCACTCACGCCTGGAGTTTTATGAGGCACGAGCTTCCCTGGAGAGCAGACCAACACGGACACGGTTCGCGCTATCGAGCAGCGCAATGATGCTTGGACCGCGAGGACGTTACCAGAGCCCAGCTCCACGGACTGCAGCAGTACACAGCTCAGATTGAACAGTTCAATGATATGCTTCATGAGGAAGTGCATCAGCTATATGATCAACTCCACCCCTTGGTACCCCGGTTTGGAAGACCCTGAGGATGGAGTAGTGGAAGAACCCGATGTGGAACAAGAGCCAGACGTGGACGAAGAAATTGAACCTGCTGAGGACCTCCACGCTGAAGACGAGGACGAGGAGGAGGAGCCTGAGCTCATCTCGAAGAAGAGACGAAGACATGATCATCATCGACGACGACTAGACTCGTAGTGTCTGTACCATCTGCTTACCTAAAACCTTAGTCTAGGTTTGGGGGCGTTAGTCTGTCTGTTGCCAAGTCTGGCCTGTATCTTTCTTTTCGCATCTTTTTCCTTTATCGGTCTGTATCATCTGTCAGTCACCTTATCAAGTCATCAGTCTCTTTGTATCAGAAGAAGCTATCAGTCTGTTGTTTTCAGAACCCTATCTATGAATGCTAAGTTCCAAGTTGCTTAACAGATGCCTGTGAACACTCGCACTGGAGCTGGAGGTTCTGATGATGCCAACCTCCCAAACCCTCCACCTGTCCCAGCTACCCTAGCAGATGCCATTGCAGCCTTGGCCGCCGCTGCCAACCTAATGGCTCAAAACCAAGGACAGCAGAATTTTCACCGTGGTCGCCACAACATCAACCAAGAGACCACCTATGTGGAATTCACCGAAACTCGTCCACCGGTCTTCACCAAGGCCGATGAACCCCTCGAAGCTGATGATTGGCTCCGCACCATGGAGCAGAAGTTTGGTCTTATCAACTGCACCGATATCCAGAAGCCACGGTTCGCTTCCCGCAGCTTCGTGGTCCGGCAAGTGCTTGGTACGCCAACCTGTTGGCTGCCCAGCCAGAAGGTCATTGGTTGACCTGGGAAGAGTTCCGCACTGCCTTCCGTGCTCATCACATCCCTTCCGGATTAATGAAAATGAAGCTTGATCAGTTCCTGGCTCTCCAACAGAAAGACTCCACAGTCATGCAGTATGTGGGTCAATTCAATCATCTCAGCCAGTATGCCTCAGAGTATGTCAACACGGATGAGAAGAAGAGGGATTGTTTCCTCAGAGGACTGCACCTAAAGATCCGCAGGAGCTTGTCCAATAACCTGACTGGGTCTTATCACGATGTTGTTGACCGGGCTGTTGCTTTTGAAGAAAGCATCACCAGTACCAGGAAGAGAAGAAGAAGAAGAAACAGGGTCAAGCAGCTTCTCTGGCGGTCACAAACGCCAGAGAATCATCTATCACCCCAGCCACCACCACAATCGTCTACCTTACCCCAACCAGCAAGTGGTCGTCCGTACCGCGGCTACCAACCATAATGCCAACCAGCAGAGTGCCACACAGCCGAACTCCCCAGGTGTTCGTATCACCACTCCACAACAGCCTACAACCATCCCAGCTACAACTGTGGCCAGCTTGGTCACTGGTCTCGTGAGTGCCCAAAGCCCAAGAGGTATGCCCAGAATGCTCAGAAGAATCCTGGAGGATCTCAGCAGCAGCAGCACCGTGCACAGCAGCAGCATGCTCAGAAGGGCAAGATTGTCAAGAAGCACGGACAAGTCTACTAACCGCTGTCAGCGATATACCAGAAGGGGAGCCCGTCATGATCGGTAGGTTTTCCTGTTGCCAATCACCCTGCAGTTGTGTTGTTTGATTCTGGTGCATCGCATTCCTTCATCAGTCGTACTTTTGTCATCGAGCATGAAATATCAATTGAGGATTTAAAAGAAGTTTCTGCATATTTTCGCCTGGAGGGCGTATAAGTACTAAGGAAGTGGTTCGCAGTATACCAGTAAGGTTGGGGGAACATGTATTTCCACCACCATGATAGTGCTTCATGCTCAGGAGATAGATGTCATCCTAGGCATGAATTGGATGTGTCAGTATAAAGCCATGATCGACATCTTGAATAGAGTTGTGAGAGTGGATATTCCTAACAGTACCGCCAAACCTTCTCCAACTTCCAATGCCTCAAAAACCAGTAGCCACTCAAATAAATACCGCCTATGTTCTGGAAACCCGGGACATCCCCGTGGTTTGTGAATTCCCTGATGTTTTTCCTGAGGATTTGCCTGGTCTGCCTCCTGACCGTGACGTTGAGTTTGCCATAGAGCTAAAGCCCGGACTGCTCCTATATCCCGCAGAGCTTATCGAATGCCTCCCAGAGAGTTGGCAGAACTAAAAATCCAATTACAAGATTTGTTGGACAAGGGTTTCATTCGCCCAAGCTCGTCTCCTTGGGGCTGTCCTGCAATCTTTGTAAAGAAGAAAGACAAGACTCTCAGAATGGCATTGATTATCGCCCACTCAATGAGGTCACCATCAAAAAACAAAATATCCCTTGCCTCGTATTGATCTTCTCTTTGACCAGTTAGCTGGAGCCAAAGTATTCTCCAAGATCGATCTCAGATCTGGCTACCACCAAATAAAGATTCGTCCTGAAGATATTCCTAAAACAGCTTTCACCACCAGATACGGCCTATATGAGTACTTGGTCATGTCCTTCGGTTTGACCAATGCCCCTGCTCATTTCATGTACCTCATGAACTCTGTGTTCATGCCAGAGCTTGATAAATTTGTGGTCGTGTTCATTGACGACATCCTTGTCTACTCAAAAACCCCTGAAGATCATGCCGAACATCTTCGTATCGTTCTATCCCGTCTCAGAGAGCATCAGCTGTATGCCAAGTTCAGTAAATGTGAGTTCTGGTTAGATCAGATACAGTTTCTTGGTCATGTCCTTTCCGCTGAAGGTGTGTCAGTTGACCCTGGTAAAGTGGCAGACATTCTGGATTGGAAGCCACCTACCACTGTTCATCAAGTCCGCAGCTTTATGGGAATGGCAGGATATTATCGTCGATTCATCCGGATTTCTCAAGAATCGCCAAGCCTATCACTGAGTTAGTAAAGAATTCTGTGAAGTTTGTCTGGTCACCAGCCTGTGAGCAAGCCTTTCAAACTTTGAAGAAATTGTTAACTACATCACCAGTGCTAGCCCAGCCGAACATCGAGAAGCCTTTGATGTCTACTGTGATGCTTCTGGTACTGGTTTGGGCTGTGTTTGATGCAAGAAGGTCGAGTGATCGCTTATGCCTCCTGACAGCTTAAGCGACATGAAGAGAATTACCCAACTCATGATCTTGCGTTAGCAGCAGTAGTGCATGCCTTGAAGATCTGGCGTCATTATTTGTTGGGCTAGTACCTATAATGTGTACACTGATCACAAAAAAGCCTGAAGTATATCTTCACTCAAGAGGAACTGAATATGAGGCAGAGAAGATGGCTTGAGTTAATTAAGGACTATGATCTTGAAGTGCATTACCATTCGGGTAAGGCGAATGTGGTCGCCGATGCACTCAGCCGCAAGTCTTATTGCAACTGTCTGATGAAGAAACCCTATGATTCTTCTTTGTGTTATGAGCTGGAAAAATTAAATATTGAAATGATTCCGCAAGGAACTCTGAATAATATCAGAATAGAAACCCCTATCAGAGAGCAGATCATCGCTGCACAGAAAGATAACCCTGGAATCAAGCACATCATCGAAAAGGTCCAATCCGAAAAGGCTGATTGTTTCAGGATCGATGATGCAGGAGTAGTATGGTTTAAGAATCGGTTAGTAGTTCCTAAAGTGCCTGAGTTAAGAAAGTAATCCTTGATGAAGCACACTTGACTAGATTCTCCATCCACCCCGGCAGCAACAAAATGTACCAGGATTTGAAGCAACAATTCTGGTGGACAAAGATGAAGATTGAGATCGCCCGGTATGTCGCTCAGTGTGATACCTGCCAGAAAGTCAAAGCCGTGCACATGAAGCCCGGAGGAGAATTGCAACCTTTACCTATACCTGCTTGGAAATGGGACGATATCAGTATGGACTTTATCAACGGTCTACCCAAGACATCAAGAGGTTTTGATTCCATATGGGTGATCGTGGATCGCCTCACTAAGCAAGCTCACTTCCTACCAGTGAAGACCAGTTATACCGTCCCCACTTATGCCACTTTGTACAAGAACCACATAGTGAAACTCCATGGCATACCCAAGAGCATTATCTCTGATCGTGGTACCCAGTTTGTTCGCAAAGTTTTGAAAGCGTTCCATACCTCACTTGGAACCAAGCTCTTGTATAGTACGCATATCATCCGCAAACAGATGGACAAACTGAGCGAGTCAACCAAGTGTTAGAGGATATGTTGAGAGCATGTGTGCTCACCTTCGCAGATACTTGGGATGACTGTTTGCCCTTGGCAGAGTTCTCATATAATAACAGTTACCAAGAGAGCATCAAAATGGCACCCTTTGAAGCACTGTACGGCCGCCCGCCGTGTCGTACACCTCTCAATTGGTCTGAACCCGGAGAAAGGGAATTTTTGGAGTTGACCTAGTAAAAGATATGGAAGAGAAAGTCAAGCAAATACAAGAGAACATGAAGATTGCACAGTCTCGGCAGAGAAAAGTTATGCTGACAGGAGACGTCGACCTCTGCAGTTCGAGATCGGGGTTATGTGTACCTGAAGGTCTCACCCACCAAAGGAGTCACTCGTTTTGGAGTCAAGGAAAGTTAGCACCCCGCTACATTGGTCCCTTTGAGATTCTGGATCGTTGTGGCAAGGTCGCTTACAAGCTAAGTTTGCCCGATCATCTTTCAGCAGTTCATAATGTGTTTCATGTCTCCCAACTCAAGAAGTGTCTCCGAGTACCTGAACATGTGGTTGAAGTTGAAGGCGTTGAGCTAGAACCAGATCTGTCATACACTGAGTATCCAGTTCGCGTGTTGGATCACAAGGATCGTGTTACCCGAAGAACCACCACAAGATGGTACAAGATCTAGTGGAACCAGCACTCTGAGAAGAAGCCACCTGGGAATCCGAAGACTTCTTAGCAAAGAACTATCCCGACTTTCTCGAATCTCTGTAGATGTGTAAGGTTTTGCCTTTTCCTTCTTAAGAGTGGAATCTCGGGGCGAGATTTCTTTTAGGGGGGAAGGCTGTACACCTCTGTGTTTAACTGTGTTTAACTGTGTAACCTGAATGTCATCATCATTAGTCATTAATCATCCTTGCCTTGCACTTATGTTTGCTTAGTACTTGTGTAGCAATCTCTTTTCAAAACCCTAAAAGCCCAAATCTTCCTTTAAGGGCAAAAATGGTAATTTCACCTCTGTGCCTAGCTTTGTGTAATTCTTGTTCAGTTGGATGTCTTGAAGTTTTGTTGTGTCGGCCAAAGTTCAAAAATCAAAATCAGATTTCAAATCCCTTTGCAAAACCCTGATTTCCAAACCCTGGATTTTATCCCTCTTTTTGTAATTCAAAAATTATTCAAAATTTGGGGTTGGTCCAAAAAGCAAAGTTGTAGATCTGGCCAAAGAGAAACAACTTTGGTATTTACAAATTTTCAAGTTTATGTACAAAGTTTGAAGTAAATCCAAATTCATTCAAATTCCAGTTTTTGTCCCCTTTTTCATTTGTTTCAAAATTTATTTAAAAACTATTGAGTTTCAGAAAAAGGGTATATGAACAAAGTTGTAGGTTTTTGTATAAAAGGAACAACTTTCATATTTGCAATTTCCAACTTTCAATGAAAAATCAAAAGTAATTTTGAATTTATTCAAATCCCAAAAGTGTCCCTTTTCTGTTCTCAAAATGTGGTCCAAAAACTATTTGGATTTTGAAAATATTCTTTTTGACAAAGTTGTAGATCTCCTTTTTCTACACAACTTTGGTGTTTTGAGTTTTTGCTGCTCAGTTCAAGTTTTGGGAGTAAGTATTTGCAAAATACGAGATCAGCCCATAGTCAAACCCTAAGACCTAGCCCTGTTCATCTTCAACCTACAGCTAGTGGGGCCCCGGCCATGGCCGCGCGCCAGTGCCGCCTGCGCCACGCGGCCTGGTAGCCGCCCGCCGCCCCCGACTTGGCTGGCCCGCGCCATCATGCTCCGCACGCACGCGCAAAGCGCTCTGACCTCCGCCCCTCCGTCCCCCACTGCTCCCAGCCGACGCCGCCGCGTGGCCGTCGCCGGCGAACGCATACCCGGCCTCCTGGCGCGCACGTCCTCCCCCGCCGGCTCGCAATCGAGTGCGCACGCCTCGGCCGAGCTCATCCACACCATCCCGTGCTCTCTACCGTCCCCTGGCCGCGGCTATAAAGGCCCGCCGGAGCCGGAGCTCCGCACTCACCCCGCCGCCGTGGCCAGACCACTCCGAAGCTCCCGCCGCTCAACCACCTAGCCCGAAAGCTCCGCCTTGAGCTCGTGAAGCTTCCCACCCCTCAATTTCACCTCCCCCACCTCCGCCTCCATCGCCCGGCGTAACCCCATCTTCCCAACTCCGACGGAACACCGGTGAACTCGGGTTCGTCAAATACTCCTCTCCGCCACGATCATCTTCCCCCTGACCCCTGTGTCAGCTTCCTTGGCTCCGCGCGACTCTAACCAGGCCCTTGCGGTCTCGTGTGTTGCGCAGGATCGCCGGATCGCCGGAGTGCCGCCGCGGTCGTCTCTTCCTCGAGCCTCACCTCGAGCACGTGTCGAGCCTCACCCTCGAGCCACACCCTCGAGCACGCCTGCGAACCGCGCTCCCTCGAAGCAGCCGAGCCCTGCCTCCGACCCGTGGTAAGCACCCGAAGCCTCGGTCTCTGCTTCCACTCCGTTTCGCCCGAGCCTCCCAGTCAGGCCTCGGACGGACGCTTGCTTTCCGTCTCGCCCGAGCCTTCCGTCTCGCCCGAGTCCGCTTCGCCCGAGCCAGCCTCGGCGAGCGCATGCTCTCCGCTTCGCCCGAGCCAGGCCTCGGCGACACATGCTTCCGTCTCGCCCGAGCCTCCGGGCCAGGCCTCGGACGAAGCAGTCGCTTCCGTCTCGCCCGACCCGTTTCGCCCGAGCCCCCCCGCGATTCGCCCCGACCGCGCGATTCGCGAGCCCTGCATAGAAGAGCACAGTGCTCTTTTCTTTTTCTGAAAGATGTGAATAGTGTTCTGTTTTTCTCTTTTTTGTGTGAATTAATCTGTTGTTCCTTAAATCCTGATAAATTATGGTATGCTCCATGCACTGTGTAGTATTTTATAAAAATATGAAACTTGACTTTTCTGCAAGAATTTGAAAATGTAAAATCCCTTTTAATTAATAAATGGATGGTTTTGGATTTTTAGAAAATTATTTATAACTCCAAAAATCATGAGATAAATTTTTGTGAGCTTCCTATGCCATGTTTAGTCTCTGGTGAAATTTGAAGTCTTTTGGACAAGTTGATTTTTGAGCATTTATCTTTAATTGTTAAATAGTGCCTTTTGTTAATTAATGTCTGATTTTATTTGAGCACCTTAATGACCTCCAAAATTATGAAATTTGTTTTGCCATCTATCTACACCATAATGAACTTATGTGATTAATTTGGTAATTTTTGGAGCAACTTCATAAATGACCTTTTTAAATAATTAAGGAAAAAAGAAAGAGTGATTAGGGTTCATGTTGTATGCCCTGTTTTGCATTGTTCATGCTAGCATACTCATGTGCATGCATCATTGCATTCGTATAGTCACCGAAGAAGGAGTCAAGATCGAGGCAGCCGCCGACGACCTGTCCCTGAGGCTACCCCGAGCTCCGACAACTGCTCCGCCGCCTTCGAGCCTGCCCTCTTTGCTCTTCAAGGCAAGCCCCGGTGCATTTAACCTTTTCCTTGAATTTATAAAATGATTTCCTTAAATGCTTTTGAGTTAAATTATTGCATTAGGTTTATAGGAGTTGTGTGTTATCCTAATTGATGCACTATCCACCTTGACCATTGATACACCCGATACCTGCTTTTCAAAAGTATTTGAAAAATGCTTAGCAATGCTTATTGAATTAGACTTTGCAATAAAATGCCAATTTCAAAAGTGTGATCACTTAAGGAATGTTTATGGGATTTTGGTCTTACTCCCCGACCGTTGGTTAGGTATCTGATCCGTACCTAGTCAATAGCGAGGAGAGGTTGTCCGAGCGTACGGTGCCGTCATGTTGTAGTCCGGGACTCAACAGTTGACACCGACCGGGACAGGATTGAAAAACTGACGGGACTATTACGCTTGGGTGAGATATAACCAAGGTATAGTTCTGGCTGGAAAATTAGGGACCATCCGTATGGGGGCCTGCTGGTCAAGACTTGTAACTATTCACATACTTCGGAAAGCTCTGGCTCCGAGAAATCCTTGATTGGGACCGACAACCGCGCACTGGGAGTGGAGAGATGGCGGAAGTAGCATGTACCCACGTGGTCGTCGTACCTGGAAAGGAGTGGTGTACTGTACTTCCGGGTGGCGTAGGACCGGGTCCAATCTTGGAGGAATCGTGGTAGACGAGTTGGCATATGCAAGCTTGGGTGCTACATATGCAGTGTGGATAGGGATCCTCAGCTGAGTATTATTTATCCGGATTAGCGTTGCTCCTCGGTTATGGAGACTTGGTCCACTGACTGTCAACGGAGAGTGGTTCTCAACTAGGAATGTTTTGAAATGTAAAATGAATCATGAACGATGAAGAATTGAGGAATACTGAATCTTTCAAAAATAAAATAAGGTTTACAAAAATGCTTTTCTGCAAAATACTTGATCTTGCTTAAGCCTTACCTTGACTACCCTAAGCCTCTCATTCCTGAGTCTTCTCCCTTTTCTTTAGTCGGGTAAGTCTTGTTGAGTACCCCAGTACTCAGGGTTTGTTACCCATGCTGCAGGTATGACAGAGTCCCCGATGTGTCTTGCACCCTGCTGCGTGACCATCGTCCAGGAAGAGGCCGATGAGGCCGAAGAATAGTTGTACACCCTCGGGCTGGGTGATTATAAGTATCTTTGCTGTTCTCCACTATGTTGCCTATGTCTATTTCCATTATCAAGAACTTGGTTTGTAATAACTGCACCTTAATTTCTATTTGGAAACCCGCTTTGTAAAACTAATGCTATTTAAGTCTTCCGCTCTTTATTCCGATGTTATTTGTAAAAGTATGCAATGCTGTAACCGAATTGTGAGATGATCCTGCGGACATTGGGCACTGATGTAGCCCGGTGGCGAACAGGTCTTAATCACATGGAACATGGGTTCGGCTGTCAGAGGTTGACAGGGACACGTGGGCCATGGGATTAGGGTCGTTCCGTCACATCGTAGTAGCGCCTCATCCCTTGAAGGTACCTTGCTGACTGAAAGAGTGCGGTTAATCGAGCTTCTTTGAGGCTGTCGACTTCTAGACGCCTGGTGTCATCAGCCTCGCCTTCGTTATACTGCTCTGTTCGTGGGGCGTTCCAGATTAAGTCAGCCAGGAGGATCGCTTCAGTGCCATATACCAGGAAGAAAATAGTTTGGCCTGTTGCCCGACTTCATTTTGTCCTTAGCCCCCAGACTACTTTAGGCAGTTCTTCGACGCACTTTCTGCCGTGATCTTTTAGGAGGTCAAATAGTCTTGGTTTTAACCCTGCAAGAATCAGGGCGTTTGCTCGTTCAACTTGGCCGTTGGACTGTGGATGAGCTACTGATGCATAGTCTATCTTGATTCCGCAGTTGCTGGCCCATGAGTTGAATTTAGTAGCCGTGAAAGGGGACCCGAGGTCGGTGATGATTCTGTGCGGCATCCCGAAGCGGTGAAACATGCTCTGCATGAATTGTACTGATTTAGATGCATTGAACTTGACCAAGGGCATGTACTCGATCCACTTTGTGAATTTGTCGATTGCGACGTAGATGTATTCGAACCCGCCTGGAGCACGCTTAAAAGGACCCACCATGACCAGTCCCCAGCATGAGAAAGGCCATGATGGAGGAATACAGATCAATTCATGTGCAAGTACATGCTGCTGCTTGGCAAAGAACTGGCATGATTGACAGCGACGGACTAAGTCTTGCGCGTCTTTCAAGGCTGAGGGCCAATAGTACCCTGATCTGAAGATTTTTCCGACTAGAGTCCTTGAAGCTGCATGGTTATCGCAACACCCGGAGTGAACTTCATTTAAGATTTCCCTGCCTTCTTCTGGTGAGATGCATTTGAGGAGGATTCCTGATGAAGCTCCGCGTCGATATAGCTTGTCCCGGACTAAAATATAGTTCTTGCTACGTCTGGAGACTTGCTCTGCGGTAGTTTTATCACTTGGCAGTTTATGCTCTTTGAAGTAGTCAATGAAGACTTGTGTCCAGTTGGGTGCTAAAGTTAGAACCTCGATGGATGGTGCTAACTCAGCCTCTTCTTTCTCTTGCATTGACGGTTGGGATAATTCATGTACGAAGGTACCACTAGGGACCAATGCTCTGTCAGATCCTAATTTTGCTAGGATGTCTGCTGCCACATTGAGATCCCGGGTGATATAAATGAGTTCCAGCCCAGAAAAGTGCTTTTCCAGCTTGCGGACTTCCGCGCAATAGGCGTTCATTGTTTCCTTTGTGCAATCCCATTCTTTGTTGACTTGGTGAATTACTACGGAAGAATCGCCATAGACTAGGAGTCGCCTGATGCCCAGTGTGACTGCTAGCTTGAGTCCATGGAGTAGCGCTTCATATTCTGCTTTGTTGTTGGTGGCGGGCCACAATATCTGCAGAACGTATTTGAGCTGCTCTCCGGCGGGTGATACTAGAAGTACTCCGGCTCCTGCTCCTCCGAGTTTTAGGGACCCGTCGAAGTACATTTTCCAGTGATCAGGAATAGCATTGTCTTGGATCTGCTGTATCTCTGTCCACTCGGCGACGAAATCCGCTAGAGCCTGTGACTTGATTGCTTTCCTCGGAGTGAACTTGATGTTGAGTGCCCCCAATTCGACTGCCCACTTGGAAATCCTCCCAGTGGCGTCACGATTATGGAGGATTTCTCCTAGAGGAAAATCCGTGACGACTGTAATCTCATGAGCCTCGATGTAATGCCGTAGCTTTCTTGAAGATATGAGTAGAGCGTAGAGTAATTTCTGTACTTGTGGGTATCTAACCTTCGAATCGGAGAGTACCTCGCTAATGTAGTACACTGGTCGCTGGGTGTGGTAGATTTGCTTGTCATCTTTGCGCTCAACCACGATCGCTGTGCTTACGACATGTGTGGTAGCTGCGATATAAAGCATCATCGGCTCCCTGGGTTCTGGTGGTGTCAATATAGGTGAATTGGTTAGGTATCCTTTGAGTTGTTCAACGGCCCTGTCCGCTTCTTCCGTCCACTGAAATTTATCACCAGCCTTGAGTAATTTGAAGAAAGGTAATCCCTTTTCTCCTAGCCGTGAGATGAATCGATTTAGTGCAGCCATGCACCCGGTGAGCTTCTGAACATCCCTGACTGAGGTAGGTGGTTTCATGTTGATGATAGCTGTGATTTGTTTTTGGCTAGCCTCGATGCCCTGATGGCTAATGAGAAATCCGAGTAATTGGCCCGAAGGTACTCCGAAGACACATTTTGTGGGATTGAGTCTCCATTGGTATGCGCGTAGTCAGTTGAAAGTTTCTTCCAGGTCTGAGATCAGGGTAGTCGGATCCTTTGTCTTTATGACCACATCATCGACATAAGCTTCTGCATTGCAGCCAATCTGATCACCCAAACAATCTTGAATAGCTCGTTGATAAGTGGCTCCTGCATTCTTTAATCCAAAGGACATGGTTTTATAACAGTAGGTGCCGAAAGGAGTTATAAACGATGTCTTGGGTTCGTCCTCTTCCTTGAGGGCAATCTGATGGTACCCGGAGTAGCAATCTAAATAGGATAAAAGAGTGGAGCTTGCGGTGGCATCAACTATTTCATCTATCCTTGGTAATCCGAAAGGATCTTTTGTACAGTGTTTGTTGAGGTCAGTGTAGTCGACACACATGCGCCACTCGGCAGAGTTCTTCTTCTTGACTAGCACTGGGTTAGCTAACCACTCGGGGTGAAGGATTTCTTTGATGAATCCAGCTGCGAGTAGTTTGGCTATTTCCTTCTTGATTGCCTCTTTTTTCTCTGGTGAGAATCGTCATAATCTTTGCTTGATAGGTCTAGATCCTTTTTTTAATTCTAGTTTGTGCTCAGCCAAGTTCCTTGGGACTCCCGGCATATCAGCCGGTTTCCAAGCAAATATATCTTTGTTTGCTCTAAGAAACTTGGTGAGCGCGAATTCCTATTCTTCAGATAGATGACCGCTGATAACTGCCGTCTTGGAGGGATCACCGGTTTCTAGGTCGATGTTTTTTGTAAAGACTGCTGTTGATGGTTGGATAGTACCCGCCTTCTTGGTTGGAATTTCTGAATCTCCAGGCTTGGTATTATGTACCATCTGAGCGAGTTCTTGTAACTCCTAGGAGAGTTGAGCTTTTTTAGCGATTTGGACAGCCTCTGTATCACAATCAAATGATCGCTTCAAGTCACCTCTGAAAGTTAGGATTCCTTTAGGACCCGACATCTTCAGGAGAAGGTACGGGTAGTGAGGTACTGCCATAAACTTGGCGATGGCTGGTCGTCCAAATATGGCATGGTATGATGACTCGAAGTCAGCTACCTCAAAACTGATGTACTCAGTCCAGTAATTGATCTGAGTTCCAAAAGTTACGGGTAATATGACTCTTCCGAGTGGGACAGCCGCCTTTCCGGGTACTATGCCGTAGAAGGGGGCACTTGATGGTGTGAGCTGTGTTGCGAGATCCAGATTCATCTTGCGTAGGGTGCTTGCAAAGATGACGTTGAGTCCTGCCCCTCCGTCGATGAGTACCCTGCTCAAGGTAAACCCGGTGGCCATGGGATCCAGGACTAGCGGGTAGTGCCCTACATTAGAGACAATGGTCCATTGGTCCACTCGGGAGAAGCTGATCGGGTGCTTCGACTAGTCAAGGTATCTAGGAGTTACTGGTTCTGTAGACATGATCTCTCGTAGCGAAAGTTTCTGAAGCCTCTTGCTGTCACTGGTAGTTACTCCCCCAAAAATGACATTGATAGTCCCTTTGGGGTGTTGGAAACCACCGGTGTCTTGCGGAGGGTCCTCAGCGGTCTTCTTGCCTTTGTCCTTCTTGTTTTTGTTGAAGTCGGAGTTCAAGCCTCGCTCCTTGAGTTGTCGACAGTGCCTTGCCTGATGTCCGACTTTCGGATGAAAAGGGCACGGTCCGTCGAGTAAGTCATCAAAGGTGAATGGCTTGTTCCCCTTCTTCTGAGGCTCCATGGCAGCAACAGTATTGTCTCCTGTCCTTTTCTGGGTGTTTTGCTATGGTGCCTGGTTGCCTCTCTGGTTGTTCCCTTGATCACCCTGCGTGTTTCTATCGGGGAAACGCTCCTGTGTACGTTCTTCTGTTGCCATCATGGAGTTTACGGCCCGATGGAACTCGTCAGCGGTGGTCGGGTCCTGCTTGATGAAATCTTTGTAATTGTACCTTTCACAAATGCCGTTGCCAAATAGGTCAATTACTTCTCTGTCTGTGATGTCGGATACTGTGGAGCGGCTCTCTGAGAAGCGCCTATAGTATTCCCGCATTGATTCATTTTTCTATTGCTTATAGGTTCTGAGCTTAGCCCGGGGATCTGATCTCTCTGGGACACCCGCAAAGTTTTCGATGAAGATACGATGGAGTTGTTCCCAGGAGTCGATGGATTCGGGTTTAAGCCTGTCGAACCAAGCAAGCGGCAGTGTTTCTAAAGCCATTGGGAGATAGAGTGCTTTCACGTCGTTGCTTCCACCGGCCAGCTCAACTGCTTGAGCATACAGCCTGAGCCATCGTTTAGGTTCTGTCTTCCTGTCGTACTTTGAATAGTTCCCGGGTTTGAATTTTCGCGGGAACGAGACTGCTCGGAGCCTTTGGGAGAAGCAGGGGAAGCGATCGACTGCGTCAGATGCTGTGACTGCGAGTCCTCTGTATGAAGATTCAGCTCCTCCCGCAGCTTGATCAGGTACTCGGTGACCTAGGCGACTCCTTGTTGGGACTCGACCGAGTCGCTCTTGAACAGGCCGCCTCTGGCTCGGGTGAGATGAAGCTTGCTCATCGGCTAGGGACTCAAGATTCCGTCCTCGGAGTTGAAGTGCGCTAGTCTGAAGCATGACTAACCGTCGTTCTTCGTCGGGGGTGCGGTTGGCCTTGGCCCCCATCTCCGTGGCTAGAGCCAGGATGTTTTGGTACGGAGTCTGGAAGACTTTATGGCCGGCGACCCTCATAAACTCAGGCTCGAGGTTACGGGAGCAATCGGCTCGTCGACGATTGTGCTCGTTCTGTGACTGATACTCCTGGTCACGTTGAGCGCGAGCTCGATTTTCCGCATCTTCCTCTAGACGCACCTGGGTATTATACTCCTCGAGTCGTACGTTGTAACGGTCTACGGCTTCCTTGCGATGAGTTGCTCTCCTTCTGCGAGCTTCTTTAGCTTCATTCCTCCTGATTCTCTTAGCCTTTATGGACTCAGTTTCTGCGGGCCCTTCCAGGTCGTTATCAGATATCATACTCAGAGTTTCATCATCCTGGAAGACATCTAGGGGGGTTGGAGGTCGTAGAGATGACTGATGCCCCGCCATGAAGACTTCACGAGTGTAGCCCTGGTTTGATGATCCTGGCGTAACCGATTCCAAAGTAGAGGTGCCGGAGATTAGTTCTATTGAGGTGTCGTGTTCCTCAAAGGGGAGCTAATGTCCGTACTGGTATGGAAGTTGCTGATCGATTGTGCCAACCAGCCTGGCCGGAGCTGGCTGTATTGGCCAATGGACGATGTTACCCTCCTTGGTAGAGCTGAAAAAGAGTCCTTGCTGAGCTCCAGTCAAAGGTATCTCTTGATACTCTTTGAACTTTGAGTCAATTAGGTCTTGTGGGCCTTGAGCTGAGTTCTGTAGTCCAAAGGTGATGCCATGTTTGATCTCCAGGTCCTTTTCGTTCTCTGAATTTGAGTTCGAGTAGGAGTCAGGTACTTCAAGTTGGCTCTCTGAATCTCGCGGATCATGGACTGCGAGGTTTGCTAGGTTCTGAGTGAGATCATGCATCTTTAGCATAGCTTGCACTTCTGGATCAGTGTGAAGTTGTCGACGCAGCTTTCCTTGATCATCCGCGATGCAAGTCCATGAGCCAAAAACGAAAATTGATCCTGTCGAGAACATGTTGTCGTGGATCGCCGGGCTCTTGGTCATCGAATCGCCGAAAGCCCCTACCTGGCGCGCCAGCTGTCGGTGTTTGTTAACCAGCAACTCGTCTTGAGTAATCTCAGACGATTTGTTCGGTGGGGATCGGTGTTCGTAGGACTCGGCGAGTACACAGGGACAACGATTTATACTGGTTCAGGCCGCTGAATAGCGTAATACCTTCCGTCTTATGATTCAATGTTCGATTCTCTCTGGAGCCCGCACCTGCTTCCCCTTATATATCCGGGTGAAGCAGAGCGCAGACCGAGTCCTAGTCGGTTACATCAGAGGAGTCCTATTCTAATTACAAGACTTCCTTTAAGAACTCAACTAGGTTACAATAAGAGTCCTAATCCAAATACGCTTCGTATCAAGTCTTTGGATCTCCAATGTCGTCCGGGATTAGTCAGAGGGATCATCTTCTGATGATATCTCTGACATCCTGGTCCGTCACCAGTCACTGAGTAGCAAGCGTCCGGTCAGCCCAAAACTGCTCTTTTCGTCCACCGATTCGACTCGATCTCCCTCAAATCGAAAGCACTAAGGCTCAAACTTGGTGAGGGGAGTCACGAGGACGTTAGTGAGCTACTGAGATCATGGCTCGAACCTAACTCTAAATCGGTGAATCAAAGAAACTCGAGGCACAGGGACAGAAAACTGATCCGAATCAAAATCAGCCCCATCTGCTAGCTCCTGAGGTTAATGGGAAATTCCTTCGTTAGAAAGAGAGAGCTCACGTCCTAGCACGACCTAGTTCAAGTGAAATCGAAAACCATCTCTCGGAGAGGGAGAATGAAGCAAATCTCCGAGAAGGCAAAAACCGAAACGTGAAGAACTGTAGGATCTCTGGAGGCCTAGAAGGGGGGGTTGAATAGGCCTGTCAAAACTCAAAACCTAATTCGGTTAATAGCCTGATCGGCACTGCCGATCCTATGGTCGGCACTGCCGACCTGCTCAGGAATAAAATCAAGCTGCGTGAGAGTGAAACAGAAAATTGAGGATAGATAGAGTGAGTTTCCTGCAGGGTTAAACAGTTCACAGATATAGCAGAAACATAAAGCACAGGTTGAACCGAAACCCTAGAAATCACTTTACAAAAAGAAAGGAAACCAAAGCACAAGGTGACACAAGATTTATCCTGTGGTTCGGTTTACCATAAAGGTTAACCTACTCCACGTTGTTGAGGTACGCCACCAAGGCTCAAGCTCACCACTTAGGTTTGCCCTTTCCTCGTTCTCATGTCAAGAGACTTAACTCTTGAGATGAGGGGTGATTTCTTAGCTGCAAGTAGTTGGTTACAAACCTCCCTAGGCTGCCACAATCGATTGCAAGCTCAAGGGCGACGCCTAGCCGGCTAGGAGCAAGCTCCAAGAGTAGCAAACCCTAGAACCTCCGGCCAAACGTGAACCAATGCTCTTGAGACTTTGGGAATCAATGGATCTGCTCTCTAATCGAGTTTTGCAGCCCGCTCTTTCAAGTTTTAGTGGTTGGAATGAGAGATCCACTTGAAAGCTTTGAGAGCAACAATGGAGGAGTGAGAGAGAGAGAGAAAGAGCCTTTTGCAACGGTCAGAAACGCGAGCTGGAAGAAGCACTGGTTTGACCGGACTGTTATGGACTTTCTAAAAAGGTATATATATAGTCTGGGCCCACCGGTCCGGTTATGATCGGCACTGCCGACCATAAGGGTCGGCACTGCCGACCTCCCCAAAAGGATCTGATCCATATGAAACCTGTGGGGTTAGAAAGGTGGCTGGATGTGTATCTATCTGGCAAATATTGAGCATTGGTAACACAATTTGACTGTGGGCGCTAGAATCCCTCTTGATAGTACGGCATTTCTAAACTCAAATTTGAAATAGAAAATGAATTAAACCTCCTTCAAGTCGGAAACCATCACGAAAGCAATTCGATACCCATCAGTCATGTATGCCATCCTTTCGTTTGCTATTCCCTGCTTGTCAACTCAACAAATCTCATTAGTCCTCTAATTCGGTGGTCATCAACACCAAAACCCACATAGGGCTTGATTGCACTTACAATCTCCCCCTTTTTGGTAGTTGATGGCAACCCAATTAGATCTTACAAAAGATGTAATGGTGCTAAGATTTATGAATCATGGATGTAGAGAACTCCCCCTAAATATGTGAATGGGATTTGAATTTCCAAAGATTGACATGAAAGGTCATCTCTCACATATTTAGTGATATCTGGGGCCTCTCCCTACATCCATGCCTGCTGTGGGGTGCAAGAAATACATTGTCACAGAATAATACATGATTCAAATGGCAGATTAGGCACAGCAAGGTCTGGCAGCTGTTGCACAGGTCGGCACTGCTGACCAGAGGGTCGGCACTGCCGACCTGGCTTCAACAGCCAGATCACAGAAAAAAAGATACAACAGATATTAGACATAAAATTAAACTACTAGCACAAATATGACAAGCTGAAATAGAACTAAACACACATGTCCATATCCGAGATGAAACAAGTCTAAAGGTAGTCAGTTATTACATAGATAACCTCTCAAACTCACAACCTAACTAATACTCTCGGATAAACATAAACTCAGCAGCGAGATGGCGTCGAAAAAGATTGGACCCCTTTCATTTCTCCCCCTTTGACATCAAATGCCAAAAAGAGAAGAGAAGAGAAGAAAAGTCACTCATCGTCTGAATCCTGGATGTCATCCCAGTCAACACCACCACCAGCGCCACTGGTACCAGCCTGCTGTCCACCCTCATCATCATCGGAATCTGACTCTATGCGAGCACGTCCACCACGGTGAGAGGTCGCCGTGTAGCGAGAGGACAACCTAGCGGACCTCCTAGGAGGCTGCTGCTCCTCCTGCTGCTGCTGATACTGATACTGTCGTTGATAAGCTGCAAGCGTCTGAAACTCCCAAGCACTGTGGTGACTGTACTCGGGCTCTGCCTGATACTGCTGTGACTGCTGCGGCTGCTGCTGATCATCGTCACTACCATCATCATTATCGGACTCAGACAGGTTTAGAAGACTGAACCTCGGAGGAGATCTCAAGGGAGACAGAGGAGCAAGTCCCTGTGCCTATCTCATCTCCTGCATGGACCTGTGAGTCCTGTACACTGCATCACTCTGATAGGAGCAAGTGGCAAAGATAGCCTTGATCCAAGATCCAAGCTTCCAAAATTTCATGTTCTTCCTACCACTCCTGCTGCCACCTCTGGAAGACTCAGGTGCCTCTCAATGAGCATATGAAGCACTCCTGTGCACCTGAGGAGCAACTGCCCCACCTCTAGACTTCTTGATGTTGTAACTAGTATGTGTCCCATCCTTGGGATACCTGAAACCAGTCACTCTCTCAATCATAAACATGACGTAGGGGGCATAGGGCAGCGCCCTTCTACCATCTTCCACTGCACTACTAAGCTCAACCCAAATGAAGCTAGGCACATTAAACTTGGCACCATTAGGAAAACGAGATAACACATTTGTAATGTACCCATTAAGATCAGTAGCTGCACCATCCTTTGGGTTGATTGTGCTTCTAATGAGGTTGTTCATGATGTAGTATATGCTCTTCAGTCCAGTCCTCCTGCCATCAGCTGCAGCTGGATCCTCCCATAGAAAACTTACTTCATGTGGCATGAAACGATGATCATCATGGATGCGACTGTAGGACCTGTGCTGCTACCCAAAACCAAGAATGCGACAAAAGGTCACAAAGTTGACCCGATAGTGAATACCATCAGTCAACCAGTGAATCTCATCTGCATCCCTGTCCCTGTAGAAAGTGGCATGAAACTGAGCAAGGACCTCCGGGTTCCAATCATATATGAAACTCATTATATCTGTCAGCTCATATCTATCACAAATGAGGATGGCTGAAGCAAAATCAGGATCATTCCTATCCTGCATATTAGAGAAGTCAATGTACTGCATCTTGATCACCGTTGGCTTGTTTCTCCCAATGATACAAGTAGTGTAGAAGTTGGCATGGAAAGCATTCCAAAACCTGTAATCCAGATCATGATCTTTCTGCACCACATATGGATTTTCTTGTCTTGCTCTGGTGGTTTCTACAACACTCCTTGAGTAGTCATCCACATGGATTCTCCTTCTGTTTTGTGGCTCCATCACCTCAAACTCACTAGTGTTGTCCCTCAAATAGCTGTCATCAAACTCTGTGATATGAAGAGGAGTGGAGAGCACATAACTAGCAGTATGTCCAACCTGCTGAAGCCTAGCCTGCTCCTCATTGTATTGCTGCTGCTCTTCTTGTGTCCTCATGACGTATGAAGCTTTTCCCCGTCCACGGCGAGTGCATTGCTTGGAAGTAATCTTCCTCTTACCACGGTCATCACCACCCTCCATCTATGCATAAATAGAATCAGATGAGTAACTGTATGTGGAAAGAATTTCTGTGATATAGAAATAACTAGAAGAAAGAGTTAGAGTTAGAACACGAGCTGCTACAGAAAAAGAAAATTTTCTGCACGGTCAGCACTGCCGACCAGAGGGTCAGCACTGCCGACCAACAGCAACTCAGATTCTAATTCTACTTCTTTCCTCTAATTTTTCCTGTATCACATCATTCTTTTCACAATATGAGCTATTTCAACATTGATTCAAAACATTAACTTAGGGTTTCAAGCCATGGATTGGGTCATAAAACAAAAGTTATTGGAAACAAGTTTTGGTTGAGGAATCCAGCAGATTTAGATGCCCTTTGACCGAGGAAACAGCAGAATCTGCAACTGAGATGGCTGCAAAGGTCGGCACTGCCGACCTGAACATCGGCAGTGTCGATGGCTACTGTTCACTCCGACAAGGGAGTTCCACATCCACTCGATTCCTCCCCCTAAATATGTTCCTAACACCTTTGTGACATACCAGCAACACAAATCCATAACTAGAAACCATCCATTGCATAGATCAGGCAAGATTTTAGGAAAGAACGCCTTGTTACCTTGAGAGAACTTGAGGAAAGGAGCAATGGCTTGAGGGAGAGGACCAGCACCGGCCTGGGGACGAGCAGGACGGCAGGGTTGGACTTGGCACTGCCGAAGGGGCAGGGAGAGCCAAACCCTACAAGTCTCCTCCTTTGGGTGAAGAGAGAAGAGGAGATGGTGTTGGCCGTTTCAACTGAGAGAGAGAGGGGTCACGGGGTGCAGATAGGAAAGAAGAAGGGCACCCCATGGCCTGGTCAAGTGGGCCCGAACCTGTCAGCAGATTCAAAGGTCGGCACTGCCAAACCTATGGTCGGCACTGCCGATCAGCCCAATTGGCCTGGAACTGACTGAAACTAAAGAAACTATTTCATCTCGAATATTTCTATGTGTCCTCCAAGAATCATGACCAGACACAGAAAAACAATACAAAGCAATGATCATGGTTCTTAGAGGTAATTTTTCAATTGTTTTGAAGCACAATATGAAGATTTTGCAAACATTTACCTAGGTCGCTAGTTGAGCAAACAGAGGCATGCTATATTTCAAACCACGTTACGAGAATCGAGTATATTCAGCTCACTACGCAAAGCACAAAACCTTGTCTCATCGAGGGGCTTAGTGAAGATATCGGCTAGTTGTTTGTCGGTGCTCACATGACGAATTTCGATATCTCCTTTGGTTTCATGGTCTCTCAAGAAGTGATGTCAGATGTCTATGTGTTTTGTTCTTGAGTGGCTAACGGGATTGTTTGCTAGTTTGATTGCACTCTCGTTGTCACATAGTAATGGGATTTTCGTGAAATGACATCCGAAATCACATAGAGTTTGCCTCATCCAAAGCAACTGAGCACAACATGCTCCGGCTGCAACATATTCGGCTTCGGCGGTGGATAGGGCTACGCAATTTTGTTTCTTAGAGCTCCAAGACACTAAGGAGCGTCCAAGAAATTGACATGTTCCCAAAGTGTTTTTTCGATCTAATTTGCAACCAACGTAATCGGAATCCGAATACCCAAGCAAATCGAACTTGGAGCCCTTGGGATACCATAAGCCAAGGTTAGGGGTGTGCACTAAATATCTCAAGATTCTCTTAACGGCCATTAGATGACACTCTTTAGGGTTAGCTTGAAATCTAGCACACATGCACACACTAAGCATTATGTCTGGTCTAGATGCGCATAAGTAAAGTAGAGAGCCGATCATGGAGCGATATACCTTAATGTCCACGGCTTTTCCTTCCATATTGAGATCAAGATGCCCATTGGTTGGCATTGGTGTCTTGATGGGCTTGGCATTCACCATGTCAAACTTTCTTAGCATATCATGAGTGTACTTTGTTTGACTAATGAATGTTCCTTCCTTCATTTGCTTGATTTGAAATCCAAGAAAGAACTTCAATTCACCCATCATGGACATCTCAAATCTCTTGGTCATGACCCTACTAAACTCTTCAAATAATGAAAGGTTAGTACTACCAAATATTATGTCATCGACATATATTTGGCACACAAATATATCATTTCCAACTTTGTGAGTAAAGAGTGTAGGATCGGCTTTGCCTATTTCAAAGCCTTGTTTTAGCAAGAATTCCTTAAGGCATTCATACCATGCTCTTGGTGCTTGCTTAAGCCCATAGAGCGCCTTTTGGAGTTGAAAGACATGGTCGGGGAACTTTGGATCTTCAAATCCCGGTGGTTGCTCTACATACACAAGCTCTTGAATGGGGCCGTTGAGAAAAGCACTCTTTACATCCATTTGACATAGCTTGAAGTTGTGATGAACAGCATAGGCTAGAAGCATTCGAATTGCTTCAAGTCTAGCTACCGGTGCATATGTTTCTTCAAAATCCAAGCCCTCCACTTGAGTGAACCCTTGAGCAACCAATCTTGCCTTGTTCCTCGTCACCACGCCATTTTCATCTTGCTTGTTGCGGAAGACCCATTTAGTGCCAATGACATTGGTATTTGGTCTTTCCACAAGCTTCCAAACCTTGTTTCTTTCGAAGTTGTTGAGCTCCTCTTGCATGGCCATGACCCAATCTGGATCATCTAGTGCTTGCTCTACCTTAAGAGGTTCCAAGGAGGAAACAAACGAGTAAAATTGGCAAAAGTTTATTAATTGAGATCGTGTTGTTACCCCCTTTCGAAGACTCCCAAGAATGTTATCAACAGGGTGATCCCGTTGTATCGTTTGCCTCAGCTTGGGATGCTCAATATCTTCATGTACATCTTCTGAACCTTCATATTCTTCTTGTTCAAATATGGGCTCTAGATTCAGTCTTGGCACTGGAGATGGATCAGCAGTTGCTGCAGAGGGAGGGTCGGCACTGCCGACCTTGTGATCAGCACTGCTGACCACTCTGCTTGCAGCAGGGGTCTGCTGCAAACCTGCATCAGGTGCGTTAGCGGAAATAGTTGTGGAAGCTGCTGGTGAAGTCTCCAGATCAACAACTTCACTTTCTTGTGGCTTTACGTCTCCAATAGCCAATTGCTTGATTGCTTCACAAGGTGGATCCTCCTTCCGTACACCACTTTGATCAAGTTGCTCTTCTTAAGAGCCATTAGATTCATCAAATGTCACATCTATCGCTACTTCAACTCGACCGGAGGTCTTATTGAAGACACGGTAGGCATGCTCATTTGATCCATAACCAAGTAAGAAACCTTCATCAACTTTAGGTGCGAACTTAGAGACTTTGGGTTTCTTGTTAAGTATGAAACATTTGCACCCAAACACTCTAAAGTAAGACACCTTTGGTTTGTTACTGGTTAGAAGCTCATATGAAGTTTTCTTCAACTTGTGTAGGTAGAGGCGGTTGATGGCATGACAAGCGGTGTTGACGGCCTCACACCAAAAGATGTCCGGCGTCTTGTACTCATCTAGCATTGTCCTTGCCATGTCAATGAGTGTGCGGTTCTTTCTCTCCACTACGCCATTTTGTTGAGGGGTATAGGGAGTTGAAAACTCATGCTTGATGCCCTCTTCATCAAGAAACACTTCAACGGGGGTGTTCTTGAACTCAGTCCCATTGTCACTCCTTATCTTCTTGATGGGAAGACCAAATTCCTTTTGTGCTCTTCTCACAAATATCTTCACCTTCTCTTGCACTTGACTCTTGTCATACAAAAAGAACACCCAAGTGAAACGGGAATAATCATCAACAATAACAAGACCATATTTGTTACCCCCGATGCTAAGGTAGGCGACCGGTCCAAAGAGATCCATGTGAATCAACTCCAATGGTTGTGTAGTGGTCATGATGCTCTTTGGTGGGTGTGGTACACCTACTTGCTTTCCAGCTTGGCATGCTTTGCATATCCTATCTTTCTCAAAATGAACATTTGTTAGTCCAAGGATGTGTTCATCTTTTAGAAGTTTGGCCAAGTTCCTCATCCCAACATGAGCTAGTCGGCGGTGCCAAAGCCAACCCATGCTAGATTTTGCCACTAAACAAGTCTCAAGATTAACTTTGCCCTTAGTGAAATCCACTAGGTAAAGCTTGTTCTTGTGATGACCTGTAAAGACAATAGAGGAATCCTCCCTTCTAAAGACTTCCACACCCTCATTCGTAAAGAGACAATTGTAGCCCATCTCACAAAGTTGTGAAACGGACAACAAGTTGTATCCTAACGAATCAACATGTAAAACGTTTGAAAGTGTATGATCGAGAGTGATAGCTATTTTACCAAGTCCTCTGACTCCCCCTTTGGAATTGTCTCCAAAGACAATGTTGTCATGTGAGTTGATCATGGGAGAGTATGAAATGAACATACTCCTATCTCCGGTCATATGATTTGTACATCCACTATCAAGCACCCAACTTGATCCACCGGAGGAGTATGCCTGCAAGACAAATTAGTTCCTTGATTTAGGTCCCCAAATGTTTTTGGGGCCCTGCATGTTAGTTACAAGAATCTTTGGAACCCAAATAGAGGTATGCAAGTAAACATTAGTTCCTTTGCCAATATACTTGGCATACACATCTCCTTTGTTGTTGTTCTTCAAGATAAAATAGGATGACCAGCTTTGTCGAGGAGATTGTGCCTTTGGTTGGTACTTGTAGGCATTTGGATTGCCCCACATTGATTTCTTTGGTTTCTGAGCATCCTTCTTGGGCAGATATACCATCTTCTTGTGCTTGTTCTGACCAGGGACATGATTGGTAGCCTTCCCTTTCTTGCGGGGATCGGCACTGCCGACCAGACCATCGGCACTGCCGACCTTGCGGGGCAGTGCAGATTTGGTTGGTTGTTGTGCCGACATCTGTGCAGGCTGATCTGTACCAATCTTGCCCTTGCTCAAGAACTGAACACACTCATACCCATTTACCTTCTTTCTCCCATTGGTCTTGCCTCCTTTTATGTGACCCAAACCATCCTTGATGAGTGGATGTCTTCCATCTATGTACTTGGGCTTGTTTTGATCATTTGCTTTCTTGGTACCAATGTGTATACCTTGATTGCTGCACCCTTGACCAATCATCTCATTGAGCCTAGCAATTTCTTTTCTCATTGCCTCCATATTTGCAAGGTTAGTGGAATAAACATTCATATCAAGATTATAACATTTTCCACATCCTTGACTAGTGGAGGAAGTAGATTCGTTCGTTGCCTTAGAGGAATGTGAGTTGCTATCCCAAAGAAAGTTGTATTGCAGCTCAAGCTCCTTGTACTTTTCGTCCAAGCTACAATACTTTTGCTTAAGTGCAACATTTTCTTTCTTAGTGATAGCATGGCTCTCTTGCTCTTTGGCCAAGGCCTTGCGCAAGGCAGCCACCTCACTTTTCTCTAATGCAAGAGCTTCCTTGCTAGCTATGTAAATGTTTTCTTGTGCAATAAGATCATCATCTCTAGTTGCTAGCTCAACTTGAACCTTTTCTAGTTCCTCCAATAGCTTAGTGATATAGAGTATTGTCTTCTTATCCAAGTTTCTAGTTATATTATCCAACTCTTCATCACTAGAGGTATCACTAAGATCACTACTAGAGATATCATTTAGAGTTAGAGAGGGAATGGGAATTGATTTTACCTTCTCACTTTTGCCCATGAGACAAATGTGAGAGTTGTGATGCTCATCATCGGTCAAGTTGTCAAATAGCTTTGGTGTAGAGGATGCATGTTGAATGGCCACGGTTGCAATCTTCTCATCCTCCTCACTAGATGCTTCATTTGTTGAATCCCATTCATGACCAATGTGAGCTTCTCCCATGTCCCTATGACCTCTCTTGTACTCATGCTTGTTCTCTTTCTTGTCCTTTTTGTACTTACCATCTTTGAGCTCATGTGGGCACTTTGCAATAAAGTGCTCAGTGCTACCACAATTGTAGCAAAGCCTCTTCTTCTTGTTTGGGAACTTTCTTTTGGTGAACTTGTAGCCTTGCCTTCTCAAGCTCTTGTTGTATTTCTTTATAAATAGTGCCATGTCACCAATCTCTTCACAATCCTCACCATCACTTATTTCTTCACTTGATGATGATGTTGTAGCTTCTTGATCTTGACATTGCTTAGGTGCCTTTGCCTTGCATGTAATCGCTTGAATGCTGCCCTTGTTCTTGTTTGAGGTGCTTGGCTTGCTTGTTTTCTTTGCCTTTAGTGCTACATCTTTGATTTTGAGCCCATCCAACTTGGCTTGCAACTCACCAAGTTTCCTTCTTTCATTTGCCTCTTCTTTTTGCATGTCATGTGTCAATATTCTTCCAAGCACATTATTTGGAGTAAATTTCTCAAACTTTCTTTTGTCTCTAATCAAGGTGACCACGGTCTCATTTCTTGGTAGATATGCCTCTAACATGACTTTCACTACCTTGTGATCATCCAACTCATCACACCCATAGCCTCTAATCTTTCCAACTATGGTCATCAACCTATCAAACATCTCTTGTGGCCCTTCATTTTCCAAAATCACAAACCGGTTGAGCTTGGCCATCAACAAGTCAACTCTAGCCTTCCTCACCTTGTCCACCCCTTCATGGGCAATGTGCAAGGTATCCCAAATCTGCTTGGCAACATCAACACCCATCACTCTATTGTACTCTTCACCATCTAATGCACTTAGAAGCACACTTGTAGCTTGTCCGTTGAGATGGACAACCACCATCTCTTCATTCGTGGGGTCTTCGGGATCAACCGGCGGCTCAAATCCCCTGCACACAATCTCCCAAAGACCGGGGTGACGACCAATAAGGTAAGCCCTCATCAAGTGCTTCCACTTGGCGAAGTTGGTCCCATCGAAATGAGGCAACTTTCCCGCGGGCACATTGATGAAAGACTTGCGATCATGGTTAGTCAAATAAGAATAGTTGAAGGATACGGCGGAGTATTTCTTCTTGTTGTTGCTGCTGTCCTCATCCTTCTCCTTCTTTTTGCCTTTCTTCTTGTGATAGGATTCATCATCATCTCCATCGTCCGAGCTACTTGACGAGTCACTTGGTGGAGGATCGGCTTTCTTCTTGGATTTTTCTTTGGCCTTCTCCTTCTTTTCTTCTTCTATTGCTGCTCGGATCTTTCTTCTCAACTCTTTTCTTTCTCTCTTCTCTTGGAGCAATCTATCAATCTCTCTTTGCCTTTCACGAGCTTCTCTTCTTAGTCTCTTTTCTTCCTTCTTTCTCTCTTTCTCAGCCGGATCAACTGGCTTGTCGACGTCGGTTGGAGCTTGAGGAAGAGGATGGTCATGTTCTGTGGAATCGCTGAGCTCGCTACTCTCATCATTGAGATGCACATCGTCCTTTTTCACACCACCCGAACCGTCTCCGGTCTCCATACCTTACGCGGTGAAGCGTATATAAGGTAACCTGCTTTGATACCACTTGTAGGATCTCTGGAGGCCTAGAAGGGGGGGGGGGTTGAATAGGCCTGTCAAAACTCAAAACCTAATTCGGTTAATAGCCTGATCGGCACTGCCGATCCTATGGTCGGCACTGCCGACCTGCTCAGGAATAAAATCAAGCTGCGTGAGAGTGAAACAGAAAATTGAGGACAGATAGAGTGAGTTTCCTGCAGGGTTAAATAGTTCACAGATATAGCAGAAACATAAAGCACAGGTTGAACTGAAACCCTAGAAATCACTTTACAAAAAGAAAGGAAACCAAAGCACAAGGTGAACCAAGATTTATCCCGTGGTTCGGTTTACCACAAAGGTTAACCTACTCCTCGTTGTTGAGGTACGCCACCAAGGCTCAAGCTCACCACTTAGGTTTGCCCTTTCCTCGTTCTCATGTCAAGAGACTTAACTCTTGAGATGAGGGGTGATTTCTTAGCTGCAAGTAGTTGGTTACAAACCTCCCTAGGCTGCTACAATCGATGGCAAGCTCAAGGGCGACGCCTAGCCGGCTAGGAGCAAGCTCCAAGAGTAGCAAACCCTAGAACCTCCGGCCAAACGTGAACCAATGCTCTTGAGACTTTGGGAATCAATGGATCAGCTCTCTAATCGAGTTTTGCAGCCCTCTCTTTCAAGTTTTAGTGGTTGGAATGAGAGATCCACTTGAAAGCTTTGAGAGCAACAATGGAGGAGTGAGAGAGAGAGAAAGAGCCTTTTGCAACGGTCAAAAACGTGAGCTGGAAGAAGCACTGGTTTGACCGGACTGTTATGGGCTTTCTGAAAAGGTATATATATAGTCTGGGCCCACCGGTCCGGTTATGATCGGCACTGCCGACCATAAGGGTCGGCACTGCCGACCTCCCCAAAAGGATCTGATCCATATGAAACCTGTGGGGTTAGAAAGGTGGCTGGATGTGTATCTATCTGGCAAATATTGAGCATTGGTAACACAATTTGACTATGGGCGCTAGAATCCCTCTTGATAGTATGGCATTTCTAAACTCAAATTCGAAATAGAAAATGAATTAAACCTCCTTCAAGTCAGAAACCATCACGAAAACAATTGGATACCCATCAGTCATGTATGCCATCCTTTCGTTTGCTATTCCCTGCTTGTCAACTCAACAAATCTCATTAGTCCTCTAATTCGGTGGTCATCAACACCAAAACCCACATAGGGCTTGATTGCACTTACAAGAACACACCACCAAAACGCGAATCGATCCTGATTTCAGCAGGAACTCGTCCCCACAAGGAGACAACAGGATTACGGTCCCATTTCCTCAAAGTCACAAGTACATAGAGGTATTGTATCTCACTCTGTGGATCACAGGCAGCAGGTGGAAGAAAACCTAGCGAGGGCTAAGAGAATGAAATGCTGCAAGGATAGAATGAGAGGAGGGGCTGCCTCTCTATTTATAGCCTAATACACTTATTCCCCTTCTACACATAGATACATAGAGCGAACAGGCTAACCCTAGGGGTATTCCGGTCCAGCTCTACCAAGTCTTGATCCGACGGCCACGCGCCTTCCTCATCCTTCGCTTCGCCTCGACGCAAGCTCTAGGATGACATCACGTGTTGTCCCATCGACCGTCGTGCCTTCCTCACCAATAGCTTCGCCGCAACGCAAGCCTCTCGGCGCTGTCCCGCATCGACCGTTCCTTTTGGAACCTCCCCCCGGTTTTGAGGCTGAAACCGAGAAACCTGTGTCCTCGGCTGAGTTTTGTGGCCCAAACTCAGAAACCTGCCAGCCCAGGTTTTGAGGCCCAAACTTGGAAAACCGTCCATCGCGAGTTTTGAGGCCCAAACTCAGAAACCGGCCACCCCGAGTTTTGAGGCCCAAACTCGGAAACCGTCAAGAGTAGTTCTTTGAGGCTCAACTACCAAACCCGCGCCGAAGACGGAGTGTGGTTCGCACACCCCGACCACCGACACCGATGCCGATGCATGTCCAGCCTCCATGTCGGGCACAACGCCTTCGCCTTCCTCCTTGATTTGGTCGACGACACTTGCGCCACATGCAAGCCCGTGTCCGAGCTCCCACCAAGTGCCACGACGCCATCGTCTTCCTCCTGACTCGACCGATACACCGCACATCCCCATGTGCTCCTGCTGGCCAATGTCAAGTGCCAGCTACCACAGCTGGTCCTCCGGCCTCCCAGTCCGTCGGTACAAGCCTGGCATGGCCCGCCTCTACTTGACCTTCACCTCGCCTTCAACCACTGTCTCCAAGCTCCACACCTGCACATCAACATAGCCAAGAGACACATGTTGCCACTCACCCCTTCCGGTGAGCCTGTTGACCGATCGCTCATCACACAGGAAAGGAACCACAAGGGCACATATCAACCTTGTGTTCGTAGTCGGGTCAAAGATGAGCAGGAACTCGGTTGAGTCATGGCAATCTGAAGCGGCCACATACAACTCCAGGCAGAGGTATATAGATGAGCTATATAAGAAGGGCTACAATGAAAGCGTGACCGAAATGATCAAAAGCAAAATAAAGGAAGCCTTCATGAGCAACGACCCGGAGATGGTTGCAATGAGGTCGAAGATGTTTCACGACCATGGCCTGCCAAATCCCCATGCAAAGGAAAAGAAAACATTACTACCAATGAACGAGGATCGCCCAAGGATCTCGAACGAGGACTTATAGGAAAACCAGCACGCCAAACTCCTCATCTTGTTCGAAAGGCCCAAGATATTTTGAGTGGCTGAGGGATGCATACTTGCACCCACAATATCCGCAAATTCAACAAAGAAGACATCTCTGAAGACTATGTGGTGGTGACCCCATTTTGGAACGTTCTCGAGCAGGAACATTTTGAATTGGACCATCCCAACCTACAATCGGCCCAGCACCTAGGGCAGGCACTTGGATTGGAAGTCCTATGGAACCGCGAGGACATTGAGATCATTGCTCTGACGCGAACTCCAACGCTGACACCAGCATCACAACCATCAACTGCCGGATCTTGTCCTCCGGAAAATCCAGATCACGACAGCGATGATGACGAAGAAAAGGGCGGGGACAAGGGCAAGGGAAAGGACAAAGGAGAAGGCGGTAGCGAAGGTGGGGACAAGGACAGGGTAGAAGGCAATGGCAGGGAAAAGGAAAAGGGCACGAACATGGTCACAGTGTCTCCCCCGCCTCCAAACAGTCTGTCGGTCAGCCCGGTCAATGAGGTAGGAGGCTCAGAGGCCCGTAAGGGGGACAACACGACAACGACAAGCTAGCCAAGCACGAACGAGCAACTAGGAGGCATGGAGGGTGAGGCAACAGCGATGAAGACACCTCCCCCATCGACCACAAGCCAATGTCCTCCCCCGCCCAGCAAGAATCCAAGAACGTCCGCCGAAAAGCTCCCGTACACGCTCACGTTTGAAAGGTATGGTAACATCGAGCATAATAGCACGTCCATTGTATATATGCTACTAACATTCCTATCCATCGTTTGCCAGGCCTCAAACTATACGTCAACTCTTTGATGAGGACGAAGACTGCCCTGGCCACTATGAGTGCGGGAAGTTCATGAATCCCAAGGCCCAGCTCATCGACGAGAAAAAGTGGGATACTAGGAGGTTCCATCTATGGTACATGGAAGCTACAAAAGCCAAGATGTCAAGTTTTAATGTCAAGATTCCCTCGGAGTACTTCCACGTGCCCGCTAGTAATGAAATGCACCTACCCGTCGACTTTAGCGACATGTACAACCTGATGCGGGAAGAAAGACCTGGACATCGTTCAAATCATCATATTCACACTGTAAGCAATGAATGCAACTTCCACCGATCACTACACATTCGCATTTTCCACAACTCTATACTTATTATTTCATGATGACTTGTCCATGCAGGATGACGGTCACTGTAAGTAATAAAAAGATATGTCTTGTACTCTACCTCTCTCCTGCACATATTGCTAAAAGAGTCATCAATGGTTTCGAGATCGATGATCCGGAGATGACAGTTCGACAGCGAGAGAAGAAATATGAAAGCCGAAAATTACATACTAGAATGCATGCAGAGGATCAAGCCAGATGGGCTAGAGTGTATAATGGCTGCCTATCACTTTGGGTAAGTCAAATACATGTACGTAGACCTAAGTGGCTAGCATATCATGCCTTCTCGTCGTCGTAGACTCTATTTTTTTTGCAATGGTGCAGCCAGGGCCTCGTCGGTGTTCACTGGGTCGCTTTTATCATATACCATCAAGATGGCAAGGCCTGTGCGTTTGACTCCTTGAGCGTACCAAACAACCAAGGGTACAAGGTATTCGAAGATTGTCTGAAAAAGTAAGTCATCGAGCTTTTTCATCATTTACAGTTAGTGTATGTATTTAAATTGTTGCTAAAACTATTATATTTTATACAACGCTTATAAGAAATACCAAAAGGTGTCTGGATTCTGGGACTGAAGAACTCAAAAGTTCAAGGACAAGCATAGGTACCACCTCAAAATTTGACGAGATTTCCCGGTACGTATTTCGAAGGTTCAATTCGTGTTTCATACATATGGGTTCTAATGCTTGTGTGTCAATCGTGCAGTGCGCCAAACAGCCACTAGGATCAAAGACATGTGGCTTGTACACCTGCGAGTTTCTAAGGGAAAGCAAGGAGTACACCAACAGCTGGAAGAAGCTCAAGGAAGGAATCAAGTATTGGGGAGAGCTACAGAGCCGCAGGATGTGCTTTAAACAAGTCTGTTGACACCAGATTTTTGACCAAGGAAGACTTTCCATTTGTGAACATAAGCCGCTAGTTAATTAGAAGAAATCAGCCAAAAATGGGAACAGAGCTTGTTGTGAATCAATGCGCAATTAGAAGATTTGCATAGACCAGAGTCGACAAGCTTCGAAGACGTGTCGGGTTCGACCAAAAGAGTTAGACTCCGGGTCGTCTTTTATTTATACTATTGTGTATCCTAATCGTGTTAGGATAGGAGTCTTTCGGGTTATAAGTAGCTAGAAACCCGACTTTTGTAAAGAGATTCAATCAATCAAACATTTCTTCAGCCACCGGCCAAAACCCTAGGAGTAGGAGTAAAGTAGATCTCGGCGAAACCTTCAACTAGACAGGGCTGCATCGCCTAGATCGAACTCTGGTTTGCTTGTAAGTTTTACCAATGGCTTGTGTATCATTCAATAAGGCTGTATTTGGCATCGACCAAACTCTTGTTAAGCTATGACATGGGTTAGTTATCGGTTTAAGCTCGTCTTTTGTAAGACTGTCTTGACTTCGATCAATCTCTTACATTAGTCGATCTTGGCTAGTTATCGGCTCTATTAGGTTTGACAATCTAATAGATTCATTAAGTTATCGATATTGTTCATGCTTTTAAGAGTTTATTTTTGTTTCGATAATATCTTGCCCAATCGAGATTGACAAGTTAGCTAAAAGCTTAAACGCAGTCTAGATCGGTTATCCAAGCCCTTTTATGCTTACTAGCTAATGCCCGTGTGTTGGTACGGGTGACAAAACTACGTTAATCCAAATCCAATTTGTTGTTGTCATAAGAAAGGGTTTCTAAACACTCTTAGCACCAATAATGAAGTTAAAGCGACGCATTATTTATTAATTTACCTCATTGATACAAATGGAAATGAAATATTGATCAAAGCATACATTAAGATGAATCAATCTTGATCCCATAAATCCACAATTGCGAAACTTGCTTGGAATTCATTACAAAGGCGTCTATTTCAGCGATCAAACAAGGTCGTTACACATTAGGATCTACTGAAGTTTGAAATGTCAAATATAGATATTTATATATAATAGTTACTACATGTCGCATGCAAAGAAGTAGCTAAATGCTGGCAAGCAAAAACATATGTTGTATCAGATTTGGATGCTAGGCCATCAAGTATTCCAGTTCATGGAAGCCAGATACTACAGCTGCTCGTTGTCACACGGAGTAGAAATACTTGCAGTCTTAAGCAATTAATTTGCTCTGAATTTTCATTACAGAATATAGTGCAGTTAGTCTGAATTCAGTCTCAAGCAATGCATATATAAGCTCAGTACACAAAGTAGCCAATGCACGTGCGTTGCTACGGTTGAAAAAAAATCTACTTTGATTCGATTTGTGGCTCCAATAAGGGTTTTCAAAAAGATATTGACGCCAATAATAAGGGTAAAGCAACACGTGACCTATTAGTTTACATGGTATAAGTAAACTTAAAATATCAATCAAACTATATGACAGTTGGTGACATTGCTTTGCGGCAGCAACAACACTAATCAGTGTTCCACGGAATGCACCATTCGCGAGCTCCTGAACCTCGGCTATTGTAGTCGCTGCAGGAGAAGTGACCTGATCTTACAGTTGTCCTGTATTTTTTTTCCACTCTGGTTTCACCCATGATTGCAGTACCATAAACTTAAACAACATATATAAATTACACAAAAAAATGATATGAGAAAATGTTGCTTACAGTTCTTACATATCAGAATTCTAGATGACATGTTCAGAACACAAGCAATCCCAGTTACCAACATAAAGCTAGAAGTGTAACTTCTGTCAACACCAATTTTCCACTAATAAATTGTTATGCCCAATTAGTATTACACCATCTGCAGTGTTACTAAATAGCTGATTTGTACAACCTACGTAATTCTATGCTTAAATGCAAAATGAAAATATGAAAGGGGCTGCATTATGATTTCAATAACTCCAGACATGTCGCATGCAACAAAAGGAAGATTTGCGAGAATCTGTGAGATTAAATTTAACCTTGGGATATTCAGCACTACACTGCTCGGCAAGATGTTTCCATATAGAGAAATTTCACAAATAATAAACAATCAATGCATTTACAATTCTGCAAATAGGATCACCCAGATAGCACGCCACCATCATGGTTGCAAGGCCTATATTTAGGTATATATGGCAAAGAATAGATGATTTTATTGAACTTAAATTAACGCATGATCATGTCATCATGTCCAAATGTGACATGTGTTTCTTGAATGACAGCAGGTGTTGAGTCATTCTGGAAGCATTTTTATATGTCAATTACTTTATCAAGCAATGGATTTTATGAATAAAATCTATTCGATATTTATAGGCCTCCTTTTAGCTGCTTGAAATAAGTACTATCACTACTGGAAAACTGTACTTTGCCGAGTGCAAAATGTCGTGGCACTCGACAAAGCTATATTTTGCCGAGTGTAGCACTCGGCAAAGCACTCGGCAAAGTAGGGCACTCGGTAAATCTAGACTTTGCCGAGTGCAAGGATAAGCGCTCGGCAAAACATCGGTGGACCGTGATGGCGACCACCTACCGTTACCTTTTGCCGAGTGCCAGTCATCATGCACTCGGTATTTTTTTCATTTTTCTGAAAACCAACTTTGCCAAGTGCTTTCTAGCCCCGACACTCGGCAAAATTATTTTTTTATTTTTTTGAATAAACTTTGCCGAGTGTCATACTTGGGCACTCGACAAAGTTTTTTTATTTTTCTGAAAACAAACTTTGTCGAGTGCTTTCTAGCCCTGGCACTCGGCAATTTTTTTTCGAATAAAAGTTTTTTTATTTTTCTGAAAAAACTTTGTGGAGTGCTTTCTAGCCCCGGCACTTGGCAAAATTATTTTTTATTTTTTCGAATAAACTTTGCCAAGTGCCATACTTGGGCACTCGCAAAGTTTTTTTTATTTTTCTGAAAACAAACTTTGCTGAGTGCTTTCTAGCCCCAGCACTCGGCAAAATTACTTTTATTTTGTTTTTTCGAATAAACATTGCCGAGTGCTATACTTGGGCACTCGGAAAAGTCTCTTTGCCGTGAATTATGTTGCCGAGCAAACTTTGCCGAGTTCCTTGCTTAAAAACACTCGACAAAGCCTTTGCCGACTGTAAAAACACTCGGCAAAGTACCAGTTTGCAGTAGTGTATGCTAGCTAAATACTCCCGTAGCTTTGGAAAATCATGGCACAAGGGATGTGGCTAGCTAGATTTTCCAATGCATGGTGTGTGATTATAAGAATAGAAGGTACAACTACTGATGCTAAATATATCAAGTTCCACACATACATTTCTGACGAAAAAACATAGGTAATATTTTTAATCATAATTCTATGCAATTGATTTAATATGGTTATAGTAAAACCTAATAGCCCAAAGAGCCTAGCTGTTGGTATAAATTAATGCACACTCTACTTTATGCGCAAGCGCACAGATAAAATCTACCGATGTAGCACTTCAACAGAGTAACCCAGTTTTAATATTGAACCCAAAGGAACGGATAGCGTTAAGCCTTAAAGTCTAACCCCTGAGTAGCTAACAAAGACGGAGAATCTAGAAGTATAAAGGGGATCACTAAGGTTGTCTAAATCCAATTCAAGAGTGATATATTTATATTATTCTTAGTGGGGAAGTTGCCACAAAAGGTCACAAACAGAGTATGAATCTTTTATGCAAATGTATAATCCTACCGAGCCTACACACGGGTAAGTGGACTATAGAAGAATCAACAAGGCTATAAGAGTCACCCTTGCGAACAACCACTACTACCGGCGTTATAGGAGGCAATTATGAGCTATCAAGTCTAAGCACCACGCTTACACTATCCCACTACTTTAACTCTAGAGCGACTTAGAATTAAAGTACTCAAAAGAGAGTCATAAATCTTAAGAATAATAAGAACAATGGCTCAAACTTAAATATAGATGTCGATTACCGAAACAATCGCTGAAGCAAGTTGACGATGAACTTGAATCCGCAGGTACAATATGAAGAGGTGGATCCAACAGGTCGGAGCTCCTTCTTGACCTATTCCTCTCTCTCTCTTCTAGATCTAATATAAGACTAGGTTCTAAACCTAAACTAGAGGGGTAACTAGTCTTCTACTTGAAAGCTGGCTCTTGATGTCTCTTCTAGGGTTTCTGAATGAGGCGTAGTCTTTTCGGAAAAGGGACCTTGTTCTTCCCTGAGGCCTGGGGGCCTGTTTATATAGCCCTGAGGGATCAACCGCAGCCGTTAGATCAAACTGACTTCACGTAGGGCTGAGATGGATCCTCAAAGGCGGTAGAGGAAGGTTCCAGAAGGGGGAGGCCGGCGGCGCCCTGGGCCGACCGACCGGTGGGGCCACCAGACCGGTCGGTCCCACCTATCAGGGTCTCGGGGTGCCGCGCCTCGTGGAGTCTTCAGGTGTTCTCTAGAGTCTTCTGGAGTATTCCTAACTTGGCGGTTGCGCCATCTCCCGTCGGTTTCCTTCTTGGGGAAGCAATCGAGGGTTGTTTTCCTGTTTAATCCATGTAAATTCACAATTCACCAAAACTCATAGAATTCATTAGTTTTAAACCCTGTACTAAGGTGGAGTTTATGTATTTATCCATTTTCATATTTATTTGACATTTAATAATAAGAGTTAATGGTCTCTCTGATCGTCTAGGCAGCAGGTACTACATATCCTCACTCATTTCTATCTTGGCTTGGATAGTCTAGGTGAATCCAAAATTTAAGAAACCCGGAACATCAAGCTCCCTAGCTCATCCACACGTTGCATTATCTATGAATGCCCTGAACATCACAAGGCATTGGCGTCAACCAGTGGATTAGAAAAAAATAAGTAAATAGGGGAGATGATAGTGGATAACACAACATAATTTCTCAGAGAACCAAACATGAATGGAATTTAACTATTGAAAGTTAGTTATTTGATTTGTTTCGGATGACACTCATGGTGACAAACATGGCTGATATTTATAAAATCATAAACTCCTACTCTTGCTGGTACCTAGTATAATTGTATTGGTCAGATATGGCTGGAATTTATATGCTGCAAAATTTTAAACAACTCATATTTCTGCACTGCAGGAGGAAAGTAAAGTTGAAAAAAGTGTATAGATGGTTCGGCAATGCCTTCGATGAAGACAAAAGCCCCCTACTCTATTATAAGTAGATGATACATGTAAACGTTGGTTGGAAATTACTCTGCTTGGAATGCTAAAGGCAAGTGTTTGCAAACTGTGATACTGTCAGCACCTACTCCACAGCCAGCCATGCAGCGATGGTATCCCACCAGACAGGTACCTGGGTTTACACCCGGATATCAGCATGGCTAGTATAGATGAAAACGGTCGGGAAAACACCTCTACCATTTTCGTTTCTATATTTTTTAGCGGAAACGGACCGAAATCGGGATAAAAACGAAATTAAAAACGGATAGAGATATACGGAAATACAGAAACAGATAAATACGGACAAAGGGTCGGAAAATTAAGTTAGAATAATATGATCAAATTTTCTCGAGTATTGTAACACCTCTGGTGTTTAACATGTAATTAACTTGACATATCATCATTATCATCATTAAGCATCTTGATCATGATTTCATGTGTATGCATTTTGCTAAGTGTATCATTTTATGTGAATTACCTCTATTGCAAAAACCCTATTTAGCCCACTTCTCTCTACTAGGGCAAAATGGTAATTTCATCTCTGTGATTAGCTTTGTGTAATTCTTGTTCAGTTGGATGTCTTGTAATTTTGTTGTGTTGGCCAAAGTTCAAAAATCAGAATTTGATTTCAAAACTCTTTGCAAAACCCTGATTTCCAAATCCTGGATTTTATTCCTCTGGTTGTAATTCAAAAATTATTCAAAATTTGGGGTTGGTCCAAAAAGCAAAGTTGTAGATCTATCAAAGAGAAACAACTTTGGTATTTACAAATTTTCAAGTTACAGTACAAAGTTTTGAGTTATTTCAAATTCAATCAAACTCCAGTTTTTGTCCCCTTTTCAGTTTTCAAAATGAGTTCAAAAACTAATGAGTTTCAGGAAAAGTGTATAATAGCAAAGTTGTAGGTTTTGGCAAAATGAACAACTTTCATGTTTACAGATTTTCAAGTTTCAATTTGAAATCCAGAGTAATGTTGATTTGAATCAAGTTTGAAAAAGTGTCCCCTTTACTGTTTTCAAATATTGTTCAAAAAATATTTGGAATTTGAAAATGTTCATATTGACAAAGTTGTAGATCTCGTTTTTCTTAGCAACTTTGGTGTTTTGAGTTTTTGTCGCACAGTTCAAATTTTGGGAGCAATTTGCAAATTTCTGAAACTGCTCAAAAGTCAAACCCTAGCCTAGTCTACTGTTTATCTTCTCCGGTAGGGGGGGGGGCCCGGCCATGGCCAGCCGCCGGCGTCGCGCGTGCCGCACGCCTGGCTGCTCCCCACGCGCCTTCAACCTGTCGCCGATGTCCCCTGGTTCCCTCCGCGCCCGCACGCGAGCGCTGACCTTCTCTCCCGGCCCCTACCGCCCGCAGTTCATCGCCGCCACGCGTTCGCCGCCGGTGAGCCGTGCGCCCGACCCTGCGCAACCAAACCGCTGACCCTCGGCCTCGCAATCGATTGCGCACGCGCTGAGCAGCATTATCCGCGCCCGAGCAGCGTTTAACCGCCCCTGCCCGCGCCTATAAAAGAGGTCGCCGGTGAGCCGGAGTTCCACACCGCCTCCGCCACCGTGGCCAGCCCACTCCAGAGCTCCCGCCGCTCAACCAACTAGCTCAACAGCTCCGCCTTGAGCCCGTGCAGCTTCCCCACTCCTCAATTTGGTCTCTACCGTCCCTGTTTGCCCGGCGTAACTCGCCGTTGTCATCTCCGGCGAGGATCCCGTCGAGGTCGGGATCGTGAAATACTCCCTCTCCGGCCTTGATCATCTCCCTCCGACCCCCGTATCACCTTCCTTACTCCTTTGCGCCTCTGACTGACCCCTTGCGGTCACTTGTGTCGCGCAGGATCATCGGGACGACGATCGCCGCCGTGAGCTTTCCGCCGGCCACCGTCGACCACCTCCCTCCGTTCATCCCCTTCCCTCGCCGAGCCGCTGAATCGACTCACGGTGAGCTCCTGAAGCCTCCCATCTCCTCGGTTTCGCCTGAGGCGCCTCGTCGTGGCCGGCGTAGCAGCGCCGCCGTCGTCGGTGGTCGCCGGCGAACGGAGGAGAAGAACAGTGCTCTTTTTCTATTTTCTCATACATGTGAATAGTGTTCAGATTTCATCTTTTTGTGTGATTTTCTGTGTTGATCCATAAATCCTGAAATTTTTGTGGTAGACTCTTTATGCTCTGAAGTATTTTATAAAAATATGAAACTTGAGTTTTGTACAAAAATTTGAAAATGAAAAATCTCCCTTTTAATTAATAAATGATGGCTTTGGATTTTTAGAAAATGATTTATAACTCCAAAATTTGTAAGACCACTTTTTGTGAGCTAGTGGTGCCATGACAAGTCTCTGGTGAAATTTTGAAGTCATTTGAAGCAAGTTGATTTTTGAGCTTTATTTTAATTAAGGAATAGTGCCTTTTGTTAATTAAATGCCTAGATTTAATTGAGCACCTTAATGATCTCCAAAAATTATGAAATTTGTTTTGCCATATACTTGTACCCTAATGAACTTGTGTGATTAATTTGGTAATTTTTGGAGCACCTTCATAAAATGACCTTTTTAAATAATTAAGAAAAATAGAAAAGGTGATTAGGGTTAGCGTTGAATGCCCTGTGATGTGACTTTTGGGATTGCTTGATGTTCATAGACCCCTACCCTTTGGTCTATGATGTTTGTGATGCTATGTTTGGTTGATGCTTAGGATAGTTATGATAAAGTCTAGTTTAATCAATTTTGCTTAAGGAAGAAATGGTTACCTTTTATGCTCAACCTAGATTTAGATTATGCCTTGCCTAAGAGTAATCTAGAATCAGTGGAATTGTCTTGCACCTTAAGTTCATATCATCATTCTCATGAGCATTCATCATTGCATCCGTATAGTTGACGAAGAAGGCCCTGAAGTCGAGGTAGCCGCCGAAGGATCTGTCCCCGAGGCAACCCCGAGCTCCGACGCTTATACCTACCCCGAGTCTACTCTTTTTGCCATCCAAGGCAAGCCCCGGTGCATTTAACCCTACCTTGCTTTTATAAATGTTTTCTTTAAATGTTTTGAATTAAATTATTGCATTAGGTTGATAGGAGTTGAGTGAAATCCTATCTGATGCATTATCTACCTTGACCAATGATACACCCGATACCTGCTTTTCAAAAACTATTTGCAAAATGCTTAGCAATGCTATATGATAGATTTGCAATAAAAATGCCAATTTCAAAGTGTGATCACTTTAAGAATATTTATGGGAATTTCTGGTTTACTCCCCCTATTGGCTAAGTATCTGATCCGTACCTAGTCAATGGGAAGGAGAGGTTGTCCTTGCGTACGGTGCCGTCATGTTGTAGTCCGGGACTCAACAGTTGACACCGACCGGGACAGGGTTGAAAAACTGACAGGACCTGTACTCTTGGGTTAGAGTCCCGAGGTGCTTGTCGCTGGCTGGAAAATTTAGGGACCACCTGTATGGGGGCCTGATTGACTAAGACTTGCAACTATTCACATACTACGGAAAGCTTCGGCTCCGAGGAATCCTTTATTGGACCGACAACCGCGCACTGGGAGTGGAGAGATGGCGGAAGTAGCATGTACCCACGTGGGTTAAAGTCCCGGATTGGAGTGGTGTACTGTACTTCCGGGTGGCGTAGGACCGGGCCCAATCTTGGAGGAATCGTGGTAGACGAGTTGGCATATGCAAGCTTGGGTGCTACATATGCAGTGTGGATAGGGACCCTCAGCTGAGTATTATTTATCCGGATTAACGCTGCTCCTCGGTTATGGAGACTTAGTCACTGACTGTCAACAGGGAGTGGTTCTCAACTAGGTCTGTTTTGGAAAGTAAAATGAATCAAGGATTATGATGGAACAAGGAATACCGAATCTTTCAAAATTAAAATAAGGTTTACCAAAAATGCTTTTCTGCAAAATACTTGAACTTGCTTAAGCCTTACCTTGACTACCCTAAGCCTGCATTCCTGAGTCTTCTCCCTTTTCTTTAGTCGGGTAAGTCTTGTTGAGTACCTTTGTACTCAGGGTTCTTTTACCCATGTTGCAGGTATGGCAGATTCCTCAGTATGCCTTGGACCCTGCTGTGTGACTGTTGTTCAGGAAGAGGCCGATGAGGCCGATGAGTGATTATTCACCCTCGGGCTGGGTGATGTATCTTTATCTTTTAGTTGTTGTCATCTGCTACTCTGCCAACTCTATCTATTTGAACTATGGTCTGTAATAACTTCACTTTAATTTTATGTTGAACCCTGGTTTGTAAAACTATTGTTATTTAAGTCTTCCGCTATTTACTCCAATGTTATTTGTCAAAATGTTCAAGAGATTGTAACTGAATTGTGAGATGATCCTGCGGACATCGGGCACTGATGTAGCCCAGTGGCGGAACCCGGTCTTAGTCTCTTGGCTGTACGGATCGACTGTCAGTGGTTGACAGTGATCAGTGGGCCATGGGATTAGGGCCGTTACGTCACAAGTATATACGAATAAAGTCACAAAATAGTATACACGTACAAAGTTAGAGGTCTAATATTCACTAACATAAGTTGTGTTAACATATTAACATACATAATTGATGATTAGAAGGTCTATGAACATATAAATTTCTAGATATATCTAATCTGGATTGAAAACGGGATCAAAACGGAATAAATACGGATCAATTCCGGTTATAAACGGGATTTTTCGGAAACGGTCGGAAAAACCCCTCTCCTGTTTTCGTAAATACGAAAACGGAATTCCACAAATACGGAAACGGACGGAATAAAATAGAAAACGAAACCGGACGGAACGGGATTTTTCCCGTCCGTTTTCAACCTTACTGGCTAGGACGACCTACCCTGACAGTCTACGACTGGTACGGTGTGGCATGAAGGAAGCCATGCGGCTTGGGCCCAAGGCACATGGGTCGAGTCATCAGATTCCGAGGGGCTACCACCTCCAGTCCCGCCAAGGCAATCCATCACTTTGGAAGGCCTGAACACGAGGATTGAGGGGCTGGAGATCTGCACTGACAACATTCAGGGTCCCTGAATGAACAAGCCCAGTGGAACCAACGATGGGATGCCAAACAGGACCAGTTTGATGCCAGACAAGCAGAATCACTCGAAGAAATGTGCCAAGTCCATGCATTTCTCCGACAGCAGCAAGAGCAGCAACTGGCGTATTGGGCGTCGCTGGGGTACTATCCCCGGGGTCGGTAGCTGCAAGCTAGCTTGGGGGGAGCCCACGTACCTTGTATCTTGTATCTGCATTGCATATTTCCCTTTTCTAAAACCTTGCATTGCATATTTAAATTTGAATTTTCAATTTCATACTTAATAAAATAAAATGATTCCACAAACATATGTATGCTAAGCATGCTTCTGTTACATCCTTGTTGAAATGATGAATAGTTGCTCTATTTCATATTTCAAATCTTGCTTAGTTTATGATTTTGAATTCCCTGACATTTAAGTTTATTGGCTAAAACTGTTCATCCTATGAAACTTGAAACTTGTGGGTAGCAAAGCATGATCCTTGTCTAAAGTTGCTTGATTTGATTCGATGAAGTAGACTCTGCTATAACTTTGTTCTAAGTGACACTTGACATCCGGAATTTTCATTTTCAAAATAGGAAAAATTACAAGTTCCTCAATGATCATATATCCTACCAGAGCCGTATGAGTTATTCATTTGAAAACCTTCCACTCATATGCTACATGTAATTACATTGAGCCTTGTCAAATTGTTTGTGACCTATGTTGAGATTCTTGTCATACACCCATGATCCGAGATTCACGTACACTCCACAAAACATCGCTAACTCTTATACCAAGAATTACGCACAATATGCCATCCATTCATCCACCAAATAAAGCTCCATCCACAAGTCACTTATCTCTCATAAAAAAAGGGAGAAGAGAGAATAAAATAATCCATGCAAAAAGGCCTGTTGGAAAAAAATGGGTAAGTGCCTGATGTAGAATTAGGGGTATGCTTGATACCCACATGAAAAAAGAGAGAAGAAGAAAAAGATAGCTCGTACTCTCAAAATTCAAAAAGAGAGAGAGAGATTTGACCAAGGAGCTCAAATCAAAAACTTTTTCACCCACTAGCACATCTCGATCAAGGTATATGACTTGAATCTCCATGTGGTTTGGTCTTTGACATAGCAAAATGTGTAATACAAGCATGCTCAACTTTATCCTCTGCCTAAAACTCTACATAAAGCCTTCATAGTTGGTAGGGAAAAGTAAGGCAACTTCCAAATCTTTTGGTAAGGATCAAATGCACAAAGAGCAACCAAGTGTATCATTTGAGGAACTATCTTTTCGATTTCAAAATATTTCAAAACCTCCGGATTGATAGTAAATGAAGGAATGAAGGATAAGAAGGTCTATGAAAATCGGTCGATCTCGCAAAATGCCAAAGACTCGGAGATTGCTACAACGCCCCACAGATGACGAGGTAAAAGGGTGAGTAGAAAGCCAGTTTATTTAAATCAAAGAAGAATTCTAAATTATAAACATAGGAGGTTTTAAAAATGATCGGCATTGCAACAACTTCTGATCAACAACCTAAAGTTGTACTGCTTGCTCGGGACGAGCAAGGGGTAAGCTTGGGGGGTATGTTGGCGGTGCTTACCGACAACTTTTATAAGCCAACCAAGGACAAAACAAAGCATACTTGCATACATAAGTTATCACCTTGACCTATTTCCACTTGTATTGGAGAAACATTGCTTCTCAGGTATCGAACATGAAAACAGTGGAAAAGGCGAGAAGAATACGCTTTCCGACAAAGTGTAATTCCAACAAACAAGGAAGAGGCCCACCTAAAGAATGCATTTGGACTGGAAACCACCGAAGACACAACGTGCACCATGCCAGGGGCCCACCATGCAAAGACGGTGGCCAGTGGGCCCACCAGGGGTGCGGTCGCACCCTAGGTGCGGTCGCACCCTGGGTGCGGGTGCACCGCCCTTGGCCCCACTGGCCACCGACCTCCTTAGACGGTTGCATGCCACCATGCACACGTCGGTTTAGGTGGATACCATACTTAGCTCCTCCAAACAGACAATGTACTAGTATAAATAAAGTGGTAGAGCTCCCTCTTCAACATGAATCACACATCAACACATTTGTCATTCATTCCAATTTGTATTTGCGGATACATGGGTGTATGCCGAGTCTCTGAGTCATGAGTGATTGTCAACTAGGATGATGCGCATGTTCTTTGACTTGTGTTGTGCAGGTGTCAAGCACGGATACAGTGATCAGAGGCAATGTGAAGGTCAAGTAGAGACGTGCCGTGCCGATGGACCGAGAGTGGCGAAGGGCGGACCGAGGCTTGGACTGAGGGACCGGTGGCCCGAGGATCAGCTGTGGTGGCTGGCAGCCTGGGACAGCGACGAGCGAAGACTTGCGGTCATGTGTTGCCTGAGTCGTGGACTTGGGGACACGTGTCGGTGGATGGGGTGCACGGGCGGTGCATCCCTTCTACGGCGTCGGTTTGGTGGTAGAGCCAGAGAAAAACCATCGGATGGACGGTTTCCAGGTTTGGGCCTCAAAACCTGGGTGCGGATGGTTTCCGAGATTGGCCACAAAACTCAGGCTGAGGACGGTTTCCAGGTTTGGGCCTCAAAACCTGGGTGTTGCGGGTTTGCTGAGGTTGGGCCACAAAACTCAGGCTTGGTGGGCTGGTTTCTCGGTTTGGGCCTCAAAACCGGGGGTTGGCTAGAAAGGCTGGTTTCCCGGTTTGGGCCACAAAACCGGGGGTGCAGAGCGAGGGCGGCACGTGGCGGCAATCGGGAGGTTGCGTCGAGGCAACGCTACGAGTTGTGCGGGCGTGGCCGTCGGATCCACCTACCATCGAGTTGGTCCCGAATAACCCTAGGGTTTAGCTGGTTCGCTCTATAAGTAGTTAGGGGTAGAGTTGGAATTAGGAATAGTTAGAATTAGGATAAGTAGGGGGAGACACCCACCTCCCCATTTATCTCAGTCATTTGCTCTTTGCTTCTAGGGTTTTCCTGCTCTCCCAATCCCTTGTTGTAGCTAGCTGAGATCCGCAGAGAACCATACCTCTGTGTACTGGAGATTTTAAGGAAGTGAGGCCGTAACCTCACTGTTGTAGCGTGTGGTAGCCACATGGTTGCAATTTCGTGGTTGTGATTCGCGTTTCGTTCGTGTTCTTCGCGGAATCCTTTTTCTTCACGTTTTTCCCATCGCTTGATATCTTTGCTCGGTTCATCTTTTGCAAATCCGCTTGAACCAGGTTGTTCTAGATCGTGAGGCACTTCTTTCCACCGAAGGAATTCACCTCTAACCTCACGGTCTAGGAGATCGATCGATTTTGATTTCGGGTCAAGTTTTTCTCCCTTCCCCCGAATTTCTTTGATTCATCGATTTGAAGATAGGTTCGAGCCATGATCTCTTAGAGATAGCTCACTATCCTCCTTGTGACTCTACTCACCAAGTTTGATCCCTAGAGGATTCGTTTCAGGTGAGATCGAGTTGATTCGGTGGGCGAATAGGGTGCTGTCGGGGTGACCGGACGCTGTCCTCGCGTTGACTGGACGCGTTCGGTGGTTGAATGTCGCGTGGCGATTTTCTCTAGCTGACCGAACGCTAGATCTTGGTACAGACCGGACTCGCTCATCGTACTGTTCACCGGGAGTTTCTCTTTTGACCGGACGCTGAACACCTTGACCGGACGCACCCTCTCCGAGAGTCCGGTCACAAACAGTAAGGTCCCAGAACGGATTTTGCACGACCGGACGCGTCCGGTGCTCACTGACCGGACGCTGCCCAGAGTCCGGTCGTGACTGTTTTGCGCGTTTTTGTTCGCCGGTTGTTCGTCCGTTGTCGGATTTGGTTTCCGTCTTTTGCGCTGAGTTTCTAGAGTTGTGTAGTGTCTCGCTGTGCTTCTTGGAAGCATCCACCCTACATCTAGGGTCGAGGACACTTACAAGCTCTAGGGTTTGTTCTTGGGGTTGAGTTTCGGGACAGTGGCGAGAAGTTTCCGAAAGGAAAATTTGAAGCTCCCATTCACCCCCCTCTGGTCGCTTTCTGGTTGCATTCTCGGTCCTTCAATTGGTATCGGAGCGGGTTAAGGATCTTCCACCTTAGCCGATTCCAGATCCACAGAAGGCGACATGGATCACGGCGTGGGCAAAACGCCGTTTTTCGATGGGACGAACTATGCGTATTGGAAGATACGCATGTCGGCCTATCTGCAGAGTTTGGGCACTTCCATCTGGGATATTTGCAACTCTGCCGATTATGTTGTCTTGGCTGATCGTGTGACTCAGCATCAGATCGATGAGCACGATGCCAATAGCCGAGCATGTAATGCTCTTTTCTCATGCTTGAGCATGAGTGAGTTTGATCGTGTTTCTCACCTCGCTACGGCTCGGGAGATTTGGGCTACCCTCATGCGCTTTCATGAGGGAACCTCTCAAGTCAAAACCCGTCTCTACAAGTCGTTCAAGCGAGAGTATGAGAACTTTCGACATATGCCTGGCGAGAGCATAGAAAGTTTATTCGCTCGCTTTCAGGTGATTGTCAACAGGATGAGGGTTAACAAGGAGCTGTTGCCTTTCAACGATCATGAGAGGGCTCTCAAGCTTTTACATACCCTTGATCGGTCGGTGTGGGATTCCATGGTTCAGGCGATCATCGAATCACCTAACTATGAGACCCTCACATGTGACGAGCTCTTCAGTAAGCTCAAGTCCAGTGAGATTGATGCCATGGCAAGGGCTTCTTACGAGAATCCTTCTGGCCCGACTATGGCTTTGGTTTCTGGCTCTTCTGCTAACCCCTCTGGAGGCTTTGCTTTGCATTCTCTTCTTTCTATCACAGAGGAGCAGTTGGAGTCTCTGGGAGACGACAAGTTGGCTTTGCTTGCCAACCGGTTCTCGCGGTTTCACAACAACCGCATGAACCGTCTCTCGCTGAGGAGACCACTCGGATGCTACGAGTGCGGCGACCTGACCACTTCATCGCCAACTGTCCCAAGAAAGAACAACGCATTCTTTGAAGTGCTATCACATGTTCACAAGTACGGTCTCCGTTCAGCTCAAGGAAAAGTATGTGTCCCCGCGGCACAAGCTAAGGGCGGCTTCAACAAGGAGTACATAAAGACCAAGTACTTGGAGAAGGCCCAAGCTGAGCAGCGTGCGTTCTTCGCCATGCTCAGCGACGTCAATGACTCGGAGACGACTCTCCGCTTCTTCAAGTGACAACGAGTCCGAGAAGAAGAGAGGATCGAGGACAAGCTCAACGGCCTCTGCTTCTTCGCCGCCGACGACGACTTCTGCACCAGGCCCCTTGGTATGAGGTCTGAGGCGACACTCCTCGGAACAACACGACGACGATGACACCTCTCAGGTATCTATGACCCCCGACATCTTTCCGCTGAGGTCGAGAACTACTGGGGCCGCGCGCTTCTTAGTCAAGATAAGCTGCTTAGGCGTGCCGCTAGAGAGCGCAAGGAGTTTAGGCAGAAGTGGGAAGATACGCGCGAAGGAACTTGATTCTGTCAAGTCCACCCCGTGGTTGTTACCGATGAGGAGGAGTGTTAGATGTACACCACACACATGACTGACCTTCTCACTTTGAGGAGCAAGTATGTTGTGTGGTAGGAGAGGTGGATGAGCTCCGTGCTAGACCATGCTGTTGGGTGCGTGCAAGACTTGTCCTGTCTTGCAAACCGTTTGGTAGAGAAGAATGCCAAGATTGAGTCTCTTGAGAAGGCCAGCTCGGGTAGCACTTGTGTGACTAGGTGCGCTTTGTGTGAGGGTTTGGAGATGGAGATTGCTAATGTGAAGCATGACAAGATGCAAACCGAGGAAGAAAACATACCTTCGGACCATCTTGTCATGGGTGTCTTGTGGTGAGCCGCAGCTCGGGATGATGATCTCCCAATTCAAGCGAGCTGCTGGAGGTCCTGGTGTAGGTTTTGCTCCGGGTGTTGATCTTTCCTGCTTTTGGGAAGATTGGAGAGTCGAGTGGTTGAACCCATGTGAGAAGCCCAACTCCACCACTACTCCCAAACATACAAAGCTTCCACCCAAAGAGCCTCTCAAGCCTAACACCAAGGATGGGGTGTTTGAAGAACCTCCACGAGCTCCACCCAAGAACCAAGTATGGCATCCCAAACCCAACCACTTGAAAAACAAGCTTGATACGATGCCACCTATCCAGGAGGAGTGTTTGCCACAGAAGGGCAAAGTGATCCATACCCACAACCGTGAGTACCAACAACCCCCTAGGAGAGCGGTGAGGTACCATTGTGAGCATTGTGGGAGAGATGGACACTTGAGTGAGTTCTGCTTTCGGCGCAAGAGAGAAGCGCGCCGTGCTAGGGAGATGAACAATGCGGACATGTACCATCCTTTCCATGATATACATGCACCAAATGTTCAGAGTCGTGCTGCTAGGCCCAGAGGTCCAGAACCTCAAGTTCCCAGGCCTAGGCAGAGGAGAGCTCCGAGGAGAGATGCTAGGCCTAGAGGCGCAGTGCCTCAAGTTCCTAGGCCTAGGCCTCGTAGAGAGCGTTCCCGGCGGGAGCCTGCAGTTGTAGGCCATGGACCCTGTGGCGGTGGCTTTGTAGTTGAGCGTTTTCCCCCATCGCATTTTGAGTATCGCGGTGAGCGCTCCTCCCCTAGTGGACCACGTTCTTCTAAACGTGGTGATCGCTTCCTTCGTAGGTGTGCTAGGAATGGTTTTTTTGTTAACCGTTCTTTTGAGCAGCCGGCCCAACACTGGTATTCCCTTACTTCACTAACCCCAGTGTTGGCCCGTATGCTCATCCTATGTCTTTATTGATGTAGGTCAAACGATTGGAGAACGTTTGGTTGGTGGATTCCGGGTGTTCGAGGCACATGACCGGAAACACCAAGTGGTTCTCCAGTCTTAGTCCGGTCGCCGGAAAGGTTATATCACCTTCGGCGACAACAGCAAAGGTAAGGTGTTGTCTCGTGGGTCTGTGCGAGTTAATGAGCACTTTGTGTTGCGCGATGTTGCTCTTGTTTCTAACCTGCATTTTAACCTTCTTTCTGTTTCGCAACTTTTCGATGATGACTATGAGATTCGTTTTAAACCGAATCTCAGTCGTATTTTGGACCCTCATGGCAATCTTGTTTGTGTGATTTCGCCCTTTGGGAATGTCTTTCGTGCGGATTTCTCAGAGTCTTTTGGCATTTCTCGTTGTCTTGTGGCTGGACCTTCTTCTTCTGATCTTTGGAAGTGGCATAGGAGACTTGGACATTTGAGCTTCGACTTGCTTGCAAGGCTTAGTTCACTTGGCCTAATCCGAGGATTGCCCAAGTTGCGGATGGAGAAGGATCTTGTTTGCCACTCTTGTAGACATGGGAAGATGGTTGCCGCTCCCCACCATCCAGTGACTCAGGTCATGACCAAGCGCCCTGGAGAGCTTTTGCATATGGACCTTGTTGGTCTGGCTCGGGTGAGCTCGGTTGATGGGAAGTGGTATGTGCTTGTTGTTGTTGATGACTTTTCGAGATATTCGTGGGTCTTCTTTTTAGCTGAGAAGACTGAGACATTCTCCTTTGCTCGCAATCTGATTTTACGTCTTCAGAACGAGTTCCCTTTGAACTCGATGCGAGCTATTAGGAGTGATAATGGTTCCGAATTCAAGAATTCGGATTTTGAGAAGTTTTGTAACTCTTTGGGTTTAGAGCATCAGTTTTCTTCCCCCTACACACCCCCTCAGAATGGTGTTGTAGAGAGGAAGAATCAGACCCTTGTAGAGATGGCCAGGACGATGCTCGATGAGCATAGGACTCCTAGGCGATATTGGGCCGAAGCTATGAGCACTGCATGCTACATTTCAAATCGCATTTTTCTCCGAGCTTTCTTGAAAAAGACTTCTTATGAGTTGCGTTTTGGAAAACTGCCCAAGGTGAGTTATTTTTGAGTTTTTGGTTGCCATGTTTTATACTCAAAAAGGGCAACTTGGACAAGTTTGAGTCTCGTTCTTCTGACGGTGTGTTTTTGGGTTATGGCACTCACACTCGAGCTTATCGTGTACTTAACCTTGACACTAACCGAGTCATTGAGACATCCGATGTCACCTTCGATGAGACCATGGTTTGTCCTTCTTCTCGTTTTGAGCGTGCAGGTGATCATGAGGTTGGTGAGCCTCTTTTGATGACGAGGACGAGGGTGCTGAAGGTATGGATGAACCAGCACCCCCTCCACCTGTTGTGCCGCAAAGAGCGGCTTCTTCTACGACGACTCACGGCCCCGACACTTCTTCTTCTTGGGGCCGTGGGATCCGCCACCCCGTGCGGTACCCTTTGTACCCGGGGAGGCACCAGCTGCTGCTGAGGGGGAGGCCACTTCGGCAAGGGAGGCGCCACGACACATTCCAGCGCCAGCACCCGCCTCAGCAGATGATCGGCAGCATCGACGAACGCGTCACCCGGTCAAGGCAAATTTCTCACTTTGCTCATTCTGCATTTGTTGCTGATTTTGAACCCCGGGATGTTGGACACGCTTTGACGGATCCGGATTGGGTCAATGCCATGCATGAGGAGTTAGAAAACTTTGAGAGAAATCGGGTTTGGGTTCTAGTGTCTCCACCTTCTGAGTGTCACCCAATTGGGACAAAATGGGTTTTCAAAAACAAACAGGGAGAAGATGGCCATGTTGTGAGAAACAAGGCCAGACTCATAGCCCAGGGTTATAGTCAGAAGGAGGGGATAGACTATGAGGAGACATTTGCTCCTGTAGCTCGTTTGGAGGCGATTAGGATACTCTTGGCTTTTGCTGCATCCAAAGGTTTCAAACTTTTTCAAATGGATGTCAAGAGTGCCTTCTTAAACGGCTACATAGAAGAGGAGGTGTATGTTAGACAACCCCCCAGTTTGAAAATCCCAAGTTTCCAAACCATGTTTTTAAACTTCACAAAGCTTTGTATGGTTTGAAACAAGCCCCTAGAGCCTGGTATGATAGGTTGAAAACCTTTTTGCTTGCTAAGGGTTTTAAAATGGGATGTGTAGATAAAACTCTCTTTCTCCTCAAGCAAGGCACTGATACTCTCTTGGTCCAATTTACGTGGATGATATCATTTTCGGTGGTTCTTCTCACGCTTTGGTTGCCAAGTTTGCAGATACATGAGCAGGGAATTTGAGATGAGCATGATGGGGGAGTTGACGTTTTTCCTCGGGTTGCAAATCAAGCAATCCCGGGAAGGGACGTTCGTGCACCAGGCAAGTACACACGGGACATTCTAAGAAATTCGATATGGGTGAGGCCAAGCCTCTTCCAACACCCATGTCGACCACGACGGCCCTGGATGCGGACAAGGAGGGAGAAGCAGTGGACCAGAAGGAGTACCGGAGTATGATCGGGTCGCTGCTGTACCTGACGGCGACACGCCCGGACATTCAGTTCGCGGTGTGTCTCTTGCGCACGATTTCAGTCTTCGCCGCGCACCTCTCACCGTCAGGCGGTCAAGCGCATTATGAGGTACTTATCCTTCACTCTAGAATTTGGGATTTGGTATTCTCTTCTCTCCACCCTTCCTTTGCGGTTATTCCGATGCTGATTTTGCTGGTTGCTGGATTGAGCGCAAGTCCACTTCTGAGACTTGCCAGTTTATTGGTTCTTCTCTTGTTTCGTGGTCTTCTCGCAAGCAGTCTAGTGTCGCCCAGTCTACCACAGAGGCTGAGTATGTTGCTGCGGCTAGCTGCTGTTCCCAGTTACTCTGGATGATGGCCACTTTGCGTGATTTTGGTCTGAGCTTTTCTCGCGTTCCTTTGCTTTGTGACAGCACGAGTGCCATTAGCGTTGCTAAGAACCCCGTGCTTCACTCGAAGACCAAACACATTGATGTGCGCTTTCATTTTCTGCGAGACCACTATGAGAAGGGTGATATCGACCTTCGCCATGTCGATACTCATCATCAGTTGGCTGATATTTTCACCAAGCCTTTGGACCAATCAACTTTTAATCGGTTGAGAGGTGAGCTTGGTGTGTGTTTCCCCTTTTAGATGGGGGAAACATTTTGACTCTTGTATGATACACTGACTTTGTGTTTTTCAGTTGTTTTTGCTTCCTTTGGTTCTTCATGCATCTTTGCATTTCAGCATACGCTTTTACATTCTGAGCTTCATGAATATAGTCTGAAGAATGTAACTATGCTCTGTGTAGTCTTTGCTCCGATGCTTTATGTTGATGCTATAGCTTATGCTCTTTCTGATCACTCATACATACTGTGAGCTGAGCTATTTTTGAATGGTGAAATTTGAAAATAAACTTAAAACTTGAAAATGTTCACCATTGAGATATGCAACTAGCATGTGTAGATGTGTCGAAGTCACTTATGCTATGTATGTATGCTAGGTTGCTATGTCTCTAGTGTTGAGTCATTCACTTGCTTGGTATGTCATATTATGTTTAAAATCTGAACCAAGTTAAGTGAATTGAAAAGATCGAGATGGGTTTGCTTGTTAGCACCTCACAGTTTCGAGACTGTTTCTCATTGCACTTTGAGTTTAAACTTGAGCTGTGTAGTGTATGACCGAAACTGTTGCTTTAAGCTTCTGATTGCTTATGCATAGGCTTCGCACAGTTGGAAAGTTAGGCAATAACAAGCATTCAACCTCTCGCAGTCACATGCTGATCTCTGAACTTGTGTAATTTCACCGCTGCAACTCTGATTAAAATTTGAAATCACAAGTATACGTTTCATTCTTCAATTGTTATCAGCATGATGATTGAACTGTGCTAGGGGTAGTTCACCTTGTATACATGTTTAACACTTGTTTGACTTCCTGTCTATACATGTCTGTGCTATTTCGATGGTGAATACCTTTTCGGCTAAAAACTGCTCTTTTTGCTCTCATTTCAGACTTAGTGATCAGCTTGAGCCTTTGCTAGCATTCTGTGCATTTTCTGAGTCATCGGGTCAGAACTCTGTAGAGCCTCTTTGCACTCTCTTGAGTATACTCCTGAAGTTCCTAACTTGCATTTTGACTCATATGCATTTTGGAAGGGGAGAAATTCTCTTGTTAGCACTTTAATGGTGCATTTTCTGAGGGGGAGCATTGTTCTTGATAGTTGCATTTCCAACGAAGGGGGAGAATTTGCAAATCATTACCCTCTGTTTGAACTAACGAGGAGCTTTCCTGTTGTTGGCACTATTCAAGGGGAGTTTTTGTTGCTTCCCTGTTGGCCGTAAGGTTTTGGTATCGAGCTTTCTTCTTTGCTAGTTGTGTTGAGCCTCTGTGCCTCTATCTTGAGGGACTAGCATTTTGCTTTGGTTTCTTAATTGGTATTTGCTAGCGGTGTTGAGCCTGTTCTACCTCTTCTTGAGGCTAGCTTTGCTTTGGCTTGGTCGCGTCGAGCTGTTGCCCATGTCTTTGGGACCAAGTTTCTTGCTCTTTCCCACTTGACTTCTTCGGCTTTGCTATGCTTTTGGGTCATTTGGTCGAGTTCTCTTTCTCTTCTTCTTCCTTCCTTCCTTCTATTATGATTTGTGTTGGTAGTTAACAATGCACTCATCAAGGGGTAGATTGCGGATACATGGGTGTATGCCGAGTCTCTGAGTGATGATTGATTGTCAACTGGGATGATGCGCATGTTCTTTGGCTTGTGTTGTGCAGGTGTCAAGCATGGATAACAGTGATCAGAGGCAAGGTGAAGTCAAGTAGAGACGTGCCGGCGCGATGGACCGAGAGTGGCGAAGGGGACGTGAGGCTTGGCTGAGGGACCGGTGGCCCAGGATCAGCTGTGGTGGCTGGCAGCCTGGGACAGCAACGAGCGAAGACTTGCAGTCATGTGTTGCCTGAGTCATGGACTTGGGGACACGGTCGGTTGATGGGTTGCACGGGCTGTGCATCCCTTCTACGGCGTCGGTTGGTGGTAGAGCCAGAGAAAAACCATCGATGGACGTTTCGAGGTTTGGGCCTCAACCTGGTGCGGATGGTTTCTTGAGTTGGCCACAAACTCGGGCTGAGGACGGTTTTCCAGGTTTAGGCCTCAAAACCTGGGTGCTGCGGTTTGCTGAGTTGGGGGCCACAAAACTCAGCTTGGTGGGCTGGTTTTCCGTTTGGGCCTCAAAAACGGGGGTTAGCTGGAAAGGCTGTTCCTCCCGGTTTAGGCCACAAGACCAGGTGCAGAGTGAGGGCGGCATGTGGCGGCAATCGGGAGGTTGCGTCGAGAAACGCTACGAGTTGTGCGGCGTGGCCGTCGGATCCACCTACCATCGAGTTGGTCCCAGAATAACCCTAAGGGTTTAGCTGGTTCGCTCTGTAAGTAGTTTAGGGTAGAGTGGGAATTAGGAATAGTTAGAATTAGGATAAGTAGGGGGAGACACCCACCTCCCCATTTATCTCAGTCATTTGCTCTTTGCTTCTAGGTTTCCTGCTCTCCCAATCCCCTGCTGTAGCTAGCTGAGATCCGCAGAGAACATACCTCTGTTACTGGAGATTTGAGGAAGTGAGGCCGTAACCTCACTGTTGTAGCGTGTGGTAGCCACACGGTTGCAATTTCGTGGTTGTGATTCGCATTTCGTTCGTGTTCTTTCGCGAATCCTTTTTCTTCACGTTTTTCCGTCGCTTGATCTCTTTGCTCTTTGCTCGGTTCATCATTTGCAAATCCGCTTGAACCAAGTTGTTCTAGATCTTGAGGCACTTCTTTCCACCGAAGGAATTCACCTCTAACCTCACGGTCTAGGAGATCGATCGATTTTGATTTCGGGTCAAGTTTTTCTCCCATCCCCCGAATTTCTTCGATTCATCGATTTAGATAGGTTCGAGCCATGATCTCTTAGAGATATCTCACTATCCTCCTTGTGACTCTATACACCAAGTTTGATCCCTAGAGGATTCGTTTCGGGTGAGATCGAGTTGATGTGGGGCGAATAGGGTGCTGTCGAGGTGACGTCGTACGCTGTCCTCGCATTGACCCGGACGCGTCCGGGGTTGAATGTCGCGTGGCAATTTTCTCTAGCTGACCGGATGCGTGAGATTGTTATCGGTACTGATAGGACTCGCTCATCGTACTGTTCATCGGGAGTTTCTCTTTTGACCGGACAATGAACACCTTGACCGGACGCACCCTCTCCGAGAGTCGGTCACAAACAGTAAGGTCCCAGAACGGATTTCGCACGCAAGGACGCGTCCGGTGCTCACTGACCGGACGCTGCCCAGAGTCCGGTCATGACTGTTTTGGCCGCTTGCGCGTTTTTGTTCGCGGTGGTTCGTCGTTGTCGGATTTGGTTTCCGTCTTTTGCGCTGAGTTTCTAGAGTTGTGTAGTGTCTCGCTGTGTTTTTGGAAGCATCCACCCTACATCTATGGTCGAGGACACTTACATGCTCTAGGGTTTGTTCTTGGGGTTGAGTTTCGGGACAGTGGCGAGAAGTTTCCGAAAGGAAAATTTGAAGCTCCCATTCACCCCCCCCCTCTGGTCGCTTTCTGGTTGCATTCTCGGTCCTTCAGTATTTGGAGCTCTCTACCTTAGTTTAGATCTTCTAGTAGTTGGAGCAAGTACTACTTGCAAGAGGAGAGGAGGAGTTGTAAAGATCTACTTGGTATGAATACTAAGTTCCTCTTTTCATACTTGTTCTTGTTCTCTTATGATCAACATTGTTATGTTCTTGAATTAGAGCTATGTTCTTGTTCATTGTTCATCGTTCTAGAGCTAGTTCATAGTCTTAGATCCTTGTTCATCATGAACATGAACGTTGTTCTTCATTCAACAAGCTTAGATCCTGATAACTTAGTGATACGTGTTGGGTGGCGTTTTCTCGTGCCTTCGGGCGCGCTTGTACTCTTTTCCTGTCAATCCGTAGGGTTGGGGACCCGAGGGGGTGTAAGTGTTCTTCATGTGCGCGAGAGTGGCTCTCGGGTATATGGAGTTGGGTGAATGCCTGGCTTAGTCCACAGTTAAGGGGTAGGCGGCAGGTGATGACAGCCGTGTCCGTCCCTTATAATCCCCCACGTTCGGCTTTGGGGTAGGAGTCTGAATTGCCCGGTGTATCCTGTTAGCAAACCAGTGTTCCCGGGTCTCCTAATCCATCCAGTACTTAGCACTAACGTTAACTTGATCATAACCATGTATACTTAATTCATTTACATAACCTTGTTAAGATCCATGCTCCGTAGGATATTCTTTATTCTTTCATTCTTTCTTCTATCCCCGAAGAAGCTCCATATATCTTAGGCAATGTGTGTGTGTTGATCCCACTATCCAAATCACTGTTTATGCTCCTGCTATGGTTAATTAGTCAACTATGCACTTATTATGTTCTTGTCATGGATATATCTCGAATCCTTTCACACCTAGCCTTCCTAGTGGTAAAATATAAATAACGATACCTGGAATACTCCCGGTGAAATGCTACAACAGTAACCCCGTGCCCTTGTGGACCTTGTTTGTAAATGAATTGGTTTACCAGACCAGCTTCTCAGTCCGTCACTAAAGCCACATGTTTTGGTATATGAAGTGCCATCGCACTTCGGTGCGGATACCGGATGTGTAGCTGAGTGGCTGTGTCTGAGGCTGACATTGATGTCCTTTATTGGTAGCATCGCTAGGAACCAACATACTTGATGTATGTTGTTAAGGAATGTCTATAGGCATTCCTGGCGTCGTGCCTAGGGATGATGGCCTACCCAAGTGATGATGCTAAGAGATGTCAGTAAGTATTTCTGGCGTGATCGCTGAGGATGGATCCTAAACCTATCCTCTGATGGTTGCGCTAAGAAATGCTAACAAAACCCTAGGCTACTAACCTAGCCTTGTTCCTCAGTACCATCCCATCCTCACCCTGTTTGTTTTTGAAAACCCATTTGGTACCTATAGGGTGGCATTATGGTGGAGGTGGAACTAGGGTCCAGACTTGGTTTCGCTCAAAGTTCTCTAACTCCTCATGCATGGCATTAACCCAGTTAGGATCAGAAAGAGCGTGTCCAACATCTTTGGGCTCAAAAGAAGCAACAAATGCAGAATGAGCAAAGTGTGAGATCTCATACGCTCGCGACCCCGTGACAAGCTGGTCGATGCTGCCAATCATCTGATGTGGAGGGTGGACCTGCTGAATGCTCCGGGGCGCCTACCTCACCAAAGTCGCCTAACCCTTGCCAGATGCTGTCGCTTCCTCAGGTGCAGCTGGTGCTCGCTGGAGGGGTGGCTCAAAAGGACCCAAGTAGTCGAAGTAGTGGGATCAGGTCCTCGAGCCGAAGTTGTCGTCGTAGGGTCGACAGGGGCAGCCAGTAGAGTTGGCTCAGGATCACCCCAATCGGAATCTTCCTACTCCTCCTCCATAAAGATCATCTCCAATCATCTCCTATCTCTTGTTCTCCTACAACATCAAAAGCAGAAGAAACACAAGGCATGGTCTCGTCGAATGTGACCTCACAGGTCTCCACTATCCGGTTAGTCTCAAGGTTAAGAACTCGATAAGCGCGAGAATGCAAAGCATAACCAAGAAACACACCATCAGTAGAACGAGATTTAAATTTGTCTAAATTGCCTTGTTTCAGGATAAACACTTGCACCCAAACACCCTAAAATGAGACACCTTGGGTACCCGTCCAAATCGCAACTCATAAGAAGTCTTTTCAATGAAAGCACGAAGAAAGATGCGATTTGAAACATGGCAAGCAGTGTTGATCGCCTCGGCCCAAAAACGCCTAGGAGTCCTATGCTCATCGAGCATCGTCCTGGCCATCTCAACAAGGGTCCGGTTCTTGCGTTCAACAATGCCATTCTGCTGGGGGACATAAGGAGAAGACAACTGATGCTCAATACCATGAGAAGAACAGAAAGAGGCAAACTGTGAGTTAACAAACTCAGTACCATTATCGCTACGAATAGCTCTAATAGTATCAGGTGCAAACTCAGTTTTCAACCTCAAAATCAAATCTCGAGAAAAAGTGTAAGTGCATCTAGCCCTTAGTGGGTTTTGGTGAATTGAGTGACAACATAATTAAAGGTCTAACAAGTTTGCTAAGTGTATCAAAGGTTCAACTAGAAATGCAAACTTGATGGTATTCCACATAGTGCTAAAATGAAGGCCAAAATTATGTATCGTTGTATTGGAAGATCATGGAAACAATCTTGTCCAAGCAAAAGACAACAATGCAAATAGAGTTGATGATATGGCTTCTATGTTGTGGGATACAATCATGGCATCATGAGACAGAAAGCATAATTTGACAAATGACAAGTGAGATCATAGATTGATGGATTTTGGATGGACTCTCAACACACATAGGCATCTTTCATGAGCAAGAAGAGTTGATAGTGAACCTAGCTTTGATCAAGGGTTGAAGAATGATCAAGAATGCATAAGTGAGTAAATGTCAAGCAAAGGTCGAATGATAAGGACTTAACTCATATTGGATATATGTCATCTCTACATTGGTTTGCTGTATGGATAAATATTTGGAGAATCACTTTGCATTGATTTGATCAAGCTAGAAGTATGAAGATGGAGATTTGAAGTGAGTGTTGAGTGTCAAGCCAAAATGGAAAAGGATATAAGGAATGTGAATTGACTTGACCATATTAATGATGATCCATATATGTCTGTCTATGTGAGTCAAACTAAAGTTTGATTGATCTCAACATTATATCTATAAGATGTTCAAGCAAGGATCACAATATTGAAGAAATGGTTTTCAATGGATATTTAATATGATGTGACTTGAGTGTGGCTTGATAGAGTGAAGATAGCAAGGAAAGGGATTTGAGGTACTAAGCAAAAGTGAAGGTCAAGGAGATCGAGGTACTATGGCTAAGGTGAAGAAGAGAGTACGTGCATTGAGTCGAAGTACTAATCAAGTTATGAGGAGTCATATTGTGTTAAGGATCAAATCATTAGTGATAGTGAATTGAAGCCATGAAGTTGAACTCACATATGGTGAAATGGTTCAAGTCACATGCTCAAGGGATGTTTGCTCAAGAGATGAGACAGTTGCAATTAGTTGCAGCCCCTATGAAGTGACATTGAGAAGAAATGGCATACGAAGATATTGAAGACTCAAGTGGTTAATTATTTATATTCTCTTATTCTTGAGTATAGGTATGCCGTTACTATTAATAGGGATTCTGGCACCCACGGTCAAATTGTGATACCAATGCTCAATCTTTGCCAAAAACATACACTTCCAGCCACCTTTCTAACCCCCAAGGTTTCACCTTGATTGACTAAATTGGAGTGGTCGGCAGTGCCGACCTTATGGTCGGCAGTGCCGATCATAATCGGACCGTTCGAACACAGACTATATATACCTTTCCAGAAAGCCCACAACGGCCCAGTTACACCAGTGCTTCTTCTAGCTCGGGATCTGACCGTTTGAAGAGCTCCCCTCTCTCTCTCTCTCACTCCTCCATTGTTGCTCCCAAAGCTTCAAGTGGATCTCCCATTCCAACACTAAAAATTGAAAGAGAGGGCAGCAAAACTCGATTAGAAGAGCAGATCCATTGATTCCCAAAGTCTCAAGAGCATTGGTTCACATTGGCAGGAGGTTCTAGTGTTTATTACTCTTGGAGCTTGCTCCTAGCCGGCTAGGCGTTGCCATTGAGCTTGCCAACGTTTGTGGCAGCCTTGGGAGGTTGTAACCACCTTCTTGCTGCTAAGAAATCATCCCTCACCTTAAGAGTTCACTCTCTTGACTTGAGAACGAGGAAAGGGCAAACCTAAGTGGTGAGCTTGAGCCTTTGTGGCATACCTCAACAACGTGGACTTAGGCAAGCCTTTGTGGCGAGCTGAACCACGGGATAAATCATTGTGTCACCTGTGCTTTGGTTTACTTCTCGTTCTTGAAGTGGTTTCTAGGGTTAGGGTTCGATCTAGTGCTTTTATACTTGTGCTTTCGATTTCTGGCATATCTGTGAACTATCTAACCCTGCATGAAGCTTATCCTCTGCTTGTGTAACATTTCTTCTCATACTCATGAAACTCAGTTTTACACATTCCTGGTCGGCAGTGCCGACCATTTGATCGCAGTGCCGACCGCTTTTTGATGGAGTTAAGTTTTGAGTTTTAAACAGGCCTATTCACCCCCCTCTAGGCCTCCTAGGCGACATCAAGTCCATTTCAATTGGTATCAAAGCCTGGCTCTCAAATTGGGCTTAACCGCCTTGAGAGACGATGTCGACAAGTGAGGAAGTATCTCTAGAACTTTTAATTTAGATGGCTCAAATTATGCATTTTGGTCGCTAGTGTGCTTACTGTTTTTAGGACCATGGGTCCTCATATCGAGCGGATTTTGATGTGAGCATTTCACCTCCTAGTGATGATTTGACCTATCTATCTAAACAGGAAGTGAAATGCTTACAACACAATGCTCAAGCCTCTAATGTCTTATTTAGTGCTTTGAGTGAAGATGTTTTTTATGCCGTCATATTTGGAGATGGTGAACCTCTTGAGGATGCTCATGTGATTTGGACCACACTCAAGGAAAGATATGACAAGTCCAAATGTGATGAGAAGTTGCTCTCATTGGAGGAATCACTTGAGGAGTGCTCAACTTCACCAACAATGAAGAGCCTCAAGTGATTCTCCTAAAAGGCCTAAGTGATCATGGCACAACCACTTCCTTACCGACATATGTGGAAGGTATGAAATGGTTGGTGAGAACAAGACTTTGACATGTGATAATTCTACTTCCTATAGTTCTTGTGAGACTAACATTTTGAAGGAAGAAGAAGCTTGTGATCGGTGGAGGCCAAGTGATTTATCTACTTCACCAAAATGCTCAACTATCCATGTCACTTCTCATATATGTCTTATGACAAAGGGTAAGAAGGTAAAATCAAAAGCCAAACCTCCTCCAACTCTAGAAGACATCTCTAGTAGTGATCTTAGTGATAGCTCTAGTGATGATGAATCTAGTGATGAAGAGATAGACAATATAACTAAGAACTTGGATAAAATGACCAAAGCTATATCACTAAGCTATTGGAGGAATTAGAGAGCGTTCAAGCGAAGCTAGCCACTAGAGATGATGATCTCATTGCACATGAGAACATCTACATAGCTAGCAAGGAAGCTCTTGCAATAGAGAGAAGTGAGGTGGCTGCCTTGTGCAAGGTTTTGGCCAAAGAGCAAGAAGCCATGCTATTACAAAGAATGAGAATGTTGCACTCAAGCAAAAGTATTGTATCTTGGATGAAAAGTACAAAGAGCTTGAGTTGCAATATAACATTCTTTGGGATAGCAACTCACATCCCTCTAAGGCAATGAATGAATCTACTCCCTCCACTAGTCAAGATTGTGGAAAATGCTTTAATCTTGATTTGAAATATATATGCCACTAACCTTGCTAATATGGAGGCTATGAGAAAAGAGATCGCTAGGCTCAATTAGATCATAGCAAAAGAGTGCATGGATGGCAAGACTCAAAATAGTGGCAAGAAGGTGGAAAATAGCTCTGAGTGTGCTCAGTCCATGATAAAGGGCAAGGTTCGTACAGATCAGCCTGCACAGATGTTGGCACAGCAACCAACCAAATTAGCACTGCCACGCTTGGTCGGTAGTGTCGATGGGTTGGTCGGCAGTGCCGACCCCCGCAAGAAAGGGAAGGCCACCAACCATGCCTCTGGTCAGAACAAGCCCAAGAAGATGGTGCCCAAGTAAAAGCAGGTTCCACAGAAGCCAAAAGAATCAATGTGGGTGACTCGTAACAAGGTGCAACATCAACAAAAGATGACTCTCATCACTTGCTTCAAGTGCAAGAAAGAGGGTCACCATGTAAGGGATTGTTGCTTGAAGAAAGAAGCGAAGGTCATGAGCAAAATTCAAGAGAAGAAAAAGTTGGCTCATGTCAAGTGCTCCAACATGGGACACAATGTCTCTATGTGTTCCAACAAGGTTGATGACCAAGTCACACTTCCAAACAAGAAGACAAGAACAAGCAAGAGGAAGTGTTATGGATGCAATGAGAGGGGTCATGAAATTGCATCATGTCCTTACATGAAGGATGAAGGTTTGACATCATCAAGAAAGAGGCTCATTAGCAAGGTAGCAAGCAAATTGCAAGAAGAGAAGGCTAAGAAGAACAAGACACGCCTATGCTACACTTGCAAGGGAAAGGGACATCTACGCATGGATTGTCCCATGGGAAACACTCCTAAGCCAAACTTGTCAATTGATTTAAAATTGCTTAGGAGGCCCAAAAATGACACTTGTGCTAGTAAGGTGATTGGTTCACCACATGCTAGCACAAAGGCCATTTGGGTGCCTAAGTCTCTTGTGACTAACCTTATTGGACCCAACGTAGTTTGGGTACCAAATTGTGCTTGATGAGTGTTGTAGGTACTTGAAGCTAATATGAGGCTTCGGGGTGCTTGAGCAAGTTGATTGAAAATTATTCACTCGAGCTATCAACCAATTCACATTGTCATTTCTTATATGTGACCCGAAGATGATTGATGGAAATATTTAAAACTTCATATTCACCTTTGTAACAAGTACCTAACCCTTGTAGGCTAGCCACTTGACTTGTGTAGTCTCTAGTAGTTCATAAATATGTGTTGTTTGAGAATTATTAGGAGTGACTAGAACATTTCAAGTTTAAATGAATCACTTGCCATATGATGCTTTTAATGGCTCTCTAGTAGAGCAAGATCTTATTGATGTTGTAGGTTACTCAAGTTGTTGCTACAACAATTTCCGCTGACGTACTCGATGCAGAGGTGTTGCACACCCCTGCTGCAAATCAGCAGGGCGGCAGTGCTGCACCCAAAGGCGGTAGTGCCGCCCCTCCTACTGCAGCAACTCATTCTACTTCAGTACATGGACAAAACCTATAACCTTCATATGAGCAAAGTGAAGATGAAGAGACCACACCATCCATTATATTTCCAGAAGGGTGGTAACTTCTAAATCTCAAGTGCAATTTATTTCAAACCTTATCTCTTTGTGTCTTGTGTAGCCACTTAGGGAATTAAAGCAATTGAGGATATTTATGGTGTTGTGGTGATGAAAGAAAAACATTGATTGGAATTAAATTGATCATTCACTCTAAGCAAGATACATGGCTTATGTTTCCTTTGTGGATTTCAAATCAAGAATGTCAAGAAAGACAAGAGTAAAGAATCAAGCTCAAGTACAAGCACTTATCACTCAAATCTCAAGAACCCTCTACTTGATGGAATCTTATCATATGGTAGATTGGTAAATTCTTATTTTCATCTTATGGCCATCTACATGCTCAAATGGTTGTGAGTATTTCTTGGCATTAGATAAATTTGATTATTCTATTGTTGTCATGATCTAGACATAGAGTGAAATTCCATGTTCTTAAATGAATAGAGTGCTATGTGAGAATTCAAATACTTAGAGCACTTTTAAAAGGGGAGAAGATTCTAATTGGCCACCTATTAGACTTATTTCGTACTTGGATATGGACATGTGTTGTTTATTTTGATTCAGCTTGTCATATTTGTGTGAGATGCTCACTTTTATGCATGTTAACTGTTGTGTAAGTTTCACTGTGATCTGACTGTTGAAGCTTGGTCGGCAGTGCCGACCACATGGTCAGCAGTGCCGACCAGAGCAACAGCAGCCAGACCTTGCTGTGCTTGAACTGTCACTTGCATCACAATTTATACTGTGACACTATGTTTCTTGCACCCCACAACAGACATGGATGTAGGGGGAGGCCCCAATCTCACTAGTATGTGAAAATTGACTTCTTATGTCAATTTGGAAATTCAAATTCCTATTCACATATTTAGGGGGAGTCTTCTACATCCATGACTCCTAAATCTCAACACGTTTATATATCTTTTTGTAAGATCTATTTGGATTGTCATCAACTACCAATAAGGGTGAGATTGTGTTTCTGAAATGAAGTGTGCTATCGTATTAATATCATCAATCCAAAACTATGTGATATGTTCTCTCTAGCTATTTCGGAAGTGTTTTATTTATGTTAGCCACTCACCATAATATGGCCTAAATCTGCCCCTTGGACTTAAGTGACCAACCATGCACATTCACATTTCCATTCCACTCAAAAGGAGGTGCATGAGGCATTAAGGGAGATTTAGTCCATGTTATGAGGTTTGTCTATTTTGGTAGCTCACTTGTCTTCCACATATAAAGTGTTACTAAATGAGAAACTAGTGCTTATGTTACTAATGCCCTCTTATGTTTGAGCTTATTCATAGGAAATCAATGAGAAGAGGTTGTGGTTATTTATTTGTATGCATCACAAACCTAAAGGTTACTCTTCACCTAAAGAAGAGGTCATACAAACCAAGAATTGAGTTTGAATTGATAAATCAAGTTTGAGGTTGAAATGGATGAGCTATATTGGAAGAATTCACAAGACTTCAATCATTGACAAGAGGACTGAATGGTAATGACATCTTGTGAGTGTTCTAAGCAAAACCACCTCATTATTAGACAAGAAGAGAAGAATTGTGAAAATTATCAAATCTGTCCAGAAATCTGAAATTCTGAGTTAGCTGCCTTCAAGCATGGATTTGGAAGTTCAAACACTGATGAATTGACCTGAAACTTTGTGAGCATGCTATATATATCTAGTACTTGTTGTTGTACAGTTGGGATGCAGTTTAGTTTAGAAGAAAATTAGTTTCAGTTGAATTCTGTCAGCCTCAGCACTGCAGTTTCAGACTTGAGCAGTTTTGGTAGAAAATAGATTTGACTGGTCAAATGGAGTCCAAATAGGCTAAAATTTTTACAGAAGTTAGAGGACTCATAGATGAACATTTCTACCAAATTCCATGCATATTGGATCAGCAGTTTGAGAGATATGAATTTTTCTTCAAGGAAGACAGACTCTAAAAATTACTGCATGAAGTTGGATTGCATTGCAACAACAAGTTTCATTTGGCTCTCGAGTTGGTCATGAAGAATCAGTGAAGATGAGAAGCATCAGTTTGGTCCAAAGGAGTTCAAATGAGAGAGAGAAGGACACATACAAGCATCAAAGGAGTTGGAACCAAATTGCAAGTAGCAGCAAGAAGTTGCAGCTAGTTGGAACTAGAAGAAATCAGTTGCATGCTTTCAAATTCAGCAGCTGCAATCAATTGAAACTAGTTGTAATTGATTGAATTTAGTAGATACAAGCAGGGGAAACATGAGTTACAATCAGTTGGAATCACTTGACATCATTTTGAAGCAACTAAGAACTAGCTGAAACTAATTGGATTGAAAGCAAGCTTGAAGGAGTTGAAATCAATTGGAATGTAGTGTAAACTTCTCTCTTGTCCCAGGATCTTTGATATGCATGAGTGCGCTTTGGTGTACTCTTGTATGCACAAATTGAGGAGGGAGTTACTGTGATATCTTGTGGGACAAATGGTTTCTCTCAAATTAATGATTATGTTGTCTCACACATTGGAGAAAGAAGGATGGATGGTTCCTTTGGATTCACATTGGGTAATTCACAATTACAATAGGAGGTCTTGGTCTTTGTAAGCCAAGTTCTCTTGGCTTAGTGTCGAATGCCCCAATCCTTTAGTGGAACTAAACTGAATGAGTTGGAGAAGAAGAAAAATTGAAAAGTGAACTTTTATTATTATTCTCCTCTCTTGAGCTCATCAAGTGCACATGCATTCATCCTATGATCAACCAAGATCTTGTCAACAAAGAGTGGTAACTCCAAGTTCATAATTTGCAATTTCATGAATTTTACCATTTGCTTTCTATGTGAGATGCTTTAGGTAAAGAAAGAACTAGGCAACTTAATATGGATCTTGGATGATCACCAAAGCTCTAATTCACCACATTTCAGCAAAGAGAACTATGGTCATTCAAATCATTAAAATCTTTCTTATATGATGGTCATGTCAATCAAAATTTATGTGGTGATCTCTCTACCTTAGTGGTGGTATGTTTCCTTTGGCATAATTTCAATTGTTGCAAATTTGGTGTGCCTTGACCAAGATATAGGATGAACTACTCTAGACTCTTAAACCGATTCAAGTGCATTCACAAGTAATTTGAGTACTTGGTGCCACATATTAAGGGGGAGCTCATTCTATGTCCTATGTCTTTTGAGATTAACATTTTCTCTAGTGAACTTGTGTAGTATCTTGGTGAGAGAATAAGTTTCTCATGGTATGCTACATAACCATGTCAATCCAAATGGTAAGTTATCTCTCACATTCATTTGGATTGCAATTTTAACTTTATGTAGCTACTTTCCATATAATAGCTAATTAAATTCCTTGTTTGGACTTAATTGACCAAAAAGTGCATATGTTCTTGCCATCCACTTACATATGTATGCACTATCAAATAGGGGGAATTTAGTCTATGTTATGAGGTTGCAATTAGTGATCCACATGCCTTTCACATTCAAATGGTCACTAGTTGTAAAACTGTAGCTTGTGCAACTTAATGTTATCTCTTGTCTTTGTGAGCATTTCCTAGGAGACATCAAGGTCCCTAGGAGACATCTAGGTGATATTATGAGATACAAGCATCCATTCCAATTGACATCAACTGTGAAGATTTCCTTCCCGGTGTCAAACTATGAAGATCATATTTCAATTGGTATTTGTGGACATCTTTCAATTTGGTATATCAAGAAATATGTCTTCAATTGGTATCTCAAAATGATGATAACAAGAGCTAGAGCAATGGACTTTCAACTAAGATGAAGCACAAGTTTATAATGTCTCCTTGAAGATGATGAAAAAGGGAGATGGGCACAAATGAGATCTTTTTGCTTAAAGAATTACCAAGCCCATCAAAGCACTAAATTCAAAATCATCATCATGGTCGAGATTATGAGGTTTAGAACAAAGGTATATCACTCCATGAACATTTGTATTACCTTTGTGCATCTAGGCCCTTACATGATAGTGTGTGCATGTGTATGCAATATATGAGTCACACCATGAGTTTGTTCTTATGGTGACGATTAGAGAGTGAGTAAGATATTTGGTTGATACCTCTTGCAGTGATTATGTGAGTTTGTGTCATGTTACGTCACCTATGTGAGGTATGAGCTAAATATGCTAACCTCTCAAGAATATTGACTTAAATTATTGCATACTTTGTTTGGTAGAAAACATAGAAGAGAAATTCTATATGCTAAACTTTTACCTACCTCTTGCCCTCACTTGTCTACCATCATTTCTTCTTTTGGTGGAGAGATCCTTTTTGGAGATTAATGCCAAAGGGGGAGAAATTTGGGGGAGAATGTAAGGGGAAGAGAGATTGATATGAGGATGGAAAGGGGTAAAGGAGAGGCATATAAGATTTTTCAAAATTGAGTGGTGTGTGCAAGCATAGTTTAAATTGATGCTCTTGATTAGGATCGTTTATGCTAGTGTGTGACAATCATGCCTTGAATGATGTTTTGTTAAACTTGTTGTGTGCATGAACTGTCATGAGCATCACGTTTATCATGTTTGACACCTTGCACCCCATGGATGCTAAGATATAGGAGAGTTTCCACACTTTCTCTTAAATATGTGCATTTGGCATTTGAGGCCAAAATTTGAAATTCCTTTCAAATGCAAATTTAGGGGGAGCTCACTATATCATAGGATTCAAAATCTTAATGTTTATCAATCTCTTGTAAGCTTTAATTGTGTTGTTATCAATCACCAAAAAGGGGGAGATTGTAAGTGCATCTAGCCCTTAGTGGGTTGTTTGGTGATTGAGTGACAACATAATTAAAGGTCTACAAGTTTGCTAAGTGTATCAAAGGTTGAACTAGAAATGCAAACTTGATGGTATTCCACATAGTGCTGAAATGAAGGCCAAAATTATGTATCGTTGTATTGGAAGATCATCGAAACAATCTTGTCCAAGCAAAAGACAACAATGCAAATAGAGTTGATGATATGGCTTCTATGTTGTGGGATATCATGGCATCATGAGAAAGCAAGCATATTTGACAAATGACAAGTGAGACATAGATTGATGATTTTGGTATGGTCTCAACAATAGGTTGCTTTTCATGAGCAAGAGGAGTTTGATAGTGAACTAGCTTTGATAAAGGTTGAAGAATGAATCAAGAATGCATAAGTGAGTAATGTCAAGCAAAGGTCAAATGATAAGGACTCATATTGGATATATGTCATCTCTACATTGGTTTGCTTGTATGGATAAATATTTGGAGAATCACTTTGCATTGATTTGATCAAGCTAGAAGTATGAAGATGGAGATTGAAGTGAGTGTTGAGTGTGTCAAGCCAAAATGGAAAGGATATAAGGAATCGTGAATTGACTTGACCGTATTAATGATGATCCATATATGTCTCTATGTGAGTCAAACTAAAGTTTGATTGATCTCAACATTCATATCTATAAGATGTTCAAGCAAGGATCACAATATTGAAGAAATGGTTTTCAATGGATATTTAAATATGATGCGACTTGAGTGTGGCTTGATAGAGTGAAGATAGCAAGGAAAGGGATTCGAGGTACTAAGCAAAAGTGAAGGTCAAGGAGACCGAGGTACTATGGCTAAGGTGAAGAAGAGAGTACCTGCATTGAGTCGAAGTACTAATCAAGCTATGAGGAGTCATATTGTGTTAAGGATCAAATCATTAGTGATAGTGACTTGAAGCCATGAAGTTGAACTCACATATGGTGAAATGGTTCAAGTCACATGCTCAAGGGATGTTGCTCAAAGAGATGAGACAGTTGCAATTAGTTGCAGCCCCTATGAAGTGACATTGAGAAGAAATGGCATATGAAGATATTGAAGACTCAAGTGGTTAATTATTTATATTCTCTTATTCTTGAGTATAGGTATGCCATACTATTAAGAGGGATTCTAGCACCCACGGTCAAATTGTGATACCAATGCTCAATCTTTGCCAAAAAGATACACTTCCAACCACCTTTCTAACCCCACAGGTTTCACCTTGATTTGACTAAATTTGGGTGGTTGGCAGTGCCGACCATTATGGTCGGCAGTGCCGATCATAATCGGACCGTTCGAACACAGAGTATATATACCTTTCCAGAAAGCCCACAACGGCCCAGTTACACCAGTGCTTCTTCTAGCTCGGGATCTGACCATTTGAAGAGCTCCCCTCTCTCTCTCACTCCTCCATTGTTGCTCCCAAAGCTTTCAAGTGGATCTCCCATTCCAACCACTAAAATTTGAAAGAGAGGGCAGCAAAACTCGATTAGACAGCAGATCCATTGATTCCCAAAGTCTCAAGAGCATTGGTTCACGTTTGGCTAGAGGTTCTAGTGTTTATTACTCTTGGTGCTTGCTCCTAGCCGGCTAGGCGTTGCCCTTGAGCTTGCCAACGTTTGTGGCAGCCTTGGGAGGGTTTGTAACCACCTTCTTGCAGCTAAGAAATCACCCCTCACCTCAAGAGTTCACTCTCTTGACTTGAGAACGAGGAAAGGGCAAACCTAAGTGGTGCGCTTGAGCCTTTGTGGCATACCTCAACAACGTGGACTTAGGCAAGCCTTTGTGGCGAGCGGAACCACGGGATAAATCATTGTGTCACCTTGTGCTTTGGTTTACTTCTCGTTCTTGAAGTGGTTTTTAGGGTTAGGGTTCGATCTAGTGCTTTATACTTGTCCTTTCGATTTCTGGCATATCTGTGAACTGTCTAACCCTGCAGGAAGCTTATCCTCTTCCTGTGTAACATTTCTTCTCATACTCACAAAACTCAGTTTTACACTTTCCCTGGTCGGCAGTGCCGACCATTTGATCGGCAGTGCCGACCGACTTTTTGATTGAGTTAAGTTTTGAGTTTTAACAGGCCTATTCACCCCCCTCTATGCCTCCTAGGTGACATCAAGGTCCTTTCAAAAAGAAAAAGCCTCGTCCTTACCCTCCATGAAGAACAACCAAGAGTACCTCAAAAAATCGTCCACGATCACTAGAACGTACCACTTCCCACCCGCTGAGCAAACCCAAGCTGGACCAACAGTGTCCATGTGTAAAAGCTCATCAGGTCGCTTTGTCATCACCTGATTAACAGGTGGGTGAGACGCAGCAACCATCTTCCCGTGACGACAAGGGTGACAAACAAGATCCTTCTGAAACTTATGTTTGGGCAATCCTTGGATTAGGCCAAGTGAGCCAAGTCTTGCAAGCAAGTCAAAACTCAAGTGACCAAGTCTCCTATGCCACTTCCACAAATCAGAAGAAGGACCAGCCACCAAACATTTAGAAGAGCCAAAAGAACGAGAAAATTTGGCTCAGAAGACACGACCAAAGGGCATGATCCAACAAACAAGATCTCCCCAAGAATCCAAAACTCTACTCAAGCCTTTCTTAAAGAGCACCTCAAAGTCATCCTCAACAAGTTGCGAAACAGAAAGAAAATTGTGCAAATTTGAAACCAAAGCAACATCCTTGAGAACAAAGTTCTGGTTAAGTCAAATAGACCCACGAGAAACAACATTTGCAAACACAAGGTTGATATGTGCCCTTGTGGTTCCATTCCTGAGTGATGAGCGATCGGTCAATGGGCAACATGTGTCCTTGGCTATGTTGATGTGCAGGTGTGGATCTCAGAGACAGTGGTCAATGGCGAGGTGAAGGTCAAGTAGAGGTGTGCCGTGCCGACGGACCGGGAGTGGTGAAGGGCAGACACGAGGCTTGGGCCGACGGACCGGGAGGCTGGAGGACCAGCTGTGGTAGCTGGCACTTGGCATTGGCGAGCAGGAGCACATGGGGATGTGCGATGCATCGGCCAAGTCGGGAGGAAGACAATGGCGTCGTGACACTTGGCTGGAGGCCGAGAAGGAAGGCGGAGACATTGTGCCCGACGTGGAGGCTGGACATGCATCGGCATCGGTGTCGGTGGTAGGGGTGTGCGAACCACATCCCATCTACAGCACAAGTCTGGTAGTTGAGCCTCAAAAAACTAACCTTGACGGTTTCTGAGTTTGGGCCTCAAAACTCAAGGTGGCGGGTATCTATGTTTGGGCCTCAAAACTCGGCAAGGACGGTTTCTAGGTTTGGGCCTCAAAACCTGGGCTCACGGGTTTCTGAGTTTGGGCAACAAAACTCAGCCGGAGGACAGGTTTCCCGGTTTCAGCCTCAAAACCGGGAGGAGGTCCAAAAAGGACGGTCGACGCGTGGCGGCGTGGAGAGGCTGGCGTGATGGCGAAGCTATCCACGAGGAAGGCGCGGCTGTCGACAGGACAACACGTGGCGGCATCCTGAGGCTTGTGTCGAAGCGAAGCTAAGGATGAGCAAGGCATGTGGCCGTCGGATTAAAACTCATCAGAGTTGGACCGGGATACCCCTAGGGTTGGCCGCTTCGCTCTTGTATCTAGGGGTAGAAGGGGACTATTGTATTAGGCTATAAATAAGAGAGGCACCCCTCCTCTCTCTATCCTTGCAGTCATTATTTCCTGAGCTCTCTCTCTAGCGGAGACCATACCTCGCTGCCTGTGATCCACAGAGACGACTAATCATACCTCTGTGTATTTGGATTTTGAGGAGACGAGACCATAATCTGGTTGTCTCCTCGTGTGGAGAAGTTTCGGCTAGAATGAAGAATCAATTTGCATTTTGTTCTTGTTGTGCTCGCGATTTCTTTTTTTTTTTGCCTTCTCGGAGTTTTGCTTCATTCTCCATCTCCGAGGAACGGTTTTCGATTCCGCTTGAATTGAGTTGCTCTAGATCGTGAGGTGCATCTTTTCACAGAAGGAATCAGTCTCAAACCTCACGAGCTAGTAGATCGATCATTTTTCTTTTCGAATCAAGTTTCTCCTCCTTTGCCACGAATTCTTTCGATTCACCGATTTGGAGTTCGGTTCGAGCCATGACCTCTTAGGAGTAGCTCACTAACATCCTTGGAACTCCCCTCACCAAGTTTGAACCTTAGTGGTTTCAATTAGAGGGAGATCGAGTCGACTCGGTGGACGAACAGGTCTGTGTCGGGGTGACAGGACGATCGCTGTTCAATGACCGAACGCTCCAAGTGAGTCCGATCGTTGAAGGCCGAGCTACACAGTCTGTGCAATTTTTGACCGGACGCTCGGAGAGTGGCTGACCGGATGCACAGGCATCACTGTTCATGTTTTGGCATAGCTGACCGGACGCTGCCTTGTTCTGACCGGATGCTTCCTGTGCTCAGTCCGGTCACGAACAAATAGGGTCCAGAACTGATTTCTGCTGATTGGACGCGTCCGATCGTTACCAATCGGACACTGGCCAAAGTCCGGTCAGTGCAGTTTGCACGTGTTCATCCGCGATTCGTTTGTCCATTGTCGGCTTTGACTTCCGGCTTTTGCGTTGGACTTCTTGGGTTGTGTAGTATCGTGCTGTGCTTCTAGGAAGCATCCACCCTACATCTAGGGTCATGGTTACTTGCAAGCTCTGGTTTTGCTTTTGGGGTGACTCTCTGGGACAAGGGCCATATATTTCTCGAGAAGACATTTGAGCCTCCCATTCACCCCCCCCCCCCTAGTCGCCAATTCAATTGGTACCGAAGGTGGTTAAGGGATCTTCTTTACCTTAGTCGGTTTCGGATCCCAAGGGCGACATGGATCGAGGGAACGGCAAGGCTCCCTACATCGATGGGATGAACTATCCCTATTGGAAGATTCGGATGCGTGCTTATCTCAACAGCATCGGATCTTCTATGTGGGAGATATGCGAGAACGCTGAGTACGAGGTCCTTGCGGCTCTTGTCGGTCAGATCCAGATTGACCAACACGAGGCCAACTCTAAGGCTCATAACGCTCTTTTGGCCAGCATCTCCCTTCTTGAGTTCGAGCGTGTCTCCGAGCTTGAGATGACACGAGAGATCTGGGTGAAGTTTCAAAGCTATCACGAGGGGACCATTCAGTTCAAGACTAGACTCTTCGAAACGTACAAGCGCGAGTACGAGAACTTTGTTCAGGTGGAGGGAGAGACGATTGACGCTATGTTCGCTCGCTTTCAAACGATTGTGAACAAGATGCGAGCCAATCGGGCTAACCTACCTTATGATGATCATGAGAGGGCACTCAAGTTACTATATGCCCTGGATCGGAAGGTATGGGAGGTGAAGGTGTCGACCATCATAGAGTCTCCATCCTATGACACCCTCACCATGGACGAGCTATTCAGCAAGCTCATGTCCATCGAGATCGATCACTTGACTCAGGCCAAGCTGAAGAACCCATCTTCACATTCCATGGCTTTGGTCTCAGGCAAGGATGGATCGATCTTTTCTGCTAACGCTTCACCTCCACTTTTTGCTTTGTCTTCTTTGCTTTCAGTCACAGAGGAGCAGGTGGAGGCGTCGAGAGACGATAAGCTCGCCCTCATCATCACCGGGTTCTCGTGGTTTCACAACAACCGCTTGAATCGCCGGCGTGGTGGCGCACGTGAGGTTGCTATGGATGTGGAGATCCGAATCACTTCGTCACAAGCTGCCCCAAGCGCGATAAGAGCTTCCCTGGCAAGAACCAACTCCAGGCGCAAGGCCAAGCCGGAGAACAAGGCCGGGAAGAAGAAGAAGGGTGGTTATCGCCGGGAGGACCTGGAGAAGGCTTTCGACGCCAGCCGGCGTGGCTTCATCGCCTCCATCAGCGACGGCGAGAAGAGCTCCGACGACGACTCCAGTGATGATGTGTCCGAGCACAAGAATGAAGAATGCTTCAATGGACTCTGCTTCTTCGGCAACACCTCCAAGGGCTTTTGCACCATGGCCTTGGACGAAGAGGACCGCAAGAGCCAGGACAAGGACACCGACACCAACGACGATGACGACGACGCTTCTAAGGTATCATCCTCTTCTCTTGTTGATCGTCTTATCGGTGAGCGTGACACCTTGGCCGACATATTTCTCGGTCAAGACAAGCAACTCAAGCGAGCCATTAGAGAGCGCAATGAGTTTAAGGCTAAACGAGGCGAGGCGCTTAAGGATCTTGAGAGTGCGAGGTCCGAGGTGAAGGTGACCGATGAGGAGGAGTGTGGTGAGTGCACGATGCACATGACCAACTTTGCCATCATGCAAACCAAGTATGCCTCTTTGATTGAGGTGTATAATGAGCTGAAGAGTAGGCTAGACATGGTTGGTGAGTGCAAGGTGTGTCTCCTCCCCAAGAAGGAGCTGGAGGAAGTAAAGGCGAGGTTTTCCTTGCTGGGTGCGTGCAAGTCCTATCCAGGTTTGCGAACTGAGTTGGCAGAAGTTAGTGCCAAGCTGCTGAACCCATGAAAGCCAGCTCAGTTAGCACCTTGTCCGCTCCATGTGAGCGATGCGCGGCGATGGAGCTTGAGATTGCCAACTGTCGGCATGACAAGATGCAAACCGAGGAGGAAAACACATACCTTTGGTCCATCCTGAGTTGGGTGTCATGCAGTGAGCCGTAGTTGGGCATGATGATCAGTTAGTTCAAGAGGGGAACTAATTGTTCGGGAGTAGGCTTTGCTTCAGGTGGGAAGGGTGCTTGCAGTTTTGGCAAGATCGGTGAGTTTAGCGGAGTGAACCCAAGTGAGAAGCCATCCGCTATCCCTAAGCTTACCAATATCACCCCACCTGAGCCCCCCAAGCCTATCACCAAGGATGGTATCATTGATGAAACTCCCAAGGCTCCACCTCACAAGCAAGTGTGGGTTCCCAAACCCAACCGTCTTAGGAACACACTTGACACCCTTCCGAACGTCTCTAGTGATCCCCTTCCGAGAGGCGAGCAGCCGGCTAGAGTGAACAACCCTCGCAACCATAGGAACCAACAGCCCAAGAGAGTGGTGAGGTTCGAGTGTGAGTACTATCACCGAGAGGGTCACTTAGCTGAGTTTTTCTTTCGGAGGAAGAGGGACGCTAGGAGGGAGTTGGAGCTGAACAACCAGGCTAGGCACCACCCTCTCCATGGTGTGCAAGGTCAGGGAGTTCAGAGGAAGTGGGCTAGAACTGGAGGTGCACCACCTCAGGTAGCTAGGCCCCTGGCAGCTTGACCACGGGCTGGTGGTCGTGCCCGTCGAGGTTCCGGTTGTCCTCAATACGATCGTGAGCCGAGTGTAAGAGGCTTTGCTACTCCGTCCCATAGCGGACCACCTTTTCAACATGGTGGTTATCGCTTTGCTCAAATGGGACGTGGAGGTGAGTTTGGAGGATTTCCGTTCTATAGCGGACCACCTTTTCAGTTTGGTGGTGATCGCTATCCACCCATGGGACGAGGATAGTTTGGTGTTCCTGCTAACATCTTTTTTGGGCCTATGACACAGCACTGGTATCCTTCTCAGTATACTAACCCCAATGTTGTGCCATATGCTCATTTCTTGCCTTTGTATTGATGCAGGAACTTTGGTTGGAGAACATTTGGCTCATGGATTCTTGGTGTTCTAGCCACATGACCAAAAAGAAGGAATGGTTCTCCAACCTTGACCCCGTTGTGCATAAGGAGTACATCACTTTCGGGGATAGTGGTAGAGGTAAGGTCACTTCTCGTGGGTCTATCCGACTTAACGAGAGTTTTGTTCTCAAGGATGTTGCTTTGGTTTTGAGTTTGCATTTTAACTTGCTTTCGATTTCGCAACTCCTTGAAGACAATTTTGAAGTGCGCTTTAAGAAAGGCCTTAGTAGAGTTTTGGATTCTCGGGGAGATCTTGTTTGTTGGATCGTCCCCTTAGGCCGTGTATTTCGAGCCGATTTTTCTCGTTCTTTCGGCTCTTCTAGATGTCTGGTGGCTAGTCCTTCTTTTCATTTGTGGAAGTGGCATAGTAGGCTCGGTCACTTGAGTTTTGACTTGCTTGCAAGACTTAGCTCACTTGTCCTAATCCAAGGATTGCCCAAGCTTAAGTTTCAGAAGGGTCTAGTTTGCCATCCCTGTCGTCATGGGGAGATGGTTGTTGCTTCTCACCCACATGTTAATCAGGTGATGACTAAGGAACCCGGTGAGCTTTTTCACATGGACACAGTTGGTCCAGCTCGGGTTTGCTAAGCGGGTGGGAAGTGGTACGTTATAGTCATCGTGGATGATTTTTCGAGGTACTCTTGGGTGTTCTTTATGGAGGGTAAGGATGAGGCTTTCTCTTTTGCTTGAGATCTAATTTTGAAGTTGAAAACTGAGTTTCCCCCGTAAACTATTAGAGCTATTCGTAGCGATAATTGTACTGAGTTTGCTAACTCACAGTTTGCTTCTTTCTGTTGTTCTCATGGGATCGAGCATCAGTTGTCTTCTCCCTATGTCCCCCAGCAGAACGGCGTTGTTGAGCGCAAGAACAGGACCCTTGTTGAGATGGCCAGGACGATGCTTGATGAGCATAGGACTCCTAGGCGTTTTTGGGCCGAGGCGATCAACACTGCTTGTCATGTTTCAAATCGCATCTTTCTTCGAGCCTTCATAAAGAAAACTTCTTATGAGTTGTGTTTTGAACGGGTACCTAAGGTGTCTCATTTTAGGGTGTTTGGGTGTAAATGCTTTATCCTGAAGCAAGGCAATTTGGACAAATTTGAATCTCGTTCAGCCGATGGTGTGTTTCTTGGTTATGCCTTGCATTCTCGTGCTTATCGTGTTCTTAACCTTAAGACTTACCAGATAGTGGAGACCTGCGAGGTCACATTCGACGAGATTATGCCTTGTGTTTCTTCTATTTTTGATGTTGTGGGAGATCAGGAGATGGGAGAGATAATCTTTGTGGAGGAGGAGCAGGAAGACGCCGATTGGGGTAATCCCGAGTCAACTCCACTGGCTGCCCCCTTCGACCCTATGACGACGATGTCTGCTCGAGGACCCGATCCCTCTACTTCAACTACTTGGGGTCCTCTTGAGCCACCTCTCCAGCGAGCACTGGCTGCACCTGAGGGAGCAACAACATCTTGCGAGGGGGAGGCAACTTCGGCGAGGCAAGCACCCCGAAGCGTTCAGTAGATGCACCGTCCGCAGCAGATGATCGGTGGTATCGACCAGCGAGTCACGCGGTCACGAGCGTATGAGATCTCTCATTTTGTTCATTCTGCATTCGTTGCTTCTTTTGAGCCCAAAGATGTTGGACACGCTCTTTCTGATCCTAATTGGGTTAATGACATGCATGAGGATTTAGAGAACTTTGAGCAAAACCAAGTTTGGACCCTAGTTCCACCACCACCAGAATGCCACCCTATAGGTACCAAATGGGTTTTCAAAAAACAAATAGGGTGAGGATGGGATGGTAGTGAGGAACAAGGCTAGGCTAGTGGCCCAGGGTTTTTGCCAAAAGGAGGGGATCGACTATGAGGAAACCTTTGCCCCTATAGCTCGTTTAGAAGCCATTTGAATCCTTCTAGCCTTTGCTGGTTCGAAGGGTTTTAAGCTTTACCAGATGGATGTTAAGAGTGCGTTTCTAAACGGGTATATAGAGGAAGAGGTTTATGTGAGACAACCTCCTAGTTTCGAGACTCCCAAGTTCCCAAACCATGTTTTCAAACATACAAAAGCTTTATATGGTTTGAAACAAGCCCCAAGATCATGGTATGATTGTTTGAAAACTTTTCTGCTTTCCAAGGGTTTGAAAATGGGATGGGTAGATAAGACTATTTTTTTGCTCAAGCAAGGCAATGACACCCTTTTAATTCAAATTTTCGTGGATGATATCATCTTTAGTGGCTCCTCTCACGCACTTGTTGCCAAGTTTGCAGATACTATGAGCAGGGAGTTTGAGATGAATATGATGGGTGAGATGACCTTCTTCCTTGGGTTGCAAATCAAGCAAACTAAAGATGGGATGTTCGTGCATCAAGGCAAATACACGAAGGACATCCTGAAGAAGTTCGACATGGGCGAGGCCAAGCCTCTTACAACACCCATGGTGATGACAATTTCGATGGACGCGGACCAAGACGGAGAGGCTGTTGACCAGAAGGAGTACATGAGCATGATTGGCTCTCTCCTGTACCTGACGGCGACAAGGCTAGACATACACTTCGCAGTGTGTCTGTGCTCTCGTTTTCAGGCGTCCCCTCGGACTTCCCACAAGTAGGCGGTCAAGCGCATCATGAGGTACCTCCGATTCACGCCTGAGTTCGGACTTTGGTACTCTTCCTCTTCGACCCTTTCGCTTTGTGGTTATTCCGATGCGGATTTTGCCGGCTATCGGCTTGAGCGCAAGTCTACTTCTGGGACTTGTCGATTTCTTGGCTCTTCACTGGTTTTGTGGTCTTTTCGCAAGCAGTCTAGCGTAGCCCAGTCTACTACGGAAGTCGAGTACGTTGCCGCTGCTTCTTGTGCTTCGCAACTTTTATGGATGGTTGCTACATTGCGTGACTTTGGTCTAGATTTCAGTCGGGTCCCTTTGCTTTGCGATAACACTTCTGCCATTAGTGTAGCAAAGAACCCTGTTCTTCACTCCAACACCAAGCACATTGATGTTCGCTTTCACTTTCTTTGTGATCACTACGAGAAAGGCGACATTGGTCTTAGGCATGTAGACACCCATAACGAGGTTGCGGATATTTTCACCAAGCCTTTGGATCTCTCAACCTTTGCTAGGTTGAGAGCTGAGCTTGGTGTGTGTTTCCCCTTTTAGATGGGGGAAACATTTTGACTGTGTATATATACTGACTCTTTTACATTCTTTTGTTTTGAGGGGTTTTGTCTTTCGCTTTGATTTTCTTTGTATAACTCTCAGCTTTGATGCTTTTAGTCTATTGTCTTTGCTCCGATACTGACTTCTGCATGCATTTCATCTTGTATACACTCTACATATTCAAGCATCATGTCTATAGTCTCTAGAATGAACTTATGCTCCGGTTAGTGTATGCTTCGATGCTATATGATGCTTGTAGCTTAGGCTCTCCTTGATCACTTTATACATGTTGTGACCTAAGCTACTTTTATGAATAGTGAATATGCTTTATAAACATAAAACTTGATTCTTGTTCACCATTGAGATAGGCAACTAGCATGTTTAGGATAAGTTGAGGTCACACTTGTGCTATTTCATATATGCTAGGTTGCTATGTCTCTAGTTCTGAGTCTTTCACTTGCTTTGCGTGTTCATATTTTGCTTAAATTGAACCAAGTTTAAGTGAATGGAAAAGATCAAGATGGGATTGCTTTGTCAGCACATCACGGTATCGAGACTGTTTCTCATTGCACATTGAGTTAAACTTGAGCCGTGTAGTGCAAGACCGAAACCGATGCTTCAAGCTTCTGATTGCTTGTGCATAGGCTTAGCTCGGTTGAAAAGTTAGGCTTTGACAAGCTTTCAACCTCTCGCAATCATTTGCTGAAATCTGAACTTGTGTAATCTCCGATAAAATTATTGAAAAACACAAGTCTATGTTTCCTTCTATAGCATGATGATTGAACCTTTCTAGGGTTAATTCACCTTGTATACATGTTTAGCACTTGTTTTGACTTCCTGTCTACACATGTTCAGTGCTATTTTGATGGTGAATCCCTATTCAGAAAGGCTAAAAACTGCTCACTAAGCTTATTTGTTCATATTTCATATTATGTGAACAGTTTGAGCCTTTGCTAGCACATTTGCTCGTTGCTAAGTTGTCGGATCAGCACTCTTTAGAGCATTCTTTCACTCTAACGAATATATACCTACTAACTTGCTTTGTTAACTCATATGCATTTGTTTGCTCCAATAGGCATGGCCTAGTTCCGCTTTGCCTTTTTGAGCTTCTTTTCCTCTTTTCGATTGCAAATCGCCCCCAAGGGGGAGAATTTTCTTGTCTATGGTCACAGTTGCAATTTGTTGTGATTTTGTGCTTCACTTGTTGAGGGGGAGTGCTTTTAGCAACGGGGAACATTTCTTCTTTGCTGGTTTGGACCGTGGTCTTTGATTATTTTCAATTGGTATGGAGTTTTCTGCTTTGTGTTGAGCCTCTGTGCCTCCATCTTGAGGGACTAGCAGTTCTTGCATTCTTATGCATTTTTCAGTTGGTATCGAGTTATCAGCTAGTGGTGTTGAGTCGTGTCTGCCTCTTCTTGAGGACTAGCTTGTTTTGACTTGGTTGTGTCGAGCCATTGCCCATGTATTTGGGAACCAAGTTTTTCGCTCTGAGTGGTCGAGTTTTGCTCTTCAGAGAGTTGTTGCTCTCATCCTTTGCTTGGTGTGTTGAACCGTTGCCCTTGTCTTTGGGGACCAAGCTTTGCTTATCTCGATTTTCCTTCTTCGGCTTTTACCTGGCTTTTGGACATCTCGAATGAGCTTCTCCTTCTATCTACTTCTATTTTCTTTCTTTTTGGTTACTGGTTACTATGAGTTGGCGATGCACTCATCAAGGGGGAGATTGCGAACACAAGGTTGATATGTGCCCTTGTGGTTCCATTCCTATGTGATCAGCAATCGGTCAACGGGCAACATGTGTTCTTGGCTATGTTGATGTGCAGGTGTGGAGCTTGGAGACATTGGTCAATGGCGATGTGAAGGTCAAGTAGTGGTGTGCCGTGCCGACGGACTGGAAGCGGTGAAGGGTAGACACGAGGCTTGGGCCGATGAACCGGGAGGCCGGAGGACCAGCTGTGGTAGCTCTTAGCTGGGCACTTGGCATTGGCGAGCAAGAGCACATGGGAAATGTGCGATGCATCAGCCAAGTCAGGAGGAAAGACGATGGCATCGTGACACTTGGCTGGAGGCCGAGAAGGAGACGAAGACATTGTGCCTAGCGTGGAGGCTAGACATGCATCGACATCGGTGTCGGTGGTCGGTGTGCAAGAGCACATGGGGATGTGTGATGCATCGGTTTGGTAGTTGAGCCTCGAAAAACTACCCTCGACGGTTCCGAGTTTGGGCCTCAAAACTCAGGGTGGCGGGTTTCCGAGTTGGGCCTCAAAACTCGGCAAGGATGGTTTCCAGGTTTGGGCCTCAAAACCTGGGCTCGCAGGTTTCTGAGTTTGGGCCACAAAACTCAGCCGGAGGACAGATTTCCCAGTTTTAGCCTCAAAGCCGGCGGAGGTCCAAAAAGGATGGTCGACGCGTGGCGGCGTGGAGAGGCTGGCGCGGCGGCGAAGCTATCCACGAGGAAGGCGTGGCGGTTAACAGGACAACACATGGCGCTATCCTGAGGCTTGCGTCGAGGCGAAGCTAAGGATGAGGAAGGCGCGTGGCCGTCGGATCAAAACTCATCAGAGTTGGTCCGGGATACCCCTAGGGTTGGTCGCTTCGCTCTTGTATCTAGGGGTAGAAGGGGACTATTGTATTAGGCTATAATTAAGAGAGGCGCCCATCCTCACTCTCTATCCTTGCAGTCATTATTTCCTAAGCTCTCTCTCTCACTAGCCCCTGATTAGGTTCTAATCATACTCGCTGTCTGTGATCCGCAGAGACGACTAACCATACCTCTGTGTATTTGGATTTTGAGGAAACGAGACTGTAATCTCGTTGTGTCCTCATGGGGAGAAGTTTTGGCTGGAATCAAGAATCATTCGCATTTTGTTCTTGTTGTGCTCATGATTTGGTTTTTGTCTTCTCGGAGTTTTGCTTCGTTCTCCATCTTCGAGGAACGGTTTTCGATTCTGCTTGAACTGAGTTGCTCTAGATGGTGAGGCACATCTTTTCACCGAAGGAATCAGTCTCAAACGTCACGAGCTAGTAGATCGATCATTTTTCTTTTTGGATCGAGTTTCTCCTCCTTTGCCCCGAATTCTTTCGATTCACCTATTTGGAGTTAGGTTCAAGCCATGACCTCTTAGGAGTAGCTCACTAACATCCTTGGAACTCTCCTCACCAAGTTTGAACCTTAGTGGTTTCAATTAGAGGGAGATTGAGTCAAATCGATGGACGAACAGGTCTATGTCGGGGTGACAGACGCTCGCTGTTCAACGACTAGATGCTCCCAGTGAGTCCGATCAGTGAAGGCGCTACACAGTCTGTGCAGTTGACCGGACGCTCGGAGAGTGGCTGACCGACGCACAGGCGTCATTGTTCACGTTTTGGCGTAGCTGACCGGACGCTGCCTTGTTCTGGCCGGACGCTTCCTATGCTGAGTCCGGTCATGAATAGAGAGGGTCCAGAACTGATTTCTGCTGACTCGACGTGTCCGATCGTTCCCGATCGGACACTGGCTAGAGTCCGGTCAGTGCAATTTGCACGTGTTCGTCTGCGGTTCGTTCGTTCCGCTGTCGGTTTTGACTTCTGGCTTTTGCGTTGGACTTCTTGGGTTTTGTAGTGTCCCGCTGTGCTTCTAGGAAGCATTCACCCTACATCTAGGGTCGTGGTTACTTGCAAGCCCGGGTTTTGCTTTTGGGGTGACTCTTTGGGACAAGGGCCATATATTTCTCGAGAAGAAATTTGAGGCTCCCATTCACCCCCCTCTGGTCACCAATTGGTCTTTCAACCTTACCTCTACCACTATCCCCGAATGTTATATACTCCTTGTGAGTCACGCGGTCTAGGCTGGAGAACCATTCTTTCTTCCGGTCATGTGGCGCGAACACCCGGAATCCATCAGCCACATGTTCTCCAGCCGAAGTTCCTGCATCAACAAAAAGGCAGGAAGTGAGCGTATGGCACAACACTGGGGTTAGTATACTGAAAAGGATACCAGTGTTGTGTCATAGGCCCAGAAAAGGTGTTAGAAGGTACACCAAACTGTCCTCGTCCCATGGGTGGATAGCGATCACCACCAACTGAAAGGGTGGTCCGCTATGGAACAGAAAAACCTACAAACTCACCTTCTCATCCCATCTGATGATAGCGATCACCACCAAGCTGAAACCATGGTCTGCTATGGGACGGTGTAGCAAAGCCTCTTACACCCGGATCATGATCGTATTGAGTTCGACCAGAATTGCGATGGCACGACCTCCTCCCCATGGTCTAGCTGCCTGGGGCCTAGCAACCTGAGGGGGTGCACCTCCAGGCCTAGCCCTCTGCCTCTGAACTCCCTGACCCTGCACACCATGGAGAGGGTGGTGCCTGGCCTGGTTGTTCAGCTCCAACTCCCTCCTAGCGTCTCTCTTCCTCCGAAAGCAAAACTCAGATAGGTGAGCCTCGCGGTGGCAATACTCACACTCGAACCTCAACCCTTCTTTTTGGTTTGTTGGTTTGCTTGGTTGCGGGGGTGTTCACTCTTGTTGACTGCTTGCCTCTCGGAAAGGGATCAATAGAGATGTTAGGAAGGTGTCAACTGTGTTCCTAAGATGGTTAGGTTTGGGAACCCACACATGCTTACGAGGTGGAGCCTTAGGAGGTTCTTCAAGGATGCCATCCTTGGTGATAGGCTTGGGAGGCTCAGGTGGGGTGATCTTGGTAAGCTTAGGGATAGTGGATGGCTTCTCACTCTTGTTCACTCCACTAAACTCACAGATCTTGCCAAAAGCACTAGCGCCCTCTCCACCTGAAGCAAAGCCTACTCCCGGACCGCCAGTTCCCCTCTTGAGTTGACTGATCATCATGCCCAACTGCGGCTCACTGCATGACACCCAACTCAGGATGGACCGAAGGTATGTGTTTTCCTCCTTGGTTTGCATCTTGTCATGCCGACAGTTGGCAATCTCAAGCTCCATCTGCGGATACATGGGTGTATGTCAGATCATGAGATGATGAGTGATTGTCAACTGGTATGATGCGCATGTTCTTTGGCTTGTGTTGTGCAGGTGTTGAGCACAGATACGGTGATCAAAGGCAAGGTGAAGGTCAAGTAGAGACGTGTCGTGCCGATGGACCCGGAGCGGTGAATGACGGACCAGGATGTCAGAGATATCATCAGAAGATGATAACTCCAACTAACCTAGGGCGACACGGGAGATCCAAAGACTTGATACGAAATGTACATGGATTAGGACTCTCATCGTAACTTAGTCAAGTTCTTAAAGGAAGTCTTGTAATTAGAATAGGACTTCTCTGTTGTAACCGACTAGGACTCGGTATACACCGTGCTTCACCCAAATATATAAGGGGAAGCGGGCGCCGACCCCTATCATTGAATCTTGAATCATAACACAAGGCACACGCCGCACTAGACGTAAGGTATTACCCTATTAAGCGGTCTGAACCAGTATAAACCGTTGTCCTTGCGTGCTCGCCGAGTTCTACGAACGCCGATCCCCACCGAACAAATCGTCTGAGATCCCTTAAGACGAGTTGACGGTTAACAAACACCGACAGCTGGCGCGCCAGGTAGGGGCTCTCGGCGATTCCGCAATCAAGAGCTCGACGAACCACTTCAACATGTTCTCGGCGGGATCAATTTTTGTTTTTGGATCATGGACTTGCATTGCGGATGATCAAGGGAAACTGCATCGACAACTTCAAACTGAATCAGAAGCGCAAGCCACGCCAAAGATAGATCATCTCACCCGGGACCTAGCAAACCTCACAATCAAGGATCGCAAGAATCTGGGGACTAGGCAGAGTCATCCGACTCCTACTCGGATACGACTTCTCGATCCAGGAAGGACTCGGATTCCACGCATCATATCCCCTTTGGACTGCGCAATTTGGCGAAGAACTTCCAAGAGTTGATTGGATCAAACTTCAACAGATCCCGCTGATAGGAGCTTAGCAGGGACTCGTTTTTAGCTCAACCGAAGAAGGTAACATCGTCCATTGGCCAATACAACTAGCCCCAGCTAGGTTGGTTGGCACAATTGACTAGATTCTCCCGTACCAACATAGACATCAGCTCCCCTTTGAGGAACATGATACCTCAATAGAGCTAAACTCCAGTGCCTCTACCTTGGGGTCGGTTACACCGAGTTTAACAAACCAGGCTACACTCGTGAGGTCTTCATGGCAGGACACCAGTCATCTCTACGACCTCCAACTCCTCCAAATGTCCTCTGAGATGATGAAACCTTGAGTATGATATCCGATAACGACCCAGAAGGACCCAGAGAAACCGAGTCTATGAAGGCAGAAAGAATAAGAAGGAATCAGGCCAAAGATGCTCGCAGAAGACGGGCAACTCATCGAAAGGAGGCCATGGAGCGCTACCATGTGCGGCTAGAAGAATATAACAATCGAAGGCGTCTGAAAGAGGAAGCCGAGCGCCAAGCTCGTCAAGAAAGGGACCAGGAAATTCAGTCTCACGACGATCGCAATCGACGATGAGCCGACTGCTCGCGCAACCTCGAACCTGAATTCATTAGAGTAGCTGGTCACAAAGTGTACCAGACACCCTACCAAAACATCTTGACTTTAGCCGCGGAGATGGGAGCCACGGACAACCGCACCCCTGATGAAGAACGACGGTTGATCATGCTTCAGACTACCACGCTACAGCTCAAAGGTTGAAACCTTGAGTCCATAGCCGACGAACATGATTCATCTCACCCCAGCCAAAGGCGACCCGTTCATGAGCGGCTCGGCCGGGGCTCCATTAAGGAGTCGACTGGGCAACCGGGTACCTGATCAAGCTGAAGGAGGAGCCGAATCATCATATCGAGGAGTCAACATTCTAGCATCCGACGTAGTCGATCGCTTCCCCTGTTTTTCCCAGAGACTCCGAGCAGTCCCGTTCCCTCGAAAGTTCAAACCCGGGAACTACTCAAAGTATGACGGGAAGACAGAACCTAAGAGGTGGCTCAGGCTGTATGCTCAAGCAGTTGAGTTAGTAGGAGGAAGCAACGATGTTAAGGCACTATTTCTCCCCATGGCTCTAGAAATAATGCCTCTTGCATGGTTCGACAGGCTTAAGCCCGAGTCCATTGACTCCTGGGAACAGCTTCACCGCATTTTCATAGAGAACTTCGCGGTTGTCCCGGAGCGATCGGACCCTCGAACCAAGCTTAGAACCTGCAAGCAACAGAAAAATGAGACAATGCGGCAGTACTATAGACGCTTCTCCGAAATCCGCTCCACAATCTTCGACATAATAGACAGAGAAGTAATCGACCTTTTGGCAATGGAATTTGCGAAAGGTACAATTACAAGGATTTCATCAAGCATGACCCGACCACCACTGACGTGTTTCATCAGGCAGTAAACTCCATGATGGCGACAGAAGAACGCACACAGGAGCGCTTTCCAAAAGAAACACACAAGGTGATCGAGGAAATAATCAAAGAGGAAACCAGACTGCTCAGCAAAACACCCGCAAGAGAACAGTGGACAATACTATTGCAGCCATGGAACCTCAGAAAAAGGGGAACAAGCCCTCCAGCTTTGACGACCTTCTCGACAGCCCATGCCCTTTCCATCCAAAAGGAGGACACCAAGCTAGGCACTGTCAGCAACTCAAAGAGAGAGGTTTGAACTCCGACTTCAACAAAAACAGAAAAGACAAGGGGAAGAAAGCAGCTGAAGACCCTCGGCAGGACGCAGGCGGTTTCCAACACCCCAAAGGCACCATCAATGTCATATTCAGGGGAGTAACCACCAGTGACAGTAAGCGCCTGCAGAAGCTCTCCCTTCGGGAGATTATGTCTACAACCAGCTACCCCCAGATACTTCGATTGGTCTGAGCATCCGATCAATTTCTCTTGAGCAGAACAATGGACCAACGTTTCCAATGCAGGGCACTACCCACTAGTCCTGGATCCTACGGTCGCCGGGTTCAAATTGGGAAGAGTACTCATAGACGGAGGAGCAGGACTCAATGTCATCTTTGCAAGCACCCTACGCAAGATGAACCTGGACCTTGCAACTCAGCTTACTCCATCAAGTGGCCCCTTCTATGACATAGTACCCGAAAGGTGGCCATACCACTCGGAAAGATCATATACTACCTGTCACTTTTGGAACTCAAAACAACTATCGGACTGAGTACACCGGTTTCGAGGTAGCTGATTTCGAATCATCATATCACGCCATATTTGGACGACCAACCATTGCCAAATTTATGGCAGTCCCGCACTATCCATACCTTCTGTTGAAGATGTCGGGTCCTAAAGGTATTCTAACTTTCAAGGGCGACTTGAAGCGATCCTTCGACTCTGACACAGAAGTTGTTCAAATTGCCGAAAAAGCTCAACTCGCCCTGGAAGTATAGGAACCGCGCAGATGGTACATAACGCCAAGCCTCGAGATTTAGAAATCCCAACTAAGAAGGCGGGTGCTATCCAACCAGCAGCAGAAGTGTCTACAAAGGATATTGATCTAGAAACCGGTGAACCCTCAAAGACGGTGGTTATCAGTGCTCACCTATCTGAAGAATAGGAACTCACGCTCACCAAGTTCCTTAGAGCAAACAAAGATATATTTGCTTGGAACCGGCTGATATGTCAGGTGTTCCAAGGAACTTGGCTGAGCACAAGCTGGAGTTAAAAGAGGGATCCAAACCCATCAAGCAAAGGCTGCGACGATTCTCACCAGTGAAGAAAGAGGCAATCAAGAAAGAAATAGCTAAACTACTCGCAGCCAGGTTCATCAGAGAAATTCTCCACCCCGAGTGTTTAGCTAACCCAGTACTAATAAAAAAGAAGAACTCTGCAGAGTGGCGCATGTGCGTCGACTACACAGATCTCAACAAACACTGTCCAAAGGATCCTTTTGGATTACCATGGATAGATAAAATTGTTGATGCCACCGCAGGTTCTGCTCTACTATCCTTTCTGGATTGTTACTCATGGTACCATCAGATTGCTCTCAAAGAAGAAGATCAACCCAAGACATCGTTTATAACCCCCTTCGGTGCCTACTGTTATAAAACCATGTCCTTTGGGTTGAAAAACGCAGGGGCCATTTATCAATGGCCTATCCAAGATTGTTTGGGTGACCAAATTGGCCGCAACGTGGAAGCTTATGTTGATGACGTGGTTATAAAGACAAAGGATCCGACTACCGTCATATCAGACCTAGAGGAAACCTTTACCCGGTTACGCTCATACATATGGAGGCTCAACCCCACGAACTGCGTATTAGGAGTACCCTCAGGTCAGTTACTCGGATTCCTCGTTAGCCATCGAGGCATCGAGGCTAGTCAAAAATAGATAACGACCATCATCATTATGAAGCCTCCAACTTCGGTCAGGGATGTCTAGAAACTCACTAGGTGTATGGCTGCACTCAACAGATTTATCTCACGGTTGGGAGAAAAGGGACTACCTTTCTTCAAATTACTCAAAGCCGGTGATAAATTCCAGTGGACAGAAGAAGCGGACATGACCTTTGAACAGCTCAAAGGATACCTCACCAATTCTCCTATACTAACACCGCCAGATCTCAAGGAACTAATGATGTTTTACATCGCGGCTACCACACATGTTGTAAGCACAGCGATTGTAGTGGAGCGCAAATATGATAAGAATATCTACAACACTCAGCGACCAGTGTACTACATCAGCGAGGTACTCTCGACTCCAAGGTCAGGTACCCGCAAGTTCAGAAATTGCTTTATGCTTTACTCATATCATCAAGGAAGCTACGACACTATTTCGAGCCCACAAAATCACAGTTGTCACGAATTTTCCATTGGGAGAAATCCTCCACAACCGTGATGCTATAGGAAGAATTTCCAAATGGGCAGTCGAGCTGGGGGCACTCAATATCAAATTCACTACAAGGAAAGCAATCAAGTCACAAGCTCTAGCTGATTTCATCGCTGAAAGGACAGAATAACAGCAGGTTCAAGACAATGCTATCCCTGAACATTGGAAGATGTATTTCTATGGGTCCCTAAAACTCGGTGGAGCAGGTGCTAGAGTCCTACTTGTATCACCCGTTGGAGAGCAACTCAAGTACATTCTGCAAATAATGGGGCCTTCTACCAACAATGAAGCAGAATGTGAGGCGCTGCTACACGGTTAAGGCTAGCAGCCACATTGGGCATCAAGTGACTCCTAGTCTATGGCGATTCCTCTGTGGTGATTCACCAAGTCAACAAAATTGGGATTGCACCAAGGAAACAATGAACGCCTATTGCGCTGAAGTCCGCAAGCTAGAGAAAAACTTCTCAGGGTTGGAACTCATTCATATCACCCGGGATCTTAATGTAGCCGCAGATATCCTGGCAAAGTTGGGATCTGAGAGGGCTCTAGTCCCTAGCGGTACCTTCATACATGAGCTAGCCAAGCCTTCAATACAAGACAAGGAAGAGACTGATCCCACACCCTCCGCACAAATTTTAACTATGGCACCCGACCTGGACTAAAGTTTTCATTGACTACTTCAAGAACATAAATTGTCAAGCAATAAACACTGCAGGCGGAGCAAGTTACCAGACGTAGCAAAACTATGTTCTAGTCGGAGACAAGCTATATCAATGTGGTGCCTCATCAGGAGTCCTCCTTAAGTGTATTTCACCAAAGAAGGTAAAAGAATCCTGAATGAGGTTCATTCCGGGTGTTTGTGGCAATCACGCACAACATCAAGGACATTAGTCGGAAAAATCTTCAGATCAGGATACTATTGGCCCTCCGCCTTAAAGATGCAGAGACTTAGTCCGATTCTGCCAATCATTGCCAATTCTTCACCAAGCAACAACAGCATGTCCCCGACCCATGAGTTGATTTGTATTCCTCCGTCATGGCCTTTCTCATGTTGGGGACACGACATGTGGACCTCTTAAACGTGCCCCAGGCGGGGTCGAGTACGTCTACGTCGCAATCGACAAGTTCACACACAATATTGATCGAGTACTTGCCATTGGGTCAAATTCAACGCATCAAAGTCAGTTCAATTCATGCCGAGCATTTTCATCGTTTTAGGATGCCTCACAGAATTATCACTAATCTTGGTTCCCCTTTTATGGCAATAAGAAGTTCAAAATCATGGGCCAGCGACTGTGGAATAAAGATAGACTACGCATCAGTGGCTCATCCACAATCAAACGACCAAGTTGAGAGCAAACGCAATCATCCTCGCTGGCCTAAAGCCAAGATTATTTCATCTTCTAAAAGACCCGTACGGTGGGAAGTGGGTCGAAGAATTGCCTAAGGTAGTCTGGGGGCTACGGACAGAGCGAAGCAGGGCAACAGGCCAAACTCCCTTCTCCTAGTTTATGGCACCGAAGCAATCCTCCCGGCCAGACTTAATCTGGAATTCTCCGCGAACGGAGCAGTATAACGAAGGAGAAGCCGATGACACAAGACGATTAGAAGTCGACAACCTCGAGGAGGCTCGTTAGCAGCCCTCTTTCAAATCAGCAAGATATCTCCAAGGGATGAGGCCTACTACAACAAGAGCGTCCATCACTGTACCTTCCAAGTAGGTGACATGGTCCTGAAGAAAATTCAGAATACCACAGGCCGCCACAAGCTTATGAGTCCATGGGAAGGACCCTACAGAGTATCTAAAGTAACAAGACCCGGGTCATTTGAGTTAGTCACTGAGGAGGGTTCTCGACTCCAAATTCATGGAATATTGAGCATCTGAAGAAATTCCATACCTAAGGGCTTACTACAAATTGGACTCAGGGCAAATGTATCTATCCCCGGATATTAATAAAGATTGAATTTCTTCATAAACTCTATAAGTTTTTCAATTATCACGACTATTTAGTCGGATAAAGTCCTTAGAAGCTTATAAGCTCTAACTATCACGTCCCACCGACTAATATGTAATATTACTCGGATGGATCCTTTTGGTTCAGAGGCAACCATACCCGAGTTACGAGCTCCGAGCTCAATCAACTCAAACGATAGTACGGCTTAAAAACCCGGCTGTCAACCTATAGAGAATATGGTGTCTAAAGTAGATGCTAGTTCCTATAAGGCATAACAAAGGTGAATCCCTCACCTTGTCGTTTATTACTCGGATGAAGGCTAAATCCGACCTTGCACTCAAGCTGCGACTACCAAGAGGATATGATTCACCCGACAGGAACCATCGTCTCGGTCCTTAAGAGGTGCTTGATCAATTTTATCCCTTGGAAAATGGTACTAAGAGTAGTCTCTCGGGCAGACTAAGCTCTCTATTAGGTCGCTAAAGACTATAAGAGAAACAAAGTCATATGACCCATGCTTAAGTGCTAGAGAGCACTCGGATAGACTCGTCTAATAAGACGCCTAGTCATACATCCACCTCAAGCAACACGAACCATTGACAAAACAATTCTTGCAATGACGAGTCGCAGACCACACGCGGAATTAATAAGACTCAAAAGTAAATTATACTTTGATCCTTTACACATAATAACATCTGTTTGCAGGAGATACAAATTATGGTCAAAGGACCGAGGAAGACACACTACTCTACAAGATCTAGTATTTGGGAGTACTCTTCCGCTACGGCCTTGACTTCTTCCTACATGGCTACAAGATCTTCATTGCTCTTGCCATCGGGAAGCGTCAAAATGGATGAGAGATCAAAGGATGGCATATGCAATCGTAGCGTCGCAAGGAGCCTGCACACCACCGAAGATGCCATATCCTTGATGTATTGAGTCAGCCGCCCCGGTGCAGCCTTGGCGTGATCAACTAAGGACTCGACAGCTCCTTCGGGGCATGGAATCATGTCGAGGACGGGCCCTACAGCTTGCTCTAACACCCTCAAAGAATCTCGAGAGGTCTTTAAAGACTCTTGGGACTCCTTTAATTGCGCTTGAACTGCTTCCAGAGCTTCACGCGACTCCTTGGTCAACTTTAAGCCTGCAGCAGGTCTCGGTCAGCATCTTTATGAATCAGTTTGGCTTCTTGAAGAGTACTCTGTGCGTTAGCAAATACCTCCTCAAGCTCCGCCTCCTTCTGGTTGAAAGCAGTTTGCCATCCAGCGGCCAGCGTCTTTGAATCTGAAAGACATAACAATCGGATGAGTATCACAGATTTACAAAGCAATAAGGAACCCAGAAAGTACTTTCGACCTACCAGAGACCTGCTTCTTGGAAGACTTTACAACATCCTTAAGTTTCTGCTCTGAGGCAGCATGCTTGTCGAGTAGCTCATCAACAACAACCTTGAGATTATTTTGAAGCTCGTTGATGCGGTTATGAAGGACTTGGGTGGCTACTTTCTGGCTAATCTGATCCTGAGCGATGTAGTCCTTGAGCTCTTGATTCTCAAGAGAAAGCTCTTGGCGGATCCGAGTGATTTGCTCAGTCACTTTTACATCAAAGCCCTGCACATAGATAGCAATATAAGTACCCAGATGTGATAGCAAAATACAAATAGGATTTCAAAAGAGTTACCTCAACAAATTGCCGAAGAGCTACGGTAGGCGCCATCACTTGCTCGCTCAACTCCTTCAGCCGAACGAGATCTGGGTTGTACCCCATGACTTCAAGTCTCGACCCTTGGCGAGAGGACTCGGGGACAGTCTCAGACTCTTCCTGCGGAGGATCTGAAACTTCAACATTGATGTCAGCTCGAACCATCTCCAAAGTAGGTTCATCAGGCTGTCGAGTGCGAAAAAACCACTCATTCATCACTCGGTCAAACTCCAATTGAGCGGGAGAGTGAAAGATCGAATATGGAACACCAACCTGAGACAAGGGAAGCACGTCCACTTCAGGTGCTGTATCGACCCGGGTACCAGATGGGGAGGAGCCTGGCAGAGTATTCACCTGGCTAGAGATAGGAGGGATGCTGGATCCGCCTTTGCCTTATGCCTCCGACTCCTCCACTGCCTGGATTTCGGCAGCACTACTTGAGGATATAGCGACCAGCTTCACTTTCCTACAACAGACGAGTGTTCACAATAATGCCAGAAAGCATATGAGCATTCTAAAGACAAGTAATACGACTTACTTAACAAGCTTCAACGCCTGAGGCAGCTTCAAGAGTGGCTTCTTCGGCTGTGGGTCTGGGGCAGGAACGTCTTCAGTAGCAGCTCCACTCGAAGCTCCTTGAGCCGTCTCAGCGTCTACATCAAACAAAGATATAAGACAAAGGTTTATTAAATCCATAGCATGAAGTCTGTAAAGTACTCGGGTTTTCCCTTACCAGGAGCACCCGTATTACAGTGCTTTTAAGCCAATTCTGTTGATAAAATGATTTTTCGACAAGCACGGCGATTACCAGTGCGAGCCTTCTTTGGGACTGGATCTCTGGCTTCCTGGAGTGGACTTGGAGACCTCTTCCGGCTACTCTCGACTTCGAGATCTATGAGCATGACATCAGAGTCAGTCGAGTCTGAGTCTAACCAGTCAAGATCACTAGGAGAGCTTGACTCATGGCGAAGGTCCTCACTTCGAATGAGACCCTCGAGAGTAATGCCTCCGCCTTCTTGAGTCGCCGGGGGTAGGGGTGGACAGTCATTATTATTCCGCCCTTGGTCCTATGACGAATAAGAAGATAACATCAAGTCAGAAGGATATCAAGAATCTAAAAGGATACTACTTAGGAAGATATCATTGAACGATACGTACCCTGTCACTCATTAGAACAAGATTCAATCATCATTCATTCAAGCCTTCATAGCCGTCATCCTCCTCATCAGAATCTCTTGGTTGGACAATTGCTCGGCATCATGTCGGCCCGGGTCCTTCACGCCAAGGTACTCGAAGCCAAAATTGGCTCGCTGCTGCAGCAGATGGATTCAGCGCGCAATAAAATCTTGGACGACGGTATAACCAGTCAATCCACTAGCTTCATTGTTGCTATCATGTCGATCTGTGGTTGGATAGCCTCTACCTCTTCAGTAGAGATCTTGTCCTTCCATTCACGGGACTTCAGGGGCGGCCATCCATCATGACGACGAAGGGCCGACGGCGGGTTGGCTATGTAAAACCATCCGCTAGCCCACTCTCGGACAGATTCCGACAATACTACAGAAATATATTGAGTAGCTACTTCTATCCTAACCTGGAAACTAGCTCCTCCGACTACTTCTACACATGCATCACTGGGTTGACATTTTACCCAGAAGAAATAACGAAAAAGAGTAAAAGAGGGGCAAATCCCCAGAAAAGCTTCACACAGATGAGCGAAGATAGCAATGTGGAAGCAGGCATTGGGAGTAATATGGTTGACAGTCAAACCATAGTAGTGCATCAATCCTCTGAAGAAATCGGATGCTGGAAGCCCCAATCCGTGCTCAACAAAGACCTGAACATCACAATCTCCGTCGTGTTGGGGGCGGGAGCACGATGATCAGTGGGTACCCTCCATCCGTCTATTGGCTGCGAGTGGAGTAATCCTTGCTGCGTAAGGAAAGCTAGCTCCGATTCTCTGGTATCTGTGCTTTCCAAGCAAGCACATCTGTTGGAGGGCACAGGTGGTGTGGCTTCCCGCTAATGGTCTTCACCTTCTTTTTCTCAGCTGCAGATTGTTTCTTTGGGCCCCTGTTGATGGCAAGGGACTTTCTACGCATCAACTAATGGATTGGCTATGGGATTCCTTGCTTCGAAGGCTATGGCTTGATGAAAGAATGAAGAAACTATAAGCTCAATGGCGGCTAATTATAGATCTGTTTTGGCAACCGTTCACCTTTTCCGAACGGCGTTATGGGACCGTCTGAAACCCTAACGGCTGGGAGACGTTTCAGACGGCGTCAGAGTCAATGAACAGGCAACCCGTACAACAAATAACATTATTCTTTCACAAGGCATATTTAGTACTTGGAGGAAAAGACAAAGGACTCGGAAAACATTCCAAGTACCCGGATCTTATTAATTATTACTCGGAATTACAACGGAGATACACAGATACATCTTGAGATACAACAGCTTCTAGTACAAGTTCACTCAGGATGTAAAACACTACTCTAGTGTAATCAAGGTACATAGTCTTGATGCACGCCGCACCAAGGACCGGGTTCAGTGAGATGTAGTAAAGCAGACACAGAACCTTGGGTAGACCCTATCTTTTCAGTGCATCCCAAGGTGGGTTTAAGGCTCTACCCAAGTACACAAAGAACTCGGTAGTAGGCTCTAATCCTAGCACCTTTTGACAACCTGTGACCCTGAGGTTGCCCGTGATGCGGGAGTCACAAGAGTTCTAGGCGCACCTCTGTATCCCTCTGCTCGCGACCACTTGGAAACCACCCTGACGGATGGTCCCTTCACAAGAGTTCTTCTAGACACCTCAACTATCTTACATAAGGAAGACACCCGGGGGCTCAGACATTTCCACCACAGATACTATAACACTCAAGAGACTAAGAGAAGTCATACACTCAGGAAGGTGTGGCTTCCTTGCTCCCCAGGCAGGGCATTTATAGGCGGTTGCTCCTGGTCCATGGACACAGTTCACGAATGTAAGTAACCAAGAGAGCAATAAACTTTTCTATGCACTGTTGCACATGTGAAGCCTGGCTCCTGTGACGGGTTTGCTTCACGTGTCTACTTCAAGAGCAAGCCGACAAAAGAATTGCAGTTGCAGAACACGACAAGAATCATCAATGAGGACAGTTGAAACAGTCACTGGTCAACTATTGATTGTCCTTGCAGTAATTTTTTTCAGGGGGGGTGAAAAGGGATGTTTGATGAAAACATTACCCACCTGAAGCCGGATATTTATTGCTCACAAGGATTAAGATATAGATCAGTGTCATGTTCTAACTTATTGACATCCTTATGGTTTACTCGGATGATATATTGGAGACCCCAATTACCGACTACTCTGGTACTCAGAACTCAGGCTCGGGGGCTACAGGGTATATACCATAAAGGAATTGTTTTTTTCTTAGCTAAAGATTACTCGAAAAAGGCTCAAAAGATCCTCAAAGTTATTATAAATAACAAGAGGCTCGGGGGCTACACCATATGGGTGCACTTTTCAGGAAAAAGTACACCCTATGGAAGTTTTTTACCTATAGAGCACCTCAAGATTTCTCAAGACATTACTCGAAGATTCTCAAAGAGAAACCAGAAGATAACATTTTAGAAATATCTTGAAGAGCTCGGGGGCTTGACGGACTAGGATGTCAGAGATATCATCAGAAGATGATTACTTCGACTAACCCTGGGCGACACGGGAGAACCAAAGACTTGATACGAAATGTACATGGATTAGGACTCTCATCGTAACTTAGTCAAGTTCTTAAAGGAAGTCTTGTAATTAGAATAGGACTTCTCTGTTGTAACCGACTAGGACTCGGTATACGCCGTGCTTCACCCAAATATATAAGGGGAAGCGGGCGCCGACCCATATCATTGAATCTTGAATCATAACACAACGCACACGCCGCACTAGACGTAAGGTATTACGCTATTAAGCGGTCTGAACCAGTATAAACCGCTGTCCTTGCGTGCTCGCCGAGTTCTACGAATGTCGATCCCCACCGAACAAATCGTCTGAGATCCCTGAAGATGAGTTGTCGGTTAACAAACACCGACAGTGAAGGGCGAACGTGAGGCTTGGACTGACGGATCGGTGGCCTAAGGATCGGCCGTGGTGGCTGACAGCCTGGGACAGTGACAAGTGAAGACTTGCGGGTGGACGGGGTGCAAGGGAGGTGCATCCCCTCTACGGCTCGGTTTGGTGGTTGAGCCACAGAAAAACCACCGAGTGGACGGTTTCCAGGTTTGGGCCTCAAAACCTGGGTGCGGCCGGTTTACGAGTTTGGGCCACTATTGACACTAGTTATCTATCATAATTAAAGGATAAATAAATATGGAAAGGGCAAGAATTTGATCACCAAAAAAGGTTTAGGGTTTTAATTGACAATATTCCACGAGCTTTGGTGAACTATGATTCTGCAGGGACTAAACCAGGAAATCAACACCGATAGCTTCCCATAGAAGGAAACCGACGGGAGATAACTCCACCGCCATGTCAGGAAGTTTCTAGAAGACTCCAGAGGACACCAGAAGACACCAGGAGGTCGACCACCGCGAGAGGATGACAGGTGAGACCGACCGGTCCCACCTAGGGACCGACCGGTCTCCCCTTGAGGCCTACAAAGTCTATCTTGTGGAAGGTTCTCCCACCGACCTCTAGGATGCATCTTAGTCGTACCTTAAGTTGGTTTGATCCAACGGCCACGGTTCATCGCCCAGGGCTATATAAACAGCCCCAGACCCCCCTCCCCAGGGCATCAGACATCATCGATCAGAGCATCAGACATTATCAGAGAAGGAGATCAATCTGAAGCCCTAGAACTACATCCACCTAGAATAGTTAGATAGAATAGGATTTGAGGAGGCAAGCTTTGCTTGGATTCCTGATCTAGTCACGAGAAGGCTCGGCAAACCCAAGATCTTCTCTCTTGTATTAACATTATGGATCTATTTCAAATTGCTCTTCTAGTTCATCATTGTTTATGTTCTAGTTCATCGTCTAGTTCTAGTTCATCTTCTAGTTCATAATCCTATTCTAGTTCATGTTCTAGTTCGTACTTTAGTTCTTCTCGATGATCTAATTCACCTTATTGTTCATCTTTATGCTCTAGATAGCAATACAATTGATATGACTAAGACATCAACTATTATATTCTTAAATATATTGCTTATAGTCTTTAATAGGTCTACTTTGATTATATATTTGGCAATAGATAGTTCATCTTTCTGTTTGTTTTGTACTTTATGTTTGTATAGCGCTCATCTTAAAGTACAACGGGTGGGTGATAGATGTTGTGTAGGCGTGGTGCCTATATACTATTTATCTGTGAATGCGTCCTATGTTCCGGATAGAGTGGTAGATCGCGGGTGTGATACTCCTATTGAGTCCTTTGTATTCCACCTCCCGAATGTAGTGTTCAGTATGGCTCGGTTAACTCATGGTTTAGGGGTTACTCTGTTTGACACCTTTACTATGGAGTTGCCTCTTGATTATAAATATGATGTGACCTAGCCAATGATTGCCAAATATGTTTGCACTAATCAATGTATGCTATGACTTGTAATTATAATAACTTAGGAATGCTTCTTTTTAATACCTGTTCTAATCATAACTTGCTAGGTAGTACTGATCTAGGATTATCCTTGATTGATCTGATCTCTGTTATCATTTATCATTTATCATTATCATTTAGTCTATAATCTGATCCCTGTTTGGAGTAATAAGTGTGTTATTAGTCTTTATTATAAGTGTGTGCCACAAGGAATGCTGTTAAGTCCTCATTAATATAATACCATCATACTTTGAATTGATTAGTCTCTAGGCTAAATATAAATAACGATACCTGAGACTAGCTTGGGTGAAATGCTTCTACAACAGGTATATTTATCTGTGCGCTTGCGGGTAAATATTTATCTTTCAATCCAGTGCCCTGGTATAATTACATTGCTAGCTTCATGTTGGGGATGACAACTTGATGTTAACTGAAGTTAGTAGTGTCCCGTACACTCTTTAGTGCCTTCACTAGATTATTATTTATATGGTTCATTCTTAGAGTGATTCCATTAAGGAGTGTCAACAAGCATTTCTGGCGCCGTTGCCGGGGACCACATCAATTCAATTAGGGATGGTACCTAGGTTTTTTCATTAAAATCTTTATAAACACTGATAGGACATTGCATTTGCAGCATTTAAAATGGTAGCTAGAACATATCATTTTACTTACACACATGTGATGATAATGCACTGATTGTTTATCTTTACTCAAATAGGCTTACCGTGGCTTTTGTTTATCTTTTATCTTATGCAGGGTGTAATGTATGACTGGTTTCCAACTTCCGAATAACTACGTTGAGGATCCCGAAGCTTTACTAAGGAAAACAAGATGCAAACTCAAGAGACCTTCACTACCACTTCCAGAAGTTAGCCAGATAAGAAGAAGCTTAACACCAGTGTTGGACACCATGGCCGACAAGACACTCCACGAGTTCTGTGCACCAACCACTGCCAACATCAGGACTGGACCAACAGTCAATGTAGGAGACAATGGATTAGAGCTCAAGCCCGCTTTGATCAACATGGTGCAAGCTAATCAGTTTTGCGGAAAGGCACATGAAGACGCAAGCGCTCATCTCCAACACTTTCTGGAGATTTGTAGCACTTTCACCATCAAGGGAGTCGAAAGAGACGCCATTCTACTTCGTTTGTTCCCATTTTCACTCTTGGGAAAAGCAAAACAATGGTTCTACGCCAACAAAGACAAAAACACCTCATGGGCAATCTGTTCAACTGCCTTCCTAGCAAAGTTCTTTCCAGTGGGCAAGACGAATGCCCTCCGTGCCAAGATTTCAACTTTCCAGCAACAATACGACGAATCAATCCCAGAGGCTTGGGAACGCTTTCAAGACTACATATCAGAATGCCCTCACCATGGGATGGAGAATTGGCTACTCATGCAAACCTTCTAGCACGGGCTCACTTCGAGTACCCGTGAGAATGTGGATGCCGCTGCTGGAGGATCATTCTTATCACTCACTATCAACAATGCTCTACACTCATTGAGAAGATGGCCTCTAACCAAGGATGGAACGAGGAACGCTCTCAACCACGCAAGAGGGGAGGAATGCATCAACTAAAGGAAATAGACATGCTATCTGCCAAACTTGACCTACTCATGAAGAAGTTCGATGAACACACTCCCAAGAAAGAAGACGTCAAGCAAATCTACGAATCTTGCATGACATGTGAAGAGTGTGGAGGCACTGGTCATTCAGGGAGCAACTGCCCTGAGATTCAAGAGGATGCAAAGTACATCAACAACAACACCAACTATCATCCTCAACAAGCTCAAAGGATGGAACCAACAATCAAGGCCTAATTACTCAGGTAACTACTCAGGTAACTACCAAGGTAATACATTTAACCAAACCACCTTTGAGAGAGATGATATCTAATCAAAACAAGGTTATGATAATATGTCTAAGAAGATAGCTTCCAATGATAAACTGCTTGAAAACATTAATACTAGAATGGATAGCTTTACTTCTGCCATAAAGAATCAACATAGCTTTAATAAGATGATAGAATCTCAGTTATCTTAGTTAGCAACTTAGTCTAGCAGTCCCTATGGCTGAAAAAGGTAAGATTCCCGGTAGTCCGAAAGAGCTAGAGACTGCAAATCTTGTAGATATATTTATGATGCAGGACATCTCATACCTAGACCATCGAGGGAATGGATGGATGACTCCATTGCCCCCAAAGAAAGGAGATCAAGGAAGACCTGTCATTCCGATCCACATTGGACTTAACAGTTTTGAAGAAGCAGTCTGTGACCTTGGAGCAAGCGTCAACATTATGCCAAAGGTAATATACGAACAAATTCATGGTGCACCTCTGTTATATACAAGTATGTGTTTGCAGCTTGTAGATCAGACATTGTGCTACCCATTGGGAATTCTAGAAGATGTCTGTATACGAGTGGGACACTCGTATGTGTGTGTAGACTTTATGATCGTCGAAACAGGTGGAGACAATAGAGCACCCATTATTCTTGGATGCTCGTTCCTAAGCTCAACCAAAGCCATCATCTACGCGGACAGCGCCAAGATCTATTTCACAATCACAGGCAATAAAGAAAGATTCAGTTTCAAGAGACATACACTCACTACCCGAGTCCACCCTCAGATGCCCTATGAAGATGCAAACACTATATCAGCAAAGAAGAAGAATAGGAACAGAAGGAGGAAGAACAAGGCTATACAACAACATCAAGACACAGTATGGATGGTCAACTCTGTCCGAACAGAATACGACCACCTTCTTCCATCACCATACCTCACTAAGAGAGATGACCCAGGCGTACCCACCATCGATTGCAAGATCGAGGGAAGTACATTCCGCAAGACGTTCTGCGACATCGGTTCAAGTGTCAACATAATGTCTAGGTAACATATGAATACTTATATAAAAATAGACCTATGTATCAAACATATGTGCAGCTGCAGCTGGCGGACCAAGCTTATCAATTTCCGGAGGGAGTAGTAAAGGACATAATGATCCAAATTGAAGACCACTATGCTCCTACCGACTTTATAGTACGAGACATGGGAAGAGAAGACGATATTCACATCATCCTAGGAAGTGAAGGACCGAGAAGCAACTAGAAAGCGACCAGAGGGGGGTGAATGGGAGCTTCAAAATTTCCTTTCGGAAACTAGTAGCCACTGTCCCAAAATCAACCCTAAGAGACAAACCCTAGATCTTGCTAATGTCCACGACCCTAGATGTAGGGTGGATGCTTCCAAGAAGCACAGCGGAACACTACACAACTCTAGAAAGCCAACGCAAAAGGCAGAAATCGAATCCGACCAAGAACGAGCCAACCGCGAACGAAAACGCGCAGAACAGCTTTGACCGGACTCTGCCTGCGTCCGGTCAGGCACCACCGGACGCGTCCGGTCAAGCCAAAATGATTTTGGACCCTTACTGTATTGGACCGGACTCTGTGAAGCAGTGCGTCCGGTCACAAGCAGAGCGTCCGGTCAGAGAGAGACAAAACAGTGAACAGTACCAGGGGTGCGTCCGGTCACTCTCGAGTCCCAGCGTCCGGTCAAGTCACAGAGAAAACGCGCTGGGAGCTCAACGACCGGACTCTCGTCTGGTGTGTCCGGTCGGTCAGCACGACCCAGCGTCCGGTCACCCCGAAATCTAGCTGTTCGTCCACCGACTCAACTCGATCTCACCCAAAACAAATCCTCTAGGGATCAAACTTGGTGAGTAGAGTCACAAGGAGGATAGTCAGCTATCTCTAAGAGATCATGGCTCGAACCTATCTCCAAATCGATGAATCGAAGAATTTCGGGGGAAGGGAGAAAACTTGACCCTAACCGAAAAATCGATCGATCTCCTAGACCATGAGGTTAGAGGTTTAATTCCTTTGGTGGAAAGAGGTGCCTCACGATCTAGAACAACTTGGTTCAAACGGATTCGCAAAAGATGAATCGAGCAAAGAGATCAAACGACGGGAAAATCGTGGAGAAAAAGGATTCGCGAAGAACACAGCCAAAACGCGAATCGACACCACGATCTTGCAGCCGAAGCGCGAACACCCGCTACGACAAGGAGGTTACGGCCTCCTTTCCTCAAAATCAACAATACACAGAGGTGAGTCTCTCTGCGGATCTCAGCAAGCTATAGCAGGGGATGGGAGAGCAGGAAACCCTAGGAAGCAAGCGCAAATGAGATGGCTAAAACTGAGATAGATAGGAGGAGGGTGTCTCCCGACTACTTATCCTACTACTAGCCTAAGTCTATTTCCTACTCTACCCCTCTATTCTAATTACAGAGCGAACCAGCTAAACCCTAGGGTTATTCTGGACCAACTCGGTGGCAGGTGTATCCGACGACCACGCCCGCACAATTCGAAGCGTTGCCTCGACGCAACCTCCGGATCGCCGTCACGTGCCGCCCTCGCTCTGCACCCCCGGTTTTGTGGCCCAAACCGGGAAACCAGCCTTTTCCAGCCAACCCCCAGTCTTTGAGGCCCAAACCGGAACCAGCCCACCACTTCTGAGTTTTTTAAGGCCAAACTCAGCAAACCTCAGCGCCCAGGTTTTGAGGCCCAACCTGGAAACCGTCCTCAGCCCGAGTTTTATGGCCAAACTCGTAAGCCTCAGCCCGAGTTTTGTGGCCCAAACTCGGAACGTCCACGCCAGTTTTGAGGCCCAAACCTGGAACCGTCCATCCGATGGTTTTTCCCTGGCTCTACCACCAAACCGACGTCGTAGAGGGGATGCACAGCCCGTGCACCCCGTCCACGACACGTGTCCCTGAGTCCACGACTCAGGCAACACATGACCGCACTTCTTCACTTGTCGTCGTCACAGGCTGCCACCACCAACAGCTGATCCTCGGGCCTCTGGTCCCTCAGTCCAAGCCTCACGTCCGTCTTCCCTCACCGCTCGGTACCCGCATCGTGCCTGGCACGTCTCCCCGCACGGCACGCCCGCCTTCCTCCCCACCCGGTCAGCTCACGGCACGTCTCAACTTGACCTTCACACCTCGCCGTCGATCACTGTATCCGTGCTCGACACCTGCACACACAAGCCAAAGAACATGCGCATCATCCCAGTTGACAATCACTCATCACTCAGAGACCCGGCAATACACCCATGTATCCGCAATCTCCCCCTTGATGAGTGCATTGTCAACTACTCACCAAATCATAATGAAAATAAGATATAAGAAGAGGAGGAAGGAGAAAGAGAAACTCACCCAAATGACCCAAAAGCATAGCAAAGCCGAAGAAGGTCAAGTGGAAAGAGCGAAAGAACTTGGTCCCCAAGACATGGGCAACGGCTCGACGCAACCAAGCAAAGCAAAGCTAGCCCTCAAGAAGAGGTAGAACAGGCTCAACACCGCTAGCAGATACAATTGGAAACTCCAGAGAAAAGAGCTCAAACCATTGAAGTCGAATGAAAATTGAAGCAAAATGCTAGTCCCTCAGAAAGAGGCACGAGGCTCAACACACTAGCAAAGAAAGCTCGAAACCATGCCTTTCAGCGCAAGCACGCTCCGAATCAATTGGAATGACTCCAACTAAAAGAGAACCAATCGAAAACAAAATGCCCTGAAAATGTTTCTAGTTCCTCAAGACAGAGCAAAGGCTCAATCACAACTAGCAAACTACCCCTCGACAGTGCAAGCAACTAGGAAAATCCCCCTTAGGTCCAACATGAGAGAGCACAAAGATTGAATTCTCCCCTTGACGAAAACTCCCCTTTAGTTGAACATCCAGAGACATATGATTTGCAATTTCTCCACCTTAGTTGAAAATGCACTAATCAAGAAAAGGCATCAAGGCAAGAACTCCCTTCCAACATGCATATGAGTCAGAAATGCAAGTTAGCAGCTTCAGGCATATATTCAAAAGAGTGCAAAGATGCTCTAATAGTAGAACTCTCCAATGACTCAATGTAAGCACAGCTAGCAAAGGCTCTAACTGATCACATATACGAAATATGAACATATGATGTGAGCAGTTTTTAGCCAAAAAGATATCACCATCAAATAGCACTACACATGTATAGACAGGAATCCAACAAGTGCTAAACATGCATACAAGGTGAACTACCCCTAGCAAAGTTCAATCATCATGCATAGGAATGAAGCATATACTTGTGATTCATTTTATATCAGAGTTGCAGCGGTGAAATTGCACAAGTTCAATTAAAGCATGTGATTGCGAGAGGTTGAAAGCTTTCATTTGCCTAACTTTTCAACCGAGCGAAGCCTATGCCGAAGCAATTAGAAGCTTAAAGCTACGGTTTCGGTCATACACTACACGGCTCAAGTTTAACTCAAAGTGCAATGAGAAACCGTCTCGATACCGTGATGTTTTGACAAGCAATCCCATCTCGATCTTTTCAATTCACTAAAACTTGGTTCAAATTTTAAACATGATATGAACAGACCAAGCACGTGAATGACTCATACTAGAGACATAGCAACCTAGCATATATGAAAACACGAGTGAACTCAACATATCCTACACATGCTAGTTGCATATCTCAATGGTGAACATTTTCAGATTGTTAGTTATTAAGTAAATTCATTCACCATTTCAAAATAGCTCAGCTCACAACATGTACTAGTGATCAGAAGGAGCATAAGCTACAAGCATCAAATAAGCATCAGAGCATACTACATAGAGCATAGTTACATTCTAGTGATTATAAACATGAAGCTTAGAATGTAAATGCGTATGCTGAAATGCAAAAGAAAAGAAAGACAAAAGAGTCAGTCAAATATACAAGATTCAAATGTTTCCCCCATCTAAAAGGGGAACACACACCAAGCTCACCCCTCAACCGATTAAAGGTTGATTCGTCTAAAGGCTGGGTGAAATATCAGCCAGTTGATGATGAGTATCGACATGGCGAAGGTCGATATCACCCTTCTCCTGGTGGTCTCGCAGAAAATGAAAGCGCACATCAATGTGTTTGGTCTTCGAGTGAAGCACGGGTTCTTAGCAACGCTAATGGCACTCGTGCTATCACAGAGCAAAGGCACGCGAGAAAAGCTCAGACCAAAATCACGCAAAGTGGCCATCATCCAAAGCAAATGGGAACAGCAGCTAGCCGCAGCAACATACTCAGCCTCCGTAGTAGACTGGGCGACACTAGACTGCTTGCGAGAAGACCACGAAACAAGAGAAGAACCAATAAACTGGCAAGTCCCAGAAGTGGACTTGCGCTCAATACGGCAACCAGCAAAATCGACATTCGAATATCCGCAAAGGGAGAGGGTGGAGGAAGCAGAATACCAAATCCCGAACTCAGGCGTGAACGAAGGTACCTGAAAATGCTTCACCGCCTGACGGTGAGAGGTGCGCGGCGACGCCTGAAAGCGCGCACACAGACACACCGCGAACTGGATGTCCGGCGTGTCGCCGTCAGGTAGAGGAGCGACCCGATCATGCTGTGGTAACTCCTTCTGGTCCACTGCTTCTCCATCCACATCCGCATCCAGGCAGTCGTCGTCGACATGGGTGGGAAGAGGCTTGGCCTCAACATATCGAACTGCTTCAGCAAGTCCTTGGTGTACTTGCCCTGGTGCACAAATGTCCCCTCTCGGATTGCTTAATTTGCAACCCGAGAAAGAATGTCAGCTCGCCCATCATGCTCATCTCGAACTCCCTGCTCATAGTATCTGCAAACTTGGCAACCAAAGCGTGAGAAGAACCACCGAAAATGATATCATCCACGTAAATCTGGACCAAGAGAGTGTCTTTGCCTTGCTGAGGAGAAAGAGCGTTTTATCTACACATCCCATTTTAAAACCCTTAGCGCAAAAAGGTTTTTAACCTATCATACCAGGCTCTAGGGGCTTGTTTCAAACCATATAAGGCTTTGTGAGTTTAAAAACATGGTTTGGAAACTTGGGATTTTCAAACCGGGGGTTGCTCAACATAACTTCTTCTATATGTAGCCGTTTAGAAGGCACTCTTGACATCCATTTGAAAAAGTTGAAAACCTTTGGATGTAGCAAAGGCCAAAGTATCCTAATTCCTCCAACGAGCTACAGGAGCAAACGTCTCCTCATAGTCTATCCCCTCCTTCTGACTATAACCCTTCGCTACAAGCCTGGCCTTGTTTCTAACAACGTGGCCATCCTCTCCTTGCTTGTTTTTGAAAACCCATTTTGTCCCAATAGGCTTACACTCAGGAGGAGGTGGAACTAGAACCCAAACCCGATTTCGCTCAAAATTCTCTAACTCCTCATGCATGGCATTGACCCAATCCGGATCCGTCAAAGCGTGTCCAACATCTCGGGGCTCAAATTAGCAACAAAAGCAAATGAGCGAAGTGCGAGATTTGCTGTGACCTGGACCGAGTGACCCGTTCGTCGATGTTGCCGATCATCTGCTGAGGCGGGTGCTGGCGCTGGATGTGTCGTGGGCCTCCCTTGCCGAAGTGGCCTCCCCCTCAACAGCAGCTGGTGCCTCCCCGAGTACAAATACTGCTCGGGGTGGCGGATCCCACGGCCCCCAGGAAGAAGAGGTGTCGGGCCGTGAGTCATCGTAGAGGCCGCTCTTTTGCGGCACACCAGGTGGAGGGTGTGCTGGTCATCTATACCTTCAGCACCCTCGTCCTCATCATCAAAAAGAGGCTCGCCAACCTCATGATCACCTGCACGCTCAAAGCGAGAAGAAGGACAAACCATGGTCTCGTCGAGGTGACATCGGATGTCTCCATGACTCGGTTAGTGTCAAGGTTAAGTACACGATAAGCTCGAGTGTGAGTGCCATAACCCAAAACACACCGTCAGGAACGAGACTCAAACTTCCAAGTTGCCCTTTTTGAGTATAAAACAATGGCAACCAAAAACTCGAAAATAACTCACCTTGGGTAGTTTTCCAAAACGCAACTCATAAGAAGTCTTTTTCAAGAAGCTCGGAGAAAAATGCGATTGGAAATGTAGCATGCAGTGCTCATAGCTTCGGCCCAATATCGCCTAGGAGTCTATGCTCATCGAGCATCGTCCTGGCCATCTCAACAAGGGTCCGATTCTTCCTCTCTACAACACCATTTTGTGGCGGTGTGTAGGGGGAAGAAAACTGATGTTCTAAACCCAAAGAGTTACAAAACTTCTCAAAATCCGAATTCTTGAATTCGGACCATTATCACTCCGAATTGCTCGCATCGAGTTCAAAGGGACTCGTTCTGAAGACGCAAAAGATTGCGAGGAAAGGAGAATCAATCGGTCTTCTCAGCTAAAAGAAGACCCACGAATATCTCGAAAGTCATCAACAACACAAGCACATACCACTTCCCCCCACTCACCGAGCTCACCCGAGCCGGACCAACCGTCCACCAAGGTCCATTGCCAAAGCTCTCAGGGCGCTTGGTCATGACCTGAGTCACTGGATGGTGGGGAGCGGCAACCATCTTCCCGTGTCTACAAGAGTGACAAACAAGATCCTTCTCCATATGCAACTTGGGCAATCCTCGATTAGGCCAAGTGAACTAAGCCTTGCAAGCAAGTCGAAGCTCAAATGTCAAGTCCAAGTCTCCTATGCCACTTCCAAAGATCAGAGGAGGAAGGTCCAGCCACAAGACAACGGAAGTGCCAAAAGACTCCGAGAAATTCGCACGAAAGACTTTCCAAAGGCGAAATCAAACACACAAGATTGCCCTGAGGATCCAAATACGACTGAGATTCGGTTTAAAACGAATCTCATAGTCGTCGTCAAAGAGTTGCGAAACAGAAAGAAGGTTAAAATGCAAGTTAGAAACAAGAGCACATCGCGCAACACAAGTGCTCATTAACCCGCACAGACCCGCGAGACAATACCTTACCTTTGCTATTGTCGCCGAAGGTTATGTACTCCTTTCCGGCAACAGGGCTAAGGCTGGAGAACACTTGGCGTTTCCGGTCATGTGCCTCGAGCAACCGGAATCCACCAACCAAATGTCCTCCAACCGTTTTACCTACATCAATAAAAGACATAGGGTGAGCATACGGTCCAACACTGGGGTTAGTGAAGTAGGGGAATACCAGTGTTGGGCCGGCTGCTCAAAAGAACGGTTAGCAGAAAAACCATTCCTAGCACGTCTACGAGAGGAGCGATCACTACGTAGAGGAAAACGTGGTCCGCTAGGAAGGAGGTCCATCCATCATACTCAAAATGCGGTGGGGGAAAACGCTCGACTACAAAGCCTCCGCCACGGGTCCATAGCCTACAACTGCAGGCTTACCGTCGGCACGCTCTCTAATAGGCCTAGGCCTAGGGACTTGAGGCTACACCTCTAGGCCTAGCGACTCTTCTCTCGGAGCTCTCTGCTGCCTAGTGGAACTTGAGTTCTGGACCTCTGGGCCTAGCAGCACGTCTCGGTGCTTTCCTCTGAACATTCGGCACATGTACATCATGGAAAGGATGGTACATGTCCGGGTTGTTCATCTCCCTAGCACACGGCGCGCCTCTCTCTTGCGCCTAAAGCAGAACTCGCTCAAGTGTCCATCTCTCCCACAGAAATCACAATGATACCAACTCACCGCACGCAAGGGGGTTGTTTGGTACTCATGGCTGTGGGTGTGGATCACTTTGCCCTTCTCGGCAACTCCTCCTGGATAGGTGGCATTGTATCCAGCTTGTTCTTTAGGTGGTTGGGTTTGGGATGCCACACTTGGTTTTGGGTGGAGCTCTCGGAGGTTCCTCAAACCCCATCCTGGTGATAGGCTTGACCGGCCTTTGGATGGAAGCTTGGTCAGTTTGGGAGTAGTGGTGGAGTTGGGCTTCTCACTAGGATTCAGACCACTCGACTCTCCAATCTTCCCAAAAGCAGAAAGATCAACACCCTGAAAGACCTACACCAGACCCTCAGCAGCTCGCTTAAATTGGGAGATCATCATCCCGAGCTGCGGCTCACTACAAGAGACTCATGACAAGATGGTCCGAAGGTATGTGTTTTCCTCCTCGGTTTGCATCTTGCCATGCTTGACATTCGCAATCTCCATCTCCAAACCCTCACACAAGCACACTAGCACACTAGTGCTACCTGAGTTGGCCTCCTCAAGAGACACAATCTTGGCATTCTTCTCTGCCAACTCAGATTGCAAGACAGGACAAGTCTTGCACGCACCCAACAGAGAAGGTCTAGCCTTTAGCTCATCCACCTCTCCTACCAACGCAGCATACTTACCTCTCAAAGTGAGAAGGTCAGTCATGTGCGTGGTGCACATCTCACACTCAAACCTCCTCCGACACGACCACGGTGGACTTGGCAAACTCAAGCTCTCTCACCGTGTCCTCCCACTTCTGCCTAAACTCCTTGCGCTCTCTAGCGGCACGCCTAAGCAACTTGTCCTGACTAAGGAGCGGGCAGTAAGCTTCTCTCCTCACCTCGCAGAAAGCTCGTCGTGGGTGAGGGATACCTGGCAGGTGTCGTCGTCGTCGTCGTCCTGAGAGGTGTGCTCCAGCTTGCCGTCGACCTCATCACGAAGCGCCATGGTGCAGAAGCCGTCGTCGTCGGCGAAGAAGCAGAGGCCGTTCAGCTTGTCCTCGATCCTCTTCTTCTTCTCGGACTCATCATCGCTTGAGCAAGCGGAGTCATCATCCGAGCCGTCGACGTCGCTGAGCGTGGCAAGAACGCACGCTGCTCAGCCTGGGCCTTCTCCAAGTACTTCTTCTTGATGTACTCCTTGTCGAAGCCGCCCCTCCGCTTGTGCCCGCGGGGACGTACTTCTCCTGCGCTTGCCGGTCGTACTTGTGCCCATGATCGCCCTTCTCAGATGAATGCTTCTTCTTGGGGCAGTTGGCGATGAAGTGGTCGGGGTCGCCGCACTCATAGCATCCTGAGCGTCCTCCACCCGCGGCAACGGTTCATGCGGTTGTTGTGAACCGCGTGAACCGGTTGGCGAGCATTGCCAACTCGTCATCCCCCAATGACTCAAGCTGGTCCTCTGTGACAGAAAAGAGTGAAGAAAGTGCAAAGCCACAGAGGGGTTAGAGAAGAGCCAGAAACAAAGCCATAGTCGGGCCAGAAGGATTCGCATAAGAAGCCCTCGACATGGCGTCAATCTCACTAGACTTGAGCTTACTAAAGAGCTCGTCGCATGAGGGTCTCATAGTTAGACGATTCAATGATCGCCTGGACCTTTGAGTCCCACACCGACCGATCAAGAGTGTGTAAAGCTTCAAAGCCCTCTCATGATCGTCAAAGGCAACAGCTCCTTGTTAGCTCGCATCTTGTTGACAATCACCTGAAAGTGAGCGAATAAGCTTTCTATGCTCTCGCCAGGCATATCGAAAGTTCTCATACTCCCGCTCGTGCGACTCGTAGAGACGGGATTTGACTTGAGAGGTGCCCTCATGAAAGCGCATGAGAGTGTCCCAAATCTCACGAGCCGTGGGGAGATGAGAAACCGATCAAACTCCGACATGCTCAAACAGGAGAACAAGGCGTTACGCGCTCGGCTATTGGCCTCGTGCTCATCTCTGAAGCTGAAGACACGAGCAGCCAGGACAACGTAATCGGCCCTGTTGCAAATCTCCCAAATAGAAGAGCCCATGCTCTGGAGATAGGCCGACATGCGTATCTTCCAATACGCATAGTTCGTCCCATCAAAGAACGGCAGTTTGCCCACGCCGCGATCCATGTCGCCTTCTGTGGATCTGGAACCGGCTAAGGTGGAAGATCCTTAACCTGCTCCGATACCATTGAAGGACCGAGAAGCAACCAGAAAGCGACCAGAGGGGGTGGGAATTGGAGCTTCCAAATTTCCTTTCGGAAACTAGTAGCCACTGTCCCAAAATCAACCCTAAGAGACAAACCCTAGAGCTTGCTAATGTCCACGACCCTAGATGTAGGGTGGATGCTTCCAAGAAGCACAGCGGGACACTACACAACTCTAGAAAGCCAACGCAAAAGGCGGAAATCGAATCCGACCAAGAACGAGCCAACCGCGAACGAAAACGCACAGAACAGCTTTGACCGGACTCTGCCTGCGTCCGGTCAAGCCAAAATGATTTTGGACCCTTACCGTATTGGACCGGACTCTGTGAAGCAGTGCGTCCGGTCACAAGCAGAGCGTCCGGTCAGAGAGAGACAAAACAGTGAACAGTACCAGGGGTGCGTCCGGTCACTCTCGAGTCCCAGCGTCCGGTCAAGTCACAGAGAAAACGCGCTGGGAGCTCAACGACCGGACTCTCGTCTGGTGCGTCCGGTCAGCACGACCCAGCGTCCGGTCACCCCGAAATCCTGCTGTTCGTCCACCGATTCAACTCGATCTCACCCAAAACAAATCCTCTAGGGATCAAACTTGGTGAGTAGAGTCACAAGGAGGATAGTGAGCTGTCTCTAAGAGATCATGGCTCGAACCTATCTCCAAATCGATGAATCGAAGAATTTCGGGGGAAGGGAGAAAACTTGACCCGAACCAAAAAATCGATCGATCTCCTAGACCGTGAGGTTAGAGGTTAATTCCTTCGGTGGAAAGAAGTGCCTCACGATCTAGAACAACTTGGTTCAAACGGATTCGCAAAAGATGAACCGAGCAAAGAGATCAAACGACGGGAAAATCGTGGAGAAAAAGGATTCCGCGAAGAACACAGCCAAAACGCGAATCGACACCACGATCTTGCAGCCGAAGCGCGAACAACCGCTAGGACAAGGAGGTTACGGCCTCCTTTCCTCAAAATCAACAATACACAGAGGTGAGTCTCTCTGCGGATCTCAGCAAGCTACAGCAGGGGATGGGAGAGCAGGAAACCCTAGGAAGCAAGCGCAAATGAGATGGCTAAAACTGAGATAGATAGGAGGAGGGTGTCTCCCGACTACTTATCCTACTACTAGCCTAAGTCTATTTCCAACTCTACCCCTCTCTATTCTAATTACAGAGCGAACCAGCTAAACCCTAGGGTTATTCTGGACCAACTCGGGGGTAGGTGTATCTGACGACCATGCCCGCACAATTCGAAGCGTTGCCTCGACGCAACCTCCGGATCGCCGCCATGTGCCGCCCTCGCTCTGCACCCCCGGTTTTGTGGCCCAAACCGGGAAACCAGCCTTTTCCAGCCAACCCCCGGTTTTGAGGTCCAAACCGGGAAACCAGCCCACCAGCTTCTGAGTTTTGAGGCCAAACTCAGCAAACCCTCAGCGCCCAGGTTTTGAGGCCCAAACCTGGAAACCGTCCTCAGCCCGAGTTTTGTGGCCAAACTCAGAAACCCTCAGCCCGAGTTTTGTGGCCCAAACTCGGAAACCGTCCACGCCCAGGTTTTGAGGCCCAAACCTGGAAACCGTCCATCCGATGGTTTTTCCCTGGCTCTACCACCAAACCGACGTCGTAGAGGGGATGCACAGCCCGTGCACCCCGTCCACCGACACGTGTCCCTGAGTCCACGACTCAGGCAACACATGACCGCACTTCTTCACTTGTCGTCGTCACAGGCTGCCAGCCACCACAACTGATCCTCGGGCCTCTGGTCCCTCAGTCCAAGCCTCACGTCCGCCCTTCACCGCTCGGTACCTCGGCATGGCACGTCCGCCGCACGGCACGCCCATCCTTCACCGCACCCGGTCCGTCAGCACGGCACGTCTCAACTTGACCTTCACCTCGTCGTCGATCATTGTATCCGTGCTCGACACCTGCACAACACAAACCAAAGAACATGCGCATCATCCCAGTTGACAATCACTCGTCACTCAGAGACCCGGCATACACCCATGTATCCGCAGGAAGACCCTTCCTCAACACCACTAGTGTCATCATCTACATGAGATCTGGAGAGATCCACTTCCAGTTCCCAAGAGAGAAGGTACGCTGTTACTTCAATAGTTATGCCATTAATACACAGGAAAAGAAGAACCACTCAAGGAGGAGGCGCCGCACATCCCAACGCAACAAGAATCGACCAATCAAGGATGTATGGGTTGACTATGAAGGAGAAGTCACCAGGAGTGAAGACATCCCATTACAGGAAATAAAAGACGATGAAGTAAAAGAGACAAGTCCACCAGTCAAACAAGTGTGGAAAAAGAAAGAAAGTTCTACTGACGTGCAATCATCGAGGTCCTCCTCAGGATCTGCTGATGCACCCAAGGAAGAATGAAGAGCATACAAGGAGTCTTGTTCGATAGACTATAAACGTCAAATCCTCGCCGAAAGGTAACTCGGTAGTTATCCATAATCATTAGCATTACATAATTAGTAGATTTAGCATGATCATTTTACTATTAATATCATATTTACTTCCTAGCAATTATATCTGCATTAGAAAACAAAATAAAAATATGAAAACTATAAGCCCCATGAGAGTAGTATACTTTCTGTTGAGGCATAAAAATAAAAATAAAAATGATATATTTGCATATTTATTTCTGCATTGCATATATCCATAAAAAATAAAAAAAAATCCAAAAAGAGATACTACGAAACACTGCTGAAACTCTGCTTAGTGGAAAGAAATAACATAAATAATCTTAAGAGCTTTAAGACAACTAGACAAATGGAGGAATGTTTATCACTAACACTTATTCAAGTTCCACTAGTTGTGTTGTCTATCTTTGAATTCAGCAGGAAGAGAAGAAGAGAAGGACTCAAGAAACCATTAACGGTCTACTCGTCTTCTGGAGAAAAAGACCACGTCAAGATCCAGCTTGGGGGAAGGCACCCTTAGTTATTACGATAAGTATCACGACTTTTTATCTATTACTATTAGTTCAGTTTAGTTAGATCAGGTTAATAAATGTAGGAACCCCTAAAAAGATGAATAACTATTATAAAACCAAATAAAGATATTATATAAATGTCTAGGTGGATATAAACTTAATTTTGCTCATGATGAAAATGATGAACAATTGCTCTGCCATAATCTCTTTTAAGTATCTACTGTTCGAACTTAAATTTTCTTGAGTTTTAGACAAAATTGTTCTGAATAAACACTGAACCTGAAACCTGTGGATTGCAAATGCTTGATCTAAAGTCTAGATAATTGTGAGATATGAAATAAAAAGGTTTGAGCTGATGTTTATCTAATTCCTAGAGATACTATAGTTCTGGAGATTTACACTTTGAAAAGATTAAAAACACATGATGAGATCCTGTGTGACATCACATGAATTCCTACCCAGAGCCATTAATATGATCTTAAGATAAGGCTGCTTGCTTTGTTCTAAGTTTTTAGTTTTGGTTGAGAAATTTATCATGCTCTAGAGATCAAGGATGTTTTATTAAAAGATTCACTCTTCCGAAGTAGTATTGTGTTAGAGGCATGGGAGTATGCAAAAGTATAAAAGGAGGAAATAAAAAGGGACAAGTGTCCGACTAACTCAAAAAGAAAAGAAAAAAGAGTTACGATAAAAATATGAAAAAAGAATGATAGCCCATGGTCCCTCTAATTACAATATGCCAGTAAGAGATGATAAATTTCAAAGGTTCTAAGTTCTTGATCTATAAGTATGATATCTTTCTCCCTAACTTTGAACTTTGACTTGGTAAGATATGCTTTTCACTTCTTAAAGCTCCAGATATATAGAAAAGAAGGAAAATGCATCAGTGAGGAATCATAAAATATAAAAGAGCGATTTGAGAGTGTCATACAGTGGAATCTCTGATTTTTATTTTGAAAATATATAAAAACTCCAGAATGAAGGTTGATCAAAGAGTTAGAGGTTCATGTTCTAGTTTGTACTTTAGTTCTTCTCGATGATCTAATTCACCTTATCGTTCATCTTTATGCTCTAGATAGCAATACAATTGATATGACTAAGACATCAACTATTATATTCTTAAATATATTGCTTATAGTCTGCTTTGATTAAATATTTGGCATAGATAGTTCATCTTTATGTTTGTACTTTTGTTTGTATAGCGCTCATCTTAAAGTACAACGGGTGGGTGATAGATGCTGTGTAGGCGTGGTGCCTACATACTATTTATCTGCGAATGTGTCCTATGTTCCGGATAGAGTGGTAGATCGCGGGTGTGATACTCATGTTGAGTCCTTTGTATTCCACCTCCCGAATGTAGTGTTCCGTATGGCTCCGTTAACTCATGGTTTAGGGGTTACTCTGTTTGACACCTTTACTATGAAGTTGCCTCTTGAATATAAATATGATGTGACCTAGCCAATGATTGCCAAATATGTTTGCACTAATCAATGTATGCTATGACTTGTAATTAGAATAACTTAGGAATGCTTCTTTTTAATATCTGTTTTAATCATCACTTGCTAGGTAGTACTGTTCTAGGATTATCCTTGATTGGTCTAATCTCTGTTATCATTTATCATTTATCATTATCATTTACTCTGTAATCTGATCCCTGTTTGGAGTAATAAGTGTGTTATCAGTCTTTATTATAAGTGTGTGCCACAAGGAATGCTGTTAAGTCCTCATTAATATAATACCATCATACTTTGAATTGATTAGTCTCTAGGCTAAATATAAATAACGATACCTGAGACTAGCTTGGGTGAAATGCTTCTACAACGGATATATTTATGTGTGCGCTTGCGGGTAAATATTTATCTTTCAATCCAGTGCCCTGGTATAATTACATTGCTAGCTTCATGTTGGGGATGACAACTTGACGTTAAGTGAAGTTAGTAGTGTCCCGTACACTCTTTAGTGCCTTCACTAGATTATTATTTATATGGTTCGTTCTTAGAGTGATTCCATTAAGAGTGTCAACAGCCATAAAACTCGGGCTAAGGACGGTTTCCAGTTTGGGCCTCAAAACCTAGGCGCTGGCGGGTTTCTGAGTTTGGGCCACAAAACTCAGGCGATGGACGACAGGTTTCCCGTTTTCGGCCTCAAAACCATTGGATGGCCTAGGTTTCCCGGTTTTGGCCTCAAAACCGGGGGGAGGTCCGTGAAAAGGATGAGCAGAGCGGTGGCGGCAATCGGTGAGGTCGCGTCGAGGCGAAGCTACCAGTTGTGCGGGCGTGGCCGTCGGATCACCATCAACTTCGAGTTGGTCAGGAATACTCTTAGGGTTAGCCTGCTCGCTCATTAGCAGTAGGGGTAGAAGGGGAATAATTGTATTAGGCTATACAAGGAGAGGCAACCCCTCCCTCCAGACTATCTCAGCCATTTGCTACATTCACTTAGGGTGTTCTGCTCTCCCAATCCCTGTTGTAGCTACTGAGATCCCTAGAGACGATGAATCATACCTCTATGCATTTTCTTTTTGAGGAAACGAGACCGTAATCTCGTTGTCTCCTCGGGTGGAGAAGTTTCGGCTGGAAATCGAGATCGATTCGCGTTTTGAGCTGTGTTCTTCGTGTTTTGCTTTTCGTTCTCTCGATGATTTGCTTCGTTCTCCCAATCCGAGGAATGATTTTCGATTCCGTTTGAACTAAGTTGCTCTAGATCGTGAGGCGCATCTTTCCACCGAACGAATTCACATCTAACCTCACGAGCTAGTAGATCGATCGATTTTCGTTTCAAATCGGTTTTTGTCTCCCTTGTCCCGAATTCTTCCGATTCACCAATTTGGAGTTAGGTTCCAGCCATGATCTCTTAGGGGGTAGCTCACTAACCTCCTTGGAACTCCTCATAGTAAGTCTAAGCCTTAGGGCTTTTGATTCGGAGGAGATCGTGTTGAATCCATGGAAGAACTGTGTAGTTTCGGGGGCATCGGACGCTGAACTTAGGGGCATCGGACGCTGAGTTCGTCACATCGGATCCTCAGGTGCAACGTGTCCAAGAAAAACATTTTTAAAGGAGCATCGGACGCTGAGCATCGGACACTCCGTTGTCCATCGGACGCTCCGTTGTCCATCGGACGCGTCCGGGGCTGAGCATCGAACGCTAGAGTTTCACTGTTGCAGCGTCCGATGCCTATGCAGTAAGGTTCCAGAACAGTGCATTTTGTATCGGACGCGTCCGGTGCCTGGACATCGGACGCAGGCCAGCGTCCGATGCTGTGATTTCAGCACTGCTGTGTCTGCAGTTTACTCGTTCGACTTTGGATTTGGTTTTGGGTTTTTGCATTGGATTTCCGACTTCATGTTCTACAGAAATCAGACTTCCCACTATGCAAAATAGCCTGAATCCCCCTCGTGTTGCTCGTGGGAGGTTGAGGTTACCCAAAGTCCATCCTGTCACTAGTTGACTTGCGTGAACTTGAGTCAGATGGCTTTTGTGGTGTCTCACTGTGTTCCTAGGGAACATCCACCCATTCTTTTGGGTCGTGGACATCACGTGTATTGGTTTTGGTCTTGGGGTTGATTTTCTGGGACAGAGGCCTAAACATTTCGAAAGAAATTTGAAGGCTCCCATTCACCCCCCCCTCTGGTCGCCTTTAGTAGCATTCTCGGTCCTTCACCAACCCCATGCATCGCTCACATGGAGCCGAAACGGTGCTAACTGAGCTGGCCTTCACGGCTTCATCAAGCTTGACACTAACTTCTGCCATCTCAGTTAGCAAGCCTGGACACGACTTGCACGCACCCAGCAAAGAAGGCCTAGACTTCACTTCTTCCAGCTCCTTCTTCAGGGAGGGACACTCTTTGCAAACACCCACCAAGTCTAGCCTACTCTTCAGCTCATCATACACCTCAATTAGGGAGGCATACTTGGTTTGCAGGGTGGCAAAGTTTGTCATATGTGTCATGCACTCATCACACTCCTCCTCATCGGTCACCTTCACCTCTGACCTAGCAAACTCAAGCTCCTTAAGTGCCTTGCCTAACTTGGCCTTAAACTCATTGCACTCTCTAGCGGCATGCTTAAGCTGCTTGTCCTCAGCGAGAACTATTTGGGCCATGGAATCAAGCTCGCTCGAAAGACGATCGATAGTGGAAGAAGGCGAAACCTTAGAAGATGAGTCATTGTCATCGTCGGCGGGCTTGTCCTGGCACTTGCGGTCCTCCTCGTCCAGGACCATGGTGTAGAAGCCATTGGTGGAGTGGCCGAAGAAGCAGAGTCCGTTGAAGCATTCCTCCATCTTGTGCTCAGACTCATCATCGCTGGAGTCACCGTCGGAGCTCTTCTCGACGCTGCTGATGGATGCGATGAAGACACGCCTGCCAGCGTTAAAGCCTTCTTGAGATCCTCCATGCGGTAGCCACCCTTGGTCTTCTTCTTCTCGGCCTTGTTCTCAGGCTTGATCTTGCGCCTGGAGTTGCAGTTCTTGCCGGGGAAGCCTTTGTCGCGCTTGGGGTAGCTCGCGACGAAGTGATTAGGAACGTTCTCGAGCAAGAACATTTTGAATTGGACCATCCCAACCTACAACCGGCCAGGCACCTAGGGTAGGCACTTGGATTGGAAGTCTTATGGAACTTCAAGGACAGGTATATATGGCAAAGAAAAGATGAATTTATTGAACTTAAATTAACGCATGATCATGTCCAAATGTGACGTGTGTTTCTAGAATGACAGCAGGTGTTGAGTCATTCTGGAAGCATTTTTTTATATGTCAATTACTTTATCAAGCAATGGACTTTATGAATAAAATCCATTCGATATTTTAGGCCTCCTTTTAGCTGCTTGAAATCAGTACTAACACTACTGGAAAACTGTACTTTACCGAGTGTCGAAGACTTTGCCGAGTGTAAAATGTCGTGGCACTCGGCAAAGCTATATTTTGCCAAGTGCAGCACTTTGCAAAATTTTGCACTCGGCAAAGAAGGCTTTGCCGAGTGCCAGGCACACGGCAAAGTAGGGCACTCGGTAAATCTAGACTTTGATAAGCCCTCGGCAAAACATCGGTGGACCGTGATAGCGGTCACCTACCGTTAGCTTTTGTTGAGTGCCGGTCATCATGCACTCGGTATTTTTTTTATTTTTCTAAAAACCAACTTTGCCGAGTGCTTTCTAGCCTTGGCACTCGGCAAAAATATTTTTTATTTTTTCGAATAAACTTTGTTGAGTGTCATACTTGGGCACTCGACAAAGTTTTTTTATTTTTCTGAAAACAAACTTTGCCGAGTGCTTTCTAGCCCCGGCACTCGGCAAAATTATTATTATTATTTTATTTTTTCGAATAAACTTTGTCGAGTGCCATACTTGGCACTCGGCAAAGTTTTTTATTTTTCTGAAAACAAACTTTGCCGAGTGCTTTCTAGCCCTGGCACTCGGCAAAATTATTATTTTTTTATTTTTTCGATTAAACTTTGCAGAGTGCCATACTTGGGCACTCGGCAAAGTTTTTTTATTTTTCTGAAAACAAACTTTGCCGAGTGCTTTCTAGCCCCGGCACTCAGCAAAATTATTTATTTTTTTATTTTTTCGAATAAACTTTGCCGAGTGCTATACTTGGCACTCGGCAAAGTCTCTTTGCCGTGAATTATGTTGGCGAGCAAACTTTACCGAGTGTTTTTAGGCTCAGTACCAGTCAGCAGTAGTGTATGCTAGCTACATACTACCGTAGCTTTGGAAAATCAGGGCACAAGGGATGTGGCAAGCTAGATTTTCCAATGCATGGTGTGTGATTATAAGAATAAATATCAAGTTCCACACATACATTTCTGACCAAAAAACATAGGTAATACTTTTAATCATAATTCTATGCAATTGATTTAATATGGTTATAGTAAAACCTAATAGCCCGAAGAGCGTAGCAGAATAGAACCCCAACCATCTACCTAACATGTATAAATTAAACTCATACCAAGGTAAATTATTAGGAGCTGAATAGAAGAATAAAGAAAACATGCACCTTCATTCCATTGCAGGGAAATGGTCTCTCTGATCATCTAGGCAGCAGTTACTACATATCCTCACTCATTTCTATCTTGGTTTGGCTAGTCCAAGTGAATCCAAAATTAAAGAAACCCGGAACATCAAGCTCCCTAGCTCATCCGCACGTTGCATTATCTATGAATGCCCTGAACATCACAAGGCAATGGCGTCAACCAGTGGATTAGAAAAAAAAAAGTAAATAGGGGAGATGATAGTGGATAAGACAACATAAATTCTCAAAGAACCAAACATGAATGGAATTTAACTATTGAAAGTTAGTTATTTGATTTGTTTCGGATGACACTCATGGTGACAAACATGGCTGATATTTATAAAATCATAAACTCCTACTCCTGCTGGTACCTAGTATAATAGTATTGGTGAGATATCGCTGCTGCAAAATTTTAAACAACTCATATTTCTTCACTGCAGGAGGAAAGTAAAGTCGAAAAAAGTGTATAGATGGTTCGGCTAACCTTGGTGTGGCAATGCCTTCGATGAAGGCAAAAGCCCCCTACTCTATTATAAGTAGATGATACATGCAAGCGTTGGTTGGAAATTTATCTGCTTGGAATGCTACAGGCAAGTGTTTGCAAACTGTGATACTTGGGCTGGATTTGATTTCCTTTTGATAATGAACCCAGCAGAGAATTGCCACTGGCTAAAGAGGAAAGCAAAGGGAAATGACAAATGTTTTTGTACCCCTGGTACTCCAATTTAGGATCACAAACAGGTTCTTGTCAAAATCATCAGAAGTTTATTGGGTGTTAGACTTCAAAATCATGAAAAAATTAGCTTTGTTTTATTTTTTCTAGCACTGATCAAATCTTTTAGCGTTGATCTATAACAAGTATCTTTTATCCACAGTGACTTGATGAGACCTAATTTAGCACTGAACAGTATGTGCAGAAAGTTGTCTTATAGCTCTGAACAACCTAATTTAGCTCAAGCAGAAAGTATTTTGCATAAATCTTTGTTGTATGACCTGACATGTTCGTTTTTCCATGTGCTCCACCACTACAAGATGGCATGCCCTAAGGGTTCGTACCATCAGGAGTTCAACCAGACCACCAGATTTCCACAATTACGATGGAAGTGAATTCAATTCATCTTTGCTCTTTACCATCCTGTTAAGATAGTAAAGTCTTTTTTCCTTTCTCATTATATGATTTGATCATTATATGGTGCTTCTTTTCTAGATAATAATAGACAAACAGGAGGTGAGTCATACAAGGATGAAGTGCCTAACTTGCGACAGAACAAAGCACTTTGTTCCAGCAGGTGCAGCAAGAACAAAACACTTGAAATATCAAGGTTTACTTATACCTATTAAAGTCAGATGATTGAATTATAGAACAAAACACTTTGCTCCAGCAGGTGCAGAAAGAACACTCATACTCTATAATTGAGATAATTGTAGCCATGATTCCTACTACTTATTGATGGAAACCCTTATTGTTCTGACTGAGTAGAGTAAGTTGATAAATACTGAGTAGAAACCCTTATTGAATGGAGCGCTATAAAGTTTGGAAAGATGGCAAGCGAGGGCAACACAAAGTTTGGAACATGCATATATAAGCTCAGTACACAAAGCTTAGGATTATCTGTCTGTCCTAATATTGCCAGCTGAATTACTCCAAACGTCCAAGCCATACTTGTTATTCTACTGTCATGAATGCATCTAAGAGCCTAAGGCATCGTATCAATGCAAATGAGCACAAAAATCAAGCAAGAGAGCAGCTTGTTTACCTCGCCAAAGGTCATGTCCCTGTTCTTCAGCAGCTCCAATACCTACCGATGGGAGCCAAACGAAAGCAATGTCAGGAAGCACTAAATATTTTGCTTAAGAGTTATATGATGATACATTGCAGCTTTACAGTCCATCTTTAGATCTTTGATCTTCATATAAATAAGGCCTAAAGTTTCAGAGCATTAAACTCAAATAACATTCCTGCTCTAATTTGCAATTTGCAACAGGTACACATGACTGTTGAAGATTATTTTATCAGTTCATGCTTAATGAGCTACTATCTGCCACAATAATAACTGATAGAACTTTAACAGCTTGTGGGTGCAGAAAATCTAGTTTTTCTAGTGTCCAGAGCAACTGCTGAATTCACTGCTTTGTCGTAAGTTCCTTTCTGTGCTATAGACTTGCCAATTTGTATCAGGATTTTTAATATTAAACACACAGATATTTTGGTCATGTAATCCAGGGAGCTAACTACAGAACATCAGCGCTTGGCCGAGATCATAGAGATGATTCATACTGCAAGTTTAATACATGATGATGTAGCAAGTCTAATACATAACTCAAAAACGATTAGCTAGGGATCAAAGAAAATCAATTGTAGCAGTAGCATCTGTTTCATATTACTTAAGAACAAGTACACTACAATATAATATGACACCCCCTTTTGCAACGCAAATATGCGCTTCTAAAAGTCCATATATACGTTGGTAGGGTCTATACCAACACATCTAATATGTGTTGCTTAAAGTGGCGTTGCAAGGATCTATTGCAACACTTATTTATGTGTTGGTAGCACGTATTAATAACTGTTGCAAAGTTGCAACACATAATGGTGTGTTATGGCAACGTACAAACAATGGGAGAATGACTTCTATTGCTTGTTGCAATACATAAATTTATTTTGTTGCAACATTTATATATGTTGCAAGGAATAAAACATGTAGTCATTAATATCACAATGAATTAATTTGTAAAACGATATAGAGATCATGCTGGTACAAAATAATGAGCAATGCAAGACCCTCCAACAAATAGGAAGTAAACATACTCAGCCATATAGTATCAAGAATTTGTTGCATGACAATGACTACCATCCACATAATACATGACATAATTTTTGTTCACAATACAAGTTTCTATGGCAGTAAAATATAAACATAAATGGATCCCTCTTAGAATGCTAGTAGCCCTCCTTTCTCCATCCTTCAATTTGGTCTCCTTTCTCCATCCTTCAATTTAGTCAAGCATTTCACCTATGTGACCAAACACCTCTCTTCTTGACCTTCAAATGAAAAATGGATTACTTTAATATGATACCTAGGAGTAAAATCAAATTGGGATAATATGATGTTTTAAAAGAGGTGTCTTATACACTAGCATCATATGATGAGTAGGAAAATATTATATCTTGCACAAGTATCAATCATTGAAGTCCATACAGTATTATAATAGTTCCAGAAAAAACATTGCTCAATTGCCAACATTAGTAAATTGGTAGTGAAAGAATTAGTTGACACCACTCTTAACTCTAAAGATTATCCCTCAAAAGGATGAAATTTTAAAATATGAGCTGCAATCCGGTGATGGCAACAACAGAAATAAATCAAAAGTAAACTGTACATGCAAACTTCTGCACAAAAGAAACTCTGTTATTTAAATATGTCAAATGTGAAATGAGTAAAACCATCGACATCGAATATATGCAGTACAATTTCATTCAGTGTTATTAAAGTGACCATACCTATGTCTGTGAAGTTCTTGTACCACCTAAACTATGGATGCCATGATTTTAGATGGTAAAAAATTGAAGATTCTATAAAATTCACACTCTATAGGTTCTACCAAAAAAACAATGAATTAACAAAATGTTAGTGGATGAGCTCAAATATAAAAATTGTACCTGTATAAAAAAATCATATATTACATCTACTTGTATACTTATAGTTCACATCCTTGATCCAAAAGTCCCAATTAATCGTCCTGTTCGCTTGAACTTATTAGTTGGACTCATTAGCCATGACACAATATTTTCCTCTCACAACAAAACAACATCAGGTTGCTTATCAGCTGCAGAAACCATTAGCCGACAACCCCAATTTCATTGGTAGATACGATTTATGGTGAAATACATTTACCAGCTAATACATTAGCTAATATAAAATAAAAGGCTATCAAATATAAAATCAAATTAAATGGCGCCCACACAAAAATTCAAATAGACCCTACCTGATTGAATTGATATGTCATCTCACCATATCAGTCGATTTGACTATACAATCTGCAACAATACTAATTGTCACCAGGTAACTAATAAGATATTAAGATGCAATCTGATCAAGAAAGGTATACTATCAAGTAATTGTTATCTGGACTGCAAGATTGATAAGCGTATAGAAAATTAATAAATGTGAGATAATAAACTGGTAGTACCTGTGTAGATCTAGCTTTAGGGATCATGGATATGATCACACTTGCTTGATCCACATGAACAGTAGAAACTAAAAAATTACTGATCAAGAGCTTCACCGGTAGGTATGTCAAGGGCGTCAGTGCCCAAGATCGCCGGACGTTGACTACGCAACTCGTATCTTCGGTCCGTGGTAGCCGGCGGGGTTATGCCCCCTCGCCGTGTCTTCGCTGCCGGGTTATGCCCCCAGGCGTGCGGCTTGAGAGAGAGATAGGAGATAGATGGGTTTAATCTTGCTTAATTCATCAAATCATCCTCAGTACAAATATATAGGCTTTAGCCGTAACAAACTAGGAAACAAACTTTCTGAAACAAGGAAACTAATAATATCAAATAGTATCTAAAATATCGCCTTGCTAGGCACTGGATCCGGCCGAACCAGACTTGGTCCCGTGGTGCTCGGTCGTGCCAGCCTGGACGCTCGGCGCCGCCCCTGCTGCTGCACGCTCGGCAGCCCTTCGCACGTCCCTGGCACGCCGTCTTCTGGTGTAGACAGCGCCCCACATGACATCTCCCCCTCGAGATCCGGCTCGTCCTCGAGCTGGAGGTCAGGGAACTTGGCGCGAATAACGTCGACGTCCTCCCAGGTAGCCGATGCCGGAGTCTCGCCCTTCCACTGCACCAGTGCCTAGCGCACACCGCGTGCCAGACGAAAACGAACCACGTGCTCCGGCGTCGGGGTGATGGCGCCATGATGTAGAGGAGGCACTGCCGGTGGAGCGTCCGGCGGTGGCCCATGGAACTTCTTGAGCTGGCCAATGTGAAACACGTTGTGGAGACGAGGACCAGCCGGCAGCTCCAGGCGCACAGCAACTGCGTTGATGATCTCGCTGACGTGGTATGGCCCATAAAAGCGAGGCTTCAGCTTGCCTGTGCCCGCCTGTGGAAGTGACGCCGTAGGACGCTGCCTCAGACGGAGCAGCGCCCAGTCGCCGACCTGGTAGGCCACGTGGCGGTGATGCTTGTCGTAGTGCCGCTTCTGGACAGCCTGGGCCTGTTCGAGCCTGTAGCGGATGTCGGCGATGAACTCCGCACGTTCCTCCATGTTCTTGGCGACGGCAGCCACCCGCGTGTCCCCCGGTTCGTAGGGATGGATGCAGGGCGGGTCCCGGCCATAGACAACCCGGAACGGAGTATCCTGGAGCGAGGACTGGTACGCCGTGTTGAAGATGAACTCCGCCCATGAAAGCCAACGCAGCGACTGCCGTGGGCGGTCCCCTGTCAAGCAACGCAAATACATAATAATCACCCTGTTAGCTGCTTCGGACTGCCCATCCGACTGAGGGTGGAAGGCCGTCGTCATGTGCAGCTTGGTGCCCATCAGCCGCATGAGTTCACGCCAGAACGTCGAGGTGAAGACGGGGTCGCGGTCCGACACCATAGACTGTGGAACGCCATGCAGACGAACAATCTCGGCGAAGAAGGCTTGAGCGATGGACTCGGCGGAGTACGGATGCGCCAGCGGGATGAAGTGGCAGTATTTGCTGAATCTGTCCACTACCGTCAGAATGACGGATTTGCCGCGCACTCGGGGCAGCGCCTCAACGAAGTCCAGTGCTATGTCAGTCCACACGCCCTGTGGCACCGGCAGAGGCAGCAGGAGGCCATCCGGGCTCAAGTGCTCGGACTTGTAGCGTTGGCACACCATGCAGGCGCGCACCCAGTCTTGGACGAGCTGCTTCATGTTGGGGATGTGGAAGTCGCGCCGGAGACGATGCAGGGTACGCTGGACGCCCTCGTGCCCGTCATCATGGATGGCTTGTATGATCTCCCGAGCCAGGGGCGAGGCCGGGGGGATGTACAGCCTGCTGTTGTACTGCAGCAGGTCGTCGACGAGCGCCCAGGGGCCCGTGCGCGTTCCAGCGGTGACCTCGTCGCGGAGGGCAGCGAGCGCCGGGTCCTGGCGCTGCACGTCATGCAGCTTGTTGATGAAGTCGAAGCGGGGCGCCGAGAGGGCCAGGATGGCGCCCTCCTCTGTGTCACGCCTAGACAAGGCGTCTGCCACAGCGTTCGCTTTGCCCGGCTTGTACTCCACGCTGAAGTCAAACCCCAGCAGCTTGCCCACCTAATGGTGCTGAGGGATGGTGGCGAGACGCTGATCCAGCAGGTATTTGAGGGAGTAGTGGTCGGTCTTGACGGTGAAGCGCCGCCCCCAGAGGTATGGCCGCCAGTGACGGACGGCGTGCACCAAGCCGATCAACTCCCGTTCGTAGGCGGCGAGAGCACGATGACGAGGCGCCACAGGACGGCTGAAGAACGCCACGGGGTGGCCGTCCTGGACCAGCACCGCGCCAAACCCGTAGGTAGACGCGTCGCACTCGACGGTGAAGGGCAGCGTGAAGTCCGGCATGGCGAGGACGGGAGCCGAAGTCACCGCTGCCTTGAGTGCGTCGAAGGCAGCGGCGGTGTCCGCTGTCCAGGAGAACCCGTCCTTCATGGTGAGCGCCGTCAGTGGGGCTGCGATGGTGCTGTAGTGGTGGACAAATTTCCGGTAGTAGCCGGCGAGGCCGAGGAAGCTGCGCACCGCCTGCGCCGACCGGGGAACCGGCCAGTCGTGGATAGCCTGAACCTTGGCCAGGTCCATGGCGATGAGACTGATCATTGTCAACCACTGACAGTTGATCCGTACAGCCAAGAGATTAAGACCGGTTCTGCCACTAGGCTACATCAGTGCCCGATGTCCGCAGGATCATCTCACAATTCAGTTACAATCTCTTGAACATTTTGACAAATAACATCGGAGTAAATAGCGGAAGACTTAAATAACATTAGTTTTACAAACCAGGGTTCAACATAAAATTAAAGTGAAGTTATTACAGACTATAGTTCGAATAGATAGAGTTGGCAGGGTAGCATATGACAACAACTAAAAGATAAAGATACTTCACCCAGCCCGAGGGTGAATAATCACTCATCGGCCTCATCGGCCTCTTCCTGAACAACAGTCACACAGCAGGGTCCAAGGCATACTGAGGAATCTGCCATACCTGCAACATGGGTAAAAGAACCCTGAGTACAAAGGTACTCAACAAGACTTACCCGACTAAAGAAAAGGGAGAAGACTCAGGAATGCAGGCTTAGGGTAGTCAAGGTAAGGCTTAAGCAAGATCAAGTATTTTGCAGAAAAGCGTTTTTGTAAACCTTATTTTATTTTTGAAAGATTCGGTATTCCTTAAATCTTCATCGTTCATGATTCATTTTACATTTCAAAACATTCCTAGTTGAGAACCACTCCCTGTTGACAGTCAGTGACTAAGTCTCCATAACCGAGGAGCAGCGTTAATCCGGATAAATAATACTCAGCTGAGGGTCCCTATCCACACTGCATATGTAGCACCAAAGCTTGCATATGCCAACTCGTCTCCCACGATTCCTCCAAGATTGGGCCCGGTCCTACGCCACCCGGAAGTACAGTACACCACTCCAATCCGGGACTTTAACCCACATGGGTACATGCTACTTCCGCCATCTCTCCACTCCCAGTGCGCGGTTGTCGGTCCAATAAAGGATTCCTCGGAGCCGAAGCTTTCCGTAGTATGTGAATAGTTGCAAGTCTTAGTCAGCAGGCCCCCATACAGGTGGTCCCTAATTTTTCCAGCCAGCGACAAGCACCTCGGGACTCTAACCCGAGAGTACAGGTCCTGTCAGTTTTTCAACCCTGTCCCGGTCGGTGTCAACTGTTGAGTCCCGGACTACAACATGACGGCACCGTACGCAAGGACAACCTCTCCTTCCCATTGACTAAGTACGGATCAGATACTTAGCCAATAGTGGGAGTAAACCAGAAATTCCCATAAATATTCTTAAAGTGATCACACTTTTGAAATTGGCATTTTTATTGCAACTCTAGGGTATAGCATTGCTAAGCATTTTTCAAATAGTTTTAAACAGGGTCAGGGTTTGACGGTGGAGGTAAGTAATGCAAGAGTTAGGTCATCACACAACTCCTGAACTTAATGCAGTAGTTTAACGTAAAACATTTAAGAAAACTTTATAAAAGCAAGGAAGGGTTTAAATGCACCGGGGCTTGCCTTGGATGGCAAAAAGAGCAGACTCGGGGTAGGTATAGGTGTCGGAGCTCGGGGTTGCCTCGGGGACAGATCCTTCGGTGGCTACCTCGACTTCAGGGCCTTCTTCCTCGGTCACTATACGTATGCAATGATGCATGCACATGAGTATGCTAGTATGAACAAAGTGCATAGGATAAAACTAGAGTATAGCCTTGCAAAGTATGAGTGGTGGTTAAAGTGGTCAATAGATTACTTATCCCTTTTTAGCAATATTAACAAATTTAATTAAGCAACTTTTATTAAGCCTAAGTATGGACATAGCAAGGCATCACAAACATCATAGACCAGAGGGGTATGGGTCTATGAACATCAAGCAATCCAAAAGTCACATCACAGGGCATTCAACGCTAACCCTAATCACCTTTTTCTATTTTCTTAATTATATAAAAAGGTCATTTTATGAAGGTGCTCCAAAAATTACCAAATTAATCACACAAGTTCATTAGGGTACAAGTATATGGCAAAACAAATTTCATAATTTTTGGAGGTCATTAAGGTGCTCAATTAAATCTAGTCATTTATTAACAAAAGGCACTATTTAGGAATTAAAATAAATGCCCAAAAATCAACTTGTTTCAAATGACTTCAAAATTTTACCAGAGGTTCAGCATGTTATAACAAGGTCACAAAAATTTATCTCAAGATTTTTAGAGTTAAAGATCACTCTCCAAAAATACCAAAACCTTCATTTTTTTAATTAAAAGGGGAATTTTACATTTTCAAATTTTTGCACAAAACTCAAGTTTCATATTTTTCTAAAATACTACAGAGCATAAAGAGTCTACCACAAAAATTTCAGAATTTTTGGATGCACACAGAAAATCATACAAAAAAGAGAAAACAGAACACTATTCATATCTTTTAAAAAAAAGGAAAAAGGACACGGCGGCGCTCTGCTCGCCGGCGGTGACCCGAGCGCGGCGGCGCGTTTACGCCGGCCAAACTGGGCACTCCGCGGCAGAGCTGAGGGCACGAGAGTGATCAGAGGACTCACCCGCGTCGATCAAGGGACTCGGCGAGGTGAGGGGATGAACGGAGGTGGACGAATGGCGATGACCGACGGACGGCGAGCGGCGGCGATCGGCGCAGTGGCGACCCTGGGCATCAAACAGAGCCGCAAAGGCCAGGTTAGAGTCGCACGGAGACAGGGAAGCGAATGCGAGGGTCGGAGGGAGATGATCAAGGCCGGAGACGACGAATTCCACGAACCCGAGTTCGCCGGGTTCTCGCCGGAGACGACAACGACGAGCTACGCCGGGCAAACGGGGACGGTAGAGGTGAAATTGGAGGGTGGGGAAGCTTCACCAAATCAAGGCGGAGCTGCTGAGCTAGGTGGTTGAGCACGGGAGGCTCTGGAGTGAGCTGGCGACGACGGCGGAGGTGAGTGAGGGAGCTCGGGCTCCGGCGGCCTTCTTATAGCCGCGGCCAGAGGCCGGTAGAGACCTCGGGGTTGCGCGGGTAAGGTTTGCGGGGGCGTGCGCACTCGATTGCGCTCTGGCGGATAAGCTGGCGTGCAGCCGGGGCTCGGGCGTGTGCTCGCCGGCGATGAACACGCGGCGGCGGCTCGCTGGGCACTGTGGGGGACGGGGCAAGGTCAGCGCTCGGCGCGTGCGGGCGCGAAATCATCACGGGACCAGCGGCGGCAGGTCGGGGGCAGGCGAGCGGCGGCCGAGCGCGTGGCGCGCGCAGCGCCGGCGACCGGGCCATGGCCGCCCCCCCCCCCCTACGCGAGGTAGGAGATGAACAGGGTAGGCTAGGTTTTGACTTTTGGCTCATTTCTGTCTTTTGCAAATTACTCCCAAAGTTTGAACTGGGCAACAAAAACTCATAACACCAAAGTTGCTCAGAAAAAAGAGATCTACAACTTTGTCAATATGAACATTTTCAATTTCCAAATATTTTTTGAACTATATTCAAAAACAGAAAAGGGGACACTTTTGAAATTTGAATCAATTCAAAATTACTTAGAATTTTAAACTGAAACTTGAAAATCTGCAAATATGAAAGTTGTTCCTTTTATCAAAACCTACAACTTTGCTATTATACACTTTTCCAGAAACTCATTAGTTTTTGAACTAATTTTGAAAACTGAAAAGGGAACAAAAGTTGGGGTTTGAATGAATTTGAAATAACTCAATATTTTGTACAGAAACTTGAAAACTTGTGAATACCGAAGTTGTTTCTCTTTGACAGATCTACAACTTTGCTTTTTGGACCAATCCCAAATTTTGAATAATTTTTGAATTACAAAAAGAGGGATAAAATCCAGGATTTGGAAATCAGGGTTTTGCAAAGAGATATGAAATCAAATTCTGATTTTTGAACTTTGGCCAACACAACAAAACTTCAAGACATCCAACTGAACAAGAATTACACAAAACTAGTCACAGAGATGAAATTACCATTTTGCCCTTGTAGAGAGAAGTGGGCTAATTAGGGTTTTTGCAATAGAGGTACTTCACATAAAATGACACACATGAAATCATGATCAAGATGCTTAAAGATGATAATGATGATATGTCAAGTTAATTACATGCTAAACACCAGAGGTGTTACAGCCTTCCCCCCTAAAAGAAATCTCGCCCCGAGATTCTGCGTCTTACGAAAGGACAAAGAAGGGATAAAGGCAAAACTTTACATAGACAGAGATTCGAGAAAGTCGGGGTAGTTCTTTGCTAAGAAGTCTTCGGATTCCCAAGTAGCTTCTTCTTTAGAGTGCTGGTTCCACTGGATTTTGTACCATCTTGTGGTGGTTCTTCGGGTAACACGATCCTTGTGGTCCAACACGCGAACTGGATATTCCGAGTAGGATAGATCAGGCTCTAGCTCGACACCTTCAACTTCCACGACATGTTCTGGTACTCTGAGACACTTCTTGAGTTGGGAGACATGGAAAACATTGTGGACAGCGGAGAGATGATCGGGCAACTTCAGCTTGTAAGCTACCTTGCCACAACATTCCAAAATCTCAAACGGACCAATGTAGCGGGGTGCTAACTTTCCTTTGACTCCAAAACGAGTGACTCCTTTGGTTGGTGAGACCTTGAGATATACATAATCTCCAACTTGAAACTTCAGAGATCGACGTCTCTTGTCAGCGTAACTTTTCTGTCGAGATTGGGCAATCTTCATATTCTCCTGTATCTGCTTGACTTTCTCTTCCATATCTTTGACCAGGTCAACTCCAAAGAATTCTCTTTCTCCGGGTTCAGACCAACTGAGGGGTGTACGACAACGGCGGCCGTACAGTGCTTCAAAGGGTGCCATTTTGATGCTCTCTTGGTAACTGTTATTATAAGAGAACTCTGCCAAAGGCAAACAGTCATCCCAAGTATCTGCGAAGGTGAGAACACAGGCTCTCAACATGTCCTCCAGCACTTGGTTGACTCGCTCCGTTTGTCCATCAGTTTGAGGATGATAAGCTGTGCTATGTAAGAGCTTGGTTCCAAGCGAGGTATGGAACGCTTTCCAAAACTTAGCGACAAACTGGGTACCACGGTCAGAGACAATGGTCTTGGGTATGCCATGAAGTTTCACTATGTGGTTCTTGTACAAAGTGGCATACGTGGGGACGGTGTAACTGGTCTTCACTGGCAGGAAGTGAGCTTGTTTGGTGAGTCGGTCTACGATTACCCAAATGGAATCAAAACCTTTCTGGGTCTTGGGTAGTCCATTGACAAAATCCATACTAATGTCGTCCCATTTCCAAGCGGGTACCGACAAAGGTTGCAATTCTCCTCCAGGCTTCATGTGTACTGCCTTGACTCTTTGGCAGGTATCACACTGAGCGACATACCGGGCAATCTCAATCTTCATTTTAGTCCACCAGAATCTCTGCTTTAAGTCTTGGTACATCTTGTTGCTGCCGGGGTGAATAGAGAATCTGGTCAAGTGTGCTTCATCAAGGATTAACTGTCTCAATTCGGGCACCTTGGGAACTACTAGACGGTTCTTGAACCAAACAACTCCTACATCATCGATCCTGAAGCAATCAGCCTTTCCGGTCTGGACCTTTTCGATGATGTGCTTGATTCCAGGGTTATCCTTTTGAGCAGCAATGACTTGATCCTTGATGGATGTTTCTATGCTGACATTGTTCAAGCTTCCTTGCGAGATCATTTCGATACCCATCCTTTCAAGTTCATGGCACAAGGAAAGATCATAGGGCTTCGTCGTCAGACAGTTGCAGTATGACTTGCGACTGAGGGCATCGGCAACTACATTTGCCTTACCAGGATGGTAATGTACTTCGAGATCATAATCTTTAATCAACTCAAGCCATCTTCTCTGCCTCATATTCAATTCTTCTTGAGTGAAGATATACTTTAGGCTCTTGTGATCCGTATACATATTGCAGGTGCTGCCTAACAGATAGTGACGCCAAATCTTCAAGGCATGCACGACTGCTGCTAGCTCAAGATCATGGGTTGGGTAGTTTTCCTCATGTCGCTTAAGCTGTCGTGAGGCATAAGCAATTACTCGTCCTTCTTGCATCAAAACACAGCCCAAACCAGTACCAGATGCATCACAGTACACATCGAAGGGTTTCTCGATATCTGGTTGAGCTAGGACTGGTGATGTAGTTAGCAGTTTCTTCAGGGCTTGAAAGGCTTGCTCACAGGCTGGTGACCAAACGAAATCCACGGAATTCTTCAACAACTCTGTGATAGGCTTGGCGATTCTGGAGAAATCTGGGATGAAACGACGATAGTATCCAGCCATTCCCATGAAGCTGCGAACTTCGCGGACAGTGGTAGGTGGCTTCCAATCCAAGATATCTGCCACTTTTCCGGGGTCAACTGACACACCTTCGGCGGACAGGACGTGACCAAGGAATTGAATTCGATCTAGCCAGAATTCGCATTTACTGAACTTGGCATACAGCTGGTGATCTCTGAGACGAGAGAGAACGATTCGAAGATGCTTGGCGTGATCTTCAGGAGTTCTTGAATAGACAAGGATGTCGTCAATGAACACGACTACAAATTTATCGAGCTCTGGCATGAACACAGAGTTCATGAGATACATGAAATGAGCGGGGGCATTGGTCAAGCCAAAGGACATGACCAAATACTCATATAGGCCGTATCTGGTGGTGAAAGCTGTTTTAGGAATGTCTTCTGGACGGATTTTTATTTGGTGATAGCCAGATCTGAGATCAATTTTGGAGAACACTCTGGCTCCAGATAACTGGTCAAAAAGAAGGTCAATGCGAGGCAAGGGATATTTATTTTTGATGGTGACCTCATTGAGTGGGCGATAGTCAACGCACAGACGAAGACTTTTGTCCTTCTTCTTCACAAAGATAGCAGGACAGCCCCAAGGAGATGAACTTGGACGAATGAGACCCTTGTCCAATAGCTCTTGCAATTGGGTCTTCAGCTCTGCCAACTCTCTGGGAGGCATTCGATAAGCTCTACGGGATATAGGAGCAGTCCCGGGCTTTAGCTCTATGGCAAACTCAACATCACGGTCGGGAGGCAGACCAGGTAGATCTTCTGGGAAGACATCAGGGAACTCACAGACCACGGGAATATCCCTGACTTCCGGAACACAGGCGGTATTCAACTGGGTGGTTGCTGGTTTTTGAGGCATAGGAAGTTGGAGAAGGAGTTTGGAGGTGCTGTTAGGAATATCCACTCTCACAACTCTATTCAAGATGTCTATCATGGCTTTATACTGACACATCCAATTCATGCCTAAGATGACATCTATCTCTTGATTGCGCAGTACTATCATGGTGGTAGGAAAGACATGTTCCCCCAACATTACTGGTATACTGCGGACCACTTCCTTAGTATTTATCCGCCCTCCAGGCGAAAGTATACAGAAACTTTCTTTTAACTCCCCCATGGGTAACTCATGCTTGATGACAAAAGTGCGACTGATGAAGGAATGCGATGCACCAGAATCGAACAAGACGACTGCAGGACGATTGGCAACAGGGAACCTACCGAGCATGACGGGCTCTCCTTCTGGGATGTTACTGACGGTGGTGAAGTAGACTTGCCCGTGCTTCTTAACAAACTTGCCCTTCTGGACGTGCTGCTGCTGTGATCCTCCAGGGCCTTTCTGTGCATGTTGGGCATTCTTCTTGGGTTTTGGGCACTCGCGAGACCAGTGACCAACTTGGCCACAGTTGTAGCATGGATGGTTGTAAGCTGTTTGAGGGGTGGTGACACGAACACCTGGGGCGTTCGGCTGAGTGGCACTTTGCTGGTTGGCATTATGAGTGGTGGCCGCGGTACGAACGACCACTTGCTGATGAGGGTATGGGGCACGGTTTTGGTGGTGGCTGGGGTGATAGATGATTCTTGGGCGCTTATGGTTGCTGGAGAAGCTGCTAGACCCAGCCTTCTTCTTCTTCTTCTCCTCCTGATACTGGCGGTTACTTTCCTCGAAAGCGACAGCACGGTCAACGACATCATGATAGGATCCGTTTAGGTTGTTGGATAGACCTCTGCGAATCTTAGGGTGTAGACCCCTAAGGAAACAATCTCTCTTCTTTTCCTCTGTGTTGACATAGTCGGAGGCATACTGGCTCAGGTGGTTGAACTGTCCCACGTACTGCATAACGGTGGAATCTTTCTGTTGCAGGGCCAGGAATTGATCCAACTTCATTTTCATCAATCCCGAAGGGATGTGATGTGCTCTGAAAGCGGTGCGGAACTCTTCCCAGGTCAGCTGGTGACCTTCAGGCTGGGCAGCCAACAGGTTGGCGTACCAGGCACTTGCGGGACCACGGAGCTGCTGAGAAGCGAACCGAGGCTTCTGGATCTCTGTGCAGTGTAAAAGACTGAACTTCTGTTCCATGGTGCGTATCCAGTCGTCAGCCTCGAGAGGTTCATCGGCCTTCGTGAAGACCGGTGGTCGGGTTTCAGTGAAGTCCACGTAGGTTGTCTCTTGGTTGTTGCGACGACCACGGTTGCCGTTGTTTTGCTGCCCTTGGTTCTGAGCCATCAGGTTGGCAGCGGCGGCCAAGGCTGCAATGGCATCTGCCAGGGTAGCAGGAACTGGTGGAGGGTTTGGAAGGTTGGCACCTCCGGAACTTCCGGCTCCAGCGCGGGTGTTCACAGGCATCTGTTAAGAATTTGGGAACTTAGCATCCAAAGATTGCTTTTGACGAAACTGACTGATAAGATTCATTGATGCAAGGGTAGATAACTGATACAGAGGTTCGATAGATAACCACCGACTGACAAAGGAAAGGTACAAGACAAGATACAGACTTGGCTAGACAGAAGACCAACTAACGCCCCAAACCTAGACTTAAGGCTTTAGGTGAGCAGATGGTACAGACACAACGAATCTAGTCGTCATCGATGATTATCATCTCTTCATCGTCATCTTCATCTTCGATGATGAGTTCGGGCTCTTCCTCCTCATCCTCGTCCTCAGCATGGACATCTTCTGCAGGTTCCACTTCCTCATTCTGATCTGGCTCATGTTCTACTTCAGGTTCCTCCACGACTCCATCTTCTGGATCCTCAGCAACAGGTGGAGCCACGGGGTGAAGTTGGTTGTACAGTTGATGTACCTCCTCATGAAGCATATCATTGTACTGCTCAATCTGGGCAGTGTACTGCTGTAGTCCATGGAGTTGGGCTCTGGTTACGTCCTCGCGGGTCCAAGCATCATTGCGCTGCTCGATAGCGCGAACCGTGTTCCGATTGGCCTGCTCCAGGGAAGCTCGTGCCTCATAAAACTCCAGGCGGGAAAGATAGAAGTCATGCTCCATGTTCTCCATCTCAGCCTTCAGATTCTTGATTTCCTCCTTCAGCTGTTTGCGGGTACGACGGGGAAAGCGACGACCATTGGAGGATTCTCCAGTCTCTTCTCCGGTGCGTGGCGCCAGCTGGTGACGCGACACACCATTCGGTCCAGTCGACTTGCGAGCAGTCCGCTTGATAATGGCCATATCTGGACAAGAGGTTATAGATGAGAAAGGCTAGCAAGAAAAAGGTATAGGTACACTATCCCAACGAACTCTTTTATATACATAAGTGATTATGACATGATGCATGATTCGTTCCTACGGAACAAGGCAATGCAACTACTAAGGTAAGGTACATAGGGCTTATACAAGTTGTCTTGCTACTAGTTGCCAAAGACAAGATGAGATGAGAGAAGCAATTTGGACTCAAAATAGTCAAGTTTAGTTTTTGGACTTAAAAACCTTTTGAAGTTTTCGCAAAAAGATTGCAACGTCGTAGTGAGATGCTCCGATACCACTCTGTGACGTAACCGCCCTAATCCCATGGCCCACTGATCATTGTCAACCACTGACAGTTGATCCGTACAGCCAAGAGATTAAGACCGGTTCTGCCACTGGGCTACATCAGTGCCCGATGTCCGCAGGATCATCTCACAATTCAGTTACAATCTCTTGAACATTTTGACAAATAACATCGGAGTAAATAGCGGAAGACTTAAATAACATTAGTTTTACAAACCAGGGTTCAACATAAAATTAAAGTGAAGTTATTACAGACCATAGTTCGAATAGATAGAGTTGGCAGGGTAGCATATGACAACAACTAAAAGATAAAGATACTTCACCCAGCCCGAGGGTGAATAATCACTCATCGGCCTCATCGGCCTCTTCCTGAACAACAGTCACACAGCAGGGTCCAAGGCATACTGAGGAATCTGCCATACCTGCAACATGGGTAAAAGAACCCTGAGTACAAAGGTACTCAACAAGACTTACCCGACTAAAGAAAAGGGAGAAGACTCAGGAATGCAGGCTTAGGGTAGTCAAGGTAAGGCTTAAGCAAGATCAAGTATTTTGCAGAAAAGCGTTTTTGTAAACCTTATTTTATTTTTGAAAGATTCGGTATTCCTTAAATCTTCATCGTTCATGATTCATTTTACATTTCAAAACATTCCTAGTTGAGAACCACTCCCTGTTGACAGTCAGTGACTAAGTCTCCATAACCGAGGAGCAGCGTTAATCCGGATAAATAATACTCAGCTGAGGGTCCCTATCCACACTGCATATGTAGCACCAAAGCTTGCATATGCCAACTCGTCTCCCACGATTCCTCCAAGATTGGGCCCGGTCCTACGCCACCCGGAAGTACAGTACACCACTCCAATCCGGGACTTTAACCCACGTGGGTACATGCTACTTCCGCCATCTCTCCACTCCCAGTGCGCGGTTGTCGGTCCAATAAAGGATTCCTCGGAGCCGAAGCTTTCCGTAGTATGTGAATAGTTGCAAGTCTTAGTCAGCAGGCCCCCATACAGGTGGTCCCTAATTTTTCCAGCCAGCGACAAGCACCTCGGGACTCTAACCCGAGAGTACAGGTCCTGTCAGTTTTTCAACCCTGTCCCGGTCGGTGTCAACTGTTGAGTCCCGGACTACAACATGACGGCACCGTACGCAAGGACAACCTCTCCTTCCCATTGACTAAGTACGGATCAGATACTTAGCCAATAGTGGGAGTAAACCAGAAATTCCCATAAATATTCTTAAAGTGATCACACTTTTGAAATTGGCATTTTTATTGCAACTCTAGGGTATAGCATTGCTAAGCATTTTTCAAATAATTTTAAACAGGGTCAGGGTTTGACGGTGGAGGTAAGTAATGCAAGAGTTAGGTCATCACACAACTCCTGAACTTAATGCAGTAGTTTAACGTAAAACATTTAAGAAAACTTTATAAAAGCAAGGAAGGGTTTAAATGCACCGGGGCTTGCCTTGGATGGCAAAAAGAGCAGACTCGGGGTAGGTATAGGTGTCGGAGCTCGGGGTTGCCTCGGGGACAGATCCTTCGGTGGCTACCTCGACTTCAGGGCCTTCTTCCTCGGTCACTATACGTATGCAATGATGCATGCACATGAGTATGCTAGTATGAACAAAGTGCATAGGATAAAACTAGAGTATAGCCTTGCAAAGTATGAGTGGTGGTTAAAGTGGTCAATAGATTACTTATCCCTTTTTAGCAATATTAACAAATTTAATTAAGCAACTTTTATTAAGCCTAAGTATGGACATAGCAAGGCATCACAAACATCATAGACCAGAGGGGTATGGGTCTATGAACATCAAGCAATCCAAAAGTCACATCACAGGGCATTCAACGCTAACCCTAATCACCTTTTTCTATTTTCTTAATTATATAAAAAGGTCATTTTATGAAGGTGCTCCAAAAATTACCAAATTAATCACACAAGTTCATTAGGGTACAAGTATATGGCAAAACAAATTTCATAATTTTTGGAGGTCATTAAGGTGCTCAATTAAATCTAGTCATTTATTAACAAAAGGCACTATTTAGGAATTAAAATAAATGCCCAAAAATCAACTTGTTTCAAATGACTTCAAAATTTTACCAAAGGTTCAGAATGTTATAACAAGGTCACAAAAATTTATCTCAAGATTTTTAGAGTTAAAGATCACTCTCCAAAAATACCAAAACCTTCATTTTTTAATTAAAAGGGGAATTTTACATTTTCAAATTTTTGCACAAAACTCAAGTTTCATATTTTTCTAAAATACTACAGAGCATAAAGAGTCTACCACAAAAATTTCAGAATTTTTGGATGCACACAGAAAATCATACAAAAAAGAGAAAACAGAACACTATTCATATCTTTTAAAAAAAAAGGAAAAAGGACACGGCGGCGCTCTGCTCGCCGGCGGTGACCCGAGCGCGGCGGCGCGTTTACGCCGGCCAAACTGGGCACTCCGCGGCAGAGCTGAGGGCACGAGAGTGATCAGAGGACTCACCCGCGTCGATCAAGGGACTCGGCGAGGTGAGGGGATGAACGGAGGTGGACGAATGGCGATGACCGACGGACGGCGAGCGGCGGCGATCGGCGCAGTGGCGACCCTGGGCATCAAACAGAGCCGCAAAGGCCAGGTTAGAGTCGCACGGAGACAGGGAAGCGAATGCGAGGGTCGGAGGGAGATGATCAAGGCCGGAGACGACGAATTCCACGAACCCGAGTTCGCCGGGTTCTCGCCGGAGACGACAACGACGAGCTACGCCGGGCAAACGGGGACGGTAGAGGTGAAATTGGAGGGTGGGGAAGCTTCACCAAATCAAGGCGGAGCTGCTGAGCTAGGTGGTTGAGCACGGGAGGCTCTGGAGTGAGCTGGCGACGACGGCGGAGGTGAGTGAGGGAGCTCGGGCTCCGGCGGCCTTCTTATAGCCGCGGCCAGAGGCCGGTAGAGACCTCGGGGTTGCGCGGGTAAGGTTTGCGGGGGCGTGCGCACTCGATTGCGCTCTGGCGGATAAGCTGGCGTGCAGCCGGGGCTCGGGCGTGTGCTCGCCGGCGATGAACACGCGGCGGCGGCTCGCTGGGCACTGTGGGGGACGGGGCAAGGTCAGCGCTCGGCGCGTGCGGGCGCGAAATCATCACGGGACCAGCGGCGGCAGGTCGGGGGCAGGCGAGCGGCGGCCGAGCGCGTGGCGCGCGCAGCGCCGGCGACCGGGCCATGGCCGCCCCCCCCCCTACGCGAGGTAGGAGATGAACAGGGTAGGCTAGGTTTTGACTTTTGGCTCATTTCTGTCTTTTGCAAATTACTCCCAAAATTTGAACTGGGCAACAAAAACTCATAACACCAAAGTTGCTCAGAAAAAAGAGATCTACAACTTTGTCAATATGAACATTTTCAATTTCCAAATATTTTTTGAACTATATTCAAAAACAGAAAAGGGGACACTTTTGAAATTTGAATCAATTCAAAATTACTTAGAATTTTAAACTGAAACTTGAAAATCTGCAAATATGAAAGTTGTTCCTTTTATCAAAACCTACAACTTTGCTATTATACACTTTTCCAGAAACTCATTAGTTTTTGAACTAATTTTGAAAACTGAAAAGGGAACAAAAGTTGGGGTTTGAATGAATTTGAAATAACTCAATATTTTGTACAAAAACTTGAAAACTTGTGAATACCAAAGTTGTTTCTCTTTGACAGATCTACAACTTTGCTTTTTGGACCAATCCCAAATTTTGAATAATTTTTGAATTACAAAAAGAGGGATAAAATCCAGGATTTGGAAATCAGGGTTTTGCAAAGAGATATGAAATCAAATTCTGATTTTTGAACTTTGGCCAACACAACAAAACTTCAAGACATCCAACTGAACAAGAATTACACAAAACTAGTCACAGAGATGAAATTACCATTTTGCCCTTGTAGAGAGAAGTGGGCTAATTAGGGTTTTTGCAATAGAGGTACTTCACATAAAATGACACACATGAAATCATGATCAAGATGCTTAAAGATGATAATGATGATATGTCAAGTTAATTACATGCTAAACACCAGAGGTGTTACAGGCGACACCCGCCTCGGAGATGACGTGACCGAGGTACGACACCGAGGGCGAGCCGAAGGTGCACTTGCTGCGCTTGACGAAGAGCTGGTGCTGACGGAGTACGGCGAGGACCGTACGCAGGTGGCGTAAGTGGTTAGTCCAAGTGTCACTGTAAATCAAAATGTCATAAAAAAACAAGGACGAAGCGGCGCAGGAACGGTCGAAGCACGTCGTTCATCAACGCCTGGAACGTCGCCGGGGCGTTGCACAGCCCGAACGGCATGACGAGGAACTCGTAGAGGCCGTCGTGTGTACGGAAGGCGGTCTTGTGGACGTCCTCTGGCCGCATCCGCACCTGGTGGTAACCCGACCGCAGATCGAGTTTGGTGAAGAAGCGGGCGCCGTGGAGCTCGTCGAGGAGCTTGTCGACGACGGGGATCGGAAACGCGTCCTTGATGGTGAGGGCGTTCAGGGCGCGGTAGTCGACGCAGAACCGCCACGAGCCGTCGGCCTTCTTCACGAGCAGCACCGGCGATGAGAAGGGCGAGTCGCTGCGGCGGACGACGCCCTACTCGATCATCGCGGCACACTGGCGCTCCAGTTCATCCTTGTGCGCCGCTCGGTAGCGGTACGGCCTGACCGCCCCGGGAGCTGAGCTGGGCTGGAGGACGATGGCGTGGTCGCGGCTGCATGGTGGAGGAAGGCCACGCGGCTCCCCGAAAACGTCCTCGTATGCGACCAGGAGCTCGTCCAGGAGCGTCCCACTGGCTGCGGCGAGGGTGCGCAGCGATGCGGTCGAAGGAGAAGCGACGCCCGTCCAGGCTACCCGGCGGCCGTCTCGCTGGAACGCCATCTCCCGAGAGGCGAAGTCCCACACGATGGGACCCAGCGTGCCGAGCCACCGCGTGCCGAGCACCACGTCGAAACCTGCGAGGGGCATCACAAATAGATCCGTATGGAACGTGGAGCCGTGGATGGTGAAAGCCGCGTCGCGGATGACCCCACGACAGGCCACACGTTCGCCGTTGGCGACGACAGCCGTCATGCGCGGGTTGGACTGTACTGGCAGGCCGGCGCGCCGGGCCGCCTCCTCGCCGATGAAACTGTGCGTCGAGCCCCCATCCAGCAGGGCGAGGAGGGAGGCGTCGCCGACGGTCACCCGGAGCTGGATCGTGTCCGCGACTGGAACGCCGGCGACGGCATGCATGGAGAAGACGGGCGCCTCCGTCTCCCCATCCACTGCCGCTGCGTCGCCCGCAGCAGCGACTTCGTCGATCTCCACGCCGTCGACGAAGAACAGGCGGCGGCAGAACCTGTTGTGGCCACGGGTGAAGCGTTCGTTGCAATTGAAGCACAAACCTTGGCGGCGGCGTTCCGCCATCTCCTCCGGGGTCAGGCGTCGCTGGGCGGTCGCGTCGCTGCCCTGCGCAGAGGCCGCTGGCAGAGCAGGCAGCGCCAACGGCGCTACGGCCGCAGGCAGCGCTGGCCTGGGTGGCGGCGCAGGAAGCCGTCCCCTCGGCGGGGCGCGTGGTGGTGGCGGCGTCGGACGATCGCGCTCCATCAACTCCACCTGGCGAGCTAGGCTCATAGCAGCAGCAAGCGTCTCCGGGTGGTGGATGCGGAAGGCGTGGCTGAGGGGCGGCAGAAGACCGCCGGTGTAGAGCTAGACGCGCTGAGACTCGTCGAGCCTGCCCGCGCGTGGAAGAAGCGCCTGGAAGCGGTTGGAGTATTCCTCCACGGTGCCTGTGCGCCGGCACTCGGAGAGCTCGAAGAGCGGGGCCGAGCGCAGAGGTGGACCGAAGCGCAGATTCATGAGCTCCTTGAAGCGCCCCCAAGTGGGAGCACCCTCGTCCTCGAGCAGCTGGGTGTACCATGTCTGCGCAATGTCGTCGAGGTGGTACGCCGCCATGCCGATGCGCTCCTCGGGCATAGTACGGTGATGGCGGAAGTACGCCTCAAACTTGTTGAGGAAGAGCAGCGGATCCGTAGTGCCGTCGTAGCGGGGAAAGTCCCACTTCTTGGGCCGCGGAAGAAGGTCGAGGTCGCGCGACTCCTCTGGTCGGCGCGTGTCGCTGCTGTTGGTCGCCGAAGACTTATCCTTCAAGGTTGCCACTTCGGTCTTCAGGGTGGTGAGCTCGGCGGATATGTTCCTGATCTCCTTGAGGAGGTCGGCCATGGATGGTTCAGACATGGCGGCGGATGGATCTGGGTGGGGCGGCTCTGGTGGTGGGATGCTGTCGGCGGCGGTGGAGGCAGAAGATGGCGCGGCGGCGGCTGCTAGGGCTGAGGATCGAGTGGATCGCGATACCAGGTTGTCAACGGCGTCAGTGCCCAAGATCGCCGGACCTTGACTACGCAACTCGTATCTTCGGTCCGTGGTAGCCGGCGGGGTTATGCCCCCTCGCCGTGTCTTCGCTGCCGGGTTATGCCCCCAGGCGTGCGGCTTGAGAGAGAGATAGGAGATAGATGGGTTTAATCGTGCTTAATTCATCAAATCATCCTCAGTACAAATATATAGGCTTTAGCCGTAACAAACTAGGAAACAAACTTTCTGAAATAAGGAAACTAATAATATCAAATAATATCTAAAATATCGCCTTGCTAGCCACTGGATCCGGCCCAACCAGACTTGGTCCTGTGGTGCTCGGTCGTGCCAGCCTGGACGCTCGGCGCTGCCCCTGCTGCTGCACGCTCGGCAGCCCTTCGCACGTCCCTGGCACGCCGTCTTCTGGTGTAGACAGCGCCCCACATGACAAGGTATAAAAAAAATCCCACACAGGTGGGACATGATTCACAATCTATCACTTTGGCAAGTAAAGGTTTAATTTGCACTTTAACAGTACTAAAACAATAGAGGCCAAAAGGAGTATACTTGATAAAAAAAATTTAAATTACATACTTGAAAGATGTAATAGAGCAAGTGATATCTTTTGCATGTGGGCGGTGGCTGTGGAATTAATCCTGTGAATCTGAAACAAAACATTCAGAAACAATAAAAGTAATGTTAGGGGAAGGAACATATTGAATTACATAGTTGTGACCTCCTTTTGTGAAAAATCTGCACCTATATAGAACTAATAAATAGTGCAAGGCGAGAAAGGGTATAAAAATGTGCACCTTCTTTTCGAAAAATAAATTAGAGTTGCATGTTAACACAGATAGCAATTACAGAAAAGAAAACCTGGTACCCGCCAACAATGCTCCAATTATTTATTCATACAGAATTGGGAATAAGAACACCGTAATCTTGTAGGTAGGCACAAGAGATACAACACGGAAGTTCCTTTGAATCATTAAAGTTTTTGGACCTGTAGATGCAGCCGATGTACAGGTCACTCATAAAATATTTGCATGTAAATTATTAAGTAAAATGGAAAAAAATTCTTAATGTCTCACGTCAAACAAGTCCATGCTGTAAATAGTCCTCCGCATATTTATTTAAATATAAAATATATGAAATGAAATCTAGTTCAATAAAGAAATAAACCAACCCAGGATTTCCCCCTTATTATAGGGTATAGGCGGATTTTTTTTTCTCCTTTTGTTATTTAATAATAATATAGAACTACAACATTAAAACTGATAGTCGTAACATCAAAATGAACTGATAGTCGTAACATCAAAATGAATATGAATATCTAGGTAACTTTAAATTTCCATGTTCATATGAGGAAACGTAGGTGGAATTCATCTACAGGAAATAGAGACCAAAAGAAAGAAAAAGGATATAACACATAGATTGGAGAGATGAATGATCGAATCTACTAAATCAAGATAAAAAAGGTGCGCAACATCCATATCCAGGTGAAGATCAGTACTCCCTCGATTCCAAATTATAAGACGTTCCAAGAATCTTGGAGAGTCAAAGTTTTTCAACTTTGACCAAAATTATAGAGAAAAATATAAAGATTTATACCATCAAATATACATATTATGAAAATATAACTAATGGAGAATCTTATTGCACTTAGTTAATATCATAAATATTATTATCTTATTATATAAATTTGGTCAAAGTTGAAAAACTTTGACTCTCCAAGATTTTTGGAATGTCTTATAATTTGGGATGGAGGGAGTAGTAGATAACTAACCACTCGAGATGCACATGCGCCGCCAATTCACATCCAAGCGTAGCTGCCGCTGCCGTCATTGCATATTGATATTCTGGTGTAATTCTTGGATTATCACTGACTTTTGATATGGGCACATGGCACATCGAGAGCCGCCACGACAATTGATGCATCTGTGTTGGAGGATCGTGGTGGTGAATGGTGGGCGGTTGGTTTAGATCCAGGAGGAAGAATAGGGATTCGCATGCGCGAGATGGCGCTTGGGCTGCGGCAGTTTCGCCCCTTTTATTTCGTGGAGGGGATTATTATTTTTTGATATGGGCATGCAGGTGGAGTGTGGCCGGGTTACATCCATGTCTGCCAATAATCCCAGAGCAACGGTAGCAGCATGCGTTGTAGGCTATCCGATGTTAGAGGGGGTTTTGCGGTGTAGCGTAGCATCTGCATTCTCAAACCAGCCACTAATTTATGCCCTAACCAACCACTGATTAGCAATTGTTCAATTAATAAACCAGCCACTACTTTACCATTGGTGTCTAATTTATGCCCCAACAAGTCTTTAATTGTTCTTGTTTATTAACTGCAAATGCTTGAACAGCCAAACAAGCAGATGGGAACACTTTACTTATTTTCTAAGGCTAGTAGAACACTTTACTGATTTTGTTCTGGCACATGGGAATAGGCATCTAGGATAATATTAGCAACCGATGATGATCATCCAGGTCAGGCTCTGGCCGAGGATCTTGCTCGTCGACTTGGTAAAGAAAGGTTTGTGCATCCATGTTAGCTTTCTTTATTTCAGAAAGGTCATAGAAGATGCAGAACTGCATCCAGGTTAGCTTTCTTTATTTCAATAGTGCTTTTGCGTACATCATCACAGGTCCTTTTAGAGGTTGAATTCGGCTAAATTGCAATGCAACAATGCCTTGCTTTTATCCTACCACACAGTCTAACTACCACACAGTCTAGCACACAGTCTACCACACTCTTAAACGACAGCAATGCCTGCTAAACTCAACAAAAGAGGGGGACACATCTGAACCCTAGGGAGACAGAAGTTGAGCAAGGTGGGTGAAGGGAGGAGGGGGGGGTGAGTAGGACTCACCGGTGCTGACGAGCTCCCTGCTGGTGGACCCCGAGGCAGGAGCTCGATGCGCAGTGTCCGGCCTATCTCGGTCAGCGTGGGCGAACGACGGCATATCCGGCGGGTCCTGTGGCTTGGAGGCGCGATCGGCGGCATATCCGGAGCAGCCTGGCGAGGAGCTCGACGCGCAGCGTCCAGCCTATCTCGGTCGGCATGGGCGGACAGCGGCAGATCTGGCGGGTCCGACGGCTTGAAGGCGCGGCCGGCGGCAGATCCGGAGGAGCCCGGCGGCATGGAGGGGAGGGCGCGAAGGGAGGCAGTGGAGCGTCGCGAACTTCCGGCTGCGCGGAGGAGAGGGCGTGGAGGGAAGCGGCGGACTTCCGGCGATGCGGAGGGAGGCGGTGGCCGCGCAGAGGGAGGCGGTGGAGTGTCGCTCCCCTTCGGTGGCCGCGCGGAAGGAGGCGTTGGAGCGTCGATGGCACAGAGGGGAGGGCGCGGAGGGAGGCGGTGGAGCGTTGAAGGGGAGCAGCTTGGGGGTCTTCTGCTATGTGCTGAAGGGGAGCTGTCTGGGCGGTTTGGGGGGTGGACGCGGGGAGTTGAGGGGCACGCTGAAGCGAAGCGCATGCCGAAGTGGGCGTGGACGATTCTTATTTGAACGTTTTAGTGGTAGGGATATCAAAGGAAATAGCCGATCTAGACCCTCATTGACTAGCTTGTTGATCTTGATTGTTACATGATGTCCATTCGAGATATCTGTTTAAATTATGATTTAATCTAAGAATAAGTAGATTTGGTTTAATATGCTTGTTATGGTTGTATTTTCGAACCCTACTGATAGGCATGTTGAAGTAGATTTGTTTAATCTTAGATCAAATCATAGTTCTGATGGATAGATCTTGTTCGTGCTTCATGGACCCTATATGAGCTAAAATAGTCGATTCAGTTATACTTTCTTCATAACATATGTGTTTTTATAGTCTAAAACTAGCGAATCTGTTAGTCGTATCGGACGTAATCTAACTTGATCATCATTATGGCTGCATGGATACACCCCACTATTGACGATTAGGTTATTTTATCGATTTGTTTGTTATTATGGCTGTATGGAGACACCCCACTGTTAACGAGCATAACTGCCGATACGATTAGTCAATCCGTTAGTTTTATGATGTTCTAATACATATGTAGATCTATATATCTATCACAAGCTAAATTAATCGGCTAGTCATTTTCCTATATCTTTTTTACTCTTTTGGGAGTTGACTTTGTAGTCAAAATCCTATGATAATGGCTATCTCAGAGCCGCACAATTTGGAACTGTCTGGCACCAAACCGGCAGGTTCCACAATTTGACATCATTTTTTTCCCCTTGTCAACTGCAAGTCAAGTTGGCTGGCATGCCTCGGAGTCGTTCTCACCGAAGAATCGGCACCGCCATCATTCGAAGGTCTAGGAGATCCGAACCCTGCTCCACACGTTCTCTAAAGACCGTGCTCGAGTGTGTTGGCGCCTAAAGGTGTCAACTTTTTGTGTCAACACATTCTTTTGGCACGCCTGGTGGGACAACAGTCGTCTGATCATGACATTCAGCAACGAGGAAGTTTTGAACGTGACAATAGATGTGCTCCCAGAAGACATCAGACGCCTGGTAGACAAAGCTGTTGAACAATATCAGTACAAATGCCTATTATGTTTTAGCAAAACCAGAGAAAAGAATGTTTTCCAGAACACTCATCTTCCAAGGGTGATTTTAGAGGGCGAGCTAGATCCAATGATTCAAATGCAGTATAATGCAATGTAGGAAACAATTGGCAAGGCAATGTCCGCTACACTTACTGTTCACAATGAAAAATTTATCAATATCATCTCAAATGCTATCAAGGAAGCTTTCAACTTGGGTGCTGAAAGAAGGGGTCCAACGTACACAGTTGGGAATACTCAAGGAGCTGGAACTTCTGGGGCTCAACAAATGACAAATGGCCTTAATAGCAATGGAAATCAACAGATGATAAGTAGCCCTGGTAGCAATGGGGGCATGATGCAGCAACAAATGCAACAGCCGAATATGGGTAACAACGTAACTCATCGGCTATAAAAATAGCTCCATATGGAAATAGGATTACGAGAGACTTCAATGCACCACTTTATCAAGGAAGAGTGGCACCTGGTGATATTCCTCCTGGTTATCATTATGTGTCTAATTTCTATACATTGGATGCTCATGAAAATCCAGGATATCAGAATAATGCTTTTAGGGGGTAAAACATCGGCTATCAGGGGCCGGTGAATCAGATTGATCAATTGATGAATCAGGTAACCGGTATGGTTCAAAAACAATTCGGTTTGAAGCCAAAGAACACACTGGTTGCCTACAGAAAGCCATATCTGGAGTGGTATGATCAAGTCACCTTTCCTCTGAGATACAAAATTCCTGACTTTACCAAGTTTATAGGAACAGGCACAGTGACAACCATGGAGCACATAACTCAGTTCCTGGTGCAACTCGGAGAGATCAGTGATGAACCGACACTCAAAGTCTGGATGTTTCCTCTGTCTTTATCTGCCTCAGCTTTTTCATGGTTCTCATCTTTGCCACCTAATTCTATTCAAGGATGGGAAGATTTGGAGAAAAAATTCCATCTGTACTTTGATTCTGGAGTCCTGGAAAAAGGGATTGCAGATTTAGTCGATGTGAAATAGGGGAACAATGAATCAGGAAGCCACTATCTCCAAAGATTCAGAGATGTTAAGAATCAATGCTACACTTTGACATTGTCAGATCCAGAGATTGTTAGCATTGCAATTCGAGGGCTAATACAAGCCGTCAAGGAAAAGGTTGGCTTTGATTGTACCAACCTAGCTGCTTTGGCCAAGAAAGTGGCAAGTATTGATGCACAAATCAGATGCAATCAAATCTACAAGCCTCGAAAAGTCAACAATGCAGAGAGCTCTTTCTTTATACAGGAAGAGGATAATGACACAGATGGTGAAAGTGAAGATGAATTAGCTGTTGTTGACTGGGCTTGGAGAAATAATGGGTATATGCCTTGGGGAAAGGCTAAATGTGCAGAAAAAGATACAAACAAATACAATTTTGATATCACAAAAGCCGATAAGATATTTGACTACTTGCTAGAGAAAGGTCAAATTAAATTGACTAGGAATCATAACATTCCATCGGCTAAGGAGCTTAAAAATAAAAGGTACTGCAAGTTTCACAATTCTGGTAGTCATAATACTAATGATTGTAGAGTTCTCAGAGACCTGACCCCAAGAGCCATTACTAAGGGAAGGATTGGCTTAGAAAAAGCCAAAAGTATGGGCATTGAAGGTCAACCCTTTCCAACAAACATGGTTACTCTTGCGCCTCAATGTGAGATAAAAGTTTTGACTTCTAACAAAGCCAAGGCAGCTGGGACAGTTGATCCGAAGAAGCAGATGCCAGCTGAGGAGTATGAGGAAATAAAAGGAAAGAAGAAAACTGATCAGCATGATCATCTTGAGAGTTCAAGAGCTGGTGAGACGAGTGTAGGCATTTCTTAGTGTCGCTACCAAGAATAGAGTTTTAATGTATCCCCGGCAACGGCGCTAGAAAGCCAACTGCTATGTGTAACACATACAGAGAAATCCACAAGCGCACGGATACCGTTGTAGCTTTCACCTAGGAGTATTCCAGGGTATCTTATTTATATCCTCAGGGAAGTAATGTGTAAAGATGTTTAACAACTGATGATCATGTATCTACAAACTTAGTTTACCGACTAGATTAAAGTAGGGGTAAGTGGTAGCATAAATGATTGATGGGTAATTGATACACAAGAGAACTCAATTAAAAGATAAAGAGCAGACTAGCGCAGTTGGGAGGTCATTGGAAAAGTTCAAGGTTCATATATACTTCTCTATTACTGTGGTTCTAAACTAGATCTATCACAAGGGATTAACTAAAGCAAAGGTCAATCCTAATGATCACACCATGACACTTTGGAGAAGTAGTTCCTTTCTGGTTCTCGAAGAGACTGGGAAGGGTTAATCGGGAGAAGGCTGCTGAAAGCTCTACGAAACACCAACCTGAACATGGTGGAATACAAAGGCCTGGTTGGAGCTGTCACCCCCGGGGCTACCACAACTATCCATGGGGTTGGGCGCAATGTCACGTAAGTGATAGTCTAGACACCACGTCTATACTACCGATTACTACTGTAGCCACATATAATAACTAGAGCACTCGGTCGAGCGGAGATCCCATGCCAAGGTGCAAGACATGAAACTAACCATGCTTTAGCTAAAACATAAGGTAAGAACTAGATAACCATGTAAGCGATTCAAGTAATTAAAGAAGATAAATATATTGAATACTAGAGTCTTACAAAGAAGTGATACAAGATTATACCGATCCTCCGAGGACTCCTCCGGAACTTGAGCATCTCTCCCTCACTCTCAATTAGAGCTATTCTACTACTACATCTTGGCAATATGGTGAAGAGGACTCCTTGTGGTGTGTATGATGTCTATGAAGATGAAAACAAATGATGGAGAGGGCCTCTTTATATAGTGGAGGTGCCTTGGGAGAGAGGAGGACCTCTCCTCCTCATTTGTAAGATGGAAAACTGACCCTCTAAGGTTCATTGAACCTGCACACCTACATAACCGACCTATGCATGTAGGCATGCAACCGACTGCAAAAGGTGGGCCCGAGGGGTGCTCGTGGCGGTGCGGGTGCACCCCAAGCACCGCCTCTGGCCACCAACCTTCTCTTGTGGGTACTTGGCTAGGCCTGGATGCCTCCCATGTGGGTCGTTAGCCCCGATTTGATGTTTAGGTGGGCATCTTATTTATTTCTTGATTTTATGCCTTGCTGGAAAGCGTATTCTTCTTGCCTTCTCCATGGTATTCTTTGATTACTCTACAAGACAAGTGAATCACCAAAACTTGTGGAAATTGTTAGATATAAAAGCTCTAATTCTAGTTTGGTGATCATTTCATGTGGGAGTTGGCGGTCATAAATAAGAAATAAGGACCATCAACAAGCTCCCCACACTTGCTCTTTGCTCGTCCTCGAGCAAACAAAAATGTGATTATGAAGCATGACTGTAAGGACCTGTGTGGCCTAGAGGGGGGGTGAATAGGCCTGTCAAAAATCAAAGCTCAAAACGATGTTAGAGATGCCCGGCACTACCGCCCTAAGCCCGGCACTGTCGCACCACGGCACTGCCGGCCTCAGCCCGGTACTGTCGCGCCAACAATCTTCCCGAGCCTGCAATTCAAAAACTAGTCAGAGAAAACCAAATCTATATGAATAGAAATGTTGCTCTAGGTTTCCTAAACCTGCAGAACCAACTCAACCAAGCCAAATGTGTTGAATGAAGTAGATCGGGGCCAAACCCTAGAATCTATCACAAGCTCACAAGTATGATGAATGAACACAAGTAAACACAAGAGACAAGTGATTTATCCCGTGGTTCAGCTCGCCACCAAGGCTTGCCTACCACCATGTTGTTGAGGATGACCACTTAGGTCAAGAGCTTTGCAACTCTTCATCAATCTCAAGTCAAGGAACCAAATCCTTGAAGTGAGGGGTAATAATACTAGCTGCACAAGTGATTACAAACCACCCAAGGCTGCCACACAAGTTGGCAAGCTCAAGGGTGACGCCTAGACGGCTAGGGTTCCAAGAACCCAAGAGTAATAGAAGCAAATCCACCGGCTATGGCTCAAATCAAGTGCTCTAGACAGTAGATCTCAGCTAGGGCTCCTCTTTGGTGAAGGTTAGAGCCTCTAACTCACTTGGAATCAGTGGGAGAGAGCTTGGGAGCCTTCAATGGGGAGAGAGACCCTTGTCTGGAGGTAGGAGATGAGTTATGGTCGAGTATAACCGTTGGGGTGGCAGAAGGGTGGAGTAAATGTCCCCTGCGAGCCAACGGTTGAAACAAGTCGCGGCAGTGCCGGCCTTAGCCCGGTAGTGCCGCGACCTGGCACTGCCGTACCATAGAGCGGCACTTCTGCGCCTACCAGAAGACAGATAGAGATCAGAGTTTTGTGCAGCTGTCTTTGGTTAGAAAACAAGGATGGCTAGGTTCGTTTTGAGCACGTGATATTCAGCCATAGTGGTACATTTGCATTCCCCCTTGATAGTACGACTTCCTAAAAAAACTCAAATTCATATAAAAGAGCTTGATGTAGCACTTTGAGTCCGGAACCGATGAAATGAAGTAAGAGGGGTCCACCAACACATGAGCAACATCCTTTTGCATTTTAAACCTGCTTGTCATCTTGATAAATCTCATTAGCTCTTTAATCATGTGGTCATTATCACCAAAACCCACAATTAGGGCTTGATTGCACTTGAGAACATATATGATGAATCGACTTTGATGAGGAAGGTTTGAGGCTTTTCCCGGTTGAGTCATTATTCACTATGCGCTTAATGTTTATGACTAACCGGTGGCGTTGAGTTGTGTTGTGTTTCTGTGTTGGTGTGCGTGTGCAACATGTGTCTCTTGGCTGTGTTGATGTGCAGGTGTTGAGCTCGGATACAGTGGTCGATGGCGAGGTGAAGGTCAAGTAGAGACGTGTCGTGCCGACGGACCGGGAGCGGTGAAGGATGGGCATGCCGTGTGGCGGACGTGCCATGCCGATGTACCTAGAGTGGTGAAGGGTGGACGTGAGACTTGGACCAACGGACCGAGAGGCCAGAGGACCAGCTGTGGTAGCTGGCACGTGGCATCGGCGAGCGAGAGCACATGGGGATGTGCGATGCATCGGCTGAGTCAGGACGAAGACGATGGCGTCGTGGCACTTGGCGGGAGGTCGGACACGGGCTTGCGTGCGGTGCAAGTGCCGTCGGCCAAGTCAAGAAGGAAGGCGAAGGCGTTGTGCCTGGCGTGGAGGCTGGACATGCATCGGCATCGGTGTCGGTGGTCGGGGTGTGCGAACCACATCCCGTCTATGGCGCGGGTTCGGTAGCTGAGCCTCAAAAAGCTACCATCGATGGTTTCCGAGTTTGGGCCTCAAAACTCGGGATGGACGGTTTCCAGATTTGGGCCTCAAAACCTGGGCTCACGGGTTTCCGAGTTTGGGCCTCAAAACTCGGGGTGGACGGTTTCCAGGTTTGGGCCTCAAAACCTGGGCTAGCAGGTTTCCCGGTTTGGGCCTCAAAACCGGGGGAAGGTCCAAAAGGACGGTCGACGCGTGGCGACACTGATAGGCTTGCGTTGCGGCGATGCTATCGGTGAGAAGGCGCGGCGGTCGACGGTGACGGCACGTGGCGGCATCCTGGAGCTTGCGTCGAGGCAAAGCGAAGGATGAGAAGGCGCGTGGCCGTCAGATGAAAACTGCTAGGGTTGGACAGTTTTACCCCTGGGGGGTATTTGGGTTAGTGCTTCATGAGAGGGCGTTTTGGTCTTCAGATGTGCGCCTATATATATGAAGGGGGCTGGTTAGGGCAGCCCATCCTTGGAGGTGTCACTCTCATTTTGTTTAGGTGAGAGGAGGCTAGGGTGAGAGGAGAGACCGGCTCTTGTTCTTGAGCTTTTCGCCATCCACGCTTTGTTGTTGCGAGGAGTGGCTTGTAACCCGACATAGTGTGCTACACAATTCATCATCCTATAGCAATCCAAGGATCAATTTCTTACTCCTCTTGTGTTGGCTGAAATTTGGATCGATTCGCGTTTTTGTTCTTCGCGTTTTGGTTTTTCCCCTTCCGGAGATTTGCCTTGTTCTCCCTCTCCGAGCGATGATTTGCGATTCCGTTTGAATCAAATGGTTCTATGTAGTGAGCACCTTCTTTCCACCGAAGGATTTCTTCTCTAACCTCACGAGCACATAGATCGGGTAGAAATCGCGTTCGTTCTTCGTTCTTTCCCCTTTTCTAGTTTTCTTCTGATTTCTCATGGATTAGTTGGTTTGGAGCGATGATATCCTAGGATTAGCTTCCCAACACGTAGAAGAACACTTGGGAGAAGTTTGGTTGCAGCCCCATTCGATTTGGTGAAGATCCAATCGATTTTGGTTTTGTCCCGAGCTGTTTTTGGGCTTTCTGGACAGTGGCGGACTGTCCGGGACTCATCCCCGGACTGTCCGGGGGTCAGGGCTGTTCACGGGCAGCGAGGTCGCTGTTTTCATTTTTGAACGGCAGACTGTCCGGGACTCATTCCCGGACTGTCCGGGGTTCAATAGCGGACTGTCCGCAGTTCACTAGCGGACAGTCCGCCACTACACAGTTTTGCTGATTTCGTCCGTATCTTTTGCGTACGAGCTCCTATTTGTGATCCATTTGTTGCGTTGGTTTACTAACTTCTTAAGGATCATTCCAAAGTACTTTTGCCACCATTGGTCAAAGTATTTTTTGTCGGACAGTTCCTTCTTCTCCATAGGAGTTAAGTGTTCTGCTTTCGGAGTTTCGTTGGTTCTAGCGGCCGTATCTTTTGCGTTCGAGCTCCGATTTGAGTTCCGTCTGTTGTGTTAGTTTTCTAACTTAATAAGGATCTTTAGAAGGTGCTTTTGCCACTAGTTTGCCTAAGTAGCTTTGGTCGAACGCTTTCCTCTTCTCCATAGGAGTGGGGTGTTCTGTTATCGGAGGTTCGATTGTTCTAGGAGCTTGCTTGTGCAGTTTTGCCCCGTTGCTTTGGCACTTCGTTTTGGGGGTTCTTTGGTAGTTCCGCTGTACCTCTAGGACATCTCCTAGGGTATCCATCTATTCGTAGGTCGTGAACTCACCGCTTGTTTGAGTCTTCGTTTTTTGGGTGATTTTCTGGGACAATGAAAGGTCCTTGTTTGGTTTTGGTAATTGAGTGACAACTTTAGGTGGACTAATGGTGTTTATGTGAGATACACAGGTGATTAGTCCACAGGTACATGTGTGTGAGCACTTGAGCCATGGAGGTGAATGGCTTGGACTTGATGTGAAGCTCACACATGTGATGATCATGGAGGAGCTTAATGCACATGAAACATGACATGTGGTCATGTGGCTAAGATGGTGAAGATCAAGGCAAGACTTGGCTTGATGGACCGGTTGCAAAGGTGAAGGGCAGGTTGGAGGCTTTGAAGCCGTTGGTACCGAGTGTCGGGAGGCTTAAGCAAGACTTGGCGCCGAGGGACCAAAGCGATGGTGAAGAGCAAGTGATGTCAAGATCGATGGACTATGGAGGCCATGTGATGATATGAAGTGGATCATATCATTTGATCAAGAGGTTGGTGCATGTGTTGCATCAACACATGGAGGAGATGGAATGGAATGCGCAAGACAAAGGTATACTTATAGGGCATTTCATTTCACCGGTCATAGGTGTGTAGAGAAGATTATGACCGGGTTTAGGATAGATGACCGTACTATTAAGAGGAGCAAACTTGTTTGCATATCGGTCATCTAGTGCCACTTGAGCGATCTAACTTTGCGATGTTACTAAGATCGAGTGGCGTTATGAGTGAAAGAGAAAATCCTTTGAAAAATGATTGTGAAAATGCTAACACACATGCACATCTTGTTGTACACTTGGTGGTGTTGGCACATTTGCAAAGGAGAAGTTGTTGGAGTTGATTTGGGTCAACACAGAGAAGAAAAGGGAAGTTTTCTGAGTATGGTCGGTGGTACCACCCATGGGTGCTGCGTGCAACCTTCTCTGTGTTGGGGCTGGTTTGGCCTGGCGGTAGTACCGCCATAACCTCGGTACTACCGCCTGCGGTGGTACCAACCAGAGGGTCGGGGGTACCGTGGCCCTGAAAGGTTTTGCAGGCTCTCTGTGTTGAGCTGAGTTTGGCCTGCCGGTAGTACCGCCATTGGGTCGGTACTACCGACCGTTCGAGGTTTCGAGGTGTGAGGAGTTTGGAAGCTCTCTGGAAGTGGCCAGTTTTGGCCTACCGGTAGTACCGCCATAGGGCCGGTAGTACCGATCTCGGTAGTACCGACCAGGGGGTCGGTAGTACCATGGTATGGAGGAGTTTTGGATGCTCTCTGTGTAGATCCAAAGTTGGCCTGTCGGTAGTACCACCATAGGGCCGGTACTACCGACCGTCGGAGGTACTGACCAGGAGTCGGTTGTTCGTTTTGGTCAACGCGCCGTGTGTAATGGCTAGTTCTGACACTATCGGTACTACCGCCCAGGAGGTCGGTACTACCGACCGAAGCGCAGAAAAGGGGAAACGGCTAGTTGGCCGCTCCCCTCTATATATAGTCGTTGGGGCCGGCTTTTGGCTGGCTGCTGGAGCACTCCAAAGCCTTGGTGTCTTGTGTGGATGTGCTTGTGAGCCCTCTAACGCACATATGCTTTAGTGCTTATCCGATTGTGTGAGAGAGCAATCCTAGTGCGTTGCTTTGAGAGATAGCATCGAGTGGCACTAGGTGTTCGAGTTGCAAGCTGGTGGTGCTTATTACTCTTGGAGGTTGCCACCTCCTAGACGGCTTGGTGCTCGTCTCCGTCGTGAAGCCCGCGTGAAGATTGTGCGTGGCTCCGGAGAAGCTTTGTGAGGGGCATTGTGCTCGCCCCGCGGGAGATCGCGAAGAGCAACTCTAGTGGAGAAGAGGCGTGAAGAGCGCCAAGTGGTCCGGCCGGATCAAAAGCTAGAGCTCTTGGTGAGCACTCCATCGTGGAGAGGTTGGCTTAGTGTAACCACTAGCGAGAGGATCGGCAGCAACCTTGGGCTTGCTTCAACGGGGACTAGCTTGGTGGCAACCAAGTGAACCTCGGGATAAAATCTTGTGTCCCCGTCTCTTGTTGGTCTTATTGTTCTTGTTTCCTTGCATATTACGCTTGTTCTTGTGTTCTTCGTGTTCTTCCTCCCTCCATCACTCTATCTTAGGTTGGGAAGACACGATCTACCATTTGGCAAGGAACCAAGACTTGGGGAAGCTACCATCGTCATCTACATCATTTAGGGAAGTGGGGTAATTGCTAGATCTGAGATTGCATCTCATCCCCTTCGATTTCGTAGCTCCCTGCAGGCTCTCGGTAGTACCGGCCTGGAAGCCCGGTAGTACCAGTGTCGGTAATACCGGCCTAGCAGCCCGGTAGTACCGACTGCCTGTTGTTTACACTAGCTTGTATTGCGATATTTATTCTTGTGCTAGTGTTTAGTTGCTTAGTTTGTGTAGCTAAGTTGAGCTCTCTAATTTGGCTTGTGTAGCCTTGTTATTGAGCATTGCTAGTGAGCTTAGGCTTTGTGCTTTGCTTGCTAGATTGCATAGGAGCTCCCCCGTGCTTGAAGTACTAGATGAGCTAGCCCGACACCTTATTTGCTTTGTTTAGGATCTTTTGTAAGGTGTCATAGAGTATAGGTAGAGGGGTGTAGTCTTGGCTAGACCGATAGTTTTAATTCCGCATTTGTTTCGGTTAGCCGCTCCGATTAAGTTTAATTTTAAAAAGGACTATTCACCGCCCCTCTAGTCCGCCATCTCGACCCTTCAAGTGGTATCGGAGCTAGGTCTCTCATTTGTGGTCTTCACCGACCCGAGAGGATGGCGACTTATGCGCTAGGCATTGATTGTCCACACATTTTTGATGGCACTCACTTTACACGTTGGAAAACTTGGATGATATGCAATTTGAAGTTTATTTGCCCTCAAATGTGGTGGATCGTAGATGTAGGCTTTTCTCATGTGTTGGATGGAACGAATCTAACTCAAGCACAAGAGAAATGCCTAGATCTCGAGTGCCAATCTACTAACATCATTTTTAGATCTTTGCATGATGATATCTTTAGTGAGATCATGGATATGGAGTCCTCCCATCACATGTGGAAGTATCTCAATGACAAGTATGGGAGTGCTCCAATTGATGATGATGTTAGTGAGCCCAAGGAAGAGGCACGCGAGGTGGTTGAGCAAGACCACAACTCCGTGATTGTGGAAGATTGCTCCACCTCAAGCTCAAGTGATGCAAGTAATGATGATATTCCAAGCACACTTGATGATGATGGTTCATGCTCCGACTATGATAGTGATACTTCTTCGAGCTCTCCAACCACTACATCACATTGCTTCATGTCACACGGTGACACTAAGGTTTGCAAAGCTAATGTGATTGATCTTAATGCATATGAGGAGCTCTTGAGTAAATATGCTAGCATGACCATCGCTTTAGAAAATGAGATGTCTAAAATGCAAAATTGACAAAAGAAAACTCATTTCTAAAGAATGCATGTGAACAACAAAAGCATCTACTTTATGTTAGTACTTGTTCACATGAGGAGCTAAAATTGACTCATGAGGAACTATTTGTTGCTCATGACAACTTGGTACAAGATCATGCTTTACTCACTAAGAAGCTTTCTAATGAAGAAATTAAAACTAGTGAGAGATCATCATATGGGTCAAATGATCAATCACATATCTGTGCTAACCCATGTGAGGTAGAGAAGAAGCATATATCCACCTCTTGTGAAGATTTATTATCTATTCCATGTTCTTCACATATAGATGCTTGTTCTACTTCTATGTCTTGTGAGACTAACATTTTGAAGGAGAACAATGAGCTCAAAAGTGAAGTGAAGAACTTGAGCAACAAGTTAGAGAGGTGGTGTAGATCAAAGGTCACCCATGAGCACATGATGAAAAATCAAAGAAGCTATGGTGACAAGAGTGGCATTGGCTTTAACAAAAGCAATGTCAAAGGCAAGAGATGGGGCAAGAGAAGACATGAAAGAGAAATGAAGAAGCAAGAACAAGAAAAGCTATCTCATTTCATGTGCTATCAATGCCATGAGATGGGACATCTTGCAAAAGCTTGCCCCAACAAGAAGAAGCCCCAAGTGCAAAGAAAGATCAACCATGAAGATGGTGATATGGGGAAGAAGACAAGAAGGGGAGGTATAAGATCAAGATCAACACAAGACCTCACCCAAGTCAAGTGCTACAAATGTGATGAGTTGGGCCACCTAGCTTCGGGTTGTCTAAACAAGCTTGAGGAGAAGGCTCAAGCAAACAAGAAGAAGCAAGGCAATGAGAAGCAACACATGAGCAAGGAAGAGAAGGCTCAATCCAAGAGAAGTTGCTACTCATGTCGGGAAAGGGGACACATGGCTAATTCATGTCCCCTAGGTATGACTTCTAAGCCGATTTCAATTGATAATGTTAATGCGCTTAGAAAAGATGAAAATGGTACCTCTTTGGTTGCTATTGCAAAACATCCCGCTATCCATACTAAGGCAATGCCTAAGTATGTTGCTCCTAACTTGAGAGGACCCAAACTAGTTTGGGTACCATCAAAAAGTGGATGAATGTGTGTAGGTACCATGGCATTGGAGACTTGATTCAATTGATTCCATATTGTTCATTATATGATTGAGTCCAGTAATGAAGCTTAGTGCTATCCAAACCCAATGCCAAGACAAAAGAGTGAAGTCCAAGTGCTACAACATACAAGTGCAAAAGATCAAGTTGTGGTGGTAAAATGGAATATTTGAAGGCTTGCAATCAAATTTAGTTGAAGCTTGCTTTTGGATGATCATGAGCTACTAAGGTATATCTCTAGTTGATCATGTTATTTTAGATGCATATGAGATGATTGAATCAGATATATATGCATATGTTGCTTGCTATAAGATGATTGAATGGATTTGATGCTTAGTGATCAAAATTGAGTTAGTTTGAATGGATATGTGCATGAGACTTCTTTTAGTAAGTAATTTGAATGGATGTATGTCTTGTGAGATTGTTCGAACAAGTTAGCTTCAAGTTTGATTCAAATTGGTAGAGTATAGCTCAATTGCTCAAAGTTGTTCAATATTGCAAAATCTGAGTGAGCTGAGAAGATAGCCATATTTGGATGATCAAATCTTTTTGGATTGGCTTGAAATTTGGTACACATGCTCTACACTTATAATATTAGTTGCTGTGCAAAATTCATGATTATTGGATAAGATGTACTTTGGTTTTGGAGTAGATCTTGTCAACTATAGTGCAGCAGTTTTTCAGCATGTAGTACTATGGAAAGAATTGAAATCTGGTAGCAATCTAGAAAGCCAATGAAGCTCAAATTTTTATGGCTGCTAGAACACTTATAGAAGCACATCTCCACCAAATTTCATGGTCATTGGACTTATATCTTGGGAGATATGAATGTTTCTTTGAGAAGGACAGAATCTGCCAGAAAAGTGACAATTATTGGATTAATCTAGAGTCACTTTGATTGAAAGGCCCTCAAGATGGAATCATGTTTATAAGTGATTGAGGGACCTATGTTTGGTTTTGAAATGAGCTAGAAGTATGACAAAGATGTGATCAAGACCAACATCAAGATGAAGAGAAAGATCAAGTCCTAGTATCAATTGAAGATCTTTTGGAAGAAAGAAAAGGACTCAAAGAAGAACTCAAAGAAGGATTCAAAGTCACATTTCAAGAAGAGTTCAATTGGATCAATCAAACAAGGTCAATTCAATTGAGTATCAAGGATGATTCTTTGGAGAGAGGTCACTTCTCCCTTTTGTAGGGGCTTGCCGCCTTTGGTAGGTTAACCAAGCTAGGCTTGGAAGGCTAACATGGAAGTGGTGATCTAAAGTGTCATTTGAGACGCTTAGTTGAAGAAATCAAAAGGGTTGATCTAAAGAAGCAAGCAACATCCAAGATAGACAAGTAAATCATGCCAACTCCAGTGGTATTTATATGCAAGCAAAGGTCAAATGAAGAAGCAAGCCAACCACAACAAGATAGTGCACTTGATCATATGGGTGAAGATTTGATTCTTTCAATTGGTATCTATTGGTCTTCACCATGGACTTCACATTGCTATTTTCGGTGTTGGAATCAAATGACTAACCTCTACTCCAAGATAGCAAGGTATCATTGTTTGTCATATGCATTCATACTATGCTTAGGACTTGATTAGAGCATATAGACATCCTTGTGATACTATCTAGGAGCATCCATGAAAATCAAATGTTCTGATGCTTATATGATGCCACTATTGCTTCTATGCTTTACATGATCTAGTGGTAACATATAACATGTTTATGGGCTTGCAATCCTAGTGTTTAATCTAGAGAATGAGCAATGGAACATTTAACCAACGTGAGTAAGATAACCATTGCAAAATGTGTGAAGAAGCTTACTCTAGAGCAAACAATGTTAAATGTTTCATGCAAATGATCTAGGTTGAACCACAAATGAAATGAAACAAACATCTCTCTCTTAACAATTTGAACCTCCTTTATGCAAACCTTTTATGGAAATAGATGACAAAGGGGGAGAAAGTATAACAAAGATAAAATCAAAGGGGGAGAACAAAAGATAAAATCAAAGGGGGAGAACAAAGATAAAATGAGGGGAGAGAATGTAAAGATAAAATGAAAATGTTTTTGAGCACACAAGTAGGGGGAGCAAGCTCATGAACTTGGTTGTTGCATTTGATATGTGCATAATCATGTGCTTGCTTGCATTGCATAAGCTTTTAAATCTTATATGCATGCTTGTGTGGTGTATGCTAGTTATAGGGCTTAATTGATGATTTGATAACTAGCATGCATAGGTTGATAGCTAGACTTGTGCTTTTCATGCAAACTAGACCCTTGCTTCTAAAGTTGCTCTCACGGGGTTTTCTAGTTTTTATGATGTCTAGCTACTCATTGTGCTAAGGAAGGTGTACAACTATGAACTTCATCGATAACACGCTTCAAAGGTTATTCTATACA